>BJKM01000196.1:210524-810524 GCA_015082035.1 Chaenogobius annularis | reverse complement strand
TCCCCCCGCTTGACGGTGATGTTCCTTTTGAATTGCAGAGGGTGTTTGTGTAACGTCGAGTATGGCAAAGAACTCCCAGCAAGACACGCTGTGACTCATGTTTTGACTTCGAATGGATCTTTACTATCTGTCTGAGATCCCAGGCGTTTCAGGTAGGGTGTTTTTTTCTGCCGAAACGAATCATGTCCGGGCAGCGGTCGCGCACGAAAAGTCGCTTTCAAATCCCGATCACATTTGTGGCACAAGAAGCTCCGTTAGAAAAGGTGTTTTTTCTCTTTTTTATTGTCAAATAGACCATTAAATGTCAAAATCGGCTTGCGCTTATCCTTCTAACCTTGCACAAGTTTCTTTGCTTCGCAGCCATTAGTGCAGGGCTAATGTCCCTACGGCCTAATTAAAGGCACTAACTGGTTCCTTTTGTTCGTCATTAACGAGAGTAACACCATATGTACATGAGAGTACACATAAAAGGCTTGCGAAAACTCCGTTTATGAGTAGGAAACTTACACAGCTTGCTGGAGGTTAAAAAGAAACTATTCGTTTAAGATAAATATACTTTTCAAAACGTGTTGTCCAAACTAACTCATAGGACACAGATCCCGGCAACAATAAAGAAGCACCTCGATTAAGGCTACAATTTATGGAGTGAACAGCGCTCAGTGGATGTGGAGAGAGAGTCGCGAGATTGCAGTGGCTTAGATTGAAGCATGCCTGAAGGATTCTAGCGAGCCATTTTTTATGCTATTTTTTTTTTTTGTTAGTTTTTAATCCACATAAAATCCACAAATCAATTACATAGCAAACACCCTCTGGGTTTGCAGAAGACTGATACGAAACAAACATAGCGAGGATATCCGCTTGCATGTCAAACCAGGCTTGGAAACGGAAGAGAAAAGCATAGTCTAAGCTTAGCGACTCAGAAGTACCACTCACTGAGAAAGAGAAATTAGGTGTATGTCGTAACCTCACCGGAACACATGCAGTGAATGGACACATGTGTTATTAAGATTGTCTATTTACTATAAAAATCACTAGATGCAATAGATCTTTTATGTACAAATCTATTTCACTCAAGTTTGAGACTATACATTGCCATTATCCAAAGTGATCACTGGTACAAACAATATATGATTATGTAGGCATTGATACTGAACATATCACATAAACATCCCACGCTAGTGGAAGAACGCTGCTCTCGCACTCATGTATCTAAACATAATGAATTAACAGAAGGATTTAGTTAGTTGTTCGTTTCAGTAGGTAGAAAAGTAGATTTCTATTATATAAGGTGTTCTGATGTATCTCTATGTCCAGACCAAATCGAGGAGACTTGAGATATTGCAGTGGAAATTGTATATGTTCAAGAAATATAACTTTACTCTCTATTCTAAAGCACTCCTTTTT
Source organism: Chaenogobius annularis (assembly GCA_015082035.1). Lineage (NCBI taxonomy): Eukaryota > Metazoa > Chordata > Actinopteri > Gobiiformes > Gobiidae > Chaenogobius > Chaenogobius annularis. The sequence continues at coordinate 809,120 of BJKM01000196.1, read as the reverse complement.
TTCACAAGAACACGATGTATTTATATTTTTTATTAAATAGGAGGATGGATACGTATATGGTAGAAAATAGGGGAAGAGTTATGAGGCAAGAAGGGCAGGACATGCTAATGAAGTATATGTATTAGTTGGTAGTCAGGGATTTATATTGGTACGCATACTCATACTACATCATGTCGACGTCTAGCGGCCACAGCTGCATCTGGAGCCTTGCATGCGTGCTGCTTGCTAACCACTCCACGCTACCGGGCAGTGAAACAAGTATATGGCCCTATTTATGTTGAGAAGTCATATTATTTCGCTATCTAACTCACTTAGACATTGTCTCTCGCAATAGAGCGAATAAACGAAGTGATTGTTTTGTCAGCTGCGCCTACCAACACGGTTTTGTCTCTCTATCCCAGACAGCCGCCATCTGCAGTGCGACAACAAAAAACACTACATTAAATCATCAAATCCTGACGCGAACCATGGCAATAGGCAAGGGGAAGTAGTAGAAAAAAAGAGGAAAATAGCACAGAAAAAATAGAGCACGTACTAACTAAGTAGCGTGAGTAAGGGTACCGGGGCCAAGGGGGAGCAGCACAAATCCTTATGGATAACTCTATCTAATGCTCTAGTGATTGATATACGTGGCCATAGGCGTGTATTTTCGCTATAGGTATGCAAGACCGCGCGGGGTATTGACTAGCTGCTACTTCCAAGAGTGTGATTGTCTCTCGCGCGCGAGTGACACCAACCAAATGCACGCAGCAGGTCCTCACCTAATATAGTTGTTGTCCTCACTTTAATTATGTGCATAATCTTTGTATAAATGACACAATGGAGTACCCCGACCACTAACCTCTGAACGATCACGTATCACTATTATTAAAATTCATGACAGAAATGCAGACCCTGCTGGTGCAAACTCAGGATCTGTGCGCACAAAGTGGACCTATGTAAATTCTTTGGACTCTCAGTGGCCTCTATCATAAGCTTGGAGAGTGACTCAGATAGAATGAGCGCACTAGCCGCTACACAGTGTACGCTAATCAGAACAATGTGGTACTCTCGTGGCTAGCCCATGGCGGCATTATTGCATAGCGTAGAAAGTCGATTGTCAAGGAGGAGCATCATTTACGTCACTAGAGTGAGCGGTGGGTCTTAATTGTACCGTCACGTGTACGACCCACGCTATTAAGGGAGCGAAACTCAGATAATCAACAGCGGATATACGCGTACATAGAAATACAATCACAATAAGACATAACAGAGAGATATAAAGGGACCCATGTAAGCCACACAAGGCACTAGCACGATGTTGCACCATATGTCTCCGGACTTTAGGTGAGCCTGGCTCTATTTCTTATATAGAGTTTTCTATATACGAACTCAAAAAAATCACCCAGAATGCATGGATGTGGCACAGCTTTTTAAGCAAAAAAATTGCGATTGGCAAATTTATTGTAAGCTATCAGAGAGTGTAAAACTTTCGCCGAACTATACTCAAATTCTCTCAAGGAATTTCTGAAGCACTGGTCCTATTTCCTGCGGCATTAGATTGCCCAATCATTATGAGAGCGATACTCTGTGCCAGATATAAATAACAGATGAGAGTATTCAGTGAGGATAGCACAGAATCTATGATTTAGAGTGGAGAGCGAGGCGGAGTGTCGACTAGTACTGGATGCGAATACTTGCTAATAGGAGATAGTCAACATACAACTGTCTTAATTGATACACAAGGTGCTGGCTACCACGAGCGTCCCCGACGCATTTGAAAAAAACTTTAATTTGACATAGGAACAAATGCATAGAATTTGCACAAACATGGCTTCTTAAGAGCTCATTTTAACAACATAAAAGAGATGTAAACGGCAATGACTAGCATGCCTCTAGGCTGCAAGCATGTTACCGCTGGGACACTGCTAGAGGCGATAACCTGACAAATGTGCGCTCACTCTGAGAGAGAGCAAGCTCATGATCGCGCAGGTTGGGTTAAGGAGACGAGGACACATACTCATACTTATAGAGAATGGTGCGAAATGAAAACAGACAGTTTCGTATACTTGTGAAGCACGTGCTTAGCATCAATATATCTAAGGCAGCGGCTTCGATTTATTATTCACTATAAAGGTACTGGCAGGCCTTGATCATATGCTAAGCACAAGGCGAGTATTCAATTTATACGATGCTTTAGTCTATGTTTTTTATCAAAGACACGCAGACAAAGGAAAGAAAAGGAGTTCCAACAAAGTATCATAATGAGCAAGGAAATCAGAGAACACACGGTGTAAGACATAAAAAGAGAAAAAAAGATTACGATACAGCAAAGTACCTATATACAATATGTACACTTGTGCAAAACTCAGCCACAACAAACACTAATGTGTTTTTTAAACGTCTTAGGGTATTTGCGAAGGGGCGGGATTCACTTATTTTTGTTTCCCACTGGGTGGCCGTGTGTCAGTTTAGTATCATGAGTGTCCCGTTAGAGGCCCCATGGTCTTACTCTAGTACCTTCCGTCGAGGAAGGGCAGGTATGGCTGACTCTGAGTTTCCAGAATTATTTTCTTGGGATTTGGAGTCTCAATCCACACGATTTGGATACGCCAAAGACAGAGTATTCAACGCTCCCAAAGATATCCATGTCTCATAGATGCAACTGTCCATGAGCGTGGGAGGTTTAGGTGGAGGCACCTAAAAAGAGGAGGCAATTTGGAGGTTTTTCAATAAGATCCTAAAACTCTGGTTGTGCTGAGAACAGAGACTAGTCGGAAGCAAGGCCTTGGAGCCTGTCTCCGGGGAGATATCAGCCACAACATTTTTTATAGATTCGCATCAGCCTGAACTCTGCGCAAACATCTAATTATTTATGCAAGGAGGAAGATTTTACACGCGTAACCTAGGTCCAGTGTTTAGTCCTGGACTCTGGCACCAGCTAGAGGAAAGGTTCATGCGCGGTCCAAAGGATTCTCATCAACTTGGGGACATTATCAAAATCTCCGTACTTGGTCCACTTGGGAGGCCGATTTGAATAACGCTGAGAGGGGCCAGCGCCCAACTAATTGTCTTGTAGAGCGCAGGCCTTGGATCTGTCTGGTGAACAAACATACATAATGTCAGGAGGCATGTGTTGCTTATAACTTTCTGTTTTATCTCTATGCTGTGTTTTAGTCCTGACAGAGAATAGCAATAGTGTAACTGAATCATGTGGAAAGAGTCTTATTGTGGTAGTCACTGATGGGAGTTTAGAGTTAATGTTTCTTATGGGTAACTATATATCGATCCAATATCGGTCACTGCCCAGCATTCTAACATAACATTTTGAGCAGTGCCCGAGTGCCACACACCTGCAAGGAATCTCCAATTTTACTATGTAAATAGTCTGAGCCATTCTATGGCATAACCCAATGATAGTCACTCGTTAGGAGGCCATCGGCTCAAAGCTCTCAGTCAGATATGCTTTACACTTGTTGTATGCAGGATACCTTCGTTGTTTTCTCTGTCATGTTTTTGAAATGGGCAGGAGCGTCGGTACTGTGAGTCTCGATGACTGTACAATTATGCATATGACTCGCGTTAGTATTGCTCCAGGTTGGTTCTAGCGAAAAAAGATATGGTCTCTCCTGTCGGCAACTTGCTGAAATAATTGCCACTAGGGCACCAGCAGGGAGGCCGGACAAGCCTTCCAGGCTTGAGGTATAAATAAGTCTATTCTTGTTACGGTGTTCTCAGTGGGATCCATCCAGTTTAACACAGATACCTGTAGGTCGCATCTCGTGGTTGCTTGGATACTTTATGAAGCTGCTTCCACTTGTATTTGGTAGTGTGTACACACGACCATTGACCTGGTTGAGATATCACGGTGACTCACGTCAGGACGAACCAGCAGGAGCGGTAGTTTAGAACGTGGTCACCAGATATTATCGGTGTCATGCTCAAAATTATAGATACAAGTATCCTGAGAGTTTTGCAAGGCTAGCAGAAAGACCTTTCAAATGTGGCAAGAGTGTCTTAACCCATAGTCCTCCGCAATTTGGATGGCTGATTTCTGGATGCAAGGTAGAATTACAAGCTTCTAAACCAAACATATGAATGACTGTATACAAATTGTGCTCCATCAAAATCCATATTGTTTATAGCATGTTTTGAAACATGCAAAATAAAGACTTTGGAGCTGTTTATCATACCTGGGTGATGTATACTTTTGGCTCACTGGGCCCTTTCACTAACATACAAGCTGACAGTGGACCCTAAACAAACTACAACATGGACACACATCTGCTGCATGGGGCTCAAACCACAGAGCAGGACATGTACCTGCCATAAAGCAACCTTGTGGGACACGACCATTTGTACACAAGCATTTACAGTGTGTGGAATACGGCTTATGGGGCGTGCAAGCAAGTAAAACGCATCATTAAAACAAAGCTGGGGATGCGAGAAGCTTTATCTGTAAAAACCAATGAGAGTTTCACTGAAGCATGTGGTACATTTACATTTCATGTATGATAGAGTATCCAATCATATAACTTTTTAACAAGATGTGTCTATGTTGATTATTTTTTATGACAAAAAGTGTCCTCTGAAGCTGTGAAATAATATTTAGGTGTATAAAACTAGATAACTAAAAGCATACTATGTTAATATAATAGGCCTACAGTAGTACCCCAAGGCTCAATCATAGTACCAGTGTTCTTCACTCATGGTTCAAGATTGGGTCCAGGTCTTTTCAAAACATAGGTTGAAGGACAAATATTCTGGATTATTTGTATTATTAGTCCTCAAACATGCTCTTGAGTACATTTGCTTTAACATCTCATGTTTTAGAACTTAATGTTTGCATTGAAAAATCACACATTACCGGCTATAGGTCATCAGGATTTGGTGTCAGCACTCCATCTACTGGCAACAGAGGGAATTACCACGTGGAAAGAACAAAAAAACTAGCTTTCCCCAACATGCCAACATATACATGCAGTTTAAATCAATGCGATTTGATGTCAGAAATGCACAGAACAAGTCCAATACTACTTAAGGAACAAATAAATAAGATCAATGCACCGGGACTAGGGCCAGTGTAAAACGTGGCCAGTGGATTGGAAAGATCTGCGATGGTACTTCAGGTGAGGAACCAAATGGAGCAAAATATTGTCTGGGCCTCGATTTGGAAATGTATGGTTGAAAATAGCCTTTACACTCTACTTTAGTCATACAGTGCTCATGATATAGGGACTTTTGAAACTCCAGTAGAAACAGTCTTTTGAGTTCTGTGAAACTGTGAGCAGATTAGCAAATGCACCAGAGTGAAACGTGTCAGCAGATGTGTCAGTGAATTATGCAAACTGTAACATTTATGGATCTGCAGACGACATTTCCTGCTGGTAGGTCATGTGAAACATTGCTAATTTTGCTCTATTAATAAATTACTTCTTACCGCAAAGGGACTTGGGAATAGTCACCTTCAAATGAAAGGAATAAATAATGATTCCTCAACTTTGCAAGAGATGCTGTATTTAGTAGAGGGTAAAAGACGCCCAATTATTTATTTTTTTCCCCAATAATTTGTATCCCTAATAATGAGAGTATAATATGCTCTAAGCACTGGGCTAATGCAATCTCAGGAATTTCAATGTATTTATTTTTTCATTTGTGGTGAAAAGATTTTTAGAAACAAATCGATGTAATCCCTCATTCGTCCAGGAGTGTTGTAGAAACGGTTCCAGTTTACAAACTAGAAACTGTAACTGAATAATTGTCTACAATGAAAAGATTTGTAAATACTATATTGTAGCGTTAATACATAGTTCCTATCTCATTCAATACAATGTAACAACATGTAATGACATGTAATTCAACACCTCTAGGCTTAAAGGATACATTTTATTATGTTATAATTATGTTCCTTCGTCCCAAAAAAAAACTTGCCTGCAGTTGTATTGCGTTTCATTCACCCTTGTTTGATGAATCCTGTTTAGTAACTTTCCAGTGTTGACGTCATGGGTAGAGCGCTGAGGTCATCTGTGCTGGTCCATAAATCATCGCCAGACTCCATTTCTGCTTTGAAACTGCGTACAACATTATCATGTCAGCGGAAAGCTTACGTTTGCCAGTAGATAGAATTCTAACACAAATCCTGTGGAAGGAACACGTGACAGATATAAAGAAATGTAGGCTTTCAGTGGAGCCATTATTGTAAGTTCTAAAACATGATAATAAAGCAAAGGTTCTCACTATAATTTTAAAAGCAAAATGTGTCTTTTACACTTTTCATTCTAAAATATATTTCTATATGTTTTTAAATGTTGTTTTACATGTTGTTTTACATGTTCCCAGCAGAGCTAATGTGCGATGAGGGCGTGGCTGGATCCTTCTGCAGCCGATTTGGCACACCTTCATCTCATTCCTGGTTCAGATGCCGCATAAAAGCCAGCCTTTCCTGTTCTTTGCTGCCAGATAATTCCGTCGCATGCGGTAGTGTCCAATTGGTCACTTGTTACTTCATATAAACTTACATGTAGTTGATGATGTTATCATTGACTGAGGTTCAGAAGCGGGACCACGCCTCAACCTCCTACTCCACTGGCAACCACGCCTCCACTCTTTAACCACACCTCTAATTACCCAGAAGCCCTATTTATACAGGCCTATCTCTGCATCTCTTGTTGTTTCTGCTCTCTTGACAAAGAGACATCATGAGCCGTTTTCTATTAGATTCTGACCTGTTCCCAGTCTGAACTTTCAGTCGGTTGGATCTCCAGTAGTGACGTTCCCTAGAGGACTCGCCAAAGCAGGTCCCCTCTCTGCCGCGCACACACGGTAGGCGTGATTACATAGCCACCGAACACCATAATCTCAGTACGCGACCCCTACCTCCGGGTGTCTACCCACACACACACACACACACGGACCTCTACTCCATAGCCAACGGGACCCACGCGATCTCCTTCTCGCTCCACAGTTCCAGCCAAGGCACCGCTCCCCTGCGCTGCTCCCGTGCGCCGCATATGTGCGCTGTGCGCCGCTTCCGTGCGCATCTCCACGCAGGTAGACACCAGAAACGGGACCGCGGCTTGCCTGCAGTGGGCCGAAGTTGGAAGACATTTCTTTCAGACGCTATGAAATAAATCCAATAAATATCCACTTGTCATCAGCCTCCGCACTTCCTGGTTCCCTGTACAGAGCAAGCGCAGGTGATTACGTCATTATCGCTCCACGGGCCCGCAGCTCGACCTCTCAGCTCCCCCTGGTGGCGGGAGCCAGGTTGTATAACACCAGTGCCTTCTCCCTCTGTTCTCAATCTTTCTCATCTCATCATTTCTCTCATCACCCTCTTTGCAGTGCACTCACACCCCCACACACATGCATTCCTTCACCCAGTTCCTACTCTATCTTATGTGAAGTCTCAGCTTCCTTTTCTGCCAATTTACGCTACCTTCACACCTCGTAGGCTCACATGATGGGGATGTAGTGAAAGCATGACTGTAACATCCAGCCGTTTGGCAGCACTGCCACAGGCTAAAAACGGGCATCTCTAGATATTTTATTTCACCTCTTTTCTGCCATTACGGCAGTTTCTCATCTTCACATTCGCATAATGGCTTGATGCCACCTTCAGACACTTTTATCCAGCTCCTGCTTTCTCACACATGCTCACATCGCTTTCGGGCTTCTGCCGAATTCCATGCCAGTGCTGCTCATTTTCTCTCGTTTACCCTTCATCCCATTCATCATTACCATTATGCCGACTCATGCTAGCATGCTACTCCGACTCATGCTGGCCCTCGCTCGCGCCGATCCACGCTAGCAGCCTCGCTCGCCACACTCCCTCCGAGCATGAGCCTCGCCGGCAGCCACGCTTACGCCGATCCACGGCAGCAGCCACGTTGGCTCCGATCCACGGCCGACAGCCACTCATACCGGCCCTGGCATATCATTGGCCGCTATCCCCTTATCCATTTATTCCCCAGAGTCCCTCTCTCAGAGCCAACGGGCACATGGATGCCCCTCTGGTTCTCTTCAGTCTCTCCTTCGATCCTCTTTTCACACCCCATTCGACCCCCTTTTGACTTTTCATTCATCCCTCCCTCATTCATCGCTCATCCCACTCAACCCCCTCCCCATTCCTCCACTCGACCCCTTTTCTCATTCATCCCTTATCCTACTTGAGCCTTTTCCACATCCTCACCAGGGTTGCAGCCGGGCATCGGGATGCTGTCTCTTTCCAGAGCTGTCGCCAGGCACCGGGATGCCATCTCTCTCCAGAAGTCCTTCAGATTTACAGGCCTTCGCAGCCAGTGCTCCTCTGTTCACCCTTCCGTTATCATTTCCAGAGGCGCAGACGTACGTCTCATCTTTCATCAGGGTGCATCACTGTAACTCGACAATCTCAATCATTCTTCCTCCAGCTGCCGATTCAATAGCTACGGCGATCAGGTTTACTTTTCAGAGGAGACATCTCTCAGCGTACACCTCAATCCATCGTGCATTAATTGATGCATCGAAGACCGCTCAGCGCACTCCAGCCCCTTCAAACTCATTCCAGCCATACGCACTAGACAGTCCTCAAGCATTTAGTCTTCTCTATCAGGCATTCAGATCATCCAGATAATTTAGTAGATCAGAGAGGGATATTCTATTACGCCGTACCTCATAGCTCCCAAGACTCTTAGTCTACTCTCCTCCATCAATCCGTCACCCGCATTGCTTGTCCTCGAGTCACTATAATCAGCCAACTTCTTCTCATAATTCGCTGTCCCAAAATCCGATGCTCAGCACCGATCTTCTTCGATCTTCAGGAAACATGTTAAATCAGACAACCCTCTCATTCGTCCCACTCATTCTCAGTCTCATTCAGCTCTCCATTAAGTTCCCTCATCCATCGCTCAGTGATTTCATTACTATCTGCAGTTCGTCAACTCCTTCATAAGGATAAGTATCCCGTTCTCCTCAACCTTTCTCTCTACTCCGGAGCAAGGCAACCACCATGTAATCCACACTTTAACGATTGCTCGTCCGACAGAGCCCCCATCCAGAGTCTCTCTACCCAGCCATCGATCCATCATCGATCCATCATCGATCCATCATCGATCCATCATCGATCCATCATCACTATTATCAATAAACATTCTCTCATATTCCATTTGTCGTGGCCCCTGCTAGTGCACTTGTCCTCGTCTGTCCAGGTTGTCTTGGTGCTCCTGCTGCAGCTTGGGACCAGCCTGCAGGACTCTGCAAATAAACTTATGAAAACTTACCAGTCTTCGTAAGGTGGACCCCAAAGCAGAGACAATGTGTAAAATAAAACCAATGATTTTTATGACATTTTGCTTCCCCTTCTGAGGAGGGGCTGGCACTAAGAAGTAAGGCGAGACAGAAGAGGAAAATTAGCTGGTCGGGAATGAATGACGACACCGCTTAGGACACATACAGGGTCCAGGTTCTCGAATCGGTTCCTGTGGAAACTTTGTCACCACAGTTTGAATGTAAATTGGGGCAAACTTCCTCATAGATAATGTGAAATGTTCCTGATCTCGATTTACTTAGTGGTCGAGTAAGTGGTGGAGGAATAGCTTGTTTATATTGGCTTCAATGGACAGTTTTGTTTGATAATTTGTTACGGTCAATGTATTTTGCAGTTTTTCATTTGTAATCATATATACTTTTCGTGTTTTAGATCTTTATGACTGGTCGTAAGTTAAGTTGGTCCTAACCCTTACATTGGGCTTACGTCCAACATAGTGACTAGAGTTAGGACCGAGTGCACCAGCTCAATTTAAGACCAGGCGCAGCTTCGAAAACCGTATTCTGAGTTTGGTGCCTGGAACCATCATAGATTCTCTAGTTTAATAGTGTAAATCATCTAAATGAGTTGTGTCATACATCTGTTTTCGCACATTTGTTAACAGATTAAAAAAGAACATATTTGTGATTTGCGCAGCGTTAAATGATCTGTCACTGTCAGACCTTGTTACAATAAAGCTATTTCTGGACAACACAGAGGCCTTTATTTTGTAAGCATCACAGGAAGAGTTTAGTTGTTGTTAGTTCAACTTCCACAGATAGCAGAGGAACTTCAGTCTTGTTTATTTTTGGTCTTACATTATTTTATTGACTATAGATGTGACAAGAAGGACATTTGTGGACGGATTCTATGTAAAACAAAAGGAAACTCGGAGTGTGAACGTGGCTGCAGTGCAGAAAGTGCACAGGAAAATGCTGAGAGCGCAAGGGAGAGCGCGGGGAGGAGTCACCACAGTCCCGCTGAATCAGAGCAGACAGAGCCGCTCTGCGGCCCCTTGGACTCACTGTTCACAACTGACCGAGGCCACATGCCGCTGCTATGTCCATCGATTGCAGTCCGTAGTTTAACCCGTAGTTTAAGACCAGTCTTACGACCAACTGGTGCACTCAGCTCCTGGGTAGTATTTAAGTTGAAAATTGGGCATGATGGTGTGTAATGTTGGGCACTTTTGCACTTCAACTGAACTCCCTGAAAATCCCTTCCGGTGCAGACAGGTACGAAGTTTGTATTGATACTGATGCAACACTAAGTTCATCAAAGACATTGCTGGAGTTGGCCATGACTGACCTGGGTTCAGATTAATTAAAGAGAAGGAAACGTATTTCTAAAGTCCATTTATCTGAGAAAGATCACAAAAAAATTGGCCCTGTGCTCCTTATTCAGTTTCACCAATCAGCACAAAGACTTTGAACAAAGCCACTCTGCGCACATGAAAATACAGTGGCTTTTAAGGCTGGCTCGGTAAGGCAAAGGTAACCTGGCGTGACAGATTTTGTGACCATTAAATCCCTGTGTGAACTACATGGAGCCCAGGGGAGTTTGGCTGCTCTTAATGAGACTTGAGCTCCTTTCACAATTCTACTAAGAGATACAGAAGAATAAAGTTCCTGTTGAAGGTAAAATTGAAAAGGAAAAATTCATCGTTTTGAATTTTAAGAAATGGACTCATAGCACTTTCTTTCTCTCTGTCTTTCTTTCTTTCTGATCAAATTCATTCCATAACATGTTTTTGACCATACGGGAGCATAATTACTGCAACAAAAAAGATAAACATGGTTGCATCCACACATTGCATCCAAATTTGATCAATCAATAAGCATTTTAGGACACTATGGGGGGCCAACTTCACTTTGGCAAATCAATATTTCTCAAACGGTGTGTGAACAAACGTTTTGGGGTCAATCAGACACTTCAAACCGGTCAAAATCTTTACTTAAATTAGACTAAACCAGGACCAAACCATGTCTACATCAGGATTAAACTGTGTTAAAGCAAGGACCAAACCGGAAACATGTGAACGCCGATGGAGAATACTGCACAGAAATAATACCATAAATGTCCTACTTTTTGGAATATATTTGTTGCCAGGTTGACATAAAGTTGCATTATATGTCTCTGTTTTTTACTGCACACTTAAACTGTTCAATGTGTGCTAGTAATGAGCGATACCAGTGATTTTTGTTCCAGTCGGATGCCAAGTAATTCTCACAATAGCGATTCGATACCGATACCAATCAGTTTTGCTTTTAAAACATTGAAACTCCTTAACTATAAAGACTCGTACCTTGGTACACAAACGCTATTACTATATTCACTCCACCGCAGCTTCAACTGATCCAAAAACGTAATATATCTGCAGATGATGTAAAATATGAACAATGTATTTCAAGAATTGATTTAAAGAGTTATTTTTGGGTGGATTTGAGAGTCGATAGATACAGTATGTTTCATATTTTCACTGTGGAACATTACAGGCAAAGCTGACTGGGAACACTTATGTATAACTTGTACAAAATGAAGTACTCGAGCAACACTTCAGAGCTGTACCACTCACATAAAAGTCACACCATGCCCTGTGTCATGTCGAACTGTAAAAATGTCAGGATTCCACTAAAAGCAGGCTTATGTCTGACTGCTGCGCTGAGGTGGTGCAGGGGAGATGTGCCAGCTGTGCCTTGGCAACCCACATCCTGGTCCTCGTGTGTCCTTATTAAAACAACATCATATTATTGGTTTGTTATTTTCATGCAAATTAGCAGTGAGTCGTGATTCATCTATTATCCTCTTAATGAGTGCGGTGAGAAGGGGGAATCTTGGCGGATATTTTTTGCTAATCAAATATGTAAGTCCATGTATCTCTCTGGGATTGGTGTAAATCCATATAAAAAGGACATCTGAAATCTGTGTTGAACGTTCAGAGTTATGTCAGTGATGGATTCGCAGACCTGTTTCTCTGGACTTCGAGCCAACTTTCAAGGGCTTTAAAGCTCATGCAGAAGTCGTCAATGCAGCCAACTTTGGCACAGGCTCATAGAAGTACAACAGTGCAGAAGTGTAAAGATGCAACCTGCCAAGTCTAAGGTCACTTACAGTATGTTGCGCTGATGTACTGAAAAGATGTTCTTGAGCATTTCTATCCTTTATTCCTGCATTCTTCCTCTGTTAGAACAGAATTTCCTTATTTTTCCGATTTGTTTTTGATATACCCAGTTGAGCTGTGGTAAAGAGCAGAAATAAATGCTCTGAGCTCTGATTTATATGCTAAAAATGTTTCTCTAAGTCAACATGTCAAAGCTTTTCATTACTAAGAACAGCTGTTAAGACACGTCACACCAACCACTGTGTGACGCTTCTGACAAACACTGAAGTTACCGTCCAAACATGTCAAAGTGTGAGTGTGCTACCACTGCAGTGTTGTGGGTTCAATTCCTGAGTAAGTGTCCTGTTTTTTTTTTTTTTGTGTGTGTGTGAATGCCGTGCATTGATAAACAGGAAATGATGTAACTCCCCCAGGCTTATTATTGTCAAGGTCTCTTCCAGACCCCTGATAAAAAACATGCTTCTCCACAAATAGCTCTTCACGCTTCTAGATCAAACTTTGATTGCATTTACATCCTACTTTGACTTGAGGCTTTGAAGGGCACTGTTGGATTTAGACAGAAACACTTCCCTGCATTCTCATTCACAACGATGCCTCTCCATCTGATTTCATATTGTTCTTTCCTTGGGTCTGTACTATGGAGCTACTATTACGGAATACCAACTGCCCCAGGTCCAAAGTGAAAAATCCCATTAATAAAGAAGAGATTACTTTGGGTTGCTGTCAGAGCTGTGTGCTGCTAAAGGATTGATGCTCTCACATTAAATCAGCCCCTTCAAAGGTCCTTCCAAAAGTGCGCCGCTGCCAACTGTATATGAGCTTTTCCTCTCTATTATGGTTCACTTTCAGGGCATGTTCAATGGCATTTTCATAACATGGGTATTGGGACTTGCCTTTCCGTAGAGTCTCTCTGTATATTTGAAACCAAAGTCATTCATAACCATAATACAGTCTTCAAAAAAGGTATTGATATCAAACACAGATGGCCAACGGAGTACAGATGTTCTTACAGACTGCTCGGTTTCAGCAAAAAATAAATAATGACCTTTCTCCAGACCTGTTGTGACAAAATCCCAAAAGTTTAAAGTCAGTCGCTGGTAAGAAAAGGTTCAAATTGAAATGACATATGGACAGTTGGTGGCCTATACTATCTGACAATAGACCATTCAGTTCCCATCATGCTTTGTTCTGGGTTTCTCAAGTACATTCAAACAACATTACATTTGTATGTCACGTTTACAGCAGGAATGTCCACTGACAAACTTGGATTTGATATGTATTGTAAACATGGGCACACACATTGAAATTGAAGCCAATGCTCAAGTTTGTCCAAAATAATAATGCACATTTCTCATTGTACAGGGAAATATTTTTTTCACATTATACATAACTTGGCCTATAAAAAGGAAATAAGTGATTTGAGGAAACAAAACAAAAAACTTGTTTTCTCAAACATAAAACCGAAAAAACCTGAAAATGTTATTATGCTTGGACTGCAGACTTTTCAGAAGGCTCCATTATAATCAATAGGAACTACGTGTCAGAACTGATTGCAAACTGATGCTGCAAAAAAAACCAAAAATGCTTCAGACTTCAAATTTTGGAAAAACTTGAAGCTTCCTCGGACGCACATTAAACAATCTTACTAGAACGACCAAGAAACGCAATCTTTTCCCTGTTTTGCAATAGTGGCTTTTACAAATATCCAAGCTTTCTACTCCACAACCGACCATACTTTAGTGTCTAATTATTATTCCACGCTCACCCATGCATGTTTACATCCAGCCTCGCCGCTGTCCGAGGTGCGCGCAGCTGACACCACATCCCAAATAAAACTCAATACTCATTCATTATTTAGCCTCCAACTTCAATCAATTATGAACGACAGCTAATTAGTGGCGGGCAGAGGCCATTGCTCTCCTCTCTGTCAAAGTCCACTAGCCGTACTGTACGTCAGCCAGCGGACATTGACAAAACCCTTTCCCATTACAGGTTTGGGTGTCGTTCGGCAGGAGAGACTTCACTAATCATGCGTTGAACTTCATACGCCATGTTAGCCCCGCCAGCGAGCGCGTTTTTTTTTTTTTTTTTTGACGTTTTCCGTGAGAGGCTACGTAGCATGCGATGGTAATAATCAAGGCGCGCTACGAAAAGAAGAGGAGCTAAACTGTGTAAGTCATTTCTCATTTCCGTGCTTTGGGCGCCTGTCAGAAGAAAGCCCTGCGTTTTTGAATGATGGGCCCGACAACAAAAAGTGAAAAACAAACCCTTTGGCGCCACGAGAGAAATGGGGGGAGAAAGGGAAAGTCACGGAAGCAAAAAAAAAAAAAAAGGAGACGGGGGCAAGTGAGGCCCTGTCCTCGTAACGCAGGATTTGTTTTTGTAAATGATCATGGTCGTCCAGAAGGCTTAATGAAATGAAGAAATGAACTGTGTGATACAAAGGGATATCACGGATTATGTTCGCCATAATCTTTTGACAAACCCTGTCAACTGCTTCCTTCTTTTCACCAGAAGCCAATTTGTGTGAAAACCTAACACGCAACCCTGGTTAATCATTGCATTCCATAGAAAGTGAATGAACCTGGAAGGTAATGAAAATGACCAATCGATCGTATTTTGTCTTTTTCTTCCCATTTGGGCCATTTTGAATTCCTTCCAATTGAATAAGTTGTCTTCATATAAAATTCTCAAAAGCACAAGCAGCTTCATGTTTCAAAATGGTTTGCTTCATTTGGTGGTATTTAATATAATGTAACACAAAAACAAACAGAGCAAGGTAAAGGTTAAGGTACACGCTCTTGTCCCTGCAGGGAAATATGTCCTCTGCATTTGAGGACATATTTGAAGTAATGATACTTCAATGCCGCTAGGGAAATTTGTCCGGAGCAGTGGGCGCCAGGGGACACATCTCCAGAGCTTGGGCTAGTCTTGGTCAGGACCTTATTGTGCACGTTTTGGTTGATGGGGGAAACCAAACTCCACAAAGAAAGACTCGGTCCAGCCAAAAGTCAGTATTTCTATTTATAAAAGTCCAAATTATTTCAGTCCAGTTTGTAGTCCAGATATGCTTGCCTTTTTTTTTTTTTTTTTTTTTTTTTGCTGCAGTCAAAAGTACAGGTATCCATTTATTGATTCCATTGCTGGAGTTTTACATCCCAGATACATGGTTTTAAAGTCAAATTGAATGTTGGTGTGGTGTTGAAGACCAGTATTTATGAAAAACAGTCCTGCTTCATTTGTTTATCCTGCGACATGCAGGTTTGTAGATAAAGTAGCTCGGCTGTTCCCAGGATCTACGGGCCTTAAGGGGGATCTAAACTGAAAAATGGCCATCGAGTTCTGTCTTCTATAAGAAAGAGAGCGCCAAAATTTAACAGCCCTGAGAAAAGCAGTGTTTATTTTTCCAATTAATTTGTATTTAGTCATAGTCAAGATTTTATCAAATAATTCTTGTTTCAGTATGATTTTAGTCAACCAAAATATCTTGCTATTTTTGTCGATTAAATCTATAATAGTTTTTGTCTTTGGATGTTGGTTTATTTATGGTCTGGTTTGGGTCAGTTTTAGCTGACTAAAGTGTGTAATTTTAGTGTTAGTTTTAGTCATCATGATTACTATTCATTTGTATTGTATTTATTTTTAGTGATAAAAAATATGACAATGACAAAAAAAAAATTCACCAGAGACTAAATTAGGCAAATAGAAAAAATGCTTTTGACCATTGATCTTATGTCCTCACTAATGCAGTTAAATTGCCGTGTGCCATTGAAAAACATCAACGTAGAACATTTGAAAGGCTTCCAGCAGTTCTCAAACACTTGTACAGAGTCTGAGGCTGTTCTGCTCAGAGATCTGTCCTGGGACCTGTCCTGGAAGTGACTTTTAGGGAACGCTTTGTAAAACTCAAATGAAGTACATCGAGTGGCTGCAGGTCTCGACAAAGTGAAGACTGTGAGAGGCTTTGTTCACACTGCTTACGATACATATCTATTTGTAAGTTTGTTCGATTAATGGCTTGGCACGGTCACTCAAAACACCCTGGTCAGGACCTTGTTGGTCGGTAATGGTTACATTTAGATCCTTTTGCTGCTGCAATGGTAAAGTTTAAAGACTTTTGGTGCTGGAATTGTTTAAGTTTAGGGCCTTTTGGTTAAGTTTAGAGCGTCGCGATATGGTAATGGGACATTTTTGAGCCGAAGGATGAAAAATTCTACAATTGTTGGCCTGGTTTTGAGATTAGTTATGGTTAGTTATGGTTAGAGCCAAAGTGATGGATGGAGATTATGAGTTATCTTTCAGAATATCTAAAATGTGGGAACAAAGAGCTGTTTGAACATAGGTCCACTAATTTGAAATACAAAGTCATCCGTGTGTGTTAATGACATCTACTAAGCCACTCATTTCTGAACAAAGCAGTGTATAGAAACAAGCCCAATTATGTCAATCTAATATGTAGTTAAAAAAAAAAAAAGTGCAGTATGTAACTTTTCGGGTGTTACTGCTTTGCTTAGAATGTTTGCCAGTGTGGCAGTAAAAGTTTCCAAGTAAATTATTTATTAAAATTAATATAAATGGTAAATGTACACACATTAGTTTCCATCCTGATACCTGTGCATCTCCATTCAGTATACTGCACACATGTGAAGGGTTTGTTCTTGTTGTCCGATAAAAAAATAAATAATAATCAGCCATCGATGCACAGAAGTAGCACATCATTAATAACGCCGGGACCTTTGAAGATCCTGCATAAATGTCTAATTAGGTTTGGTAACCTTTAGCAAACCCAGTTGGTGAATACTAAGCAGGCCTGGAGACGTCGCAGTGCATGGCAAAGCGAGTACTCAGCATGTGCGAGGGGGCATCGACACAGAGGAGGGCTGTTCAAGCGCAGAAAGGGCACAACGTTTAAGCCACGGTAAGAATGCGTCTGCACTCACCGGCCAATTCTCAACCAATTTTATATACTTAAACACAATTGTACCATGTAACTTCTCTATCCAGGGGTCTGCTTGCTGGGTGTTTCAATGAGGATGTTGTTGATTTGCCTCAAACTCTCAACAGTATGGCATTAAAGTGGTCTATATTACATTTAGTCATACAGGTGTTTTTAATTGTTCAAACATCTCAAAAAACTCTGAGGGGGCTCGGCTCTCCCCCGATCTGTAATGTGGCCGTATGGCGACCACAAAACCCTGCCTTGTTACTTTTTTGCCCCAAATAATGTTAATATATAAAAACATGTTTTTAATTTTGGAATACACTGAAAAACAGTGCAAAAACTGCTTTTTTCTATGAAAATGAAGTTCTCTTGGCCATTTTAGTATGGAACAAAAACATATCAATGTTCTACATGGGTTCTACTGTAGCCACTCCTTTGTTATCCTAGCTGTGCGCTTAGGGTCGTTGTCTTGTTGGAAGATGAACCTTGGCCCCAGTCTGAGGTCCAGAGACATCTGGAGCAGGTTTGCATCAAAGATGTCTCTGTACATCTTTGATGCTTTCATCCTTCTGTGGATTCTGACTAGTCTCCCAGTTCCTTGAGCTGAAAAACATCCCCACATCATGATGCTGCCTCCTCAGTGCTTCACTGTAGGGATGGTACTGGTCAGAGGAGGGTGGCCTGGTTTCCTCCAGACATGATGCTCGCTATTCAAGCCAAAGAGTTCAATCTTTGTTTTATCAGACCAGAGAATCCTTCAAGTTCCTTTAATGCAAACTCTAGACAGGCGTCATGTGCCTTTTACAGAGGAGGGGCTTCCGTCTGGCCACTCTTCCATGCAGGCCTGATTGGTGGAGCTGCAGAGATGGTTGTTCTTCTGGAAGGTTCTCCTCTCTCCACAGAGACACACTGGAGATCTGTCAGAGTGACCATCGGGAGCGTTCTCTGGTTCTCTCTCTCCTAACTAAGGCCTTTCTCCCCTGATTGCTGAGTCTTGCTGGTTCCAAACTTTTTCCATTTACAGATGATGGAGGCCGCTGTGCTCAGAGGAACCTTCAACGCTGCTGAAATGTTTTTGTCCCTTCCCCCCAGATCCTGTCCGGCGGGTCTACAGACAGTTCCTTGGACTTCATGGCTTGGTTTGTGCTCTGACATCACTGTTAACTGTGGGACCTCATATAAACAGGTGTGTGCTCTTCCAAAGCATGTCCAATCAACTGAATTTACCACAGGTGGACTCCAATCAAGTTGTAGAAGCGTCTCAAGGATGATCAGTGTTGTTTTAATACATTTGCAAAGAATTCAAACAACCTTCTTTCACAATGTCATTAAGGGTTATTTTTTGTAGAATTTTGAGACAAATACTGCATTTAAACACATTTTGGAATAAGGCTGTAACATAACAAAACATGCACTGTATGCACAGCACAGAGACAAACATGTAAATACACACAGGTGCAGTTGTCAAAGCGCGGCGTACAATCAGAGCAGCAGGTAATCGAGGCAGACAGCGCTTCTGTTCATCACAGCAGAAGAAATGCAGATGTGAGTCCTATAGGAGGATGGAAACAGGAATCCTCTGTGTCTGATGCACCTGAAACAAACCAGCAGAGACCAGACAGCACACACACACACACACACACACACACACACACACACACACACACACACACACACACACACAGTACAGCTCTCACTGACGGACATCCTGAAGAAATACTTGCCTGACAGGGGACTAAACTTGCTCCTGGGAAAGGGTATCTTCAATTTTCAGCTGCCATTGTTCCTGTTTTATGTTGAAATTGTGTTGATATTAAGTATCTACAATACATTTAGCAAAGTGTATTATTATAAAACTTACATTAACAGTACTATTGCTCAAGGTTAATGACAGATGAATGACAAAAGGATGCACAGTAGAAAAAAGATTCAGTTGTAGTCATCTGGACAGTTTTTTTATTCAAAACGAGACGTTCAGCTCTCACCCAAGAGTCATTCTCAATCTGCGGATCGGGTCTGAGAACTCAGATAGTTATTTTGCTCTGAGTAGGCTCCTGAAAATAGCCGTTGTTGTTTACAGTTTCAATAAGATGCATACACAAAGAATACAATACAATACTTTGTTGCTTCTTGCTTTGAGTCAAAGACAGAACTGTGAGTTCCTGTTCCTAAAGAAAACTTTATGCGTAGCAGAAGACCTCTCTTCACACGCAAAGTGACACCAATAACAACACGCCAACACAGTACTCTTACCCTTCCCTTTTTGGAGTCTGTTGCTATTCACTTTTGCCAGTGCGATAATAAGTCAATGAACTCTTCTGACTTTACATTTCAGAGTCATCGTCCTCTTTGCCGCTTACACCAGAAATAAACAACATGCTTAAATTTGATTTTAGGAGCCATGAGCCGGTTTCCTTGCAAACATGGTTACATTTTGGTGCCAATGTTAAACTGTACAGTCACTGTTAAATAAATAAATAAAGTATATGGCAATTGCATCCTGGGTTCAGTTGTAACTATATTACTGTTTAAAACCAGTAGGAGGGCAGGATACACAACTTTACATTACCTTGAAGTAATCGTGAGTTGAAAACACTTGCATAAAATTAAGAAAACCATTCTAGAATCTAAATCAACCTCGCTAAACAAAGGTAATTCAATTAAAAGTACCCCAGGCAACCATTATAATAGTACACTGCCACATTCACGTAACATAGATCTCAATGGAAACAAATACCATGCTTTATTTTGTAACAACCAATAATTCCTTCATGTGCAGCTCAGTTGCAGGAGTAATGTATAGAGAGATTAAATGACACCAGTAAACATTCAAGTCAGTGCTTTTTACTAGCTGAATTAGCATCTAAAACCACTAAACCCATAGTGAGACTTATTCCCAATGCTTAACTGTATTTGCTTTCAATTTTAACATTTAATTACCCCTTGGAAAAGCACTTCACTTGTCAGCGGCTCCGCATCTAGTTAGTGCATCAAGCACATAAAATAAGTCTACTCGATGCTGTTCAAGGTGTCAAAACAGGGCATTTACAGAGACTAAGAGTGCAATTGTGTGACGTATAGGGACAATGGAGCAGATGTTTTGTCATTAGGTATCAAGGAAGCGTCGTTCGTCTCCAGCGTTCAACAAGGACAGGCCTGTTACTACGGCTTTTATCGAATCATTTGGGGCCTGATGTTGTTTCATGGACAGACTACACAACGGCCCATGGGAGCAATCCGCATAATTTTATCACAATCTGGCAACGGGATTTTTGAAGGTGAAGGTCAGGTGAGAGAGGTAAGTGTGGCATAAGTGTTTTGGTTGCAGCGTTTCAGTTGGAAATAGGGTTTGAATTCGAGAAGTTTTGTTATTCTTTCGTAATTGTTCAAATCAAACGAGACAGACATTTGCAATTTTTGAATTCTTTTAGAGTAAAACTCAATAAAAATATGGTTTTACATGAAAATAAGGCAAGACGACTTCTGGGTATGGCGCAAGTGCTGCGTCTCGGTGTAACAACAGGCACAGAGTGTTGTCCTGGTGTTACTACGGGCCTGTGCAGAGGGTTGTCTCGGTGTAGCGGCAGCGAGAAGCTGATGTCTACTGGGGACATTGAGTCTGAGTGGACCATATTCTCAACCTTCATTGTCAATGTTGCTGCCCGGAGCTGAGGTCGCAGGTGCCTGTCGCTGCGGCAACCCCTGAACCCGGTAGTGGACACAAGTAAGGCCAAAGAAGGAGGCCAATCAGGCCTCCAATAAAACTTCCCACAATTTGTATTCAAATAAGTATTTTTGTTGCACATTCTAAAGATAATCTGATTCTCTTTTATGAACAAAACACTAACACTTCCTACAGTAGAGTAGGTGGTAGTTTGTCCCTCTCTTCCTCCTGGTCTTTGAATGTCAAAAGAGAAAGTACAGCGGATCAAAGAGTGATGCAGCACCATGTTTTATTCCGTTTTAGCCCGTTCCTCCTCCTCCTTCAACGCAGAAAATGTCAGCTCCAGCTTTGTGTACTCTTCGCTTCACCCAAATGAAATGGGTTCCAGACCTGGCCAGTATAAATAATTCTCTTGAGGTGTATGTGACCCAAACAGCTGGCTCCTAAACTGTCTGCATGGGGAACTGGGAGAAGTCGGCCAAACTGTGAGACTGATATAGAGAGAGAAGACATTTGTAAAGAGGGAAAATAATACAATTCAGATCTTGTATTGGCCAAAGTTTCACAATGTGCAGTCTAGTTCTCCAACACCACTGAGTTAATAAATCAGTGCAACTAACGCTGAGATTTTATTGTGCCACGTCTAATCACACTCAGTCATCTCTAGTTTATATTTTCATCGTTATTGGAAAAAAACAAGACAAAAACAATGGCACCAGCAAGTGGTATGCTCAGTATTCCTGTCTAAACATCCGGATTACTAACACAGAAAGGCCTTATGTAAGTACTTTTACACTTTTCACACACTGCTCCTTCTCTTTTCTCCGCTCGTACGGCTCACGTCTGCCTCATAAAAATGATACAAATGCAACAGTTTTCCTTTGATAAAATCCACAGGAAAAATGTACAACTTCTTCCTCTGTCCCCATTTTGATGGACATTTTAGAGAATCCTGCGTTAGTTAGCTTTACTGCTTGCACCGCAACTTTTAACTGTTTTGGACTGTCACATGACACATGGGTCACATGACGCTGTTTAACCTATGAAAAGTCCTTGTTTCCTAATTTGCGCTCTATAATTATTTTAGACTATAACAATGTTTTTGTAGATTAATGATTTATATTTCTGCAGCTATTTCGATTTTAATTGCTGATCAGGTTTGGAAACCACATACTTTTAAAGCTGATGTTAACCTGCCCTGTTGTTGTGTACTGTGTTTTATTAGCTACTTGTAAATGTTACTGTATATTGTGTGTTTATTTCTCTCTTTTGCTGCAAAACTAATTGCCCCCATTACTCACAAATAGATAAAGTGTCTTCAGTTGTTAGAGTGGTGTAGTGTGGACTCTCTCATGACTCTCAGTTGTTAAGTGAGGACCTCAGACATTCTATAATCACACATCACACTCAGTCCAGTCGTGTAGACCCTCCTCAACATTCAACATCTATCACAACTGGGAAAGTCATGCTGTGTGTCCCCCAGCTTTAAGCGCAGATCACTCTCTTCGATGCTCTCTGCTTTTTGTGGTGGATGTTTTTGTTCGTAAACTGTGTGTCAGCGTGCTCGCACACCCGTGAAGACCTCTTTTCAATCCGAACCACAACTTCGATGGACCTAGTTCCAGTTTTTTAGCTTCTGCTGCAGAATTAGCCCTTCTTTTGGCTAAAAGGTTGAGACGCCGCAGACACGGATCACTTACGGCCTTACCTGGGAATTTCCTCTCTAACGTTCGCTCACTCTCCAACAAACGGGACGAACTGGCGCTGCTGATGAGACGAAACAGAGTCTTTTCTTCATCACCTGTTTTGTGCTTCACGGAGACGTGGCTCAGCGAGTTGGTCCCGGACTGCGCCATTCAGATAGATGGTTTTCAGCTGGTTCGGGCGGACCATCAGAGAGATCTCTCCGGGTGAAAAGCACAAGGCGGAGGAGTCTGTTTCTACATCAACAACGCCTGGTCTTCAGATGTGACTGTGATCTCCAAACACTGCTCTCCTGATCTGGAATATCTCTTCATTAACTGCAAACCATTCTACTCGCCACGTGAGTTCGCCTCATTCATTCTGGCTGTTGTTTACATCCCACCGAGCGCAAATGTGCACGTGGCCCCGCGCGCTCGCAGACCACTTCTGAGTGTGGAGGCGACCTTCCCGGACTCCTTGTGTATTATCCTGGTGATTTTGATAAGGGGAATCTCCGCCACGAACTACCAAAGTACAGACCGTTTATTAAAGTTCCGACCAGAGAGCAGAACACGTTGGATCACTGCTACACAACGTCAGTAACGCCTTCCGTGCTCTGGGCTTTTCAGATCACGCCATGGTCCACCTGATCCCCACGTACAGACAGAGGCTGAAGCTGTCCAAATCTGTAGTGAAGTGGACCAATGAGGCAGTGGAGGAACTACAGCATGTTTGGTAACTACAGACGGGGAGGTTTTCAGAGCTGCCACAGATAGTTTGGTGAGTACACGGACACTGTGCCGTCATACATTCGATTCTGTGAGGACAGCATTATACCAACACAAAATCACTTTCAATAATGACAAACCCTGGTTCACAACTGAGGCAGTTAAGGCAGCAGAAGGAGGCAGCGCACAGGGATGGAGACGGCGGGTGCTACAAAGATGCAAAGTATGGTTTTATCAAAGAGGTGTCTCGAGCCGGATCACACTACAATAGGTGTCTGAAGCAGCAGTTCTCTGACAAGCTTGGGCTCTGGCTTCTCACCAATCATAAGCCCCGAGCCCCCCATGCGGCAAATTACTGAAAACTGGCTAAGCAACTTAACGCCTTCTACTCCAGGTTTGAGGTGACCACCACTCCCCCACAGTGGCCACCTCTGCCACCTGGCACTCCACCTCATCCTGCAGCATCTGGACTCCCGGAACCTACGCCAGGATCCTGTTTGTGGACTTCAGGTCTGCATTCAAACACATCCTCCCTGCTCTGCTCCAGGACAAGTTCTCCCACCTCAACGTGGATCACTGACTTTCTGACGGATCGGAGGCAGTGCGAGTGGCTGGAGAAGAATGTCTCAGACACTCGGACTATCAGCACAGGATTTTCACAGAGCTGTGTACTTTCTCCTTGCTCTTCTCCCTGTACACAAAACTGCTGCACCTCCAGCCACGACCAGCCACGAATTTATCAAGTTTGCGGACGACACCACCCTCATCGGGCTCATCTCAAGACGGGGGTGAGTCTGTCTTCAGGAAGGAGGTGGACCGGCTGGTGTCCTGGTGCAGCGGTACCAACCTGTAGTTCAATGCCCGGAAGACAGTGAGATGATGCGTAGACTTCAGGAAAGTCACGGCCCCCAGCCCCCCCTCACCATGACAGACTCCCCATCACCACTGTAGACTTCCGCTTCCTCGGCACCCACCATCACCCAGGACTCAAGTGGGAGCCCTCCATCAGCTCCCTCATCAGAAGGCCCAGCAGAGGATGTACTTCCTGCGGCAGCTGAGGAAAGCCAAGCGCCAGTGCAGATGATTATGCAGTTCTACACGGCCATCATTGAGTCCATCCTCACCTCCTCCATCACCGTGTGGTACGCTGGACCACAGCCAGGGACAAACAGAGACTACAGTGCATCGTGCGTTCTGCTGAGAAGGTGATCGGCTGCAGACTTCCATCTCTGCAGGACCTGTACGTCTCCAGGGCTCTGGGACGAGCAGGTCGGAGCACAGCCGACGCTTCTCACCCTGGACATGGTCTATTTGAACCACTCCCCTCAGGCAGGAGGCTACGGTCCATCCGGACCAGAACCTCCCGCTACAAGAATAGCTTCTTTCCCTCTGAAGGTTGGACTCATGAACACTTCTAAACACCTGTCACTTTAACTGCAATTCAATCAATCACTCACTACATCTGTAAATGTAACTGTAAAATATTGTGTACATAGTAAGCCTATTTTTATTTTATACTATAGTCATTTTAAATCCATTTTGATTTCAGATATATTGTTTTTATGATTGCTCAGTGTTTTATGTTGCACTTTAACGCCGAAACAAGTTCCTGTTTCTGTTCATTGGACAATGGCAATAAACCTTTTTCTGATTCTGATTCTGATTCTGATTCTGATAAACAACCTTTTTTTTTTTTTATCAAAGTGTCAGCGTAAAGAAGAAAGAGAATTGTCCTTTGCTATCAACATTCTGGATTATTTTCTCACTATCAATCGTTTGGACTAAAAAAAGCTTATTTGTGAAGAATTGGGATCTGAGTGGTGAGTGTGTTGTTTTGACGCTACTTCTTCTTTCTTTCCCTTTAGTTAGTGTTTGTAGTGTAGTGCAGTAGTGTAGTGTCGTGTAAAGAGGAGATTGTCTGTCATTGACTGTAAAACAGTCTGTATCTTGAAATATAATCCTGCACTAATCATGATAAAACTGAAAACTCCTCACAGATTGTAACTTCATCATTTCCCAACGACACACAGGGGGAAGTGTCTGAAGACTGAAGAAGGGCGTCAGACGCACATCTGGTGAGCCTCTTGATTTTAGTTGCAATGGAGATCTCTGCAGTGGAGGACTTCCTGACCTGTCCTGTGTGTCTGGAGACCTTTACAGAGCCTGTGTCTCTGGGCTGTAACCACAGTTTCTGCTCCAACTGTCTGCACAACTACTGGGACAGGAACAGCACCAAGAACTGTTGGAGGAAATCCTCCAAAGACATTCCAGGTGTGAATTTTTCTCTGAAGGAACTAACTCTTTCCTTTTCAAAGAAGGACCAGGATTCAGCTTCAGTTCACGCCTAGAGCACACACTCACAAGTCTGCCTTCTGTTCTGCCTGGACAAGTGTTGCACTCTGTGCCCTGCGTGTGAGTGCACGCTTCACTCTGGATATAAGGTGGTGTCTTTGGATTCAGCAGTGAGTGAACCACAGGTGCAGCTCTTGGCTCAGAGGAGAGAGCAGGCCTCAGGTGGAGGTGTGTGAGCAACAAATCAAGGTGGAGTTTAAGTCTGCATGTGTTCCTCCAGCAGGAGGTGCTCAGAGCACTAAGAGAGGAGCAGAACAGACGAGCCCAGACCATAGAACCACGGCTGAAGAAGATAAGTGAAGATCTGTCCACTCTGGAGCAGAACATCCTCACTGTGGAGGAGCAGCTGAAGAGACAGAGTATGGACTTTATCAGAGAGTACAGACACACTCACAAAACCGCCCAGACTCTGCTCTCACAGCCCGGCCTAGAACTGGGACCAGGACTCCTGATAAACCAGGCCAAAGTCCAGGGAAACGTGGGCTTTAAGTTCTGGGAGAAGATAAGGACCCTGGTCCACTACAGTCCGGTCCTTCTGGACCCAAACACTGCAGACAGGAAGCTCTATCTGTTTGAGGATCTGAGGTGAATGAGACATGGAGGCCCTAAGCAGGAGGTCCCTTTAAATCCAGAGAGATTCACTAAATATGCAGAGGTCCTGGGCAGTGAGGGCTTCAGCTCTGGCTCACACCAGTGGGACGTGGAGGTCGGGGTCCATCTGAGATGGAACATTGGTGTGGCCAAAGAATCTGTCAAACAGAAAGGGAGAGATCACTGCTGATCCTGAAAATGGACTCTAGTGTTTAGGCCTTTACAGTGGAAAATACCTTGATGTTGTTGGTGAAAAATGTAACTTAAAGCAGAGCCCTCGGAGGATCAGTGTCTGAATTATGATTATAACAAACTGCCTTTCTATAGCTCTGAGGACAAGTCAGAGAAATACATTCAACTGAAGGACATTAAAGGGCTCATCATGTGAACACTTTAATTTATTATTATTAATTTTTTTACCTTTAACCATATTAAGATATTGTTTGCACATCCACAATATTCTGGGAGTACTATTTTGTATAATTTTCCTTTTTTCTAAATTGTTTAAAGTATAATAATTACTGTTGTACTGTTAATTTCACAATGTTCCAATGTTTTACACGTTAAAGTATATGTAAAATGTAAATGTAGAGTATTATTATGTTTGTATAAAAGTCAGGCTGGCAGTTTTTCCCCACAAATTTCAAACAGAACTGGATTAGACAAATATAGGGCTTTAAAAAGTAATACATTTCTTCTTGTTGCTAAACTGTTCTCTTTTTCTACATTTGATTATAATCATACAGTCAATACATGTTTACTGATTTGAATATTCAATATTGAATACAACATAAAAACCTGATCTTAAACATGTCAAAGCTGTAAAAAAAATTAAGCGATAAAAGATGTCAAGCAGTATCAGAGTGGTCATGTCACGCAGAATCCAGACTCTGATGAAGGTGAATGCAGCGTACAAACTAGAGACTGTCTGATGTACAGTAGGTCTACCAGTCAGCCGATCTACCCAATATTTGGATCTAACTAAAGTAAGAATATGAAGCTTTGTTTGAGCGCTTTAGATAAAACGGGGCTGCTTCTCAAAAGATAAATGGTTACTGGAATATCTTACTCCGAACCTTATAAATTAAGCAATTGTCATTTTCAGGGCTGCTCTTGTTATCTAATAATGTAGGCTACCAGTCTTCATCACACCCCTCTCCCACCCCACCTATTGCGTATTTCTCTATGTCAGATTGTTTATTTTGTGTTGGGATCAAATAAAAGTTCAAAAACAATACGATATATAAATAACACTGTTCCCTCATCAAAAACACACCTGGAGTTGCATTTCACTTCATTCTCGTTTGTTTGATGCATCTAGTTGAGTAAGTCCTCTCCCTCTGGGCCTCGAAAAAACACTTGGTTCCAAATTTCCCAGTTTTCTGTCTGCCACACAAATTTGCAGATCTGCTCAGATGTCTTGCTTGCATGTGATTCCAAAAAGATTTGCATGAGCCACAAAAAACCCCAATGGGTCGATATCTACCTGGATTATCACCATTTGATACCAAGAGTATTTTGACCTGAAAGTATGAATATGTAGAATAAGTATGCAAAAAATACTCCAGATATGTTTTTACAAAGTACATTGTAACATGATGAAACAATTCACTTTTGCATACTGAACTGGCTGTGGGCTACTTTTTTTTTTAAAGTAATGATTTCAGACACTAAGGGGAGTGTTTGCAAAAATCGGACCCTTCAATACTTCTCCAAAATGATGGAAAACTTTAAAATATACCTTTGTCAGCGTCATGTCTTCTTTTCTATCAAGCTGGTCAAGTGAAACATGGCTCTGCTTAGCATTCAGGCAGTGAGTCCTCAAAGGTCAGCACAAGATAATAGAGAGGAGGAGAACATTTCACTCAGCTCTGTGTTGGACGCTTGGTGCTCATTTGTAGAGTTCAGAGCTCCAGATACTCCCACAGTCATATACTCTGGCTTAGATTTGATTTGATCACTAAAATCACACGATAAAGGGGCTATAGTTTTTTTCAGAGCTAGTCAACATGAGTTTTGGTCACTTGTGCGGGTGGATAGCAAAATATCAATATTTTGATATTTTTAAGACCTATTGATAAGAAACCTGCAATTGAGAAGCAGCAAAGTTTCTTTGCTTTTAGGAAGTAAACAGGAGAGAGATGAGGAAAATAAGGACCATGGACAAGCCAATCACTTGGCTTGTCCATGTTACCGAAAGCTCCATTCCATTCACATACAAATGAAAGATGAAGCAAATCCTCATATAAAAGTATAACTGGGAGTCGAACCTGGGATTCAGGAGGAGCAGAGTGGTTTTCGTCCTGGTTGTGGAACACTGGACCAGCTCTATACTCTCCATCGGGTGCTCGAGGGTTCATGGGAGTTTGCCACAGTCCACATGAATCTGGAGACGGGTTCCGACCGTGTCCCTTGTGGTGTCCTTTTGGCGGTGCTCCGGGATTACGGGGCCCGGGGCCCTTTGCTCAGCGTAGTCCGGTCCCTGTATGACCGGAGCAGGAGCTGTGTTCGCATTGCCGGCAGTAAGTCCGTGTTGGACTCCGCCAGGGCTGTCCTTTGTCACCGGTTCTGTTCATTGTTTTTATGGACAGAATTTCTAGGCGCAGTCAGGGGTCGGAGGGGGTCCGGTTTGGGGAACACAGGATCTCCTCTCTGCTGTTTGCAGATGATGTTGTCCTGATGGCTCAATCAAACCTGGACCTGCAACATGCACTGGGACGGTTTGCAGCCGAGTGTGAAGCGGCTCCATATCCAATATGATGGTTTTGGAATGGGAAAAGTGGCTTGCCCTCTCCGGGTGGGTGGGGAGTCCTTGCCCCAAGTGGAGGATTTCAAGTATCTCGGGGTCTTGTTTACGAGTGAGGGAAGGGTGGAGCGTGAGATTGACAGGCGGATCGGTGCAGCGTCTGCAGTGATGCGGTCGCTGTATATGTCACTGTTGAGGTGAAGAAGGAGTTGAGTCGCAAGACAAAGCTCTCGATTTACCGGTCAATCTACGTTCCTACCCTCACCTATGGTCATGAGCTTTGGGTAATGACAGAAAGGACAAGTGTTCAAAAGGAGTTTCCTCTGCAGGGGAGGCCCTGGAGAAGCCCCAGGACAGGTTGGAGGGACCATGTCGGTCTGTGGCCTGGGAACGCCTCAGGATCCTCTCTGAAAACCTGAAAAGTGTGTGTGAGAAGTCTGAGAGTCGCTGCTGTCTGACCCGCCTTTGGAGAACTACAGTCAGTAGCGAGCAGTAGATTCACAACAAAGTGCCCTAATGTCGACAGGACGCTGCTGAATCCAGTGTGTATAAGCATGCTTGTAGCATGAAGTTCAGTCAGTGGTTGTGTCAGTTTTGCACAATATGTCAACTTGGGGTTTTATAAGGCCTTGAGAACTAGTGTGTGATGTGGTGTCTCCTCTAAGACTACGACATGAATTAGAAAAGCTGAATGCATTTATCTTCAGTTCAATAGTACTCTTCAATTACTGGTTGACTGGTTAGAACCTGGTAGTTTGACCGCTCCTAGGGGAGTCATGAATGGTTTGACCCCATTTAAATTGAAATACCATATGTAACACTATTCCATTTAACTTGTTTGTATTGATCTATTGATGTTAGAGTTTATAATTGATGTAAGTAAGGTTAAATGAATACACCATATTTTCCAATGGTAAAGGGTGAGTTATTTAAAAGGTTCCACAATATTTAACCAATAGGCATTATTATTACTATTGGCAAAGGTTAAATCAATTTAAAATGTTTCTTGCTCTATTATACAGAAACGCCTTTTCAGATCATCCCACCAGTGTTCAAATTCCATTCCCTGCTCTGACTAGTTCAAGGGAAATATTTCCCCAGCAAGAAATGTTCTCCTTTTTCCTTAATAGATGAAGCGACACCTCGCATTAAAGAGCTAGGGTTCATTTAACTGCCTCAAATTATTTCTGACACGAGGCTGAGGTCGGAGGTTTAGAACATGGCTACGTCAATGTATTCAGGTAATTCGAAAATGTTGCAGCAAAGCCCTCCTGAGCGAAAACTGGCAGAAACATGTCACTTGAAAACATCAGATTTAACGAACCATAATTGACATATACTGTATGTAATTAGCAAAGCAGTGTAATGTCATATTGGTTAGCCGTAATTAGCTTTGCCAGGACTGATATAGAACTGCCTGTGCTATGTAAGTAATTGCATAGCTTGTATAAAGGGAAATACTGTAGTAGTGTAGAGCGTGTACTGATAATGGGAATACCTCCAGAACTGTGAGCCTCTGGGAGTGGCCTATGCTGGGGGTCTACGTGCTTGTCTCTACTGAAGTGTATTGCTTTGCCAGGAATGTTCCACAATAAACCTTTAAGCTTCTGTTTAGTCAATTACAGGAGTTTTTTATTGCTCACAAATACCTAAAACAGACATTCTTACTGTGGGTGGGCTCACCTCTCTAACCTGTGACTTGGCCTGGTGGTGTTAGCTGCTTATCCCAATGCGATTGGTCATACTAGATGAAGAAAGACAATACAACTAATCAAACACGGTAGCTACGAGTCTCCTACTGGATAACTGCTGCACAGGTGATGATCTTTCAGCTCCAACACAGTATTTAAACCCAACTGACGCTGTGAGCAGCTTCTCATTTCTGAGACAACCGTGTGGAAAGACAAATCCCATGGTCATGGAAAGTATGTGTGTTTGAGAAGGGTCAAATCATTGGCATCGGGCAGAGAAAACATCTAAGGAGAAGCAGAAACTAATCTACTGCAGATCTGAACCCCAGCGAGAGTGTTTGGGACGAGCTGGAGAAGGCTTTGTGCAGCGGTCACTCTCTTCATCATCAGTACAAGATCAACTGGGGGAAAAGAATGGATGGAAATCAATCTTTTAATATTGCAGAAGCTTATTGAAACCATGCCACAGCGACGCATGTGTTCTGCAATCAAATCTTATCTTTTGGCCAGGCAGTGTATAATTTCTATGAAAATGGCGGACCCTCTATAAGGAAAACAAAAGGTACATAGTGTAAGTGTACCCTGAGTGAAGCCGGCTGCTAAACTGAATCATTTTAAAATTGTCCATGAAGCGTCAAAATCCACTTTCGAAACATGTTATCAAAAAACATGAGAGACATGAAGTAGACAACACGCATCGGTCATGAGCTCAGGGAATAACTCATGAGGGGTGATTTATTTATCAGATTGGAGAAATATGATATACTTCACGGTGTCAAACAGGTCAGGCTAAAAGTGTACTTTGGTGTACCGCCGGCAGGTGTGATGTGCATGCATTATAGAATGATTAAAATAGGTTTAAAAACTGAAAATGTAGCTGGCTTTGCTTTCCATATTCATCGTAAGGTTGAGTGCTGCAAAGACTCTTCAATAACCGTGGAGCCTTTGTGATTGAAAAACCTTACCCTTGTGTGTGAAATAGCTCATTGACATTGCTCTGAGACTTATTACAGAAATATTTGACATCAAAAAGTTAGAAGGGAATTAGAATCTAGAGTTCATACAAATGTGGATAATGGATACTACTCTTTTTTTACTTGCACAATAGCTGGTTTTCAGTTTATCACATATTTGTGGTGACCTTGCCGAGTGACCCGCCATCAGACATCAAAACGTATTATTTTGCTACCAATTTTGTTCCAGTACCAGAACCTTACCCTTACCTTCACTTTTGGAACTGTACTAGTAGCTTCGTGGTTCTCAGCCTGAGTGTGAGGATATGATTGATATTGAAAATGTCCTCGAGCTGGCACACTTAAATAATAATAATGCATTGTCTGATTCATTCACTCCAGACTCGGTGGTGCAGAGCTATTTCTGCAGCCGTGGCTGTCTAGGACGGAAGATTGACTGTCAAACTGCACAACCACATCATATAATAACACCGCATTAAATATAATTGTCACTTCATCGTGCATTTAGTAATAATTTCATGCATTATGTAATAAGCAAGGGGTTCCCAAAATAGGGGCTGAGCTGGGGGTCGCGAGATGACTTGGAAGATTCCTTTTTGAAACGGTCACACTGAAATCTACCTTTTTTAATTGAAAAGAGAACATTTGAGTGACAATAGGTCAAATAATGCATGATTTTAAATGCGATTTTAAATACTTTGACACTTTGTGCAGTGGGGGTCCCCGAGTCGATTGCGTGTTTATTTTGGGGGGCCCTGGCATGAAAACGTTTGGGAACCCCTGTAATAAACCACAGTTAGTAGAAAACACAAGCGTAACTTTTTGTCCCTCATGAAAATGTCAGAATATGTAAAAAACAGAGAAAATGTCTTGATAAATTGTAAAAGTAGTACATTAGTTCGATTTGTTTTGTGATTTGACACACTTTTGTTTCTCACTTTTTGTCATAATTCCACATCCAAACTTGAACTCTAACCATGTCTTCTGACGCATAAAACAAACATAATTTTCCTGAACACTCAAGTAACACCTCATCAATTATAGCGGAAAACACAGTGTTTTACGAATGAAAATGATGACATCTTTACCTGGAGCGCCGGAGCCGAACTGCGCTGATCCTCCCTCCCACACCTGCCTCTCCGGAGCTCCACAAAGGCAAAGGTGTCAAGTGCTCCTGCCACATCGACGTAGCCCGCGGTCCACGGAGACCCCTCATTTTCTGAGCGAGCGCTCGCAGAAAGAGCTAATGATATGTTAATGCTGACACGGCTCACATCGGGGGAGGCCAATCCCAATTACCTCGAAGGGGACGTGCCCGGTGCGGATGTCACGCAAACAAACCACGGTAAACACGGAAAAGCCCTGCCAAAAGTGTCAGACGAGCACCAAACTTGAACAATAATTACTCCTCCTCACTTGTGTGTGTGTGTGTGTGTGTGTGTAGCGTGTGTGTGTATGTGGGGGCGTCTGCAAGGCGGGCTATGACAATAATTAGTTTTAAGGTGACACAATGTGCTAGATCAAATTAAATGAGCTTTCAAACCATGTTATAATGTTGTTTGTGAGTCGTAAATAGACCCGATGAGTTTTTACATAATGCTCCGGTGATGTCGTCTCCTTATGATGCACAGGAAAGATTTATTACGACAAAGTCCTTTTTATACAACATATATTATACTTTACTCTGGCATTTAGTAATAATCGAGGACTTATGTCACTGAAAGGGTCTGTACCTGATTTTTTGCATGTAATAAAGTCAAATCCAGAACAGATACATTGTGAAATGCGACCACCGTGCTTTCTCTACATTTAATTATCAAGCGTTTTATTCTCTGAGAAGTAGTCTTCACTTCTTATATATTTATACACTGCTTATTTAAGTTCATAAGCTCATTGTGGTGAATATTAGGAAAGTGAGTAATACATGCGAGTTTAAAACAAACTAGTTCTGTTCATCATGTTTTTAAGACTGTTCAAATCTGAAACGGTGCCTTTAAAAAACAGAATCACCATTGAATGATTCAAAATTGTGGAACTGATTTCCGCTTGCCCCTGGACACCGCCTGGGCGTGGTGAGGCATTTCGGTCATCGAAGTTCCAAGGTTCATGACCTCCAGAGGTACGTGTCCCGCGTCTGGTTAGCATGTGGCTAATTTACCAAGGATACATTAGTGTAGCCTTCACTGCCTTCAACTGGTGAATTTACCCATAATGCACTATGATCATTTTAGAAGCTCAAAACTAAGAGCATGGATTTGAATCAACTTACATTTAAAATATACTAAAAACATAACTATACAATTGCTATTTTAATACAACCCCCCACGCAAATAAATACAAAATAAATAATAAGTCCTTCTCCAGAAAGACATATACATACACATTATATACACACACATACACATACATATACACATACACATACACATACACATACACATACACATACATACATGAATACACACTCGTGACTCTGATATGTGTACATTTTGGTTTATTCGTGTGACTATGGTGTTGTTGAAGCCTGTTCCATCAGCCGTGTTTTTGGGCTGAGGCGGGACACTTGCCTTGCCTTCAGAGGAAAGGCAAGGTATCTATAGGCTTCGGGACAAAAAATAGAAACAAGAGTGAAGCAAGCTCAGAACTGTGGGAGAATTTCCAGAGCAGTGGCATCTTGACTACAGGAAACAGAACAACCAACAGTGTAAACACAACTTCGGGAAAGCATTACATAACAACATGGTAACAAGCAGGAAGTCCATTGTGAACAGTGCTGCTCGACTCCAGTGAAATAAGGAGGTATTCAAACCTTTCTAACTCATTTCAATGGCTCTCACAAATCCTCTGGCACATCACTAGAATTCACTAGAATTGATCTTTTGTCCACGAGCACAGCTTTAGAAAAGGGTTCTGTTTGTTTTGTTTGTTTTTTTGTGCTGCTTTTTTTCGACACAAAAATGATGATGATGATGATGATGATGATGATGATCAGCTCTCATTCTCATACATCATCAAGTGTCATAGCGAGGTATCAGGCTCTTTAATACAAGTTTGAAAAGATAAAACGTTTAATTAGAAGAATGCAGTGTAGTATTTCTTTTTTACAAAGTTCCGCTTTTAAAAATGTGTTATGATTTATTTATTTTTTAAGTTGGGTTCCCCAGCACACAAATTCACCCCATTTGCTCTGAATATTTTAGTGCCTCAAATTCCAAACAAATTACCAGTAGATGTTTGTGCAAGAAAAAAAAGGTAAAATAATGGGTCTTACTGAAGAACTCTTTGAGTGGGAAGAAACAGAGAAGGTAACTGTATTAAAAGCACCGAAATAAGTTTTGGATAATAATTTATAAAGTAATAATTCCAAAAATATCAGACTGAACAATAGTAGTATGATTAAACATTGTATCCTTCAAACTTTTAATGAGCTGTTTAGTGGTTCTTTTGATAGATATTTGAGTGGGAAAGAACCAATTATTTTTTGAAAGAGAAAGGGTCACGTTTCCCGCTTTTTGGAGCCTTTTTACAGGTGTCCTAGAGCTGGATGAAGTGTGAGTTAAATCAGGCTTGGAATGGACTGGGGTACGTCAAGGTCAACGTGGGAAACACCCCCAAAAACGTGGTAGAGAATGACCGAGCCAAGATCCTGTGGGACTTCCGGATCCAGACTGACGGAATGGTAATGGAAAACCAACCAGACATTGTGGTGCTGGATAAACAGCAGAGGGAAGTCAAAGGAAAGGTGAAGGCCAAAGTGGTGCCCGTAGTCATCGGAGCCCTCGGGGCAGTGACCCCCAAACTGGAGGAGGGGCTACAACAGACCCCTTAAAAAAACATCAAGCATCTCAGTCCAGAAAAGTGCAGTACTAGGATCAACACAGATACTGCGCAGAACCATCAGCTCAACTTAGAAAAAGGGACGAGACCACCCATGAAAGGTTATTTGTATGCATATTATATATACATATGTAGAATATTATGAGGAGATGGAGCAGCATCATCAAAATATTTCCAGCATCAACAAAGTGCTGGTTAAACACGTCACAGTGACCTTTTTTCATCGTCAGACGAATAGAATCTTCGTCACAGTAAAGCTTGTTCATTCAAATGCTTATGGAACTTTTAACAGTTATACTTGATTGGGATTGAGTACATTTTGTGTTCCGCACACAGTGGGCACTAAAATCAAGAGGAAAGACACCTCTACATTTGTAGTTCGAAGGCTTGGTGCTTAAGATAATGTCCAGTAATGTTGCTTTAAGTGGGTCTCTAGGGTCCGGTCGGGTGGGAGCAGTAATATAATCTGTTTGAGGTTTAATTCATTACAATAGTTTTTTTAGACTTTCAGAAGATTTGGACCAATCGATATTCATGTCACCTGAAACAAGTAAGAAGTCCTCTAGCTCCCGGGCAGGAGCAGGTGGAGGACCAGAAAACCCCTCAACTGTCATTTTCTCAGTATTATTAGATTTACCCAAACCCACCTCAAGGGCGATACATTTAAAACTCTTTGACTTGGAGACTTTGGTATTTAAAGATACAGTAAAATAAGATTTTATAAATATTACTACTTTACCTCCTTCGGTCTATCACAACAAAATATATTATAATTGTCCAAGGAAATGTCAGCGTCTGAGCTCTTGGTTAGTCATGTTTCAGAGAATATGTCAGGATGGGCTTGTTTTGCCCACACTCTAATAAAATAAATGTTTGATTGAATACTTTGCACATTCATGTGAATAACTCTAAGACCTTTTCATCATTTAAATGTTGACTTATTTAAATCAGTGTTTTGAACATTATTTAAATGGGTATTTGCCATGGACAAGCTTTTAGTAAGTTTAATGGTGATTAAATATGGTTTGTTATTATGGTGGTCTGCTTTGACTCATGGTCAGGGATTTACCATCATAAGGAAATTGAATGTGTCTGGACTTTAATCCACCTGATGACGTCATGCAGCTCTCACACACCTGCCCCTCCCTCACCTGTGCCCGCTCTCACACACCTGCCCCTCCCTCACCTGTGCCTGCTCTCACACACCTGCCCCGCCTTGAGTTGGATAGCACCGTATAAAGTCTGTAGTGGGGGGGGACGGGCTGGTATAGGCTGTCTGAGTATTGTGATGTGGAAATACATTGGGCGATTCTGTTCGACCCTGCGGGCCCTCCTCACTGTGACTGCTCTCCACACCTGCCCCTCCCTCACCTGTGCCGTGCTCTCACACACCTGCCCCTCCCCACCTGTGCCTGCTCTCACACACCTGCCCTCCCTCACCTGTGCCCGCTCTCACACATCTGCCCTCCCTCACCGTGCCCGCTCTCACACGCTTACATGTTATGTGCGTTAAATGCACCTGCTTGCTTTTCACCATCCCTGCACCTGTGCCCTCACCTGTGCTCGCTCTCACACACCCTGGCCCCTCCCTCACCTGTGACTGCTCTCACACACTGCCCTCCCTCACCTGTGACAGCTCTCACACACCTGCCCCCGCCCCACCGGTGCTTTCGGTCACACACTACCTCCCTCACCTTTGCTTTGGTCACACACCTGCCCCTCCCTCACCTGTGCCTGCTCTCACACACCTGCCCCTCCCTCACCTGTGCCCGCTCTCACACACCTGCCCCTCCTCACTTGTGCCTGCTCTACACACCTGCCCCTCCTTCACCTGTGCTGCTCTCACACACCTGCCCCTCCTTCACCTGTGACAGCTCTCACACACCTGCCCCTCCCCCACCGGTGCTTTCGGTCACACACCTACCCCTCGACCTCACGTTTGCTTTGGTCACACCACCTTGCCCCTCCCTCGTCTGCTGTTTGCTTCGCACACAGCCGTGCCCCTCAACCTCCGGCATGCACCTGTCCCGTTCAGTCATCAAGTAACAACAAACAGAGACTAAATGGGCAAATATAACTGTGCAATAGAAACTGAGTGCATTTAACAACAAACAAAGCATTGTTGTATTTTCAAAAGTAGTCAATGTCTTGTGTAGGTTTGAACTTGTGATCTGTGATTGAGGTGCAGGACTTTGGCTTAATCCGTATCAAACTGAGACCCTCCTGTAAGCTCAAAGTTTATTTTAGCCTAAAATAATTGTATTCACAGAGATAATCACTTTTAAACAGAAGTCGGCCTCACACAGAGCTGTTTATTCCACTCATTATTCTCGAATCGCCGCGTGACACACATAACCGTGCATACTCGTCTGCATTCCCGGTGCTCTTCTTCAGTCCGCACTGTGACCGCATCAGTCTGTGTCTGTGACAGAGATGATCCGATGAAATCTGAAAGTGCATGTATGAAAAACGATCGGAACCTGAGAGTAAACCCACATGCGCCAGGTTTGTTTAAATAAGCGCTGGACACGAGACGAATTCCAACCCGTCCATTTGTCTTTACGTGGCATGTAGCCGAGTGTCCGAACCTGACCCAAGACACAGAATTCCCTTCATTTTTTTAATTTTTGCTCTCGAAGGCCCCCCCCCCCCCCCCATTTAAATGAATGAAATCATGTCTGTGCCAGGCCCATACGCGACCTCTCAGAAGTGACCAAAGTTTTTACGTTCCACAGTTTTATTGGCAGAATAAGAGCTTCATGTGTCGCATGCTTTTGTTTTTTTGTTCTTCCGGCCCTTGTTTCTGCAGCAAAAGCGTTTGTCCCTCTGCTGCTGATCCATCATATCTCCCGCTGCTTTCGCTCTGTCAGGAAGAGCATCGTGAACAGGATCATGGTCAAACCTCACACACGTCTCATTCAAGAGTCTTAAGCACAACAAAAACCAAATATCCTCCTGTCTAAATAGTATTAAGCTAGGCAACTAAAACACAATTTATTCTTACATTTTAAAAGTTAATTTGATGATTTGGGATGAGTCGTTACGATCACTTTTATTTGTATTTGTCATAAAGTATGGTGTTCCCCTGTGTCCGACTTGGTCAAACCCACTGATTATCGGCTCATGTTTAGGTCAATCTCAGTCACTCAAGTCACTTTGCATGGCCCTTTTTATTGGAGGCGTGGAGAGGGCGTGACGAGGGCTCACGTACGCAGAGATCTGCAGGTGAGATCAATAAAACACAAATTGTGTTTTATAAATCAGGAGTTTGCGTGGCGTAATTCCCTAGTGGCCACTTAGAGTACACACTTTCTCAGAACAACTTCTATGCAAACCTTTAGAGATGAGTCGCCTGTAACTGGGCCTGGAGAGGCCACTGCTGGTCTCCATGGAGATATCATATGCTGTCATGTACAGAACATTCTAGGCAGGGGGTCTATTTCATTCATCCGAATCTAAAGGCTGTCTTCTCCTCCTGCTCTGTAACACCAGAGCAGAGTGCCATGTGTAGAAGTGTTTTGTGTGGATTATTGCTGTAGTGATGAGCACCAATATGAGCATAACGCTAATGACCACGTAATACGCTTTTCTTATGTCTAACATTACGCCAACCATTTGATTTAGGCTCCACTCTTCACACTGGATTAGGGCTCGAGTTAGCTGTTAGGTTTAACATATGTGGAGTGGGAGATGGGTTTTTAAATAATATATTTATATTATGTACTTGTACTGTTTGCATCCTGTTACCATAAAATCACGATGCAGTATAAAGTCAGTGGGACATTTATACATTAGTGGGATAATACGCTCGACCAGTATGCCACTACTCATAATTCAGTGAAATATATATATATATATATATATATATATATAATTATTACTTACATGGGGAGAAAATACCACTTGCATTGTGTAATATTTGTCTCAAAACATATACATAATAAATAATACTACTCTCCATCAGAAAAAGTGATAAATGCACCTTTAAGTTTTAAAGGGAATATTCTGCTAAATTAACTTTAATGAGCTTTAACATTGTATAAATGTTACATCATAATTAGCTACAGTATACTCAAAGTTGTACTTTTGATTCATGTCAAATTAATCCTGTATTGTCCTGCAACTCAGGCTTGAGTGCTCAGAAATTTCTGTTTTCACCTGCCCCTATCCCTGCTCACGTCCTGTTCTAATTGTAATTATGTGAAGAAGAAAAAAGACTCAGATTGAGCTCTTAGCTCTCAAAATGCTGACTTCTGGTGGTCCCAAGAGTTCTAAAAGCACAGTAGAAGGTAGAGCGTTTAGCTACCAAGTCCTGTGTTGTGGAATCAGTTCTGTCCATGTTAAAGAGGCCGACACAGTCTCTTCATTTAAGACCAGGCTTGAAACGTTCCTTTGAAATGGCTTATGGTCAGCCAGTTAGGAACACAAATAAAATACAGTTTCCAGTACGCTGCCTAGGAGCAACTATGCTGGGGAAGTATGCAGCTTGAGCACTATCCTCTGCTTTTACTACTTTTCTATCAAACAATATTTCAAATTTAATTTCACTTGCAATTTGTTCATCGCTTTTCTTCTTCTCTCACTTCCCGACGGGAGTGGAGCAGGCACACTGAGGACTGTGGATGCCAGATGCTCCTCATCTGCCTGGAGAAACGTGCTCAACTCCATATGAACGGTTCTTCATCAGCCTCGAAGAACTGGTTCTCCTCCTGAGTGGGTCCAGCTCACTGTCTATCTGCAAATTGAGGCGTGTCCGCCTGTCCGTCCGAGGGAGTCGGATCTCTCCTTCACTGTGGAACTCCTACAGGTTTCTACTTTTTCCCAAAGAGGTTTGGTAGTTTTTCCTGGCCGCGAAGGAGGGTCTAAGGACAGGGGAGCTTGGGACATCTGTCTAAGGACACGGGCAATTTTGGGCGTGACAAAAATAAATTGAATTTACATATGTCGAGTTTTAAAATGTCACTTTTCAAAAATAAACGGTGAAATGTCACTACGAAGGGGCGGGGCTTATCAGTTCGGCAATTTTGAACAGGAAGCCAATGAACGTATGTCTATTCTTAAGCTGTTTCGGATCAATATTGCTGTTTTACAATGAACAACATCTAAAATGATGATCCACTTATGCTATAGTTCAGTATTAACTTCCTAGAAAAAAGCAAACTATGACTCCTTTGAGGTATTAGAAACAAATTGATCACCCCAACGAGCATTAAAGAAACATAAAACTATAGCCAATTTTGAGCATTTTAGCATACTTGATACTGTAGTTCGTGTCCTTTGTTCACCCCACGTATCCTACAGTGAGCAGTGCACATTCACACCAGAAGATACTGAAAATTCATACTCGTCACAACTTTCCAGACTTTGTATCCTCTTTGTAGCTTCCACGGTGTATGTTTTACTTTTGTTTGGCTTTCCTCGGACGCAGATTGCCTCGCCCCCCCCCTCCCGTCTCCGAGCATAT
The DNA here is from genome assembly GCA_015082035.1 of Chaenogobius annularis. Taxonomy (NCBI): domain Eukaryota; kingdom Metazoa; phylum Chordata; class Actinopteri; order Gobiiformes; family Gobiidae; genus Chaenogobius; species Chaenogobius annularis. Next base: position 768,062 of record BJKM01000196.1, on the reverse strand, counting down.
GGGTGCCTTGATGGAGGGTAAAAGAAAATGACAGGCTATTTGAAGATGCCCTAGTCCCTAACTTATGAATAATTCAGCGTCGCGCGTATAGCAAAAGCAGGTTCCTCCGCGCGCCGGCTTCAAAGTTCATCGGACTGCGTTGTCTCCGCGGGAACGAGTCCACTGCGCCGGGGAGAGGCTTTCGAACGACAGACGAGCGCGGACCCGGTCAAATTCAATTAAGTACAACCAGTATAATGCCATCTCGTCAATTGCGCCATTTTGTATGAATCGGAAAATAGACTCAGCATGCTCGCGCCTTCAAACGGCAACGGCGAAAAGGTGGAAGGGGGAAAACATCGGGTGAATTATTAAGCAGGGAGTCGAGCGCGGGCTGCGGGCTCCATGTAAAAATATGGAAATGAGCGCTGAGCAAAGGACGTGATCGATGAATATTTTCATTAATTATGTCAGACAAACAGGGAGGGATCGGCGGAGAGGGCCAAACTTATGCTATTTGCACAACTTTGGCAAATAGCAGCGCTGAGCAGTTCGACCGCAGAATGATAGATTAAACCTCAATGCCCTATATCAAATCCCGAAGAGGCGTTCGCCGGCTCTAATTGTGCCGGAGGAGGAGGATTTCTCGGACAAGCACAGGTATGTTAGTTGGTTCACGTGCACATTGAGTTTCGATGTGATTTCAGTGGTATTATTTGTTGAGGTTGGATGTCCAAAAACAGCTGTTATTAGCACAAAAAAAAAGTCAACATTAGCAAAAACTATATTTGAAAAAGTGAACAAATAGCTCTTTTGGAACAGCCCGATAAGCTATAATGTCAGAATACTGAGATGTACAAATGAATCAAGTTTAGTACGATGCGTGTTCAAATCCCCATTGGTTTAACATATCACCTACATTCTAAAAAATCTCCCATTGCCATTTCTCATAAAAACATATATATATATTTTTTTTATTATGTAATGTATTTGTGCATTTGCTGGCTTTTGCATTATATTTGATCATTTTCTGAAAGCACTTGTATCGGTGATATATAGATAAAGATGATCCCATTTTTATGATAAAGCCGTTTTTGATTTATATTGTGGTTAACAATGAACAAAATATGAAATAATAATAAGTCATTATTTTGTGCACCCTTTGGAATGCTGTGACATCAGACGATTCCATAGTGGAAGCAAATTAAAGTTGATTATTGATTAACTGATTAACTGACATCAGATCTAAGTGTTAAAAAAAAAAAAAGAGGAAACATTTTTAATTTCCAGTGTGGTTTGGATTTCTATTACAAAGGATGGGGAAAAACTCATTTCTAGTCTCAAAATTGTAGTTGATTAAATCTGTAGATAAAATGAACAACTAAATCAATATTTCAAGTAATTGCCCAGTAAATCTTACAACTCTTCATTTTGCCTTCATCAAAAATCCTCTCCTTTTTTAAATACATAAATAAACAACGTGAAGCGCAATAGTACGTGTTTTTAAACTCAGCTCAAATATATTTAGATATATTCTCAAATCGGTGCGTTTCCTCATTCGTCCAGAAGTTTTCCACTGTAGAAAAAATATTCAGTAGTCGAAAAGTCTTTCTTTCCAAGACAGTGCCCAGATGACTACGACGGACTCTTTCTACAATTGGATATATTATTAAAAATCAAAAAACAGACGAACAGAACGAGACCAGAGCGTGAGACGCAACTTCAGTCCCGTCCTTGACAACCCGCTCCGTCCCCATCGTTCATGTTTTTGTTATGGCCTTGCCTGCTGCAGCCAGTAGTACGCTCCGCAGGTATCCATCTATCATTTCAATCGCAGGAGCCCTACACCCGAAATACATTTTTTCAAAGTCTATTGTCGGTGTTGAAGTGCCTCGTTGATGTTGACACACTGTGATTTTTCATATTTTGCGATATCCTGCTATTAATCCCAATCCATCCACTCAAATCACAGTATGTTCCACTTCGCCTTTTGCCTCCAGCTGCATGTACAGTATTCGTTTACAGACTTTTAAAGAGTCACAGAGAGGTCAAAAACTTTTAGCCTCCGTCTGACCATTTCCTCAGACGCGTCCCACCCACCAGCCCTCCCGTGAACACGCCAACACTCTCCAAAGCGGTACCTCTTTGTCGTCTGTAATTTGTTGCCGGCGCTCGGTGGTTATGATAAGATTGGAGTGGACCGCAGCTTCGACGGCAGATCCGGGCGCTGATACAGAAGTGCTCTGTGATTGCTCATGAGCACAGCCCCCAGGCACCGGGCGTTCAAGACGACACTCGGGTCTGATTCTGATTGACACGAGCTCAATCAAACTGTGCGTCTGCTCGGTTATCGGTATCGACAAGAGAGCCATGTCACTTTCACTTTTTTAGAACGCAAAATCTCTTTACTAAATTTAACCCAGATGAAGTTGAAGTGAAGCCGTCTGAGAATCCTGCTGGACAAATACATTAAATGTACAATGTCTTAAAACTTTAAACTTATTTTCTCAGCTCCTGGCATGTTTTAGAATAAAGAATATAGATCCGTTAACGATAATTGTGATGATTTAATAAATGAATTGATTAGTTGCGATTATTTAATAAACTCGTTACAGCCTTAAATTTCACGAAAACATATTGAATATGATTGTACCTTTTTAAGTTTTTACTTAGCCAGTTTAACAATTTTAGAATTTACTGACATAAGGCGCATTCCAGTTTCCGGTTTAACCCTATTGGTCGGCACGAGGCTGCTGGGAATTTTTTCTACGCTCTCATTGGACACTCGATCATCCTAACACACATGTGTCAAACTCAAGGTCCGTGGGCCAAATGTGGCCCGCCAGACGTTTTAATCCGGCCCGCCGAACATACAAGTCCAGACCCGTAAGGGGTTAATCCTTACGCTTAGTGTGTCCCACCCGTGGGACGTTGGACTTTTTCATCATTTATTCCGTTTTGAAAACTCTCAAGCATAAAAATAAAGCTTTAACCCTCATATTTCCAGTCAAATAAATCCTTCTGGGAAGCATCAGGGTCAGTTTGTACTGCAAACCCACCCAAGTAAAAAATGACCCAAAATGAAAATAAGTCTGTTATCTTACGTTCGGGAGCAGGACCACACCCCTTTCACGCCCCTTCCTGCAGCTACACTATTTAAGCCTCCAGTTAACATCCACCGTGTTCGTGACTTCATGCCCCTTCCTCTGACCCTCTTTTAATTATTCTAATTATTCCAATTTATCTTGTAGATGGGGGGTACCGAGGCCCTGGAGCCTACAGCCCTCATCGCCAGGAGCCCCAAAACGGCATTCATTTCTATACCTTCGTGGTACCTTCGTTTATGTTCTCGTTTGTCTATACACTTTGCATCGTAGCTGGGGTTGTGGTCCTTGAGAGTGAATGAGTGAATTGAGTTTGACACCTGCCCTAACAACCAATAATTAGAAAAAAAAAAAAAAAAAAGCTGCTAACCATTCTTTTTTTAGTGTTATTTTTAGGAAAATTATGGTATGTTATGAAAGTTATGTTATACACGGACCTTGTACTTCTGATCAATCAATCTTTTACAAATAAGACCATTAATTTCAAATAACTAGATGCCCAATAAATCACAATCATTAAATTAAAAGGTTTTTTTTTTTTTTTTTTTACAAATTTCCCCAAATTCCAGTACACTAGCCCTCAAAATGGTGAAAGACAAAACAATTATATATTATATTATATTATATATATTATATATATATATATATATTATATTATATTATATTATATTATATAAATATATTATATATATATATATATATATATATATATATATATATATATATATATATATATATATATATATATATATATTAACATTTCTACCTGGTATACCTTTTTTAAAAAACAATCTTTTATGAAATGTTTAAAAACAAAAACTTTAAATCTTAATTTGCAAATCTGAAGAAAGAAGAAAAAGAAATACAAGAAGTATGAATTGGTGAAAAGTACTTTTTTTTTTAGATCCCAAATGCTACATTTTTGTCATTTGATCAACATGTTTATTCATTATTTATACAAAAGAATGTTATAGACATTTGTGGATCATATCATAACATGAAAATGTCATTGTTTGTATAATGTTTGCGTAATCTCTCCTCCTCCTGGTGGTTGGGTCAATAGCAAAATACATTTTAATTCTGTCAACTGGACTAAAGTTTTAAGAGTGAAGTCGTTTCGCCACTCATCCAAGTAGCTTCTTCATTTCATCTTACATGGCAGCTTTTGTCTTTGCTTTTTTTAAAAACATTTGTGGGAAACGTAGGTGACCGGAAACAATGTCATAAAGGTGTGTTTTAAAAAGATATAAAAGTGTGTTTGTCACCACACAAAAATAAAAATGTGTGTGGATGCAAAAGTGTGCCAAAGGGTTTGTAAGAGCTCGGAACAAAGTTTGTGTCCTTTCATATTGGTTTCTCCTCATTTCAATTTTGAACTTTCTCCAAAACCTTGAATATGTCGTCATGGACAAATTAAATAACACAAACTTGAAAACCATGATTAATTGAAGCACACACATTTGATTAAATCCTTGCTGCCAAATTTGAATATGTAGGATTAATTAATTTGGACTCTCATTTGTAAATATATTAATCGCTTAAGTGGTGCTGGTGGTAAATCAAAAAATAGTTTGACAACTTTATAGAAACATTTGGAAACATTTCAAATATCATCCCGTATTGAAGTGACACTGCAATATGTTTCTGATTCAGAACTTTCAACAGCAGTTTTTAAAAGCACTTTCACTCTGGACATAAAGAACGACTGATTGACGGGACATGTCCAGCGTTTCATGTCACACTATTTGAAATGGCATTCTGTAACTTACCAAAAACCATCTAATCTTTAAAACAGACAGAGATGCGTCCCCAAATGTCTATTTCACTGTTGACTAATCACAATCAGAAAAGGGTTATTTCCATTGTCAATGAGCAGAATTCATAAACAAAAAGGAACTTGTTTCAGCATTAAGGTGACACATAAAACACTGAGCAATAATAAAAACATCATATATGAAATCAAAAAGGGCATGCATTAGATTTAAAATTACTATGGTATAAAATAAAAATAAAAATAGGCTTACTATGTACACAAGAGGCAGAACATGTAAAGTATGAGTGTTAAAACTTTCTTAGCACTTAACACATATGATTTTATTTTTATTATTAGGGACACTATGAATGAATGAATGAATGAATGAATGTGAATATTCATGTAATATTTTGCTTTAATTATCAAAAGATAGATGAAATTCTAAATCCCCAAGTAAAAGTAGCGGTAAAAGTACTGTATGTGCACAAACACTCCTCTCTCTTCTCGCTCTGCCTCTTTATATCCGTATCTCTTGATTTAGAGAATGAATGGATGAATCTTTGTGAATGAATGTGTCATTGTCATCTGCCTGGATTCTTTCACTTTGCCCTTTGATCGTATGTTTTGCTGTTGTGTCATTTTCTTTCTCTTTTGTGCTGTCAATCAAGAGGGAATAGATGACAAATATTTTGGCAGCTCATTAAAATCAATTCAAAACATAAAAGGAAGTATAATAATGTCACATTATTTCACTTTACTCTACAATAACTGACTACACATTGCCTATGTCGTCTGTATGTGTTTCTGTGACAGGCATAAACCAAGAACAATTCATGCGTTCAGCTTCCTGTTAGAGGGGACATTTTGAGGACTTGTCACCACAAGAAAATATTTAGGTTCAAGTTGTTAGTTCTGATTTGTCCTCATTCTGAAACCCACAGATGGTAGTTGATGGTGGAATATTTTTAACTCAGTACATTTATGTTTTAGGACGTTTTGGAAACACGACTTGGATGACCTGTTGATCTGGCTCGGAATCCTGTTTTCTCTCTTTAGTCTAATCCAGACTGTAGTGAGTCGGCAGGCTCACTTTGGAGCCAAAACCTTGATTTAAATCACTGGGTAATAAACGATTAAAAGCTATTTACAAAAGCCTGCGCTTCCTCTGTGAATGTGCGCGCGTGAATCCGACCAATCGGTGTGTGAGAGGCGGGTTTTGGAGCAGAGTTACGCAGCACTATTGGCTGTCATTGCTATTGGTTTCTGCTCCAAAGGTGGTTTCTGCTGAAAGCGTTGCAGTGAAAAGAAAACTGCAGTTAGACGTCTCAAAAATGGTCTGCTGAAAGAAGAAGAATAAAATAGAGCTCTTACTTTTAGGGGGGCTGAAGTACCCCTTTGGCAAAGAAAAGTCTGGTAAGTACTGGGGCCAAAATAATAATGTACTTTTGGTGCCTTGGTTTTAAATATCTGTTGTAAAACGTTCTGCATGAAGTGTGCCATAATCCTCCCCCGCCCAGGTAAATGTGGAGGAAAAGTGTAACGTGTCATACGAGGCGCCGCGCTGCCTTTGATATAAAGTGCTGTATAAGGGGAAAACTAAAGTGGAACTTAATCCACTTCAATCCGCTTTTTTTTTAATAAAAGCATAATATTTACCATAAATTTAAAACTAGAATCAATTTTTAAAAAATCAAACGTTCCCCAGCCCTGGGCACTGGACCGTCTTATCCAACGGGCTTAGCTGCACTAGAGCCCAGGGGCCGACGGAGAGAGAGAGGGGCCTGTGGCCGAGCAGCTGATTACACTGTCTCTCTCCTGTGTGCTTTACTGAGCTTTTGAGACTAAACCTGGAGATGTGTTCAGTGCTTTGAGGGACACCTCCAGGCTTATGCTGATGTTCCTAATTGTGAGCCCATGCCTAGTAAAGCACTTTTTATGGTCTGTTGTATCTGGTATGCCAGGCCCAGGCTGCTTTTGTGTCATAACATGGAGGCCTGTGATGAATGCAATGTCTGTGTGTTTTTAATGAACAATAAATAAAGCAAAAATAGGTGTATAGTTAAATAAAAAGTGTCGCGCTTCCTCCTCATAATAATAGTGAGGATCTCTCAGCCCCAGGGCTCATAGCTTAAGGCAGCCCTGCCCAGGCGACACAGTCATCACACAACTCAAACATAATAAGGCACTTTTAAACAACAAAGTGAAGCTGTTAGAAGTGTGCAGGAGGGTTAGTCTGTGCTCTGAGGGGCCTTTCTCAGCAGGCAGAGGGCTTTGTACTGTAATTTTGCCCTAAAATGTCACTTGATTATGATCCAGTTTCACACAACTCACAAAAAAAGGGAACATTTAAGAGAAATAAAATGATTTTGTTTTCTGTGTCGTGTGTGTTTTAGGTTTTTGTGTTTTATTTTGACACGTCTGTTGTTTTGCTTGTTATTCAGTTTAACTTCCTGTCTGTTGATCGCCCTGATGGGTCTCACCTGTTGCAGCTCCTCGTGTATTTAAACCCCACGTTTCACCTTGTCCTTTGTCGGTCCATTGTCTTTGTCTTGTCCCCCTCTGTCTTGGTCTATTGTCTGTAAAGGTCTTTGGGTTTGCAGTTTATCCCTGGTTTATTGTTGACATTTAGTTTCATTAACTATTATTTTGAGCAGTTTTTTGCATTTTGTATCGTTCTTTTGATTCCTCCCACGTGGCAAAACTGCCCAAGAGCCAAAGAAGGGGAAAAAAAAGAAAAAGGACACATCAATAGAAGTAATAAAGTTTGGCAGATCAATCCCAACCGCTTCAAGTGCCGGTTACTTTTGAGCAAGACGACATTCATTTAATTTACAACAAGCATCGACAGCTTTCTTCAACACCTGCGACAGACTGTAAAACTTGTCATGATACATTTAAATGTTTCACTTCAAGCTGATAGCAAATATTGCCCGACATCTGCAAATCCGACACGTCTGGTTTGCTCAGCCCCATTGATCGGTCAAAGACTTTGTCAGTTTTCATGTTGCTGCATCATAACGAACTCCGCGCGCCGACCTGACTCTTTACCTACAAATTTTTTTTTTTTTTTTTTTTTTTTTATTTTCAAAGCCGTGTGAAGTCGATAACCTGTAAGAAGACGGCCTATTTACCAAGCGAGCAAAGAATAACAAACTCGACTAACAAATTGCGATCGCTTGCATCATCGTAAATTATACCGTCAATTGTATTCATGGGACCTGCGAGGGATGCGGCCGGCGGCAGAAGGAAGTCGGAGAGCTTGTAGCGCTAATCAAAAATGTTGTGGATCAGCGAGTAGGATGCACACAGTCAACAGAAACGCATCCAAGAATTTGGCTGAATGTACTGAGGCTTTTTTTTTTGCTTTTTGCTTTTCCTTCCCAAAAATATATCAATTCTGAGAAAAACCATGAATTAGTAATGTAATCTCAATACTGAAGGTCAACAACTTAACTGCTTTTAGATTTTGGGGATTTTATATTGTGTTCTTTAACAGACAAGGGTTTCTTTTAATCATCATTTTCCAGAAGAAGCTCCATCTTTCTTGTGCTTTTCTTGGGTTCCATTGAATGATGACGATGCCATAGAAATGAATTACAGAATTGTAAACGACAATTGTGTGCGTTTTTGCCTTGCGTGATCGCCAACAGAAAAGTATTACACTGCTCAGCCCGCCACACCTAACAGCAAGATAACGTTTGTAATTTTTGAAAAAAAACAAAAAGTCAAAAATTGTATGTCGAGTGTGTTGTCTGTCTGTAAAACGCTATGAACCAAGACCAGAAAGAATACATTAAATAAAAGAAGACATCCAAAGAGAATGAGTCAAACAACGTCCCAAATAACATCACATTTACAGGGCGGCCAATAAGTACTGGCAACTTAAAACATTTGCAAGTTTCACCCGTTTTTAAAAGATGAGGTTTTAATCGTCGTCATAGCTACACATCAAGCGTGAGAGACAGAATAAAAAACCAGGAAATCCACATTGTATAATTTATTATTTTTAAAACAATGTATTTGTGAAAATGAGTGTCCGAAAAGTATTTGGGCAGCTAGAACAACTCCAGTCTTCACCAAGACCAGAGAGCTTCCCAAAGACACCAGAGATAAAATGAATACAACTGCACACAGCTGGACTTGGGTAAACAACTTTGAAAAGATTAACAGGTTGGAAACTGATTTAGAATATGGAAGAAGTATGACATCACTGACGACCTCCCTCGGAGTGGGGCTCCATGCATGATCTCTCCAAATGATCCTGAGAACAGTGTGAATCAGCCCAGAACTACACAGCGGAAACTGGTCAATGATTTGAAGAACAGCTGGGACCACCGTCACAAAGATGACAGTGCGGTAACACACTACGTCGTCATGAGGTGAAATCCTGCATTGCCCGAAAGGTTCCCCTATACACAAAAATCATGTAAGACCCGTCTGAAATTTGCTAAAGAACATCTGGACGATCCAGAGGAGGATTGGGAGAATGTGATGTGGTCAGATGAGACCAAAATTGAACTGTTGGTATTGAACACCACTCGCCGTGTTTGGAGGAAGAAGAATGCGAGTTGCATCCCAAGAACACCAGACCTTACTGTGAAGCATGGGGGTGGAAACGTCCTGGTTTGGTGATGCTGTTCTGTAACAAGCAACAGGAAGACACTGGTCCGTATCAATGGCAAGATAATGGGGGCCAAGTATGTGACATTTTGGGTAAAAACTTCTTCCCTCGGTCAGAGAATTGAAGATGAAACGTGGCTGGTCTTCCAGTATGATAACGATCCAAAGCATAGAGCCAGGAACACAAGGAGTGGCTCCGTTAAAAAACCATAGCAAGGTTCTGGAGTGCGCCTAGCCAGTCTCCAGACCTCAACCCAAACGAAAACCTGTGGAGGATTTGAAACTCCTTGTTGCCCAACGACAAGCCATCAAACATCACAGCTCTAGAGAAGATGTTGTGCAGAGGATGACCAGGTCAAACAACTACAGGGACCGTTTGACCGCAATCATTTCCAACCAAGCTACATTACAAAGTATTAAAAGTACCTTTTTGGCCACCCATTTTCACAAATAGTTTAAATGCAATGTGATTTCCTGTTTTATTTTATTTTTTAAAAACATTCTGTCTCTCACGCTGCTGTGTAACGAAAATTACAAACCTTTCATTTTTAATGAGTGAACTTGCACATTTCTAAGTAGCCCCAATAATTATTGGCCCCACTGTAGTTTCAAAGTCGGTCAGTTTATAAGTCGGGCAGTTCCTCGAGGCTCTGCTGTCAGGAGTATACATCAACGGATCCGTTTATTTGTGTCCATGGCAGTTGTTACTTTATATGGCGGTGGGCAGAGAGAGACTTTATTCTTTTTAGACTTCATTCAAAGGGGAGGAGTACAACTGACACTGCCCTTGCCCTTATTTAGTCTGGTAGTTTTCCTCATGCAGCCTGGGTCATTTAGGCCTATTGAGTCTGGCCACCTCTAACACGGAGCTGTAGCACTCCTGGACAATAGATCACAAAACACTTTACCTCTATTTGATTTGGGGAATTGTACTTCTTTAGCAGATGTTATAACATGTAATTGGTGTTTTATTCTAGCCATTTCTTTTTTACTTCCTTACATTTAACATTGTAGGCGTGCTATACTGAACAAGTCTGAATCAAAAACGAGCAGTACTAGTAATTACATTTTCATTTCATTTATTCATTTTTTTTGGTCCGTTATAACTGTACTTTTTACTTAAGTTCTCAAAAAATGCTCAACACTTATTTCTGTAAGATGTGCAGTTCTAGTTCATTCTAACAAAAGTCATAGATGCAAATTGTTTTTTAAGACTAGTGAATTTTGGTCTTTTTTTTTTTTTTTTTTTTTTTAAGTGGGAGTGAGATGGGAACAGGTAAAAAATGTCTAATGATTTTTCTGCACATTTTGTTTACAACGGATAAATATTTCAGTTATGATTGAACACGTTAATGAACATTAAAACTTTTTTGGTTTACAAATAAAAATACTGCATAAAATCCGAGACTCAGAAATGGAAAACAATACATCCAATTCTATAAACATTGATCCATAAGACTATAAAATGTTTACAGCCTTTTTTCACCCTGCTGCGATCCACACGAAGATAACGACATTCCCTCTGCTCGTACGCTGTCTGCTTCTTTGAACCTCGACGTAGGTACCCCTTGGCGCGCGCGGGGGTCACTTATTTACATAGACGTCTTGCTTTGCTACATGTGTCGTTCGTTTGAACTCTCTCGTTACGCCTTTTTCCTTTGACTGCTGCGATTGTAGAAAACAGACGACGTCCGCCCTGTCCATGGGCCGTAGGTGCGCCCTCGTCATCAAAAACAGCCCTGCCACAGCTTTGTCTTGATAAAGGTCTTTCAACTACAAAGACCCCATCAAAAGAACATGGGGAAAAATAATGTTGTCTTATATGCATTGGTCCATGTGCTGTTTTTTTCACTTCTTTGTAATTTTTGAGCGTTCCTTCAAATCGGTAAAATGTTGGTACATAACGGCAGGTTTTTATTTTTCAGAATGTGTAGAGAAACAGACTTAATCGAATTGAACTTTCAGTGGCATGTAATGGGAGCTTGTATCACACAGGACAATTTCATGACATGGGGTCACGTTGTGCTCGATCGAACGTCTAAAAGCGACCGCTGTTGTCAAAATCATCTGCCCTTTTTTTTTTGTAGCAACGGTGCAAAATGTGAATAGAGATACCAGACTGTAGACGGCTTCTCTGACCAGCTCCTTCAGATTGAAAATGACATTCGGATAGAAGCTGAAACGTCTTTGTCCAGTTGACTACCTTTTTTTTTTTGGGAAACTTTTTCTTCAGTCAAAGAGATGGATTAGCCCAAATAACATTAAAAGTACCAAAGCACAAAGTTGTGCAACACAAACAAAGAAGCTGCTGAGGTCACGACCCATTTATCACATTTACCTCGTGTTTTCTGTTTATAGTTCTTAGTTCTGGTGGCTGCCTTTGCTTGTAAGATTGGTTTTACATTCATAAATATAGGTGACCAGCGCTTCAAAATTGTAAAAAAGTGGAGGCAAACAGGTTCATTTTCGATTCATGGCTCATTCACATACCTTCTTGGCACGGGCTCAGTGTTGTAATCTGAGGCTCTATCAACGGAACTGAGTGTATTTTTTTTTTTTTTTGTGCTCTGGCTGTTCTTAAACCAAAGACACAACAATATAGTCCCTTCTTTATAGCTGTCGGGGATCAAAGTGCTCAAAAACCGGGACAACTGGGACGTGCCTTGTAAAAAATCTTTGGATACATCTGCTGGGACATGAGACAAAGGGCCAAAACTGGGACATCTGGTCACCCTATTCATACAGCACTTTGGGTAGTAGTTCTCATAGATTCCCTAATATTTTCGTACATTAAAGAGAGAACTTTTTGATATTGCCTGGTTAATTCTTCTTTTCTTGGGACCTTCCAATCAAAAAGTAAAAAGAATATTGCAAAAAACTCTCTTGACTAAACAGAATGTCAATTTATTTAATGTCAGCAAAAGGATAAAAACATTTGCACAATTCTGCTCTCAAAATAAATAATAAACTATCGGCTGCACATGTCGACACCCAATTGTAACAGAACGTATGAAGCTGTGAAATGAAAAAGTATTGGCACAATTATCATACAAGAGAGTCCTTTACCATCAATAGACATACCAAAACGTTACAAGATCATTTCTGAAGGATACTATATTCTGCTCGCTGCCGACTACAAAAGCAAAAGTAATTTACTTACAAACTGCCACTTCACCCGGTTAAGCACTGTCACTTCAGAAACAAATGATTATATTTTTCTACAGTCTATTTGCCATTAATCTGGCAATCGCGCTGTTCTGACCTTCAGCGAAGCATACTTTGACCCTGTCTCGTACAGAGCATTACAAGTGAGTCCTGACATTTCACAGCTCTGAACTCATACGTCTGACTTGGCACTGGAAACGTAAAAAAAGAACACTCCACATTGAGAGAGTTGAAAAATGTTCTGTTAGGAAAGAAGTGATCGCTTTGTTTATGCATCTGCCATTCGCATTGTCTCGCGTTATGTCCTTAAACACAACAAAAATGAATGTTTTAGTTGCACTTTTCAAATGTAGTCCTTGAGTAATGAGGCTCTGTGTTGAAATGTTTATGGCAAAAACGCGCCTCCCAAGCTCATTCTCTTCAAAGCTAAACGCTGAAGAGGAAATCATTAACATATAAACTGTTGCAAGTACGAACAATGATTAGCTGCAGGATACGCAGCACTTTATGACAAACTTTAGTTCTTTTTTTGGAGCACAAAGATAGCAAAAGAACGCATCAGAAGCAAGATGCAAGGACAGGTGCCTCCTCTCCCCGTCCTCCCAAAAAAACGGCTCTGACACAAATTTATTCAACAGTCAATGGTTGGCCCAGAGCCCGATTCTGGAACCTTTAATGTCTTTTGCACACAAGGTTTCCTCCCCAGTCGAGCCACTTTTGAAGTCTGTGTCAAACTCGCCATGGCACGCTTTTTGAAAAATCCATACGGGGAGGTAAACAAACCCAAGCTTTGAAGTCCAAGTCCTTTCCTTTCAATATCTCTTGTGTTGTCTTTGAATCTTCCCCTCCGATGCTCTAAGGCAGACATAACATTTTCTGTCGACAATAAATTATTTTTTTTTCTTTTCAGGAGGAGTCCGAGAAGTGCGGCGTTAGAAAGTCACAAGGGCGCTATGAGAAAATGCTCGCTCCCTCGCTGTTGCCGTAAAGATCGGCAAGCTTTTTGAAGCGAGGCCCCCAGTTGCTAAGATAGTCATAGTTCTGATCCGAGTCCGTACTTAGCGACTCCAGTGAACTTAGCGACTCCGCCACGGAGCCGCTGCCTTCGAACGCGTACGTCTGCAAGGAATCGTATGGCGGGGCGGAAGGGTCCACGTCGGCGTCCTTTAGGCGATCCCAGATGAATTCTCGGAAAACCACGTTGTCCGGGAGGTTCTTGTAGGCGGGGCGGGCAGCGGCGGCGGCGGCGGCGGGAGGGTAGTGGAAGAACGTCGGCGTGTCCGGGGTGACGTCGCGCCGCACGCTGGGGTCTCGCATGATGTTGAGGTTGCGTAGGGTGACCATGTCGAAGGCCTCGGTGTCTTCCTCGCCGCCGCCCTCGTCGTCGTAGCGTACGATGTTCTCGCGGATGTCCCGCTCCTCGTCCAGGATCAGCGGCTCCTTCCGACGGCGACGCATCATCACGATCAGCAGAACCATAACTGGAGAAAGAAAGAGATGAAAGTTAGGACAGTGGGAGAGAGAGAGATGCTATTGACAAAAAGCTTCTGTAGCTCTATATATCTGGTGTCAAATTATGGAATGACTTGAGCCTAGATTGTTCAAGTGCGATACGATTTAAGAAGAAACATAAAGAAGGGACATTGCTAACATATGAACATAATAAAGTGTTACGTTGGATGTTTTTTCTGTTACTTTATTGACGCATCAGGAAACGAATATAAATCATAATTAGAAAAACTACAATTTCCATTTTGAACATGTAAACTTGTAGCTCTGTATCCAACATCTTTCATTTTGACTTGTGGCTGCTGTTGCAATGTTACTTGTGATTTGTGTTTACATATTTACATTTCAGTTAGTACTGAGAAAGCTAATAAGGATGACTGGCCACGAAATGAATGTGGTCATGAACATAGTTTTAGCATAATGCACTGGGTTTAAATAAAAGGCGCGTTTCGTCTCAGATAAGGGAAATGCCACTTGTAATTAATTCTATGTAATATTGTTGTCCTTTAGTTAATGAGTTAATCATCCAGTGACATAAACAGAGCCTGTTTTCTCAGTGTAATTAGCCCCTTTGTTTAAAATAGCTTGTAAAGAAAACTTTTTAGTAACTTCACCTATTGATCTCAACTTTAATTTTGCTTTTTTTTTTTTTTTTTTTTTTAATTATAGAGGTTACTAAATAAATTATTTCTAAGGTGAGTTATTTACATATGCACGAATAAGGCAATTGACTAGCTGTTGTTGATAACTTAATTCTTCATCAAATAATAATAAAATACAATACTTATTAAACTATTTTCAATAACCAAGTGATAAATGCTTTGTAAATGCCTTTTTTTTAAGTGCTTATAAACGAATAACTAGTGCTTGTATTGAGTTAAGAAACCTTGATTTAAATGTAAGTTAAATGTTTAGCTTATTAAATGTAAGTCCATTGTTTCCCCCTGCTTTTTCTGGGCGGGAAAAACAGCCTTGTAACATCGACCCGAAGACTATCCTGGGAAACCCTGCCTCTTTTTTTTTCTTTAACAGCATTAAATGTTTTTCATGTGAATATACTGTCTTCAGAAAAAAATTAAACACTTCTGTCTGTTCTCTGACAAGTGTATTTTCACAAGGGAGCTCCAGGGGGAGCTGTATTGCAAAAGTTACTTAGTTCTGCTTTAAAAAGCTACCAAAAAACAAATTATTGTTAGAATTTTTAATTCCATTTTTTTAGCACTGTTCCCTGTAGTCTTTTTTTGTTGAAGAATTTAATTGCATTATAACATTTTGTGTTTAGTTTTAATTCCAGTTTAGTTACTGACAAAAAACACAAATCAATTGATGGTTCCCAACAGTCAAATGCACATCACCTATAAACTTGCGTCCAATCAAAGTTTTCCTCCTTTGAAATCTTTCTTAACCCCTGTCCATCTCCTGTTCCCTCCTCCATACATTATATCTGAAAATAACTCCACGGCCAAGCAAACTGGCAAATGTCTAATGATCCTCTATCCATCAATGTCAAGCCGCTGCCAGTGAAATATCACGCTGTAGACCCATATATTTCCCCGGCTTTGCGGCGCTTGGCCGGGCTGCCACGGAGAGAGAGGAGACGGTGGGACCCGGCGCAAGACTCAAACACTGCACAGCGTCTAATAAGAGAGCAAATGGTACGGAGACAAGTGTCAGGTGGGAAGGTTGGAGGAGATGAATGGGGAGTGCGCTGTTTGCTATAGTCCTCACAATGACCATGGTTTTGTCTTGACAAACAAAACGATAAGACGTTACTTCAGAACTTTGTATATGGGCCTCAAAACTCCTGCCATGGATGCAATAAATGGATGCCTTTTTGGAGCATACTTTTGGCAGTGTGAAAGAACTCAGAAATGGATGACAGAAACTGCACCAACAATAAAGTTATAACTGACCATTAAAAAACAAAACAAAAACCATTTGGACTTAATTTGAAAATTGACCTTTTTGACAGACGTTGGATGAAATGAGACTTAGAAGTGTTGTAGTTTTATTTCTTTATCTCAATGGATGGTTTGTGTGCGTTTTTTAAATTTGTTTTAATTGAATAAAAAATAAATAAAAACAAAACAACAACTGGCGTGATCTTATGAATGGAAACCATGGTCTACTCTACTGTGGTTATTAACAGAAGCGATTTCAAGGAGATGGATTGAACATTTAATCAAGATCAAGATACAGTTGTTTCTAAAGGTCATTGATCAGACTGGGTCAGCCAATCATCTGTCTGAAAGAAAGCATGTGGTTTGGAGCAGAGTTCAATTATCTATTCAACTACAATCAAATCTCAATATGATGATTCCTGTTTGAATTTTTTTTACATTTATTTTTATTGGTTTTGAAAAATATAACACACATTAACAAACAGAACACAAGTCACCGAACGAAAGCAAAAAAGAAGGCGAGTAGTCCAAAGAAAGTCAGTCTGGCATACTGGATGTTCCTTTTTAGTCCTGGTCCCATTCGGCTCAGTGTTCTGCAATCTTGTCCATTTTCAAACTCACTACAAAAATCAGTCTTTCCATGTTGTAAATGTCAAAAGTCGACAGTCGAACCTGTCATCCATCTCCTTTTTACTGCAGCCAGAAGTATATTCCATCAGTATCCATCGATCGTTTCCATTGCTGATGTTTTACACCCCAGATACCTTTTTGTTTTAAAGTTGAATGTCGGTGTTGAAGACAGTTTGCTGTGCCTCATTGATCTCGGTCCAGTATTTATGAGGTCTCTATCAACGTTTTTCTTCTCAAAGTCCTTTTAAGTGTACATGCCACTTCCAATCACTGTTGGACTTAATTTGTGCTTGGGGGACAGGATGCCAAACGTTTTATGCATAAGGACGTTGCCTCTGATTTTAGGAAGTTGGGTCATTTGAAATTCTATTCAACTCAATGGAACCAAAGTGAATTACAAAGTGGCACGTGGAGATGGAATTTTCTCAGCGCTTTCCAGAAGACCTCTTTGGGGTTTTAATGTCTCGAAAGCCTGCCTGCCACGATGCGTCACCGCCATGGAAGCCCGCCAGCATCCGATAACATAGGATGAGCAAGGCATACCAATGGAAATGCAGAGCAAGAGTTGCAAAACATAAATAGAATTGCTGGCCCACACTTTATATCGCAATTACTGATCATGTCGAATAAATGGAAAACAGCAATTACTGTAGCTTCATGGTTTGTATCTGAATAGTTTAAATTGTCTGCCACGTACAACCGATGGGGACCAGGTGAGCCGTTTCAGCTGGTCCTAAAAAGAACTGTTTTGAAATTAGTGTTATTCAAAGGCTGAGTGAGTGTGGTATATTCAAAACAGATTTTCAACCCTCTCTTCAGCACTGTTTTTCGCAATTTTAAATGGACTAAAAATTTAAAATAAAGCGAGAATATGAATAAGAAAAAAAGAGGCAGTGTTTCCAACTAACGGGTGAATTGTAAAGTGTGTCAACAGAAAAGGCTAATATCTAACGCTGTGCTAGGTGGTTGGTTGCAGTGATTCGAAAAACATGTTTTGATTACAAATTTTGAATTTGAGAACGAAAAAAGTTTACTTAAAACTTTTATTGAATTAAAACATTGAAGTAATTGGGTTAAAACGGATTAACTCTTTTGTGGCAAACTGTGAACTTTAAGACAGAAGATTGTAGTTTTTATAAGAATTTGATGACAGAAATGCTCAGAATGAGTCTGGCGATAAATGATGGACTTATACCATACCAACTTGTCATTCCCGATCTCGTCAGGTCTCAGGAGCTAAGCAGGGATTTGTCTGGTTAATACTTGGATGGGACACTGCTGAAATGCCAGATGCCACAGTGGGGCGCTAGTGCATACGGTTGTGTCCTTGGGCAAAACACTTCATCCACCTTGCCTCCAGTGCCCCTGTATTCTGTTGTATGAAAGAGTGTGTCGTGAGAGTGAATGAGGAGGGACAATGGATGCAAATGGGCCCATGGCTACAATCCAAAGTGCTTACAGCGTGTGCATCATGTATGTTCATCATGCACTGTCCTTCGAGCTCTGCCTTGATAGATGTCTTTATTTGATCCTCGAAAGGCCACTCTGTTTGGAAAATGTATTGTTTTTGTGAAGTTCTCCCCCTCTGAGCCTCACAAACATGATACATCAAACTAGCATGAATGAAGCTAAACACAACTCCAGGAATGTTTTTGATGAGGGGACAATGTTAGAACATGGTTAAAACTCAAAAGAAAGTCATTTTTGCATAATGCATATAAAATGATTTATTGCACAATTGTGTAAACATCCGACCATATTTTTGTTCAGGACAAATACCAGGTATCTAATGAAAACCACCGATCACAAGCTTTTTTCACATTTATAAAAGAAAGGGGAAAAAAGGTGTAATGTATCCATTCGAACTTCCAATTTTCATTCATATAGTTTTGGGTTCAGAGTGAAGACAAATTGGACGTTTTTCCAAAGCAATTAGTAGTAATAATATTTTTAGAAATGTAACTCACTTCACTGAAACGCACGAGTAATTAATATGATCATGACTGTAGCGATTGTTTTATTTTTTTTATTTTTAAACCTTCTGATTTGGTGGCGCGTTGTTGCCTCAGGACTTGCCAGAACCACCAACTTGGCATGCAAACCTTTACCATTCTCACATCTGCATGATTGAATAACTCACTGTTTCAAGTGCAATTTGCAACGAAGTCTGTCCTATTTCCTGTAACTGTCTCCACAATTAGCCATTAGCTTTGTGTGTTTCACCTGACCTGCTCTTTCATTGTGCTATTAGCATTTAGCATCTCTTCTCCCTCCCTCCATCGCCACCATCGCAGACTCATTATGTAAAACAAATGTGCGCTTAATTGACTCCCTCGGCTTCTCCTTCCCCGTCTCCTTTTGTTCCTTATTTTTAGCCGCGTCGGACTAAACCACGCCGAATAATTACACAGTAAAGCGCACAAACACATTAGCTGCTTTTCAGTGGAGCCTAAAGATCAAAACCTATAGCGAACCGATGGACGGGATAAGAGAAACACAGTAAAAATTAGCACCGCGCGGATGGAGAAGATGATTTATAGAACGCGTTGGATAAGCAAATCCAAAAGGCGCAGGGATTGCCAGTTAGAGGATGAGAGTAATGTTCTAATTGGGCCTCCGGAGAACAGCTCGTAACGCAGCGGTGAAGATTGTCAGCGAAGAGGGAGTTTTCGGAACAAGACAAAGGTGACTATCAATAAAATGTGTTTTAATACAATATCGACGCAGGCGTTTCGAAGCATTTGTTCAGAAGGACGGCTGTAATTAAATCTAAAAATATCAAGCGGATGATTAATGGCCACTTGCATGAGGGGTGAGTGCGGCCCCAGCCAATGCGGGCCGAAGAGGGAGTATTGAGCGCAGAGACGGAGTAAGCGTAGCAACAGGCTGTATGGAGGAATATATCGGATATATACGATTTGAATTGAAAATACTCATGTAGCTGTCTTGTCTAGAGGCTCTTCAGATTTACGTTTTTAAGGCAACTTTTTTTTTGGTTAGTTTGCACGCTCAACGTCAAAGTTTTCGCCTGGAAACGACAAAACGATCCACACTTGAAACTGGTTTATAATTTCAGTTCATCAACTTCCATCCAGATATGAATGGAAAAATGCTTTATTCTACGAAATTACAATTTTTACTGCAATTTTTGGTAGCTCAAATTCTATATAAGAGATGCAAAAATCCCCTCCGTAAATGTATGTCAACAAGAAGTTACAACCTGGTTCTACCCATTTTTTTAAGATGTAGATGTCCCAGAAAATTTTAACACCATGAAGAAAAATGTGAACTTACATTTAATTGAGTAAACTACAGAAAAAGTTTCAAATTATTACATCTCTAAACGTGTCTGGGGAGATGCAGTACAGTGCGGTACAACACTGAAAAAATCTACACTAAAAATAATCATTTTGGATTGTTTTAATATTTATTAGGCTCGAAATTAGCATTGGGCATCAACGAGGGACTACCTTTTTTAAAAACACAGTGTCCTCTGAACAGTATTCCTAGCTGGTGAATGAGTGTTTTGAGAGAGTGAATGTGGGGCAGCCGATGGAAATCAGCCCATGGCTACAGTTTACAGCATTTGCATCTATATTCCATGAACACGCACTTCCCCGCCCAAATAAACACATTTAATTTAATTTGTAAAGTCAGTTAAATTCACCTGCAGTTCTGCCCACTGCCTGATCTGTCAGTGTTTACCGGTTTTAACGTAACCCTGGGAAATCCCCCTAGAGATAGAGTTGTGCAGGACGGGGCCGTGATGACTACCGAAGAACCTCCTTGAACTCTGATTAGTGGACAAGCCATTGAAACTTCTGCACTAGAAAACGCCACTAAAATTTGATTTACTCTAACAAAGCACCTGCCTTCTTACGTATAATAATTTCCAAATAACTAGATTACAATTATTTGACATCAGATGCCCTTCATGACAAATACAGATGGACTGTAGCTCTAACAGGACTGGCTTCATTTTCCCCTCACTTCAAACTCGAGTGAACTTACAACCAGCTGGCGTACTCTTCTCTTTTTACATCTTTGCACATTTTCCCCTCTCAGCCCGTGATTACTATGATCACCAATGAAGGACCCTCCGCCGCCGCCTGCATTCCAGTCATTAGGCCTGTCCTCGCCCGCCGACGTCTGAAATCACCCGCTCAGATTGACGGATGCGGCGACAGACAAAGGGAAAAGTTTCAAAGCGTCTGACAGGCGGGGGAACCGAATGACACAAATCTGAGGGTCTCACTTCTTCATCCAAAACAATGCAATCACACACAATCACTGGGCCGAATTGCTACCTACAGATTGAAAAAGGCCCTGATGACGCGGCATTGAGAAAGACAGGAAGAAAAGATCGAGTTTTTTAATACAAGGGAAAATGGGCAGGCTGAATATGCAGAAATGCAGCGACCAGAGGGAACGATCCAATTCAGGGAAAGAAAAGACGAGTCGATATACAAGGGACAAAGGAGACAAGGGCTGAGTTTGAAACAATTGGCTGCTTTCTAACTTCTGTCTTTATTTCAGCCTTTTACCCACGACAATGAACTGCAAAAGTTGGGTTTTCCCATGAGAACTTGGAAACTTGAAACTGAACAGCTTGATTTGTTGAACTCTGTTACATTTAGTGTTTTGAATGTTCTCGACACCATTGCCCCTATGAAGGCTAAAATTGTTAAAAACAAGCAGAAGGCGCCATGGAGAAATGATGATTCGGTCAGGGCACAGAAAAGGGAGTGCCGCCGGGCCGAACGAAAATGGCGCAAATCAAAGCTCCAGGTTCAGAAAGAGATTTGCAGAGAGAAGTTGTACATGTACAACCTCATTTTATGTAGAGCTAGGGAAGGATATTTTTCTGAAATAATTGGAAGCTGCAGTAACAACTCGCGTGTCCTGTTTGCCACAGTAAACAGATTAACAAACCCTCCAGCTCAGCCTGCCGTTAGAAACTCATTTCCACATTCCAAGTGTAATGAATTAGCATTATTCTTTAATGACAAAGTTCAGGGCATTAAAAATGCTATTCAATTACATACAATGCCAAAAAATAGAGCGCCTCAAACCCACCTACACACCTTAGAGCTGACTCACTTTGCACCTGTAACTGACAAAACTGTCCAGGAGATCATCACCAGTCTGAGTTCATCTACATGCTGCCTCGATGTGTTACCCACCAGATTTCTAAAGTCTGTGCTGAACAGTTTGTTAGCACCACTCACTCACATAGTTAACATGTCGCTTCAATTCTGGAACATTCCCAATGTCTTTGAAAACTGCTGATTCATAAAGCCTCTCCTAAAGAAGAGCAGTCTTTATGCGCAGTACGCAGTACTGAGTAATTACCGGCGCATCTCTAATCTGCCATTTTTGGGCAAAGTCCATCCTTGAAATGGTTGTTTACCAACAGCTCACTGATTTCCTCTTAATAAACACAACTCATTTGATGTTTTCCAGTCAGGTTTTAGGACCTCATCACAGCACTGAGACTGCTCCTGTCAAGGTGACAAATGACATCCACCTGAACACTGACGCGGGCAAAGCCTCAGTCTTAATTCTGTTAAATCTGAGTGCTGCTTTTGACACTGTTGATCATGGGACCTCTTACAGAGACTAGAGGACTGGGTGGGCATCACTGGCACTGCCGCTAAACTGGTTAAAGTCCTATCTGGAAGACAGGAAGTTCTTAGTCGAAATTGGTAACTGTGTCTCAGACCAGATGCCCCTGACCTGTGGGGTGCCCCAAGGGTCAATCCTGGGACCCCTTCTGTTCAACCTCTACATGCTGCCGTTAGGTCAGTTGATACGCAGCGAGAATGTGTCCTATCACAATTACGCAGACGACACTCAGATCTATGTTTCACTGACGGCAGGTGAATATGGACCAGTGGATTCACTCTGTCACTGCATCCAACAGATCAGTGTGTGGATGCAAAACAACTTTCTCCAGCTGAACTCAGACAAGACTGAAATCATCGTCTTTGGCCCACAGAAACAAAGAGAAAGTGTTAACAGTCACCTCCAGAGTCTCGCTCTAAAACCTACAAATCAAGTTAGAAATCTGGGGGTAATAATGGACTCAGACTTGAATTTTAACAGCCACGTCAGATCAATAACATCAGCAGCTTTTTTACCATCTAAAAAACATTGCCAAAATCAAAAGTCTAGTGTCTAAACCAGACCTGGAGAGACTTATCCATGCGTTTGTCTCTAGTAGATTAGACTACTGTAACGGCCTGCTCACTGGCCTCTCCAAACGAGCTGTAAAACAGCTGCAGTACATCCAGAACGCTGCTGCTCGGGTCCTGACTAGAACCAGGAAGTACGATCACATTAGTCCTGTGCTCAGGTCTCTGCACTGGCTCCCTGTGGCTCAGAGAATAGACTTCAAAGCAGCTCTGCTTGTATTCAAGTCTCTCCATGGCCTAGCACCAAAGTACATCTCGGACATGTTAGTGCCATATGAACCATCTCGGACTCTGAGGACCTCAGAGACCGGCCTCCTGCTGGTGCCCAGAGTCAGGACTAAACATGGGGAATCTGCGTTTCAGTTTTATGCAGCTAAAATCTGGAACAGTCTTCCTGAGGATGTGAGACAGGCCGCTACTCTGGCAATGTTCAAATCTAAACTAAAAAACTGTTTGTTTGGCTGTGCATATGACTGAAATGCTTTTCTTTGCACTCTTCTCTTTATGTCTTAAACTATTTCAGACTAGTCCGTCAAATAGCTTAAAAAAATTTCTTGAAATAAATGTTTTGTGATTTCTGTCTTGTCTTTTTGATTTTTAATGATTTTTTGTTCCTGTTGTGTGAAGCACTTTGAATTGCCTTGTGTACGAATTGTGCTCTACAAATAAACTTTGTCAAAAGGCTTATATATATTTTGGTTCTATAAAAATACTGTAAATCATGGAAAATCAGCAGTTATTAATTGAACTTGCATTAAGGCTGTGTTCCAAATATTGATATAGTGATACCAGTGTCTATACAGAATGTGTATCGTGAACTTTCATTTATTCATTTTTTTTTTACCATCGTGAAGAGATAATGTTTTATTCTGGTCCCATCCTCCTTTCCAGCATTACATCTATTTAATTTAACATACGCTTCGCACTTATCTTTTATTCAGGTATGAGCCGGTATTTTCTCTTCAATATTTTTTAAGAAAGTAAATCATCATTCAAAAGCATAGCCACATTAAAAAACATGCTGTCCTGTGACCAGATTCCATATCATCATCGTGATACTTTCAAGCAACATAAATTCATGATAAATTAAACAATCATTCACCTGCTGACTGCTGCCATTAAAGTGCGCATGACAGGTTTTTACGATTTTCTAATTTTAACTTCATTTGGTGTATTTATACCTGTTGTACATATAAACTATAACTTTTACACCAATCGAGTAGGTATTTTGTGTGAATTTACACAAAGAAACCACTTTTTTGACTCTCTAAATCATTAAACTCAACAAAATAAAGTTGCTCATGTATATTTTAATTTGTCAAATCAAAAAAATTGTGACACAAGAGTTTTTGCCCAGTGTTAGCTAGGTCATTTCCTCGTATGATGTCATCAATTACATACAGGAAGTTAAATTATAAACCTAAAAAATGTGCTGTTCTGTGATTTTTTTATTTTAATGTTTTTAATCTTAAACTGCATTTTAGTTCAATGAGTTGTCCATCCTGTCAGAAGCACTTTAAGGCTGTCTGTTTGGGACATTGCAAACATGAAATAGCAATGCATTTAGTTATTCTACATGATTAAAACTAGAGTATCGAGTATTGAGAGAACTGTAATCATTCTACTCCACTTTAGGGTCGCTGTTCAACTTGGCACAACATTATGGACCCTGCCACAGACCCTTTCAACGTCAGTGCACAAAAACGGATATAAATTGTAAACAACACAGTTTCAGACAAAGTGCTTATTATAAAATGCCCAGCTGCGGGTATGAAAGCGTTTCCGAGGCGTTCAGTGGATCAACACTCGCCCACTGAAGGAGCTTTTAGGACCATTTAACCATGCTCTGGAGAGGATGGTCCGTAAGAGAAAAGAGTTTGAAGTTTGATCCTCATCCTTTTTTGTCCATAACAACGTCCGCTGAGTCCAAACTTGAAGGATCGCCCGGATGCCAGTCTTCCTCATCAAGTCAATCAGGTGGTCACATCTGGCGTCGACCTTTTTATTTGCATACATTAGGGGATAATAAAATCAAGAGAAACGTGCAATGTAATCTTTCAAATAGTGGTCCCCAACCTTTTTTTCCCAGTGACTCCTATTTAATTTGTGGATACACTGGAGAAACAATCATTCTTCTCCTCCCTGAGCAGCTGGTTATAAAGTTTATAGAAGTTGGTAGAACAGTACTGATTATAACAGGGCTATTCAACATAAGGCCCGAGGGTCAAATCAGGCCCGCCAAGGTATTGAATCCGGCCCACGACCCATCTTCCAAATATTGAAAAACATAAAATAAAAATCTTCTTTACTAGTTTAATTCTGGGTTAGCGCTTAGACCTGGTTTGGTCTTGGGTTTAGTCCTTGTTCGAACCAGGATTAGTCCTGGTTCAGACCTAGTTGGTACAAGTCTAGTTCTAGTTTCATTCTTGCTCAGTTCTAGATATTTTTATTGCTATTTCTCACAAAAAACAAATCAAACAGTAGTTATTTTGTTGTATTACTACATTTATTGAAATTGTGAAGACCTTGACCCTCCAAAAAACTGGCTCTCTGGAAAATAAAGTTGAATAACCGTGGATTATAAGATACTTGATAGAAGCGATTACAATGCTACTCCATTTTTGAAAACTCTCACAATCTAGTTTGGATCTCTAATAAAAGAAAATAAAAATATTAAAAAGGAGAGCTCTACACCTGACCCAAGCTTCATCTCTCCAGTCCCATTTGTCCATTCCACTATACCTTTATTATTCTGAATAGATCCAGTTGAGTGGATCCAGTTGAACACCACTTCTTCTGCAGATGTGCTTTGGATGATGATACAAACCACCTTTCCGTCTGGCTATACGTCAGAAATCCATTAACCTGGCCAGTTAATGGATACCGCACTTATTGTAGCTCTTTTGAAGTTTTCTGAAGTACTCAATCCATACGTAGTGGAGTGGTCTGTAGCGTACACGGCTATATTTTCACCTCCATTACCAATCTTAAAGAACATAGAAGTGTGACGTTTATGTTGTATAAGGTGTGCATAAACTTCATTGGATGCCTTTGTTTCTTTAGTTCTCTCTTTCTGTCATGTTCTGTGGTGTGTGTTTTTTGTTTTATACATTTAAAAACTGAATAAAATAAGACAAAAAAACATGCACAATGAGGTCAACCTTCATCTAGCTTCAGCGAGACCATGACCGTTTTACACACTTAAAAATGTTTTCTCTCTCAACATAAAAGCTTTCACGTGACAAACAACAAAACTGCCCAAACTGCACCTAAAGATGTTATTTTTTTAATTGAATTATCTTATTCTCTCAAAGACATGAAGATCTGCCCTTAAAGTAGCACCTACACACACCAAACTTTATGATCTTGTGCTTAGCAAGATTTTGACGCAGTTTACAGAAGAATTAGTGAATATTCTATTTGTTTTATTTTTTACATACATTTTCAGTTAAATCTAACAAAATAAGATGTCTAAAATCCCCTCTGTAAATTCGTTGGCATCTCACACGTCAACAAAATGAAGCATGAAATTTAAATCTAGCTCTATCCATTTTTCAGATTGACTGTAACAAATATCTTGGCAAACCTACTTTTGCCTTACTTTTGTATGAAAACATTACATGATGAACCACGGTTTTGCTTACATTTATGTGAGAACATTTCAAATTGATCTCTCTAAATGTGAGATGTTTTCCTATTCAACAGCAGTGTCTCCCGTTACATTGTCCGGTTTATCAGTTTTTAACGATTTGGAAGTCAACCTCAGACCAATTGCATACGGCTGCTTGGACATTGAGTAAGACACTTTGCCCATCCTTGCCTGCCAGAATGGTGTGTGTGTGTGTGTGCGTGACTGATTTGTGGTGATCAGGGCCGCCAATGGCACCGATTGGCAGCCTCGCTTCCATTAAATCTTTCCTAAAACGCCCGAAAAAATGACCCCCATTTAAAACTGTAGCTGTTCCTGAACCCTCTGTAGTACAAACAATTGGCTGGAGCCTTTGTGAAGCTGAGACTGTAGTTTTGGACTCTGTCTGTTTTACTCTAATTATATGTAGAAACAAGCTCTGCACAGAGGAAATCAGATTTTAAATCCCACCTAGATTTTCTTTGTAAGTAATTAAATAAGAAAAAGCTAGTGTTTGGAGGGATCGGCTGTTTGACAATAAAGCATCTGTTGGGTTTTGATAATCCGCTTTAATAGGTGAAAGTAAATTCACTAAAAAAGAGTTTAAGGGACTTGTAATAAAGCAAAAATCCATATAAAAGTCCTGTTCATTTTTCATTTTATAATAGGGTAATTTTTTTGTGTGGGTTTGGAGTACAAACTGACCCTAATGCTTCCCAAGATGGTTGATTTGACTGGAAATAAGAGGGTTATCGCTTTATTTTTATGTACAACAGATCAAGCAGCATGAGATTTCCCTTTTTATAAGATGGTGGACAAAATGGAATAAATAAAGAAAAAGTCCAATCTCCCATTCCTACCCCCAAGTCAGCTATGGCTACAAAAGAAGCCTATGACCACCAGGTTTGGCTTGACTGAATTAGCCCAAAAAAACAGTGAAGAGCACGGAGAAGCTTGTAAATGTAAGGAATTGTCATTATTATTGTCGTTGTCAACAGTCTTCGTCGCAAGAAAATTGTCCAGTGTTGTTAGAAATCCGTCTGGACTTGACTTCCGTTTTCAAGTTTTCCGAAGTGATCGTCAGTACTTTATTAAAAACTTCAAGAGGACGCGTCTGAATTTGACCCCATCGCCGCGGTTCTTTCTATGAGCTGTTTGGATCAGACTGAGCTCAATGATGATCACTTGGGCGTAAAACGACGATGCGAGGGCTGCTTTATGAGCGTTTATGCAGCCTCCAGTTGACTGCCTCAGCCTTAAGAGAATGTTAATGAGGGCGCATTCACAAGTGTCTCTGCTAACATCTTAACATATGGCGAGACAAGATCAGCAGCGGCGGCGACCTTGGTTTAACAGCGCTCCATACATTTATGTACATGACCTTAGCGGAAAATGGAAATGAGACAGGGGCTGGAGTTGACTTACAGTAAGAGATGCCATTGTTTAAGCAGCAATAAACCTTAAAAAAAAAACATGCGCAACCGGCTAATCTTCCAGCTAGGAACCAAGATTCTACATGAAAACGTAGAAAAGTGGAAAAGGGATGTCATGATTATTAGGTTAATCAATAATCATGATTTTTTAGGTCACAATAAAATCGCAAAGACTGAAAAATTATAATCGTGACATTTTTATAAGTAAAAATATGTTTTTTGAACTAAATTAGGTATTTTTTCAGGTAAATTAAAAGAAATGTAATGATTTTAAAGGCAACATTAAGTCCTTTCTGCTCTCCTTTTCCTCAAAAAAGTAAAATGCTTTTTTTTATCTTGCTGTTTGTGTCAAATTGATCATTCAGAAAGTTTGAGTTCATAAAGCAGGTCACACATTGAGGAGCGGAAATGTGTTAAGAAAACAAGAAGGAAAGAAACATTTTTTGGGGGGATTTTATTGTTGTCTTTTTGTGACGGTAGTAAGTTTATTCTCAAAATAATTGTTACACTAACATTTGAAATCGCGACATCCCTTGCTTGGAAAGAAAAACACTACAGGCCGGTGATTAGGAAAAGAAATATTCAATTTAGAGATCAATTTTAAAGTCATTTGAATTTTGTGTGCGTAAAAATTGCTAGAATTTTACATATTTTGGACATAAGAAAGAAACTGTAACATGGATAGAACCAGGTATACAGTCAATCTCTTGCTTCATTTTGTTGACATGTTAATAAAACAATATATGCAAAATCCACTTTATTAATCTTATTAACTAAACTTGATTTGACTGAAAAGTTGCGTGAATCAAATTTTGCCCCATTTTTTGGAGTTCAAACTGTATAAATAAGACTTTGAATTAAATGTGAACAAATCCCTCTGTATGAGCTGTCAAAATCGTAAGTCTAAGATAATAAAGTTTAGTGTGTGTACGTGCTACTTTAGGTCTGTGTGGAAGATCTTTGAAGTTCCAATGTCCCATATGAATCTACTGATGCAAATGCAAATGAAATAATAAAACATCTTTTGGCCAATATCGGACAGTGCTGTTGTTTCCAAGTGAACGTTTGTATATTGAGAGAGCAAAATGACCAAAAACAGAAATGAGTTAGTACACACTTGATTTTCTAAAGGTGATAAGTAAATCATAATATGTAGAAATCACATTTTAGTGTTACAATTATTGTGAGAAGAAATATCCTGATTTTGAGAATATTCTCGATTATTATCAGTGACGGTGAAATCCTTAATACACATCACTTTCATACACATTGTTTTCTAACCCTAGCCCATACTAGATGAATGCTGATCTATTAAACAAACTTGCTGAATGATAATATAAAGATAGATTTAATCAAATAAAAAAACCCTCACATAGCCTTTTGTGTACATTTTAGTACATACATTGACTTAAAATCACTTATACGAATGAAACATTTTTATAAATTAACAGTTCTTACGATTATTGTGACCTGAATAATCAATGAACAATCAATGAAGCGGTTAATCGTCACATCTTTAATGTACATTGGATTTTCAAAGTGGTAAAAGGAAAATACAATAATTGTTTTGTTTGTTTCCTCTGCCTCTATCTAACCTTGTGCTCCACATTTTCCTTCACATCCGCTAATTAGCTGCCTTCAGGGCAAACTTAATTCTAACAGCAATGTGTTTTACTACAGTATTCCCAAGTGTGGTAGGAACTACTTTTCACATACACAACATATTATAACTAATGTTCAACTTGTAACAAACATGGCAAACTTTATTCATTTTTGTCTTAAAATATGCACTATATAACAAACCATACATTGATATGATACTTTCAATGTTGGATAAATAAATAAATATATGACTGACATTCTCTTTAGGCACAAAAAAAAAGTGTAACAGATTGAATAGAAATGAACGGAGCCAGAACTGATCCTTGAGGTACTCCTAAACTGCTTATGGTTCATCTTGCTAAACCAACTGCACATACATATATAGAATGACCTTGTTACCAAATCTGAATACTAATTTTATAGTATTTATATACAATATATGCAGTATCCAATGAAGTGGCATCATTGTCGCATCATTCAAAAATATAAATTTATGACGTTTGATAGTTTTATTAATTATTCCTTTGTATAAGCAACTTTTAAGTGTCTTAATGGTCTTACTCCTGGTGTAATGTGTGAACTGATACAAAAATGCAATAACGAAGGTGTGTTGGAATAAGACAAGAGCTGGAATAAGTGGAAACTGCAGAGTGAAAAGGTGCGGCTTTGGGTCAGTCAGTCCTCAGTGAAAGCTTCACACTTATGGAACGCTTTGCCGGTGGAGCTAAAGTCACAGTCGGACATCAGACATTTCTCCACAAAACTGAAATGCTGGCTTAAATACAATTAACAGTGTGGACATTAAACTGCCTTGGGATGTTTAGTGGACAGATATGCCTTGTTTCGTCTGTGTTTTTTATAGTTACTTTGCAGTGCTTTATTTTACTAACCTCCTCTAAAAGCCTAACCAGGGACAGAGGCCGCAAAGTAGCCTGTGGCCAGAAGCCTTATGTACATGACGTCGGTTACCTGTTTGGTGGCAATGTTTAATTGTACTGCCCCTAAACAAATAAATAAATATATTTGTATACTAACCAGTAGAGTCAAAGTATATTTATTTCAGCTCTGATGAAGCTATGGCTGACCAGAATATTGCATAAATTGAAGAGGAGGAATCCTCTTTTCATCCTTCCAGGTGGCTTAAACAAAGCCTGACATCAGTTCACTTAAATACTGTGTGCTGCTTCACTTCAGTGAGGATATTGAGCTGACAGTCACTAACAACACCACTCAAGCCTTGAGAGCCGGAGTCACTCAAAATCCAAGTGACCACTTCTCTTGTAGTGTATTAACTATAAACTATGGCTTATTAGTCAAGTGTTGGTTTAGAAATGGAGAGTAGAACTAGCACATGTAATAGAATGCATGCCCTTTGGATTACATATATGTTGTTTTATTATTGCTCAGTGTTTTATGTTGCACCCTAATGCCGAGACAAGTTCCTATGTTTGGGAATTTTGTACATTGACAATGGCAATAAACCCTTTCTGATTCTGAGAATTCGATTTTTTACAGAAAAAAGGAGAAATACTTGGACACATTTCAGAGACGTGGACATGAATCAGAACTGCATGGAAATCCAATATAATAATGCAATAATTATATGACAATTTGATATTCATTCAGGGACAGCATAAGGCAAACGTGTGAAAGTATTGGTAGCACATTATTAAAGTACACTTCAAATTAAAAGCATGAACAACAACATAATTCATAATGAATGTATAGTTTATTAAGAATGATTGAAGGCTTAGTGACTATTTAATTA
Organism: Chaenogobius annularis; assembly: GCA_015082035.1. Lineage (NCBI taxonomy): Eukaryota > Metazoa > Chordata > Actinopteri > Gobiiformes > Gobiidae > Chaenogobius > Chaenogobius annularis. The sequence continues at coordinate 736,776 of BJKM01000196.1, read as the reverse complement.
ATACCCTAACTAGACCAACCAACATGGGTGCTTTTCACTTGCAATTTTCTTGGGCCACCTTAATGTTATCCCCAAAAACATCTAATTACTGTTTATATTTGCCACTGCACGGCATAAAAAAACATAATAAGGAAAAAAGACACCCACAATCCTGTTTTACTACTCATCCATAAAGGAGCAGAGTAATCACATTTTAGTGTTGAAAGGAAGATTTGTATCTTTTGCTTTAAGCAGTTGGTCAGCCCAGACCAAATATAGACCGATTGATCAATGGCCGATACGTTAAATAGAGCAAATATCGAACTGATATAGCAGCAAACCGATATGTCAGTCTATCCCTAACCCCAACTCTTAACACATTCATGAATTGGTAACAAAGCCTGAATCATTTTTAATAAACCATTTGTTCGTTGTCAATTACGTCTTGGTTTATGCTTATTGCGTATTAAATGTTTTATTATTATTTAATTATTCATTTTGGGGAGTGTAGCGAACAACAATGTAATAACTGCCAATAATGTAATCATTTTGCTCAATTTTAAATGTGAGGGAACATTCGAATTATACAAAGCAGGGAATACTTGGAGGCTATGTGTAGACGGAGCATATGAAAGAGCCTATTTAGCATGGCTATTAGCAACATGACTGACATATAAATTAGCTTAACAATTTACAGTATGTGTTGTGGTAAGTCTGGTAAGGACGTGAAGGAGCAACTCTTGGCTTCATAAAAACAAAGTGGTATGAATGCGTCAAAACACTTCTCCAGGTCGGTGGATTTGGGAAACAAAATTGCAGCTGGGTTTAAAACAAAAAATAGTCAACATATATTACAAGCCCTATAAGCTTCACCAAATAACCCAAAATTTGCTCGAAAACATCGTTCCTGGACTAAAGCAGGTAATTGATCCCGTTGGTTGGATTTTACTATTTGACTCGTAAACATGCCGTGTGCTATTCAGCCTGCACTGGCCCAGGTCGTGTGTATTTACCACAGAAGAAAAATGTTGCCCCTGCCCTGACCTCCGCCGAACCTTTTAGAACCAACTTTCCTCACAGCGTTGCAAGAATGGACAGTCTCTTCATCTTTGTAAAACACTCAGGATTCAGGCTATTTTAGTGAGTCATTGTCCACATTAATTTCACTCCACCCTTACCCAGACCTGGACGGCACAGCGAAAAACACATTTTCTGCAGCGTCTTTCACTTTGCGGGTAAACAGAGCTTTTGGATAACGGCGCGATGTGAGCTGGAGGATTCTTGCAGTAATAGGCTAGGCTGAAATTGAGTGCATTATTACTGAGAAGTCCAAGCTTTTTTTTATCGAAACTAACAAGCTTTTCAAGACCTTTTAAGATTTGGCTCAAATTACGTGTAGAATTGTAGACCAATTTGCTATGCTAGCGACTTGACGAATAGATGAAGGTATTTAAAAGGTGACCTGTGTAACTTCACTCCATTGAGACGTTACAGATCCTTCTAACCTTTGTAAACAGGACGCAAGGCTGGTACAGTTGGATATGTTGACTCTGATGTGTTTTCAATGGGAGAGTTGGCCTCAAAACATCACAAACGATGAAAATCCAGGGCTGTTTTGACACCTGACACCCACTCGTAACACCAGAGCCTTGTTAACATTATAGTGTGTATCACTGTTTTGCGTGGATTATTAACATCAGCGATTGGCACCAACATTATTACGAATGCTAACGAGCACATAATAAACATGTCTTAAATCTAACGTTATGTTGGACAATAATGCATTAAAAGCGGATAAAGTGCAGCACTTTTTCACAATTTCAATTAAAAAAAACAACACAAAGAAATAATGAAGTGTTGGTATGCCATTTCAGTATGTCTGTGAAGTTCAAATGTACAAAATATTGAGGAAAAGGGTTTTGCTATTTTTTGAGAACTCACGCAAATTACATATATTGAAACTTTAATTAAAACAATTTAACAAAAGTGCCTTTTAATGGACTTGCTGCAGTAGTATGTCATCGTTACTTAATCAGATTATCTTGTCCTGGAGCTTTTTTGGCTGAAGCTTTGAAAGTTAGCAGTACGAATAATGACTGTAAACTAACTGCTGTTGTGTCCTCGGGCAAGACACTTCACTCACTTGGCTTCTAGTGTGGCTGAAACTTGCATAAATATTGGCTAAATTGAAAGCATATACTGTCAGCGTGAGTATGATTTTGAATTCAGAAATAAAAAAAAACCGAGCATTAGAAAAGTGTTATTGCATGATTAAATTCTATGGCGCTCAGACCTCGGCAGAAGACATGTGCGATGATGAGTGTGCTGATATAGATGAGCATTTAGGAGATGTCTTCTACCCGGGGTCTGGACACCGGTGGTGGTCGAGAGAGGAGCCAGGAGACAGAGGAGGATGGAAGGTTAAGGGGAGGATGGCAGTGTGGAGGTGGCGTTAGCAGATGAGCAGCTGAGAGGGTTTAAATGTGGGGGACTGGGCGTCGTTTTGATTGGCTGCGAGGAGGTCCGCCACATGCTGAAGGGAGTGACCTGCCACTGAAAAGGAGGCGAGCTGGAGGCGGGGTGTGGAAGACAATCTGTTTCAGACAATTTTGAATTTCAAATGAAGGTAAATTTTTCACTTTGAATTGATTTGCTCTGAAAAAAAAAAACATACTTTAATTGCTTTTACTCTGAATTTCAGTCACAACGTTTATCTCAGGAAAATAAAAAGACGCATTCATCTTTTAAATATTCAATGTCAGGTTCTCTAATTTAACACTGTAAATTCAGAGTGTAAAATTCAGAATGAAAGAATTCACACCGATTTTCTAGCATGCTAAGGCATTAGCAAGTGCGTAAACCCAACCTCCTAAAAACAAACCTTGAAAAATGACGCTGACCACTATAACTCTTACTAAGGCATACAAATCGGACATTTCAAGGCAAACAATATCTAAATTATAATAATCTAGACAGCTATTCTACTAAATATATAAAAATTGGTGGGAAATAGAAGAGAATTTTGTTTCGACAAAGGAAAAATGGGAACATATTTATGTATTCTCAATGGAGGACCACAAAATATCATGTATATTAAGAATTCTGTTGGAAAAATGCATCACAGTATGGTAACACCATGTCAAAGTGTGCATTCTTCACAGGGAAATACTTGTTGCTAGAGAAAATGTGGTTGCCAAGTGGCCCATCAATATCGCAAGATTTGGGACTGTCCTATTCATAAATATTAGACCGAGATCGACAAAGCAAAGCAGATTGTATTTGTGCCTCAAATACAGTTGCACTATAAATGGACACCTTTGGAAAATACTTCTGGTAGCAAGGAAGAAGGCCATTACAAAAAAATGTTTGACCCAAAGCGTACCAACAATCAAAGACCGGGTCAAATGTGTAATTGACATTCGAAAAATTTAGTTTTGTTTTTTGCCTCTTGCACTCTGTGTAGTGTTTTATGTTGTATCTGATTTGAGAAAAATTACTGAGGCAAATATGCTAAAGGTTAAGGGTATGTAATAGGTAAAAACGATGATGAATTAGTCACCAAATATTGCTTCATAATTTGTGTGAGTTGTCAACAACAGTACGCAGAGCCAATATACCAACCTTTGATCATCTCAAATAAAGTGTTCTATGTGTGTAAGGGATGTAACCCTAACAAAAATATTGCGATACCCTATCATCCAAAGTCTCATGATGAAATCGTGGCCAGTTACAATACAATAAATTGCAAGCTCCTTTTGCTTAAAAGTTTTATTTATGTTTTATTGTAGGAACACATAAAAAACCAAGCGAACTACATAGACTACAATCTTTTGCCCCATTTCAGTGCAGACAACATGAATAACTGTTGTTTAGCACTTTTAAAGGAGAACCGAGTAACATTTTCACCTTACTGAATGTATTTGTAAGACCCTGTAAGAATTGCGTATTTTTGGGGCGTTTGAAGTGTCCATCGTCACCCCCCTGCTGGCGGAAAACTGACTTTGACCCAAAGACAACTCTCCTGAGAAACCCTGGCTCTTTTTATTTTATATTTTCAAACTTTACATGTTTTTGGGTGTGATTTATACTGTCTTATTTAAATAAATAAATAAAAAAGTTCTCTGACAGTGTATTTTCACCAGGGAGCTGCAGGGGGAGCGCTGTGGCTAAAGTTACAAAATTCTGCTTGAAATCTTAAATCTTTTGGATTATGTCAAAATGATTCACGCTTCTTTGAAAATATTGTTACAACTCGCCGCTGCACAATATCGCAGTAAATGCCGTGAGATTAGATACTATCATTACATCCCTGGCGTGTGTTCCCTGTTCAGAAGAGTGTTACCCAGCAGAGTGATGATGCAGCCCAGGATGGCCATGAGCGCGCCGGTGCTGAGGCCGGTGGCGGTGTAGGCGATGGCTCCGCAGGACAGGGCCACGCCGTCGGAGTCGCACTCGCACACGCGCACTGACAGGGTGTTGGTGCTGCTCAGAGGCGGCGTCCCACTGTCCACGATCAGCACGGGCAAACGGTACACCGGCTGCTCCCGCCTCCGGAAGCCCCCGCGCTTGGTCAGGATGGACGCCGTGTTGTCTGGAGAAACGGAGGAGGGGAAAACAAAGACGGCAGGTATTGTATATGTTCAATTAGTGTTACAAGGTATGCGAATCGGACCTTGCAGCAACCCAGTATTTCATGGCACTCATTGGTTGAATACAAACCATGTCATGCTCCCCTAGATGAGTGTTTCTCAAAGTGGGGGTCGCAAAGCACCCGGTGGGGGGTCATGAGATGATTATGTTAACATGATTACACTGTATTTAATATCTATTTAAATTGAGCAGTTTTAGTCAAAGCATTTAAATAATAAGTGTAATTGACATGGATAATGAGTATATTGTGATAATCAGTTGTGATACAATGGGGAATTTACACTATGTCTTCAACTTCAATAGTCAAGATGTTTAAAATAAGACGCATTCCCCCCTTTACATAATCAAATAAATTCAGAACACAATATACAAAAAGTAAAAAAATGATAAGAATAAGAGTCGGTTAATATCAATATCACAATATATATATATATTACAATCATAATAATAATCATAATATGGTGATCAAAATTGTGAATTTAACCAATTATTGTAAATTATTTCAAAATCAAATCTCGTTCTCGTGGACCCTATCTCGTCTCGTCCCAGCCCTATTAAGTATTATCTGTACAGTTTTTCACAGCGTGATTTCAGCTGGAATAAAGACTTTCATGAAGCAATAAGTCCAAATAAAGCCGCCTGTCTCTCCTGCTTCTCCTCTGGGCAAGACCAACAAAACGAGACCAAAAATGTCCATAAAAACTTTAATAAAGCACATACACATTTTGTACCTTCGTCAACTCTGCCTCCCTAACGTTGTGTGCGATTCAGATGTACTCCGGAAATATCTGCTAATACTGAAAGACTGAAAGGTTTTCAGTCACACACGTTCATTTCCAGTGTTTGTTATTGATTGACAAAAGCATGTCTTTGTTCAGCAGGCACAGGAGCCGGATCGCTGAGAGCCCGGCTAACGCAAAGAAACTCCCAATTAAATGTTACAAGAAAGACAAAATAAAACAACAACTGACTACAAAGAAACCCAAAAGTAACGAAACGGCAACAAAGAATTATAACATCTAGAGTTTAAAGACACTATGAGACATCAAAGTAACAATCCGGAGATCAAAAGTATGTTACACTGTTGTTACACAAAAGAAGGTACTGGTGTTTTTGGCTTTTTTTCAAAACACAATCACATGAAAGCCCTTTGGGGAATTTTAGTTTTGTTTTCTCTAACCTAGATATCAACAGGATCCTCTTCAAAGTCTTTCAGGTTTTATTTATTCTCATTTATGAATATATTTTTTTATTAAAATAGCTATTTGTTTGATACTTTGATTAAAGCTTGTGCATGTAGAGTTGTTAATTTAAATTTCATAAACATTACCTCTCTGCGTACCCAAATTTCCGGTAAACAGATCAAATATTGCTTTTGCTGATAACAATTGCAATGATGATTTATTTTATTATATTATTTTTTAATTATAATTATTTTCCATGGTTTTTCACAAATAATGGGCAGAGACAGGAAGCTCAAAATTACCGAAAAATGACTGCTCGCTAAAAAGAAATGTTCATAATTGGTAAACATTTTATGCATAACTCGCAGTAAACAAGGCCATTTTAACATTTTGACATCCTGACGTTTTTTGTCAAATGTGATTTTTTGGGGCATTGAAGCACCACAGCTGATATTTGAGAAGTTTATCCATATTTTCTGTCTGATTTTGTTTTTCTTGCTTCATTTAATTTACATATTTAACACAAAACAAACAGAGGGGATTTTGAATTTCTTATTTATGAGACAGATACAGGAAGGGACTCTCGTTTTATTTTACTGGACTTTTCTTTTTCTTTTTGCCTTTCACTCTCTGGTTTTGTTCTGTCTTTGTTTATTTGTGTTCAAAATAAAATAAATAAAATGCATGCATGGGGTCTGGCATTTGTGATATCCACTCGACTACCAAATGGCATAGAGTAAACTACATCTAACTGAAAATGAGCCATTCCAAATCAGGCTTAGAATGAATTATCCACAAATCCTTCAGTACAATCTGTCAAAATCGTGTGAAGTACAACATTGTAAAGTCTGCTGTGTGTAGGTGTTGTACCTTAGCATGCAAAGTCAATACTGCCTCGCTAACGTTGTGTTCGATTCAGATGTACTCCGGAAATATCTGCTAATACTGAAAGACTGAAAGGTTTTCAGTCACACACATTCATTTCCAGTGGTTTTTATTGATTGACAAAAGCATGTCTTTGTTCAGCAGGAGCTGGAGCGCTGAGAGCCTGGCTGACTCAAAGAAACTCCCAATTAAAAATGAAATGTTAAGAAAGACAAAATAAAACAAGAACTGACTTAAAAGAAACCCAAAAGTAACAAAACGGTAACAAGGAATTATAACATCTAGGGCCATATTTTGCCCCCGGAGGTAGGAATTCTAGACAAGAGGTGTGATTATGTCAAAAATTTGAGGTGGAGTAAAGCAACTTGAGGGTGTTTTCTGGAGCATTCTGTGAATGGCCAGAATTATAACTAAAAAACTTAAAAACTAGCGTTAGTTATAGATTGGGGATATTTATGAGTTTTAAATATTTTCCTAAAGCATAAATGACCAATATTAACCTGAGTGGGTTTTATATTCGAGGAGAGAGCGGAGCAGACTGAGGGGAAACCCACCTTTGTCTCGCCTGATACAGGACACGCACATGCCGCAGCGCTGTAGACACTAGTGATGCGCGGGTTGTGTTTTGACGCACATGTCGGGTTGGGCTGGGACAAGCAATTCTCATTTCATTGCGGGGCAGGTTTGGACGGGTTATAAAATGCTGACCGTGTCTCATACGTCCGCGCTCCGCCTGTAACATTGCGCTTTGCTGCGTCCAAATTCACTTCCTGGTTCGGCTCGTTTCTCTGGGAATATTTGACTGATTGTAATAAAACACGAAGCAATATGCAGCTTACAACTCTCTCTCAACAATCCCTCAACTGAGCTGCCTGTGATAATAATCTCCATAGCGACAGCGTGGTAACAGTTGTTGGGGATCACGGGGGGCGGGGTCTAAAGGAGTTCGGCTGGGGCGCTTCTTGTGAAGTATGAATGCCAGAGCCGAAACCAACTTTGTTCTTGTTCTCGCAGCCCTATAAGGTGAACGATGAATTGGCCTTTTAAAGCTCTTTGCGCTGCGTTGGATCTGTTACTGCGCAGTCTGGGCCAGACTGGACTTGCAGACTCATGTGCTTGTCTTAGAGAGGAACGTCTATTTGGGAAATGGAATTAATCCTCACTGTCACATCATATTCACCTAAAATCCTGCACAGACTGACAACCCAACACGAGATCCGCACATACAATGAGACTGAGCTGACCACAGTGTGTGCTCCTTTCTCCCGCCCTCCAGACCACACCCTTCGGACCATGCCCTCCGGACCACGCAGCATCCCACCAAGCACTAACTTCTACACCTGCCACTTTAACTGCAACTATTCAATCACTCACTGCACTTTCTTCACTACAGCTGTAAATTTAACTGTAATTCTTGTGTACATAGTAATGCCTATTTTGATTTTGATTTTATACTGTAGTAATTTTAAATTGTTTCTTAATACATGCCCTTTGGATTGAATATATGTTGTTATTGATCAGTGTTTTAAGTTGCACCTTAAGGCCGAGATAAGTTAATATGTTTGTGAATTTTGTTCATTGACAATGGCAATAAATCCCTTCTGATTCTGATTCTGAAATTGGCACAAGCCCATCTTGAGGACATACTCTTCGTTGTGTAAAACAAATATAGGTGAATTAAATAAAGAAACAACGCGCCGAGGACACAAGCTAAAATAAAAGAAAAGGCTGTATTTCAATATTTTATTTTATTTAATTATTTTATTTTAAACATTTTGGGAACTCATTGAAAACCGGGAAATCAAACAATGTTATTGCTCAACCCTTTCATTGCCTGGATAGCTGGATATGAGGCCATGACAAACATCTCCCACAGGAAGTGCTTTTGAATGCCACAGTTCTCAGTCATTGGTTTAAACACTATATCACCATATATGGACTGGCACCTTCCCACTCCATCCCACTGGCCAAGTCCAGCCTCTTCACGCCAGCGTTAAGGTCGGCAAGGTAGCAAAAGGCTCTCTTTAACACTACCTCCGGGGGCGAAATATGGCCCCTAGAGTTTAAAAACACTATGAGACATCATAGTAATAATCAAGATCAAAAGTATGTTACACTGTTGTTACAGAAAAAGAAGGTACTGGTGTTTTTGGCATATTTCAAAACACAATCACATGAAAGCACTTGTTTTTTTAAGAATGTTGTAGAATTTTTGTTTTCTCTAGCCTAGATATCAACAGGATCCTCTTCAAATGTAGTTGATGATGAAATAATTGACTGAGGTTCGGAAGCGGGACCACGCCTCAACCTCTTACTCCACCAGCAACCACGCCTCCACTTTTTAACAACACTCTAATTACCCAGAAGCCCTATTTATACAGGCCTATCCCTGCTTCTCTTGTTGTCTCTGCTCTCTTGACCCCTCCCTCCTACCCCATGTCTCTCTCATCTTCACCGTAACACATCACCCTCTAAGGAGTGGGGGTTCTGAATCAGCTGGGCTGATTACCCGAGAGGGAACCCCCATCCACAGTCTCTCTACCCAGCCAACTCTAATCGATCCATCATCGATCCAGAATCGATCCATCATCGATCCATCGTCACTATTATCAATAAACATTCTCTCATATTCCATTTGTTGTGGCCTGGTCCCTGCTAGTGAAAGTCTTTTAGGTTTTATATATTCTCATTTATACATATATATTCTTTTTTATGAAATGGCTTGTTTTTTTTGTGTTGTTTTTTTAACTGACTGAAGTTTATTTTATTTGTTTGATACTTTGATTAAAGCTTGTGCATGTAGAATTGTTAATTTAAGTTTCATAAACATTACCTCTCTATGTACCCAAATTTACGGTAAAAAAAAATCAAATATTGCTTTTACTGATAACAATTGCAATGATAATTCATTGAATTTTATTATGTTTGGTTATAATTGTTTTCCATGGCTTTTCACAGACTAATAATAGGCAGAGAGAGGAAGCTCAAAATTACCAAAAAATGACTGCTTGTTAATCAGAGATATGAATAATTGGTAACATTTTATGCATAACTCGAAGTCCAACATCTTATCCAACAACAATAGACTTAATTGATGACATTTCAGACGTACGCTTATACATTTAAATGTATACAGTCGTGAAAAGAACATTGCCTGGACGTCAGTTAGACAGCGTTAATAGTCTATAATGTCACACGTACACACAGTACGAGGCCTGGAGCGCTGACAGATGCTATTATTAACACAATTACATGAAACACACATGGTTCGCTCCAAACCACCTGTTGGCTGTTAACGGCTTGTGTTTCACGTCCTTGTCGTCTACAAAGCTCTTCAGAGACACGCCATGCTTTGTGACGGCTGTGTTACAAAGCATGATGCAATTTAGGGCATCCCTGGCACTGCCCTAAATTGGTTAAAGTCCTATCTGGAAGACAGCAAGCACTTTATTGAAATTGGTAACTGTGTCTCATACCACATGCCCCTGATCTGTGGGGTGCCCCAAGGATCAATCCTGGGACCCCTTCTGTTCAACCTCTACACGCTGCCGTTAGGACACATTTTCGCTGCGTATCAACTGCCCTATCACAATTCCGCAGACGACTCTTAAATCTATGTTTCACTGACGGCAGGTGAATATGGACCAGTGGATTCACTCTGTCACTGCATCCAACAGATCAATTCAATTCATTTTTGTAATGCCCACAATCCCAACAGCGGTTACCTCGACAGTGAAAAACAGCTGAAACACTGTTCATAGGGACTTGACACTGTCCCAGCATCCTGTGTCCTTAGACAAATGTCCCAAGGTCCCCTGTTCTGTTTAGTTGTGCATATGACTGAAAGGATTTTATTTACACTCTTGTCTTTTATGTCTTAAACTGTTGAGTCATTTTTCTCATATCTTTGAGATTTGAAGTAATTTTTCACTGTTTTTTAAAGCACTTTGAATTGGCTTGTGTACAAATTTTGTTCTACAAATGAACTTGCCTTGCTTATGTCAGGAGACGGACGTAAAGGAGATGTCAGCTAGACTCATTTGTTAGTCCAGCCAAATGTTCAGATAATATTCAAGTGTGATGTAAGCGGTCGATTGGAAATGTGCCAGGATGGTGCGGAAAAGAGTGAGATGTGAGATAGTAAAGTGTTTTCTTCATCAAATAATTTCACAAATAAAACTTACAAGAAACAATTAATAACGAGTTAAAAGGTTGAACTAAATCCATTTTTAAATTTACATAGAAACAAACAAGTTTGAAATAGGAAGTTCTTAAATCCACTTTTGTATTTTGCATTCTTAAAATTGTGGTTGACTTTTTTCACCTTTTATAACATTTCCAGTGTATGTGATAAAAGGTTGACTCATGTAAGCAGTTTAATTTAATAACAGCTGAAGTAATTTTTCTTTCTAAATGATTTTGTCCTTTTTGTGTGTATTGTAAAAATAGTATTTTGAAATATTAAACACGTTAATGATTGTGAATGCGGTGGAATGAGTTAGATAGAGTGAAGACCCTACACAGGAACATCAGTTTTAAGTGATGAAAAAAATCTGAGAAATCACACTTTTGAAATATGATTAGTCACAATTAATTGCACAACGCTCAACCATTAATTAGAAAAAAAAAAGAGAAAAAAAGCTTAAATATGAAGTTTTACCAAATATATCTAGTTTATAAGATCAACTGAGTTTTTTTGCAATTAGATCCACTGATGTGCTTCTATTCATTAATTACCGTGTGGGTTCATATCCTGCAACATCCAGAGACTTTCGGTACTCGAGGCGTATCTCATCCACCCCCGGAGCTCTGCCACCGAGGAGTTTGCCAACAACCTCAGTGACTTCGGCTTGGGTGATGGATGAGTCAGCCTCCGAGTCCTCAGTCTCTACTTCCTCTTCGGAAGACGTGACAGTGGGATTTAGGAGGTCCTCAAAGTACTCCTTCCACCGTCCGACGACATCCCCAGTCGAGGTCAGCAGGACGGTTTGCCAGAATTTCTTTGGGGCCGACCGATAGTCCTCCTCCATGGCCTCCCCGAACTCCTCCAGCCCCAGGTTTTTGCCTCTGTGACAGCACGAGCTGCGGCACGCCTGGCCCGCCGATACCCGTCAACGGCCTCAGGAGTCCCACAAGCCAAAAAGGCCTGATAGGCCTCCTTCTTCCGCCTGACGGCATCCCTTACTTCCGGTGTCCACCACCGGGTTCGGGGGTTGCCGCCGCGACAGGCACCTGAGACCTTGCGACCACAGCTCCGAGCAGCCGCATTGACAATGGAGGTCGAGAACATGGTCCACTCGGACTCAATGTCCCCTGCCTCCCCCGGGATTTGGAAGCAGCTCTCCCGGAGGTGTGAATTGAAGACCCTGCTGACATCGGGCCCCGCAAGACGTTCCAACAGACCCTCACTATACGCTTGGGCCTGCCAAGTCTGTCCGGCTTCCTCCGCCGCCAGCGGATCCAACTCACCACCAGGTGGCGATCGGTTGACAGCTCCGCCCCTCTCTTTACCCGAGTGTCCAAGACACGTGGCCGGAGGTCAGATGACACGACAACAAAGTCGATCATTGATCTCCGGCCTAGGGTGTCCTGGTGTCTCTGGATGTTGCAGGACTGTCTTGGTTGACACGTCTCTGCAACATCGCGTGGTGGTCGGGGTCGGTGCCTCTGGACTGGCAAGAAGTGGGACCGGAGGGGTTGTTCCAACCACAGAGGGATCACACTCCTCAGCCTCCCTGGTAAGGTCTATTCCAGGGTACTGGAGAGGAGAATCCGACCGAAAGTCGAATCTCGGATTCAGGATGAGCAGAGTGGTTTTCGTCCTGGTCGTGGAACACTGGACCAGCTCTATACTCTCCATCGGGTGCTCGAGGGTTCATGGGAGTTTGCCCAACCAGTCCACATGTGCTTTGTGGATCTGGAGAAGGATTTCGACCGTGTCCCACGGGGTGCCCTTTAGGGGGTGCTGCGGGAGTACGGGGTACAGGCCCTTTGCTCAGGGCTGTCCGGTCCCTGTATGACCGGAGCAGGAGCTGTGTTCGCATTGCCGGCAGTAAGTCAGACCTGTTCCCAGTGCGTGTTGGACTCCGCCAGGGCTGCCCTTTGTCACCGGTTCTGTTCATTGTTTTTATGGACAGAATTTCTAGGCGCAGTCAGGGGTCGGAGGGTGTCTGGTTTGGGGACCACTGGATCTCATCTCTGCTGTTTGCAGACGATGCTGTCCTGATGGCTCCATCAAACCTGGACCTGCAACATGCACTGAGACAGTTTGCAGCCGAGTGTGAAGCAGCTGGGATGAGAATCAGCACCTCCAAATCTGAGGCCATGGTTCTCGACCGGAAAAAGGTGGCTTGCACTCTCCAGGTGGGTGGGGAGTCCTTGCCCCAAGTGGAGGAGTTTAAGTATCTCGGGATCTTGTTCACGAGTGAGGGAAGGATAGAGCGTGAGATTGACAGGCGGATCGGTGCAGCGTCCGCAGTGATGCAGTCGCTGCATCGGACTGTTGTGGTAAAGAAGGAGCTGAGTCGAAAGATAAAGCTTTCGATTTACCGGTCAATCTACGTTCCTACCCTCACCTATGGTCATGAGCTTTGGGTAGTGACCGAAAGGACAAGATCGCGGATACGAAATAAGTTTCCTCCGCAGGGTGGCTGGGCGCTCCCTTAGAGATAGGGTGAGGAGCTCAGAGTAGAGCCGCTGCTCCTCCACGTCGAGAGGAGCCAGCTGAGGTGGCTCGGGCCTCTGTTCCGGATGCCTCCTGGGTGCCTCCCTAGGGAGATGTTCGGGCATGTCCCACCGGCAGGAGACCCCGGGGAAGACCCAGGACACGCTGGAAGGACAATGTCTCTCGGCTGGCCTGGGAACGCTTCGGGATCCTCCTGGAGGAGTTGGAGGAAGTGTCTGGGGATAAGGAAGTCTGGGAGTCCCTGCTTAGACTGCTGCCCTCGCGACCCGGCCCCGGATAAAGCGGAAGAAGATGGATGGATGGGTTCATGTCATGCAGCGGTGCATCTGGCACAGCCAAACAGAGGATGAAAGCCTGCCCCTGCATCCTCGGAGAAGTTTGTGCAGTGGAAAAGGAAGGAAAACATGCAAAAGAGAGCACGACAACAGAGTTTGTGAAGGGCCCCTTTCAAACGAGACTTTGACAAAACCATGAAGTGCTTTTCACTTTCACTTTCTGTTTCGCAGCCTTTTGGTAACAGTACAGCTTCAAAAGCACATTTTCTCAGCAAAATAAGACACGACAACTTTGACAGGCCCATGGCTCTTGTTACATTTAAGGCACCCGTGAAATTATCGCTTTTTAATGAGTAAATCACCAGCGTGTGCGTACATGAAAAGTGAAGTCTGTGCCTTCTGTGGATGCAATGGGAAACCATTTGGGTGCATGAAGCGTCACTTCATACGGCTGATGGACGACACATTTGGCTCTGAACCTCTATTATGCTTTTAATTAAAAGACTAGCAGGTGAGCTTGTTGTTTCCTGTTTACAGACACACGTGGCTGCTCCTTGTTGTTGTCCGCTCTGGGAGGTGCGTGCGGGAGCAGATACATCGGGACTTAAAAGACCATATCAGAGCGTTTTAACAAAGTAGGTTTCATAAGGAGCTTAAACAACGCCACTGCAATAACTTACAGATCATCTACCTCAAGGTAGATGTCGCTGATACATGTAAATTGTGATCATGTGATTCTTGCCATGATCGGCCAAATCTTGATTGGAGGGTGATTGATGGGAGCACCTCTTATTTGTCCCTATTTAAAATACCTATTGGCTATAATTGAACTCTATTTCATCATAATTCTGTGACCACATGCTTCATGTACATTTGGTGGGTTCAAGGACCTTCACTGTTACTTGAGGGTGTAACTGGTTCTTAAGGCAACAGATTTGAGCTGCTGGGATTGGCCTTGCATTTACCACTGTTCTCTAATGGTTTGGTGAAATATTTGGCCCATGTTATTAGTTGTAGCACTCACACGCAAGCTTTATTTTCTTCACAGAGTGATTTTCAGTCGAGATCTTTGAGATGATCTCTTTGACTAACCGCTCTCCACCACTCCGCACTCGTAAACATCAGCCGCGAGTGATTTGCACTCGTCCACGTGAGGACCGGTGGATTTTATGTGTACATTTAACCGGGTTATATCAGCGCTGCTCCTGCTTACACTCAGGTAAACCTCAGGTGCATTCTAAAAGCGCGTGTTCCGTTCAGTGTAATTAATTTACTATGATTAATCGCATCAGTTTAACGCTTTCACAGTTTTAAGATAAAGACGACACTATGCTTTTGTCTATCATATACTTTAAATTAAATGACATAATAAAAGAAACAAGTCTTGACACGGTTTTAGAAATCGAGATGCTTCAACTTCCATCCGAAAGTGATTATGGCTTTCGGCAGCAGCATTTATACTCATGAGCTCAAAACGGTAATTCTATCACACATGAGTCAAACTCAACTGGCGGTCCAGATGTGGCCCGCCAGACATTTCAATCCGGCCCGCCGAAAATATTAAAAATGCATTTCAAGTGGTAGGCGAAACGCCTTGTTCCAAAACAGTGACCAGATGACTACCTTTGAAACATTTTCTACCATGTCTCTTTAAAGAAAAGGGAAAAAAGCATTTGAACTAGTCTCCAAAAAATGCGTCCGTTCAGTATAGCTCAGTGCTATAAAAAAAACAAAACTGCAGATTTTCACCGTGAACTCGCAGATACAGTAAATTCTCTCTTTTTCAGCCTCTGGAGCCGAAAGTGAAGTGGGCCACTGATCAGGGGGAGCCGTCAGCGCTAGTGTCTGCCTCAGGTGTGAGAGTGAAAAGTAACAGGTCTATCCCTTTATAGCAGCACTTTCTCTGGATTTATGCGGGTGTAGTTTGGCTCTGTGCTTCAAAGTCCAACAGAGAAATGTGGCGGAGACGTACGGTATCTACGGTCACGGAACTCACTAGTTTAAAGGACACGTGTTATGAAAAATACACTTTTATGAGCTTTTATCATAGTTTTCTGTCGCAATCGGCTAACTCTGAACTATATTTTGATTAATTAATGCTTGTTGTTTGTTTAATCCTGTATAAAGATGTATAAATGAGAAAACCCAGCATTTTGTTGTTCCACTACGCTTACATTTACTTTTTAGCGTCATTTTGGCCAATGCATCTCTATGACGTTTTGAACTGCTGTCAAAGAAAACCATAGCAAATGTTGTCAATAACAATCACCTTTTGCCATTTTATAATTGATACAGAATTAAACAAAAAACAAGAATGAATTAATCAAAATACATTTAAGCGTATAGCTTAATTATGACAATGAATACTTCCCGGATGCACTGTTAATACATTTATGACTATGACTACTTTTGAATTTATGTTTTTATGTATTTAGTATCTTAAAATCTGCATTGGTTTAGCATTAGGCTAACGGAAAGTATTTTTTAGTTGCACTTTTCAGTCTGAGTTTGAGTTTCTGCCATTCCATAAAAGATGTCAGAATGAAAAAGTGTACTTCACCATTTTAGGAACATGAGTATTTGTACATGCTGCATCTTCACTACAGTCACAGAACTTTCTAAAAATATATAATAATGGTAATAAAAATAAAATAAAATCTTTGTCTAGTGTCTTAAAGGCCGAATATTTTGCTATATTTCCCGTTTCATAGTCTAAGGACATTTATTATCACATGCATATCTAATATGTACGACATACTGTAACATCCACCTCCTGACGCTGGCTCTCGTACCCGTAAATCCTGCTTATACAGACTGGAGGAGGTGGAGTATCTCTGTGCCTCGTTAAATTTGTTGGGTGTGGGTGTGGTCGTTGACTCTCCGAAAACTCCTCCCCCCGTTTCAGTTGATTTAATCTACTAAATGAACGGATGAAAGAAAAAACTACTTTGGGGGTTGTTTTGCCGTACAATTCAGTCTATTAGAGGGTTAAAAGCTCACAATAGTCCTTAAGTGCAAAATATGGGACCTTTAAATCTGAACCTAATCCATTGTTAACACTAGAACTCCCAAGGCCGTCAATTTGACGGTTTTCAGAATTGTACGTCTAATTCCTCAGGTTACGTTGCTCTTTCAGATTCATGGGCCCTTGACTTTTTCTTCACCTTTGTCTATATCATCCCCATATTCAACTGAAATAAAAACGTTAAAACGAATTCTGAGTTATTCTTCCTCTAACTCCCACACCCGTCAATTTGACGGCTCTATTAATAACATTGTCATTTTTCACCGCGGATGACAGTGCCGTGCAAGCGTTACGTCACCTTTAGTGTCTCTCACAGCAAAGCTAAAGGTAAAAAGGATTTGAAGTGATTATCCGTACAAGAGGCCCTGGCAATGCTTCAAAACATTGATGAGGTTTGTTCGGGTGGTGAAGGCGATCAGACAAGTACTTGTGGGTTTTGGGCAGCGCAGCCGAACCAGGAAGCGATTCGGAGACGACGAACTTCGTCCCTCACTTCAGCTGCCCTGGTAACATATTCTTGGCAACAGCAACAATATTCAAGGTCTTTACGAATCCTATGTTATAATAGTATTTGGCTGGCATTTTTTAGGAAGGTGGGTCCAGATCAATGAATGAATACATGTATATTCTCTTTAACAGCAGTTTCGCTATCGCAACCTCCTCCTCCTGCTCTTCCTCCTTCCTCCGCTGATGCTGGTCAACTTCGGCACACTGAATAAAGATATTATTCATTAAAGAGGCTAATAGACTATTTTTTAGCGTGTTAGAAGAATCGGTCTTTTGATTACATCACCGCCAGAGCGAAACCGTCAAATTGACGGTTTGGGAGTTCTAGTAGTTCTGAAATCCTGGTAGAATATAAAGTAAAAAAATACTAGCATTAGCCTTCATCTTATAGTTGGTAGTGGTTATAATGATAAAGTTAATAAAGTCATGGAAGGACAAACATGTGTATAATATAATTGTGTACTTGTTTTGGGCCAGACCTCTGCAGAAACCTATACTGAAGTTTAATGCCATACCATGGAACATTCCAAGCTGAAGCAAAGCAGCAATATCTCCATGGAGACAAAGAAGTGTGGGACCAGCCCTTTTATTTGCATGTCCAAGCCAAAAAATGCACCTTTAACCACAACTCCAAGTACTAGAAAAATCATAATTTCCTAAAATATTTGGTTTAGAGATTCAACCTTTCCAATCTTTAACATTTAATTGTACACATATTTAAATTTGTGTTCTGATAAATACCAGAAAGTCAGTGATTTTTTTGCTTTCCATATTCATTCAGATGTATCTGACACCCATTGACCTCACATGTTAATATTTCATGTATAAATTACTTCAAATGTTAACAAGTGTTACTGATAGATTAAAAATAACGGTGGAAAAGCAATTCGCTGAAATGCTATCGGTAATATCCAATTAGCAGAATATTCACAGTCATGTAACAGCTTAGATTTTCATTTTAGTGTTGCATTATTATTCATGTATTTTTCTCCATACTACTACTACTACTACTGCTACTTTTAGCCTGTTATCCAGGTGCCTTTTTAGCCTGGTGCCCTTTTGCCCTGTTAGCCTGGTGTCCTGTCAGCCTGGTGTCCTGTCAGCCTGGTGCCTGTTAGCCTGGTGCCTTTTTAGCCTGGTGTCCTGTTAGCCTGGTGCCTTTTTAGCCTGGTGCCCTGTTAGCCTGGTGCCTTTTTAGCCTGGTGGTCCTGTTAGCCTGTGTTGCCTCCTGTTAGGCCTGGTGCCTGTAAGCCTGGTGCCTCGTTAGCCTGGTGCCCTGTTAGCCTGGCCCTGTATAGCCTGGTGCCCTGTTAGCCTGGTGCCCTGAGCCTGGTGCCCTGTTTAGGCCTTGGTGCCCTGTAAGCCTGGTGGCCCACTGTTAGCCTGTGCCCTGTAGCCTGGTGCCCTGTAAGCCTTGGTGCCCTGTTAGCCTGGTGCCCTGTAAGCCTGGTGTCCCTGTAAGCCTGGTGCCCTGTTAGCCTGTGCCCTGTTAGCCTGGTGCCCTTTTGCCCCGTTAGCCTGGTGCCCTGTTAGCCTGGTGCCCCGTAAGCCTGGTGCCCCGTTAGCCTGGTGCCCTGTTAGCCTGGTGCCCTTTTGCCCTGTTAGCCTGGTGCCTTTTTGCCTGGTGTTTTCGGGGAAGAACCTGGGACTTTCTGGCCGGGAGATGCCAAAGATGTATGTAGACGCAGCAGTAACAGCAGTTGTAATAATACACATAACTGTAATACAATTTAAGTCTTAGTTCTAATGTAGTTTTTCTTTTGCCTCACAATTTTAACTGCAAATATTGATCCGTCCAATTCTTTTCCTCCACCACCCACAGTCACATTTAGGCATGTGTGTTCTGCTGATCTGGCACTGAAGGCCAAAACGCACTCAGAAATCACCTGCAAAGCTCAAAGATTAGATTTGCACTCAAACGCTTTTAAAAATGTATTTCAATCCTGTTAAAATTGAGAGAGATTATGTGTTTTGCAACGCTCTGATAAAGTCACTCTCCTTGTCTTTTCTCTGTCTGTACTTGATCGTGTTGATCGTGTCTATGAGTCATCTATGTGGTCCATGGCAGGGGTTTTGAGGCCCAAATTCATAGTTCTGAAATTAAGTGGGACGGTGGCATTCTTATTTAAAAGTCTTTGCACCCTTTTGAAACTCGGATGCGCCCTCAGTCATTTTGGTGTGGATCCGGGCCTGCAGCGTCCTAATTATTCACCGCAATGAGTTTATAAGCTCTTTTCACAACGTTCAGAGCCCAGAGCTGAGTTTACCGTCACGGTAAAGCTAACAAACTTCCTTGTTCGCGGACAATTAAAAAAGCCCCGGACACACTTTGTGTAAACACTTTGTGCACACGTGTTAAAAATGTATAATGGCAGATAAAAGTAGCTCACGACGAAATGTTTTGGGACACAATTACTATAATAATCCACGTTGAAGAGACTTTTACAGAATGTTAAATTTGATGACTGAATGGAATGGACTGAATTTAAAAAAAAATCTTTCATAGAAAATTCTGAAATCACCAGATCTAGACATTTAATTTTGTGAATATTTTGGATGGACAAATGTTTAAGTCATTTTAAATATGTTTACTCCGCATATACCAAAGGAAATTGTTTTATTTTACTCTTATTTAATTGCAATAGCAAAATGTGGCTTGAACCTTTTTTTAATGTCATGCAGGAAAAAAAGAAAGAAAGAAAAAAACGATTTATTATTCAACTAGTTTTACTTCTTCACAGATAAAGATTCCTTTTTAAAGGCGTGAAACAAGTCAAAGTCCCATACCTTTGTTGTCCCTCAGAGTGAAGTTGAGGTTACTGGCGACAGGTGCAGCTAAAGAGAAGTAAAAGCGATGGCCACTCAGAGGTTCATCCCTGTCCACAGCGCTGATGGTCTGGATCACCTGTAACCATGGAAACCAGACAGCAAATGTGTCAATCACCTGAAGCAGCGGAAATAAAACACCAGTAAGAGACAATCCAACAAAAGTGTCAATCTTAAAGGTGACACATACGGTAGATATAATTTATTTTGTCTTCATAGATATGTTTGGACACTCTAGAATTTGCATTTCATATTGAATAGCATACAATAAGGTTTAAATGATTAAAATATGTCGTTTTTCAGCACTCTGCTATTATTGTCGACGAGAATGCATTGATCAAGTGTCTGTCCTAACGTGTATTCCTATCATCCTCATTATTCACCGTGATTATTACATTGTATTTATACAGCGCTTTTCCAGCATCAAGGCACTCAAAAGACATGGTTCAACATTCAAGTAATTTGTGTATATGCAATGGCACAGCAGGTGGGTTTGGGGGGGGTTGGGGAAGAAATCAAGGTGAAGTGATTTCATGTATTGTGGTGAATTTTAGATGGTGTGGTGTTATATTAGCAGGTCACTGACAATTCACATGGCTGCATGATGTGATTTTATTTCATGTAACCCCTCGATCCTCCCACGCACCTGTTTTTTCTTCACTGCCTGCGCCCCAGAGTAAAGAGAACACAGACAAAGGAGAGGTGACACCTCAAAGAAGCGCTCAGAGAAGTGAGTGCGGGGAAAGAGAGTAAAGTTTGTGCAGGTCTACAGGAGAGAAAGCACTAAAGTGTCGCGAGGGTAATAAGAGTTAAGCATCAGTGTGATCAGACAATCATAGACTACACACTGTACTGCATCTCTCACCCACAGCGAGCTGGAGCCACAGATCAGACACGCACTTGTCCTTGACATTTGTGAATACAAAGTCAGATTTGCAATCTTCATAAAAACTGTATGTTTTTGGCTTCTTTGCAGCTCGTGTTGCTGCACATGGGGGGCTGCAGGTCACGGCGCCGTAACCAAGCTTGGCTGAGGGAGTCAATGTTTCTGAAATCCCTTTGCGAGCTCTCAAAATGGGGCCACACTATAGGTTGGAGACCCCTGGTCTAAGGGCCAAATCCGACCAGCAAAAGGATTTCTTGTGGCCCTCGAGATGATTTCTAAGTTATATTAGAACAACAGGTTCAATCAAGTGATAAAACACTGACTGTACTACATTCACATGCTTGGTGATCGAGTGGACAGCACACAGCCGCAGCTTTGTGAGTTTGAATCCGGCTCCGACAATTCCTGAATGTCCTTCCATCTCTCAGCCCCATTTCACACTACATTGTCCTGTCTAGTAAAGTTTATACAGGCCAAAAAAAGAAAATGGAATCCTTTCTCCTGGTGTTTCTTTCAGCCGTCTCTCGTCCATAACGTTACATGTTGACCTAACACATGCTGAATAATGTGCACTGTCCCACGTTAAATCAAATAAACATAAACATAACGTGGCAAAACGCGGCGTGGAGTAATACTTCGCTTACAGTCAGTAAACAAATGAAACTTGTTGGCTAAAGTTGAAAATGCAGTTGCTTGTACTTTAAGGCTAAATAATTCATTGAAATAGGAGCCAGATCCATCAGTCTTATACCATTGTCCCTGTAAAAGAGAGGGGCTGCGGAAAACCCCAGGCTGCAACCATGAATTAACTAGTTGTGATTATAGTTGACAATAAAAAATAATGGTAGTATTGCATTTTGATCATTTTATTTGCTATATGAACTAAACAAACTCTAAAGCTCATACGACAATACTTTTTTTAAATAACAAAGACGTTGGCATTAATAAATCAAAATGTAATCAATAACACAAAAAGTCTCCCACAATAATCGTTTGACTAATTGAAAAAAAAGATTGCACAATAAAACACATTAAAAAACGCAGCGTGCTTAGTGATTTATGGATTTATTTCCGTAATGTTTGGCTGTATTTTCATAGCATCGAGCATCGTGTGTGTTTCTGGGCATTAAGTGCTGTTTTGGCAGGGGCTGGACGCCTCTTGGGAACAAGTTGCTACTGGGAAATGTTCTCTCCAACGGATTACTGTCACAGGCCCTGTTTACATGACAACAAGTTTGGGATAAAAATGGTAAGAGTTTTGTTGCAAATTGAGTTCTGGCAGAAGTGTTTTCTCTGGGTGCTCTGGTTTCCCCCATGAAACGAGCACCAAAAAGGGGTACATTAAATGGCATCTCGATACAGGGAATTAAACCCACAATCTCTTGACCTGGAGGCGATCGGGCCTGTCCTCGTAAGTGCAAGACCAAACGCTTTGACAATTTTACAAAAAGTTTCGGTCTGGAACTACATCCTGTTTTCCACATTTCAGATGGGCATGACTAACCGCTCAGAGAAATACAAGGTCCGATCGTGTCCAAACAAACATGGCGGCTTACGAGTAAAACAGGAAAAAAGATCACAGAGGACTGAGAATCAGAGAAGATTTATGCAGAATCAACAAGCAAAGTTTCAAGTTAGGAAGGTTTTTGTGAGGTAAAATCTACTCATTTCCAAGTGCAAGTACTTGCCAAAATTTACTTTTAGCATTTCAGATCAGTCTTTTATACAATGCTTAATTAATTTAGCAGTTTAAAGCTCAGTTAAGTTGTTTAAAACCACTATTTGGATTTTCTCTGGGCTCTGGCCAATCAGAGCAGGCGATGCAGAGCAGTTATGGTAGTTTGTAGGTGCAGAGAAGAGCAGAGAGGGCAGTCAGACCGCAGAGCATTAGGATAACTTAGGACAACTTATGCTGTACCCACTAACTAATAGTTGCTAAATACAATTATATGCATAGAATTATACTTTATTACGAGTATAAGTATACCCAATTGGATGAAACGTGGTCCCCAAGACCTTTAATGTCCCTGTGATGTATTTTGTCATCTGCATTTGACCCATCAACTCAAAACATGCCCCAAATCCTCCAGCTCAGGTCCCAGCTAAGGCGAAGGAACAATCTCCACGTCTCCAGAGCGTCACGGTGAGGAGTAGTCTACTCAGCTGGAGGATTTGTTTTTTCCCTATTGAAACCCACCCAACCACTGGCAGAACACGCAAACTCCACACAGAAACGCACCAACACACCTCAGAATGGAAACCTTCTCACGCAGCCATGCCGTCGAAACTATAACATCTTTGGTTTAAACCCGCGGTGCATTATGACTAGACAATTATGCCAATTTTGTACTTTTTATTTTTATTTTTTCCAGGAACATATTGCCACCTGTTAGCACGAGAAAGGAATAGACTAGAACTTTTTATTTGTCTGTTTCAAGGATCACGATCGCTAACAACAAGGCGGAGGTCAGTTAACAGTTCTTATTTAAATCTCACACTCCTTGAGCATTCACACTCTATTATTTGGTTAAAAAATGGAAGCGATAATGATAAGAAGTGCTTTGGCTCGCGGCTACATGAGACAAGCATTCAAAATCAACGCCATGCTCCGGCCTACTTTATTTTGCCTCTGAACTGTTGCCTCAATTTCCAGAGCGAGGTTGACAAGTATAAATTATGCAGCAAATCAAATTATAAAATGAGCCAATTTATTTACGCCCCCATCAATACGTGCCTTAATGATTTTTTATCTATACAAGCAGGCAATCGTTTGGAGACGTCCATGCCAAGACTTTACAAAGGCAGTGAAGTCACTGTAAGGCAAAAACACCATACTGAAAGTGAGGCTTGAAAAGGAGTAAAGAAAATAATCAAGTTTCTGCAATGAAGACCTGTAACCTCTGTCATGTGTTAATTTTGACTTTTTAGTGGTTTGAGGCTCAATTTTTGATTTACATTTATTAAAAAAAAAAAAATCTCATTTTTACTTCTGCAATGAAGCGACCTGTGACCTCTGTCATGTGTTATTTTAGACTTTTTAGTGGTTTGAGGCTCAATCTTTTGACGAAAAACAATGTAGTTTTAACGTGCTTGACTACTGGTAAATGTATTTAGAGATAGACCTTCTGGGCCACCGTACAAACTTCAAATGTCTTTCATACACCTTGCAGCTATGTTTGTTTTCCACTTTTGTTCAAATTATATGACCAATCTGTGAATATGCTCAGATTTTTACAATCGATGTTCATTTATTTAGCATTTTTTTCTCATTTTGACTTCTGCAATGAAGCGACCTGTGACCTCTGTCATGAGTTACTTTTGACTTTTTAATGGTTTAAGGCTGCAATCTTTTGACTAAAAACAATGTAGTTTTAATGTGTTTGACTCCCAGTAATTTAGCTTTGGGAATGTTTTTAGTCAAAGGACTCCCTGTCTCTTCACATTTGGAACTTCTTCATCCCTGCATGCTCAAAACGCACTCATTTAGACCAGACTATTCATTCTTAAAGGGGACATATTATGCTAAATCAACTTCAATGAGCGTTTGACGTTGTTTCAATGGTGTTTCCTCATCATTAGTTTCCTCAAAGTTGTATTTTAACTGATTCCCGCATGTTAATTTTGTGGCAACTGAGGCTCAAGTGCCCTGAATATTCCTGTTTTCACCTCCCCCCTATCCCCCCCTCCTCTCTGTACTTAGTTGCAATTATTTGAAAAATGAAGACTCTGAGTGACACATGTCGAGTTCTAAAATGTCACAAAGACACTTTTCAAAAATAAACACATGTAAATGACAATCCGCTTCTTGTTACAGTGAAATGTCAATATGAAGAGGCGGGGCTTATACATTCTGCAGTTTTCATATAGTTAATGTACATTATAGTTATAGTCCCTGAAAAAGCATAATATGTCTCATTTGACTGTTAATTTACATTTTCTAAATTGATATATTCCGCGTGGGAAAGGTTCAATTAAAGTAGGAGGAGGAGAAAAGATAAAGCAATATTTTTGAAGACATTAAAATTCACCATATCAACGAGACTAGCATAAAAAAACAGTACGTTATAAACCCACGTACACTGATCAATATTTACTCTGCACATCTGAACACCCGAGCACTCAGACTATCTGCTGGAAGAACTTAATTTGCCAAGGACAGGGAAGAGGAGGAGAAACTCACAGAACAAGCGCTACTAAAATGTCAATACCGTAATTGAGCGGTAAAGAAGGGCAGAAAACAGATTTTTGAAAAAGTTAATAAACAAAACAATGTCACCTAACATGAGCTTTGTTATGTCTCATGCATAACAAAGCTCATGTTAGGTGACATTGTTTGTCCTTTGAAAATGTTGCAACGCAAAATAGGAAATCTAATGCAAATCGTGCAGAGAAAATTAAATGAAAAATCACACACAGACTAACACTACATGGCACAAACACATTACCAAAACATTTAAAGAAACGGGAAAAAACATTTGAACAAATCAGGAAGCATTATAACAAAAGCCGATTTTTAACATGTATTTATCTTTTCTAACAGAAAACCTTTAAAAACAAAAAAAACTTGAACAAAATGGAAAAGATTTGACCAACAGTGGAAAACATTTCAACAAAAGGTTAAGAACATCTTAACAAACATACGCAGGAGCAGTTCTGACTTACAAAAAAAATTATAATTGATTGGTTATTGGACTTCTGGGCCACCATTTTTTTTTAAAATCTGTGAATATGCTCAGATTTTTACATCGATGTACATTTATTTTGCTTTTTTCTTCTTCTCCTTTTTACTTCTAATACAGTGTAGCCATGTTTGTTTTGACCATGCTTTTCCCAAAACATTAATCTTTTTTTTAGGACAGGACCAAAACAACTCCAGATTGTTTCTTTAATTGTAAAATGTACCAGTTGCTGTAATTATACAGGGACAGAGTCATAATTTCATCAAACTAAACCATGAGGGTGATACATTTATAGATAAACCATCAGACAGCAACCAAATTAGGTGTTTTCTTGTTATAAATCAAAGCATTTCCTATTTCAAATATGGTAAATTCAAACTGTTAAATCAATCTGTCGAAGCTGCTACTACAAAAGTCGGGTGGGCATCGCTGTGGCTACGTGCTCCTAAATTTAGCTCACGTCTGCTTGATGTTTACACTGTCACCAGTCACACTTTCTTTTGTAAGAAGCAATTCACACCAAATTATCACATATCCCAGCGTCAACACCAAATATGAAAATAACAAAGACGAAGGAAGTTTAAAAAAAAAAAAAGGGAAAAAAAGCCGGCGCCTCCTTCCGAGCCGAGCAGCGGATTAGGAGTTGTCAGCTCTGATTAAACGGCTCTGCTAACGGGCTGTCAGGTGCTCCTCTGCAGGCGGAGGTGGAGACAACAAGCGCCTTCACAATTAGAACATCGGGTGGGCGGGGCTTCGGCTCCACTTCGCTCACTGTCAACACGGGGGTCGACAAGGGCCAGCTACTTAAAAGTGAAAGCTTGAAGCGAAGGTCTAAAAGTTAAATCGACGACAAGTACATCGGAATAACAGCAGGAAAGAAAATCGTGACACGAAGTTTGCAGACATGAGGACAGTTTGCAACAAGTCATTTGTCTCGCACTCACATGAAGCACAGCCGCACCACACACTTGCAGATTACTGTTACGTAGAGAGAGAAAATAAAAAAACTATAAGAAGAAACGCTTGGATTAAACCTGCTTATAAAGGACACAGGAGAGCGCTGTATTCACTGGCGGTACGGACCCTGTTACAGTCACTGCAGCGCTGATGCAAAAAGTTTGCGCACGAAAAAAGAGGGTCACTTTGTTCTGGCTGATGAAGAATGGGAAAGTATATGTACATCTCAGTGGAAAACCACAAAATCACATGTTTGGAGAGAATTCTGTTGGAAAAGTGTGTCTCGCTGCTGACTGTTGGAGAGGATGTGGCAGCAGGAGGCAAATCACTATCATGTGTTTTGGGATTGTCCTGTTGTTCACAAGTATTGGACTGAGATCAACAAAGCCTTACAACCAATGGATTCAAGAACTGTATTTGGGCCTCAGAACTCCTGCAATGGACACAACCAGCAGTTATCTTTGGAGCATTCTCCTGGCAGCAGCAAAAAGGCCCTCACAAAAAGATGGATGACACAAAATGCACCGACCACCAAGGACTGGGCTAACATTATAATGGACGTACGTAAAATGGAAAAATTACATTCAGACTTCATTTGAAACTTTATAAACTTGACAAACTTTGGACTAAATGGGACAATTTCTTTAGGTTTTATGTGCCATGATTTTCTCTTCTTTTTCTTTACTATTTGCTGGATGTCTACCATGTTTGATTTTATGTCTGTTCTCTCTCTGGTATTATTTTTTTCTGTCACTGTGTTTGTTTTGTATGTGTTGTTGAATAAAAAAAAGAAAAGGAAAAAGTTTGCACAATTCCATTCCGTTCATACTATTTCTAAACTTCAAGAGTCGTTACTAGGCCAGCGCTGTCTGGCTGCTCTGATTGGCTGTGGTAAAGTTTTTGGAACCTCACAGTTTGAGGTTTGCGAGCTGCAAAAAAAAAAAAAAAAAAATGCTGCACGAGAATCGCTGCTCCCTGAACTCTACGGGTTCTTAAATTCGGTATTCTTTATCCTATACCTACTTTGGAAACCTTAACCGTGGTATTTCCTTGCATTAAAACTGCATTGGAGGACAAAAGAGAAGCAGTGGGAAGCAGTGTGTCAGCGTTTTGGATTGAAACAAGAAGAAAATGCGTAAAATTTTTATTATAATTGAATAAAATATGAAGTTTTGAGCAGCGACTTCATGTATTGGCAGGTAACACTGTTTACTTTGTCCACTTGTCTGTAGTCTAATGTGCAACGATATCTGATCACCACCGATTTAACATACAGTATTTCCATTTTGACTCCTGTCGTAGTTGACTTTTGACACAACGCAAACGAGCGGCGACGTCTTCGTCTTCTCCTCAGCACATTTCCATCCCGAGAATCCGAAAGGTTATCTCCTCCCGGCGCTGGAGAACACGGCGCGCATATCTGTTGTTTACGCAGGCACGAGCGATATTTGTGTCTGGTCCTGAATCACAACTCACCTTTTTTTTCCCCTCGCAGCTCAGCCGATACGCACCAAACCATCACAAAAACCTCTGTGATGCCGGATCAAAATGACTCCCCCCGCGCATCGCTCACTCTGTTATGGAAATTTCCCATCTAATCGGGTCCGCTTTGAGGTCTCGCGCACTTCCACGAATCTATACTGAAGAAGTACCGGGGGGAGTTCGGTTGTAACTACAAAATTGAAGGCCTTTTGATGTCGTTTTTGCCATACGGTAGATGAATTCAAGGCTTATCGCCGCTTTTTTTTTTTTTTTCTTCTTCTCTTTCTTGCCGCAACCGTCTCCCCGTTCCTCAGAAAAAGGCGAGCGTAAATCATCCTTAAATCAAACACTTTGTAATGTATAATGCCTTTCATTACCGGGACTGTGATGCAAGGAGAAGATGCGCCGAGAAACATTTTGGGGGTCTCTGATGGGTTGAAGGGGGAGAAGGGAGAGCAGAAAGGAGGCAGAAATTGAGAGCGGAAAACATTGAGAGTTGCAGCAGACTGGTAAGAACGCTAAAAGAGGAATTAAAAGTTTCTCGGAGAGCGCACACATAGCAACCAAACGGGACACGAGAGGCTGGTCAGGATTTGGTCCCATTCGTGTGACAAATAGGAACGTATTTTCAGAGAATGCATAGCTGCTGCTGCTAGTGTGAATCAGCAGAAATAGCTGCTAGCATTGAAGTTAGCTAGGTGTATGGACTTAAAAAACATGGAAGGGACTTTTTTGAGGCGATAAGGACTCTGTTTTTTGACTACGGAACATAACATAAAGTGATTAAAAGCTCAGAGCAGTCCAATGGTATGTCTGTTGGGGAAATGTCCTCATAAAAGAAGAAATGATTTGCCCTAAACCCATGAGTAGCTGGAAGTGTAGGCTATTGCTAACACAGAGTTTGGGGATTTTTTTCTTCTTTTTCCTCTGAAAATAGTGACTTGATAATTTCTACAATATACTTCAACATTCTTATCTTAAAAAAAAAAAAATCAATTGGCCTCATTCATGACACACTCTTTGAACAAATGTGAACAAATGTGTACTTGGTATTCTTGCAAAGACAATCACAAAATTTGTTCTTCACTGAAAATGTTCTTCTGTTGTACGCAGCCCTTCAATGGCATTACGTTAAGTGAAGTTGGTGAAGTTAATGTGTTCCCGCTCAGTGTGTTCATGTGTTTTTGAGCATTTTTCCACCCCTCGTTCACTCCCTCAGCCCATCCCATATATGTAATCTTCGAGGGTGTTTCTATGCAACCAAATATGCATTAAGCTGGATAAGACCAACTCTCTTTAAAGAAGGAATTTGTGTGTCTGAGAATGCGTCGTGAATCTGGTGTAGAACGATTATAGGGTCTTTAGCAACATTTTCTCAAAAAAAATACATTAAAAAAATCATACATGAGGCCCATTGCAACAAGAGCAATCACTAAAGCCCTATTCAGACAGGATTAGTTTTACCTCGGGTCCTCAGGTATATTGTAATCATTACGAACATCTGCGTTTCTAGTTCCATGCGAACTGTTCCCCCGAATTTTACCGACTGTATTTCAGCAAACTCGGAGGTCCTCGAGTGAATCTAGTCCCGTGCGGATGCTCATGTCTGTGATTTGGGCTGTTTTAGTCCGTAATTTAATGCAGATGAATTTTAAATGTCTCTACGGCACATTTTCAACTAAATTATTAATATTAATTCGCTACCAACCATTTTGCAATTCAATTATTGTTTTTTCTACAATAAAACAACAACAACAACAACACCACACAAAACAACCTGCGGCAAAAGTTTGTGAGCTTTGTTTAAAGTTCAGTGTCAGTGTGAATGGATTAAAAGAGGCAGCTTCATAAGAACTCTGATCGCCTGGTAAAGAACGACGTTTCACGCTACAGCACAGGTTCACACAGTGCATAGCGCTAAAACCAAAAATAGAAAAAATGCTAACAACATGAATGAATTATAGGGTTACTGTCAAATTTAGGCGTGCTTAGCAGTTCGCCATTTCCAGAATAAAGTCCACAAAAATACGGAAATTACTGACATTTCTTATCCTGTTGAAATGCACACCAAAAAAAAACTCAGACATTGTGCGGTAATTAAAATTTTACAGACGTCCCCAAGTAAAACTAATCCTGTCCGAAAAGGGTTTAAGACTTATTATCTCATATATCTGCTCCTACAACTATTGTATCATCTGTAACACAAGAAAAATCCTGCAACTATGTCTGTATTACTATAATATGCACTATGTCACCAAGGTTAAAAACGCAATTTAAAGATAAAATAATGTTGTATTTTAATAGTAGCTCGTACAGTTTCATAATGTATGAAGCTCCATAATGACATAATAAGCATTTCCATTTCAACCATTCCAAACTCCATGACTTTACATCCAGCCTCCCACATAATAGCCTTGTTATCCACATTTCTTTGCCGTTATCCCATTATCACCAAGTACCGTTCTGAGCACACATACCCTTGGAAATGCTATTATATTCCTATTCTGAAGGAACTGTTATGAAAGCAAGAAATCTCCCGCCCCACGCCTCTAATAAGTCACACCAACAGACTTCAGTGGGCTTGTGTCTACCTGCCGCATCCATGTGGAAATAAATCTCTTCTTTATTCTATTCATCAGCTGTAGAAGAAATATATCGAGTACATTTTCTTTGGGAGACGGACTCAAAAGCTGAAGAAAATAGTCAAACATAATTGTAATTGTGTATATATATATATATATAGCAAGTCTAATTTTATTTCTAAATTTGATGCATGCCCTTTTTGAAATATTTTGCTACTATTATTATTCATTGTTGTATGTTGTACCTTAATGTCAATTTCCTAGATTGTGACAATGGCAATAAACCCTGTTCCGATTCTGAAAATATAATATTATCACGCAATTTTTCTTTTCTTTTTTAGTTTTAACAAGTAAAATAAGCACAACAAAACAGAACCAGACCAAAGAGAAAGCAGTACACAAAAATCCAAATCAGTAGACATCTAACTAGAAAAAAATTAAATAAAAGGAAAATTAGGGCAAATTCAAATCAAACCAAACGACCCATTTAGTCCACAATCCTTTTGAAATCAAATCTGAATGTAATTTTTCACATTTTATGAATGTCTAATGTGATGTCTGTCCAGTCCTTGATTGGTAATTTTGTGAGGGCTTTTTTGGCCACAGAATGTTCCAGAGGTAGCCGTTTATTGTGTCCATGGTAGGAGTTCTAAGGCCTAAGTACATAATCCTGAAATCAGAAAGTTAATACATTTCACTGAACCAAGGTTACTGCAGTAACCTTTACAGCAAATCCATTGACTTTGTCCACAGTAGTTTAAGGTGATAATAAAGATATTATACAGCCAATTTTTTAAAATCCAAACAGCCCTGATAAATTAATGGGACAGTCAAAAGAAATCTCAAGGTCTCTGCCAGGGTTAGGTAAGGTCAAGCAAACATCTACTTGAAAATGTGAAAATAGCGAGCAAGATGAAGTCCTGATTGTGCCCCAACATTAAAGATGGGGCACAATCTTGTTAATCTAATGTTGGAGCAGTTTTTGGCGTCAGAGGATACAATTTTAAGGTTGCGGTCACACAAACTAAACTGGAACAAAACCCGGAACTAAATATGGACTAGACCGGTATTAACCAGGACTAGAACAGGAGTTTCAGTGAACTCACCCAACATTATTAGTTTTTTTTTTTTTAGTTTGGGTTGATCGATCGACGTCAATATGAAAGCATCTGTCCTATTCTGTCGAAATGTGTTTTCTGTTAAATGTGTTTCTGACATTAAAAAAAAGGCTTCAACACATTGGGACTTGAATGTTCAAATTGTACAACAGGGTCCAATGGAATTCCAGCCTTTTCACGATGATGGAATGTTGGCAGATTGTAACCTGCTCTCGGGCTTTGTGCAATGCTGTTATAAAATGTTTGGCTGCACAAAATCAATACATGTTCAATTTATTTTGACCATTATGAATCTTAGTGTAATAAAAACCATGCTTAAAACTGCACCATGTATGAAACAACTCTGGTAGCGGGCTTTGAATGTTCTGTAATATTAAATTAAACTATCGATCCGGCATTTATTTAATCCCAGGTGTTTTAATGGGTTTCAGCAACATTTTAAGCACTTCTCCCTTTTCAAAAGATGCGTGGGTTTGCTTTACCGGCCTCAAACATTTGCTGAATGTCTCTACCTGCTCTCTCCACATTTCGCGCTACAAATGTTTTGGTCAAATAAAGCCTTCAGACTAGGGATTTCAAGATTATTAGGTTAATTGATAATCGTGATAATTCAGGTAAGAACCAAGAAATAATAATCGTGACAATTTTAGAACCGAAATTAAGTATTTTTTGTTCCATCTATAATCCAAAAAACAGACCTAAAATGTGAAAAACTTTTTTATCTGACTGTTTTTGTCACATTTACTTTATTTTTTAGGTATATGTCATAAAGCCGGTCACAAACTTGAGGTAAAGTAACATGTTAGACAACGGAAATGAAAGAAAATGAAAGATTTCACTGTTGTTCAGTCAGGAATAATTGTTAAATTGTGATGTTTTATCTCACAATAATCGAAACACTAAATTATGATATCGTGACATCCCTACTTCCGACCAGAATTGTTCTTTTTTTTTTTCAAGAAAGAAAAACACGCATTCTTACAGTGGGCAAGGTCGCTTCTGCACAGATCTGACTCGAAGACAGAAAAGTTATATTGTACACCATCAAATTAGCTGGAAAATAAGATGGCTTTAAAATGATTCTTAGACAGAGTCGCTTTGGAAACAAGCCAATTGATTCCATTTTACACCCGTATTTTACAGGTACATTATACTGGTATTAGTTGCTACACAGCGTGTTCCCTCGGCCACTCATCGGACTGTAGTGTCTGCTCATAATACAAGTTCCATTTAGCGAAAAGTGTAATTATGACCTAATCAGAAGTTGATTGTTGCTGGTAAGAGTGTGTCTGTGCCCTAACGCGGGCAATTTCATCCATCTAAAGCCCGCCTGGCCCATGAGTCACACAACAGAACCAGCACTTGAAAGTTTAGCGAAGAGTATAAATATACTGCGAAGTGAAAAAAAGAAAAGAAGAAGAAAGAAACGGTGGTGGCGATGGTTACTATGGTGAGCAGAAAGCTGTCAACAGGGCTGATGGAGGACGCGGGCTGCGAGGGGAGGGAGGTGGTTTTGCGGTTTTAACACCCCTTTCGATGACATCCGCGCCTCAAACAGCACCCACACGTGACACCCGGTGTTTGTAGGGTGACATGTCGACACAGGCCCCCCACCCCTCCCCCCCGCCAACCCCTCACCGCCACACCTTTCAGCGGATCGACTTGTGTAGGAAATCGTCAACGTGGCACTCAATATGACAGACGACAACGCGCGCTCTTTCGGGCCAAACAAGGGAATGCAGAAAGTTTAGATTCATGCATGTTTGAGTAATCCTTGAGTAAACATTCCTGTCATCCCCTATGCCCTTTTGCCAATTACAACACATAAATGCAAAATCAGTATTTTTTTTTACAGTGACATTAACATGTTTCTGTACAGACACATAAATAGTCTCCAAAGTGCTGATCGGAGAGCAGGAATAAAAAGCAACATTTCTACAGTGCCTTTATGCACCAGTGGAGTGTGAAATGACACAATGACAGCAGAAGAACTGGAAATCTAACTTTGAATATCAGGATGAAACCTGTTGCAGACGACATCACGGCATCCATTAAACGGGGAGCGTTAAATAAATTAAGAAATATATACATTTTTTGTGGTAATGTGGTGAGTTCTGGGGTGTAGTTGCTAATTGAAAAACGATCAGGTTCAACATTCGTGAATTTACCTTTTATATCTTTTATATTTTTATATACAAATACATAAAGGTAAACAAAAGAGCAGTGATAACTTGATAAGCTGTTGGATCACTACTGGTTAATATATTTATCACACTACAATGTCAAAATACTTATGAAAGGATGTGAAGTTTAGTATTTGGGATCTTAAAATTCTAAGTTGTCTTTACTTCATAACAAGTTGGTCACAAGCCTATAAATCTGCCCTGAGACCACTCGAATCCTTATATAAAAGTTCAAGTACAAATAAATAAATAAACAAATAAAAAATGTAACATGTTTCTGCCATTTTGAACACAAAGTCAATGGACCATTTTAGATCAACATTGCAGTTTACGGGAAAAAAAAAAATAAAAATAAAAGATGCTTTACATATGATGATGTAGTTTAATAATAAAAAATATATATTATTGTGTGTTTTTTTTATCAAATCCAATTTTTTGTCACAAAGCAATGTTATCACAAATAAAATAATTACACTATGTATTTATTAGTTATTTATTTGGCATGATTTATACAAAACAAAGGATAATATACATTGTATTTTGGCCTTTTTTGGCACTTTTTGGCACTCCAATTAAATCTATAACCAGCAAACCCAAACTTGTCCACACATGCAGCCAATCACGCACCGAAACACGTCAGCATGTTCGTCTTTCTAACAAATGCCACCTTTCCCTCTTTCTTTTTCTTCCGGTCTAATCACTTATTGTGCATTGCTCATAAGCGAGTGTGTGTTTGTGCGTCCAACTTCTCCAACAAGCCACAACAGCCACAGCTGAAAAAATCTCCTGGTGAGGGGGAGATTAGATTTTCTCCACCTTATTATAGCTGGTGAGGCGGTGTGGCTTCCTGCTAATATTTTTGTCACCCTCAGAGGACTTGACATATCTGTTTGCATCTCCTGCTTTGGTGGCGCTTGTAATAAACTGATAATTTGGCTTATGATGAGGTGCCGACAGACTTTTCCTGGGGCTTGATTGACGTGGGCTCAAAGCGGATGAGTTAGAAAGTGAAGTAAACAACAAAAAAACTCATGATGGTGCAATTATTTAGTGTGTTTTACATTGTACTTCAATAAGTAAAAGGTACAATGTAAAATGTAATGTGTAAAAGTCTGTAATAACATGTCATTTTACTGTACACAGGATTAAAGTTAGGTATGGTTAACATGGTATTATAGAATGTTTGTGCCACACATTTTTACAGTTTGTTACGCAATATGTTTAATTCAAGTTACATTCTGGGGCTTCTACAGCTTCTCTCACGGACTGGACAAGTCGCGGTCTTGTATGGCCGTTTAAAACGCCCTAAATCTGAAAATGTTATTTAAAAAGAATGCAAAAGAAACATGTCCTTTAAAGTGCTTGGAGCAACATTAAATGTCATCAAGCTTACAATGTCATTCACATCTTATTAAAAATTCCCTTTCGGTGATAAGTAATATCTTTTGCCGAAGGTTTGCCGTCATTGTTCAAATGTGAAAATTCTGACTCGATTGCACCATCACTGTAATGCTTTGCTTTTGCATCTATTAGCAAGACAATAGATGCACGGTATGTGGCAGGAAGGGCAGGAAGGGCATCCGGAGTGGAAAAACAATCTGTAACTGTGTTTGTTCTGAAAGGTGCTTCATAAGTTTGATATGGCAGTAAAAAGGAGACAAAAGGAGCAATTGTAAGATGGAGACAACTGGCACTGTAGCTATATGGAATCTATTTCACTTCAAGAGAACAATCCACCAGCACAAACATACAAGTCTATATCTTTAAATTAAATGTGCACTATGAGGCAAGGCTGCTCATAATGAGAATGCATGTTTTTTCAAGCACAAACTAAAACAAATCCACACGCATCCATAGATTTATATGAGACACTGTAATATCAATGGCCGTTTTCTCCAAATGCATTTTTCTCCCACAGAGACATAAAGATCAGCCCTTAATGAAACACCTACACGCACCAAACTTTACAGACATGTACTTAACGAGATTTTACCGCAGACGTTTCAAGAAGTTTCAAATTGATATGTCTAAATTTAAGATTTTTTTTTAATTCACCTGCAGAGTCTCACTTTAAGGGGAAGAAATGGTAAAAATAAGTTTTTGCACAAAACTTCAAAATAAAATGTTCTGCTAAAATGTACTGCTCGAAAAGTTGTATCATCAATGTACAAATTCCACATTGATGAGTATATTTTTGTCACTAATTTAAGGGTCCAACCTCTCTGGAAACAGCAGAAGTCCACTCATGTCGGTAACGAGTAGCCTACAGTGACAGGCTGACCCCCGCTCCTCCCCCGCACGCCCCCATCATGCTATCAATTAATATTATGGCACCCGACAGACGCGCCGATGATCCGGAACAAGTGGCATCTCCATAGAGAGCGCTGCCACCACACGCCCCTTAATTAGGCCTGAAAAATGGCGGCTGCTGATGCTGATCCTGGCTCCGCGTTAATCCCAGGCACACCATCCACTTATTATTTTACCCGTGCTGTGAGCGTGAATGAACCAATGGGCAGGACGAGCATGTCAAACTCAGAAAGCCAGGCCAATTTTTAAACATTTTTAATTTGTTGAGTTATTACTACGACGATTATTAAATTAAATTAGTTTTTTTCTATATTTTTTTGCCGTTTTGCAGAGTGGCTCAGCAGAGGCACACCCTTCACCACAAAATACAGCGTGCCAGTGCCAGTTTCCAAACCGGGAATGAATGGGTTAAAATGTCTGAGGACAGGGCAGGGATAGATGTAGTAAAAAATTTTGAATATATATAAATCCTTAGAGTTTTTATAGCTGCTCTTGTGAGTGGACAGGGTTCCATTCTGAGCCTTCCTGGGACACGTATACCAATTTACCCCAGTTTCATTTACGGTAAGTTATTTAAATGTTTGTGCCATGTGAAATCCAGGTTTTCACATTTTTGATTAGGGGGACAGATGAAGCTGAAATCGTGAAAAATATTAATCTTTTGTGTTTCAGTTGTCCTTAGGGTCCCAACTGTGTGAATATTTCTCAGTGTTCTAATGCAGCAGCAATAAAGCAACAACATTGGAACTAAAAGCAGGCCTTTTAACTGAAACGGAATAGTGGGCTGACAAAAATGGACAAAAATGTCCACGGGGAGCAGAGAGTTAGGGCGCTGTGAAATGCTATGCAAACAGAGTAGCTTTGTCTAACCTATTTCTTACCAAGCCAATAGTGTCAGACCCACCAGATCCATTCATTTATTCTCAGCCTGGCAAACATTTGACTTGTTCCCATACTAAAAAGGCAAAGCTTTTTGGAATGCAGGCTGCCATGCTTCCGTGCACGTCCAAATGTCAGAGCACTCTCCACCTCTTGTTTTGGTGCAAATTTCTATCATAAATTTGCAATTTGGCCCGGCGTCATTATTCAGAGCGAAGGTTTAATCCCGGCGGAGGCAGCAGTGGCGTAAACACAGAGCTACATTTGAATGGGCTGTGATGAGAAGGAGAAATTTGGCAAAGCAAGTTGGAGTGCAGTTCAAATTAGATTGTGTGATGGAAACACTTTAATACAATAAGATAAATTGCTGTTTTGCTTTTAACAAAAGAATGAAAATAACATGATGCATCTAAGTTTGACTGTGCATGCTCCCCCCAAGGCATGAGGACTACATTGTGTGGTTTACTTTATTGTACCACAGTTGCATAATGATTATAATATATGTCATGGTAAAGATAATGGAAAGGAGCTTCTTAGGCTTATTTAATTTCATTTGGATGGAGCCTGTGCGTATTTTAAACGAAGACTGCCTTATTCCCATCCCTCTCCAACTATTCCTTCTTCTTAAAATAACTTCAAATGAATGCTAATGAGTTGTTTATGGTACAGAATTCATGATTGGTGACAAGTTCTTGGCCTCTGATAGTGTTTATACTGTATCTGCGAGAGTACTTTTAGTTTTATTGCAAACTGGTTCTGCTACTCTGCGATTGTCAAAAGATGTGCCAACCAAACGTATACAATAGTGCTCTTTCAGATTGGATTGATTTTATGTATAGATCTGAGAACTAAAACTACTTGGAAATGGACAAATTTAACATAAATTGGACAAAATGGGAACCTACTGAGCCTTAACCTTTCTTTTTTATTCATATTATTATTCTTTTTTATTAATTTTTTTCTTGGATGCCTTACTTTTCCTAAATGCGCATTTTCAATTTGACCCAATCCGTCTTTTGTCTAGCCCTGACATGTCTTTTTTTTTCTAAATGTTTTTCTAAATGTCTTTATTCTTCCAAGTCAAGTACTAGGTCTAATGATGTTAAAAAGAGAACAGCAATCTAAAACAAACACAGAAGCTGAACCAAAAACCTCTTCAGATGATCTATTCATTCACTTTTGCATGTCACTCGTTTGTTTTTGTACATTTATGTCTCAGCGTTTCAACTCCGATACGCGGATCAGATGGCTGCAAAACTAAACTGACATTCCTAATATTTATATGAGACATTTTCAACTCGGAAAGCCTGCAAAGCATCTTGACACACGCTCTTTTGCTAATTGGGCACCGTTTGAACAAGCCACTCTGAAATAAATGTTACAGAAACCCTTAAGACAAAAATAAAAAGCATCTGAATCGCCCCACTCTATATCACATAATGATTTAGAATGCTGTCAGTGCTCCGTTTGCTTTACCGTGAGTGACAGCTTTCTACTTGCAAACTAAGTCACCAATTATCGGGCTGACCTTCTAAGTAATTGCCAATGCAAATGTCTCTGGGAGAAAGGAAAGGAGAGTCTTTAAAAAATAACTGGGGAACAATTCATTTGGAAACACAAAGTAAAAGATAGGCAAAGCGACGAAACTGGCGGGCGAGCTCAAGGCTGGGTGAGAAATTTGGATTTGGTGTGGGCAAATAACCTCATTTGCACTTGCAGAAAGAAAAAGACCCTAAGAAAATATGTGAGAATTAGTTTCACCAAGGGGCCGCGGATAAATTGTCATAATTACGAACGTCGTCTGTTTCTAGTCCTGTGCGAATCGCAAATAGTACCTGTAATTGTAATTCGGCAAACTTAGAGGTCCTCGGGTAAATCTAGTCCCATGTGAATGCTCACGTCTGTGATTTGGGGCGTTTTTTTTGTCCGTGCGTTGAAGGTTAATCTGTTCAAGATGTCTCTACGCTCCATTTTACGTCCATATACAAACTAAGTCATCGTTCATATTTGGTGTTATTCATTCGCCACGGACCGTTCTAATAACCACTTTTTATTTTTTCTCCAGTCAAGTTAAAAACACAAAACAAACGACGCTAAACACATGATCCTGGAAGTATAACCCCTTTGGCGTAGCAACGGAAGACCAAGTAGCGTGGAAGCTCTATGTTTTGGACTAAAAACCAAACCCAAAATTGTTGAAAATAGAAGAAATGCTAGCAACTTAAATGGATTAAATAGTTCTTGTTGTATTTCAACGTGTTTACCTGAGCATTTCCAGAATAAAGTCTGTAAAAACAAGTGAATACTGACATTGCTTAAAAAAGACGCCGATGACGTGGGGTAATTTTCATTTTACAGACATCCCTAGGTCAAACTAATCCTGTCCGAAAAAAAAGCTTCAGAAGTATTGGAAAGACATTGAAGAAACAGCCACAAAAATAAGTAAATTGAAGGGGCTGAAGGTTCTGCTGCTGGAGTGCATTTGGCTTGACAGGTCAGGTCGTAGGGCAGGCTTTGATTGGATGACAGTTTAAGCACACTATATAGTCCCAGCGGAGAGATTTGTCCTCTGCATTTGACCCCTCCTTCAGGTCCCTCTTGGTCAGGGCTATTCAACTTAAGGCCCGCGGGCCAGATCAGGCCTGCCAAACGATCTGATCTGGTCCCATCTTCCAAATGTTATTATTATAGATTTTCTTTCTTGTTTTCTGGTTTAATTCCTGGTTTGTACAAATTTAAACCTGGTTTGCTGTTTATTTCTTGCTTAGTCCTTATTTAATTCTGCTTTAGACCTGTTTTGTACCTGGGATAGACCTGATTCGATTCTGGGTTAGTCTTGGTTCCTACCTGGTTTGTAGCCTATCCGGCCCAGAGGCTACGGCCCAGAGGCTACGGCCCCCCGAGAAATCTGGCCCTCAGGAAAATGAAGTTGAATAGCCCTGCTCTAGGTTGACGGTGAGCACTCAGTAGAGCCGCAAGATTAATCGCAATCAAATCAAAATCTGAGTGGACGTAATGAGCACGTCGCAAAAGCAGCCATTTTTTAAGCGCCATCATTTCCTCCACTAACAACTAAATATCCTCTTATTCTGCTTAAAAACTGCTAATACTGTAGTTCAGGTCTGTATAAAAATCTTCTGGAATACATACAGTAGTTTGTTTGAACAGAATCTGATTATCCAAACACATATTGCAAATCTAATTGTAATCGCAATTCTCGAATTAGATATTTTTCCCAAATTGTTGAATTCTAGCACCCAGAGCAACCAGAGGTTACTTCAAAATAATATTATTTAAATCGAATAGTCCAAGAAAATACTCAAGTAAGAGTAAAAATGTTAGAGTACTTGTAAGACACGTCTGATTGGTTATTTATAAAGTTCAGGGAATTGGAAGAGCAAATTATTACATAATACACATAGTCTGTTATTTAAAAAGACAAAACTAAACAAAACTAAATAATATCTAAAGGGGCAGTGCAAAAACAAGTTTCACAGTTAAATATATACTGTATAATATCTTAGCTTTTGTCACTTAAGGTGCGTTCGTTCGGGTATCCTGGTTTGGTCCTGGTTTGAGCCCAGTTTATTCCTGATATAGATTTAGTTTAGTCCTGGTCTAGTTCATGTTTAGTTACGGTTTTAGTCCTAGGTTAGTCATAGTTTTGATGTGTTGAATGTTCAAGTGTGAACTTACCCTTAGACCAGGGGTCGGCAACCTTTAATGTCCAAAGAGCCATTTCGGACCAAAAAACAAAACAAAAATCTGTCTGGAGCCGCAAAAAATGAAAAGCCTTATATAAGCCTCATATAAAGGAAACACAGGCTGTAAGTGTATGTTAGACATATTAGCCGACTATCAAAATGACTAGGCTACAAATACATAATGAGCATTCCTGATTAAATATGTATTTTCCCTGCAGCGCACCCTGGAGTGATGACGCACCACGTGACAACGAAAAAAACAAAAACGCAGTTCAAACCTCAATAACAATACAATCCTCTTCTCTTTCCCCCCTTATTTGGGCAATAGTGGAATTGAACACAGCTTGCAATTCTAAATTTGATTATTTCCTCAGAGTTTACATACCTGCATAACAGTTCCTGTTCGATATCGATCCCGGCACAGACTCATCACAGGCACTTGAGTGTGCTGGAGCTGAATTAATGTCCTTGATTTGCAGATTGATGATGTTTCCTGCCATTTTCACGGCCCTTTCCTTCACTGTCTTTGCGGAGAATCCTTCATGTTCTGACGATCGGTGAACGGTTTTCCACACCTAATTTCTCCAGAAGTGCTGAAATCGCACAATCCTTGAATCCTCGTTCTCATCAGCTACTTTCACTCCGGTTTGTTTACAAACAGTCACCTGCCCGGCATTTCCCCGCCCATTTGCGACGCGCTGAAACACGTGTCGCAGGTCTATGACGCAAATCTTCGTTGACAGAAATGTTGAAATTTAATATTTATTATAAACATTTTTACAGCTTTGGAAAACGTTGAGAATGTTTGCGTCATGTTTGTCCTCCTACAGAGACCATATTAAAGCCACAAATATATCCCCCCCATTTATTTTCATTTTTGAAAAAGCTCCAGGGAGCCACTAGGACGGCGCTAAAGAGCCGCGGGTTGCCGACCCCTGCCGTAGACAATGGGGACAGTAACCCAAAGTTTTACTCCAGTAAGAAAATACACTGTCAAATATGGTGCTCAAGTTGTATGAGTAAAGTGTGGCAGAGGACAATCATATTACAGGACACACATGATGTTATTTTTCAGGTACATAGTATTGAACTATAATCAGGAGATCATTTTACACTTTGTTAATTGTAAAATGCAATGTTGATCTAAAACAGCTTAGTAAAAGAAGTCCATTGACTTCCTGTATTTCTGTGACAGATTTCATTTACATGTTTTTATTTTTGAAAAGTATCTGAAAGAAGATGTTACAAACTGTCTTACAAACCGACATGTGTCACTTTGAGTCTTCATTTTTGAAATAATCACGGCTAAGCACAGGGATGTGGGCGGGATAGGGGAAGGTGAAAACAGGAATTTTCCGCGCACTCGAGCCTCAGTTGCAGGACAATACAGGATTAACTCAACAAAATACAACTGTTGATGAAACTAATGATGAGGAAACACTGTTGTAACAAGATTAAAAGCTCAGGAAAGTTGACCTTGCACTATTGGTTATGTTTTGTCACTTATTGCCAGGTTTAGAGTCCCTCACCCTCCGTTCGGCACCCCTCCACCACCGTAGCTGCCCTCAGGGTGGTGGCGGCTTACACACAGACCTGGCTAACCTTAACATTGAGTAAGCAATCGGCCTGCCCTAGCTGAGTAATTACACTGTGGCTGGAGCTTTTCTTGCTGATGATACTGCTGCTGGAACATCCTCGGGGCCCGTTTGATTGTAAGGGAATGACTTTGTTTTACCGTTGTCATAGTCTCGGCGCTATAATTTATCTCCCGCTCATGGGGAGAAATGTCTTTTTTAAATTATCCACAC
This sequence comes from Chaenogobius annularis, assembly GCA_015082035.1. NCBI lineage: Eukaryota > Metazoa > Chordata > Actinopteri > Gobiiformes > Gobiidae > Chaenogobius > Chaenogobius annularis. The sequence goes on along the minus strand of BJKM01000196.1, from coordinate 694,172 downwards.
AGATCTGTCGACCACTATTGATGCTTGATGGATGGCGGCTTTTGTTTGCATCCAATTTAATATCCCTCAAATGCGTCTGCAACTGTGGTCCTGAGGTAAGTGGAAGTATCCTCAGCCAAAAATAGAGTGCGTTGATAATATAATAATAACAAATAGCCAGAAATGGTCATTTTAGGCTAGAAGTTATAGGGAACTTGAGAGTCGTAGGGGTTGTATAGTGTAGTCTTAAAGGTCTCAAGTCCTATCAGTCATAATAATAAGGACATATTGTTATAGCCAACTATAAAACACCATGCAACATAAAAGGTAGACAATGACAATCGATCCATCCAAGACTAAAATTATACACTTATCTCAGCTTGGAGACTATGAGTCCAAAGCAGGGCACAGGAGGGACAATTATTGCCAGTTGGGTGCAGAACAGATCTTAAAAATATGAAAATAGTTTTGCTTTTGATGGACACTATTTTGATATCAATTGCAAAGTTGTATGCTTCTTTTTATATTCTTTTATTGTCCATTACTCAGAATGAGCAACTGTAATAAGATGTAAGATTTTTCCTGATGTTTCTGAGGTAGGAATAATAATAATGCCTTTGATGTATTATTTATTATGTTTTACAAGCTTTACAAGCTTCTCAAAGAGCTTCAGGCTGTTATCCACGGTCCACATTGATTGGTAGCCAGCTACCACTGTAGCCACAGCTGCCCTGGGGCTGACTGACGGAGGGAAGCTGCTATTTTGCACCAACTCCCTCTGTAACTACCACTAGCTACTCATTTCATATCGACGCATGCAAAGTGTGTGCTGTATTATGCCCAGAGCTGCAACTAACAATTATTTTGCCAATTGATTAATCTAGCAATTATTCCTTTGATGCCCATGAAAATTTTTTTTTTAATAAATTGGACCCAGGTGAAGCTAAGGTGATGCTGTTGGACAACATTATATTTATATTTATGTATATTTACAACAAAAAAGGTAAATGTATATGTTTCTTATGTATTCTTATCCCTTGCAGTCATTCTTGCTTTGTCATAAAACCTCTTCTCTCAGCACATGGCATCTTTTGGAGTCGAATTATTTGATAACTAAATTAGATGAGATGAATCAATTATCTTTCAGTTAATTGTTTCAGCCCTAGTTTCAGCCCTAACAAGGACAGCATGCACTGGTCCGAGCTGGAATCCAACCACCAACAGTCGTACATGTTGTCCAACAAACTGGATTACTAACCACTTCCACGTGCAAACTGAATTCATCACATTTCAAATCCTACACCACCAGCAGCACATAAATAAAGTAATCCTGTTGTGATCAAGCACTGCACGCTGACCAGAAATGAAAAATAGCTCCTTATTTTGCAAATGAAACTATTATACAAATGAATTTGATTTAACTCAGCCTCCCAGGATCCCAGTGACAAACAACTCCAAACAAAGAATGAATGCAAATAATAAATTTTAAAAAAGCCTAATAGCTATTTGCAACACAATGCTTCATTCTGATCAATTGTACATGCTCCGGCTGACCCACGCCTCCTTTGCCCTTCGCTTCTGATTGTACTTTTCCTTTTTTTTCTCATTCCAAAATGCCACATGCAGATGGATAGCAGGCCTGGACGCACAAGTCGTTAAGCAACAATGAGGCTAAATGCTGAATACAGGGAGGCATAAGATTACTCCTCTTAGCGTGGTATAGTGCTCTGGCCTCGGTGGAGTTGAGGTAATTACACAGAATGATCAGAACGAATGCAGAGGGAAAAGTGTAGTACTCATATGACCTGCTGCTGGGTCATTCTAGTGGACTGTGTGGACTGTGTTTATGGTGAAAGGCTGTTACGTTACATGCATTGGAATTGGAGTAATAGAGCTTTTCCTCTTTACCTGCTGATCATAGGTTAGCATGGGTATGGCAAGTTTTCATGTTCCTCTATTTATTCCTTTTTTTTTTTGGTCCCTGTTGCGGTTGTGACAAAAAGTCGAGCTGAGTTTCCACAACAGAATCCCTCTATCTATGGCCCTGTCCCAATACTCACACTACACACTACAAAATTGACTGAAGTGGGCATTTTCTGAAAGTGCATGACGTGTGTGAGTGCACAAGGGCACAACATGACAATTGGAACAGTCGGCACTTCAGAATGTTGTGAAGGCGAGTGTAAAAACCGCTGTCAGCTGATGTGATGGTAAACCTGTGGATCCAGATGCTCCTCATCTGCCTGGAGAAACGGTCTCTACCCCATATGAACGGTTCTTCATCAGCCTCGAAGAACTGGTTCTCCTCCTGAGTGGGTCCAGCTCCACTGTCTATCTGCAAATGGAGGAGCGTCCGCCTGTCCGTCCGAGGGAGTCGGATCTCTCCTTCACTGTGGAACTCCTACAGGTTTCAACTTTTCCCCAAAGAGGTTTGGTAGTTTTTCCTGGCCGAGAAGGAGGGTCTAAGGACAGGGGAGCTTGGGACATCTGTCTAAGGACACAGGATGCTGGGACATTACCAAGTCCTTATGAACATTGTTTATTCTGTTTTTATTCTGTTTTTTCCACTCGAGGCAACTGCTGTTGTGATTTTGGGCGTTACAAAACTAAATTGAAATGAAGTGAATTAAACCGCAGTCACAAAGCCGCAGTTCAGTTTAGTTCTGATTCTTTGCTGGATTGGCCTCAAACAAATGACAATGGCGCTTAATGTTTTTTTTCCCCAGTGTTGTTACAGGACAGTCTGCATATTTATTTAAACTAGGTATCATCAATTTAACTAATCCAGTTGCTGAGTTGCTGCGTACTTGCCTGAAGTCCATATCACTAAAAGGCCATGGTGAAGTGGGACGCCCCTCTACACTTCAGCGGCTTGTCGTGAATGCGCATTTGAGTACAAGGCGAGGATTGGGACAGGATCGGCGGCGTCAATAAGCGACTTTGCATCGAAAATGTGGGGACAATTTACAAGCAACTGACACATTTTTATGACAGTTTACACAATACTTTGAATACAAAAATAAAGAGGTTATCAAGTATTATTATTTGTCAAATCATAACTATGGATTTTGGTCCATATATTGGGCATATAAACTGGGCAAAAACAGGCAATATTTTTAGTGTAATCAAATATATCTTATCATGTTTACTACGTTTTAGTAGAAATGTGTCATCTAACCTGTTATATACACTTAAAGCCATTCATACAAATTGTCTGCCTAGCGCAATTCCTAATGTGGCTGTTCTATTTACGTGCCACAAACTTACTCAAGCCCCACCCCCGCCGAAGCAGTAAAATCCTCAGCCTCCTCAGCCTGTCCATCTCCATCAATAGGACCCAAGACTAACTCATTCTATAATATCCTCATTCATACCAGCACCAATATCACCAACAGGCTTTAGTGAATCCTGCCAGCGACGCCAAATGTGACCAAGTGAGCCAATAGGAGATGAGTAAAGGTAGAACGTAAACCACTGTTAATTGTAATGACATACTTAGCACCATGTGGGTACAATACAGTGCAATGAACTGAATGAATGTGTCCGACGAAGGTTAACACACATTGGAGCACCATTTCTGGCATTTTCAGGCAGGAATGTAATCTTGTAAAAGGTAAATGTAATCCTTCTGGGTGGGGGTGGTGTGTTCGCCACTTGCCTTTCTTCATAGACATGATATTGCTTTGTCTTGAATGTTCCACAAGCGTAAACTTATTTATCCAGCATTTATTCAATTACAGGTGGGCTTTTTTTGCTCTAAAATTCCTTGCATACTTACTGTGAGGGGGCTAGGGCTGTAGTCCTTCAGTCGTTTAGTCGATTCATCGGTCAATGGTGTCTGTTAACTTACTAATTATATTACTGGTATGATAAATATTTATATGAACCAGTAGAAAGGACAAAGCATGGAGTGCAAATACTGGATTTTGGGGAGCGACATACTGTGAAACATTCCAGGACCCTCTACCAGTAAATTTACACCATTAAAGTCACTTCATAATTCAATATCGTGTGTTTGAAGCATAACAACACCTGCAATACCTGACCAAACAAACTGTGGATGTGTCTTGCGCTAATGATTCCGTCTCTCCACAATGAGCTGTTATTTCTTTCATCTTTTTGCTCTATTTAGAGGCACAAGAAAGTGTTTTAATGGCTCTGGGGCTCAGCAGGAGGCCTATATGTCTCAGAACAAAGAGCGATGGTGAACTTGAAGGCAGCCGGCTGACTGTGTGGGGTCTTACCTGTCCGGGCATGGAGTTCTCACATAGGAGCGTCTCATAGTCTATGGCGAAGACCGGAGCGTTGTCGTTGATGTCCAGAACAGAGACCAAAGCAACGCCGCGTCCGATTTGGGTGGGGTCCTCTGCAGAAAAGAATGAAATAGTATTCAGTTGTGTGTGGCATCACTCATTGTATAAGTATTGAACAGGACTATACTCTCGGTACAAACCAGGACTATACCAGATGTACTATAAATCAGAACTAAGCTAATTCTAAACACGGTCCCATGATGATACTAACATTTCAAACTCAATTTTGATATTAAGGTAAAGGCTTGATGCCAATTTTGATACCAAAGTGATAATAATACACACCCTAAATAGTAGTACTTTATTATTATCAAGTGGTCTTACACTGGTTCTTATATTAAAGCTGGAATAGGTTTTTTAATCTGTGTAACTCGCCCCAGTTCTCACAAACTCTTTGGCACATTGTTAATATTCATTTTAACAATTCATTTTTAGAGGTGTGCACAACGTCAAAACAGCTATTAGAAAGCTGTCACGGAGACCACCATGCACTGGTTTCAGACAAAACATTCCATAATAAACTTTCCATAATAACCTTAGGATTGCCCAAAGTAACTCTCAGGAAACGTTCTGGTAACCAAAAATTGTTGGCTAGATATTCATGAAGATAACGTATTTTCGGTTTTATGTGATTTGTTTCGGTATAAATATTATGTATCACGTTTCAATACTATTTTTATTCGAAATGTTGACAACCCTACCAGGGACTAATATACCACATTAAAATGAGGTCTGAAGTAGGAATAAACCACGTCATTACCAGAACTAAGTGAGCTCAAAACCAGGATCACACAAGGCTTACCAGTTCTCCCCAAGGCAAAAATTAGGACTAAAACATTTCTAACTCAGACTTAAATCCGGTCTCGAACAGGACTAAAACACATTTTCTTCACACCAAACATATACATACCAATGAGCACTTAAAATTCTGTCCATCCCAATTCAATTTCACATTCATTTGTCCATCAGGACTACACCAGAGTTCATAAGGAAAGGTTCGAGACTGGGTCTACAGTTTAGACCTGGCCTAGTCCAAGTAGATCTCATTACTCATTACTCAAAGTACAACTTCTTCCCAAAGTCTGAAGTCAGGACTGGACACGGCCTAAAATGGACATCGAAATCAGATCTAATTAGACAAAACAAGAACAAAATTGACTGAACCAGGTCTTGACAAAACCATGACTAAAACATGTCTAGACAAGGACTAGACAGGAGGAGGGCACTAATTGAACAGAAACAGAATTGGACTTGAACTGCAGACCCCAAGTTCCATCATTAGAACAAACTTTCATTCCAACTCCTGCTTAAGCGCTGTACCAAATTATGGAATATTGATCTTCTTGCTGTGATTTTAATTAGCGGGAACAGAAGCGAAGGGAAAGTGCCGGCCTAATGAAATATGCCGCACTCTTCTGACAACTGCTGCACAAAATGAGTTCAAGTTTCTAACCAGAGTGGCTCAAATCTCAGCAAAGGTCTTTCAATTATTTAAAGAAAAAAAACTTTGGCCTTATCTTGTGGTTCTCATATCTATGTCACTTTTTCTTGGTGGAAAACTGTGATTAAATAAATGCAAGATAGATTAGTTTAATGCCATAGTGTGGAACATTCCAGGCAAAGCAATAACATCTCCATGGAAACAGGCAAGTGGCAGGCCCTCTACCAGAGAGGGTAAAAGGGGGGAAAAAAAACAAAACATATTATTGGACTTTATAAATACATTTTCATCATGGTAGGTCCGGTTTAATAAAGTTGGCAAGGGAAGTAAATCTGTTTTTTATTATTATTATTATTATTATATATTTATAAGGTAAAAAACAAACAAAAACGCATTTAAATTGAAAGGTCGCACACTTGACGCCTTTATACCTGGCTTGATCTTCCACTGGCACAATACAAGAGCGCCACCCAAAGGCCAAACAAATGCAATCACAATCACGGCTCAAACTGCATTTCAATTCCAAACTGTAGAGGGCGCTGCATGAATGGAAATTTATGTTTACATACGCTCTAAGAAAACTAGATAACCGGTCTAGTCCAATTTTAAACCGATTTTTCAAAATGTATTGGGAAACTACGATTGCATATGGTAAGAAACAGCCACAAAAATAACCTTGGCGCGATGACAATTTATGGCCCCTCAACGGCGGACAATCAATTTGTTTGTTTTGGTCCGCTACGTGAAAGTGAAAGTAAAAACTACCGGAGGTTCAATATGTTAATTTGCGCTGCGGACAAGAAATGACTTGTGAGTTTGAAAATCCACTGCTCAACGTAAATGAGTAGTCGCTTATCTCTGTATTGTAATCATTTTCCATAGCAATTATAGCTACAAAGTTTTGATGCTAATGCTAAATTACGAAACGCACGTAAAAAACAAACTCGTTCCGTGACCTGCTGTAGACTGAGATGAGGTTTTTGGGGCAAAGATTAATTGAGTTTGGCTAGTTTGAAAGTTGTATCAAAGTTTGGGTCTATTCAGGAGGCGCACCCACACACATCGCGGAGAGCATGGCAGAGGGGCCGAGGACCTGTTACCTATTTCAAAATCAGATCAAAACCTGTTTACCCGAAAGGCACTGGAATTAGAACTGGTGAAAGGACTTAAGTGTAGTGGAAAAGATTTGGAATGGGAGTCAGTGCACTGTCACAACCCTGCCAGTTTAATATGGGCACGGACGGTTGTTTAGCCTGGGTGGGCGCAGTGTCCATTGGTGACAAGTTGGGTGCTCATGTGACACCCGTAGAAAGGACATGCACCGCCCCAGGTCACCCGCTTGTCATCGGCGTGGGCCGGAAGGGCGATGAGTGACTGCGACACAAATGCACAAAATCCCCTCCTCTACCAAGTGTCTGTGCCAATGCAAGTCAACATGACACTGTACTATAAATACTGGCACCGGGCAGTGAGGGCAGGGGGAAAAGGAGAATTTACAGAAGTTAAGATGACTTGAATTAATAATTGAAAACATAAATCGTAGTTTACATAAATTGAGGTTAACTGACTTGATTTAAGGCATTTGTGGAATCAACAAAATGGCCCAATCGTCACCTCAAAAGGTTTTATTCTTTCATTTAATCTACTTGCATTCATAGACAGTTTTTGGAACGTTGTAACATTTTCTCCCATAGACATAAAGATCAGCCCTTAGAGTAGCACCTACACGCAATAAACTTACTTACAATCTTGTACTTACTTACTAACTTGTACAGAGGGATTTGTTTATATCCAATTAAAAGATTGTTTTTTTAAATTACATTTTCATGCCAAGATTCAGTGAGCTCTAATTTATTAAAAACATAAATAAGATATCCAAATTCCCCTCTGTAAAATGTGTGTTTATAATAATGAAGCAAGTCATTTAAAACTGACTGTTCCTTTTTCATATTTATCTTCCCAAATACGTGCTATCTTGGCAATTTATTATTACCAAAATCCTTTACATTTAAGATTGCTTTCCTATTCAATCACCAGCAGTGGCTCATCTTAAGATATTTTGATAATAATGAAAGGAAAATTTACATCAAATGAGTTATGAAGTTGTTCACAGGCTGAGACCAAATTTAGAAATATAATAAGCCAGTTATTTGTTGTTTTTTTTTAGAACAGGTTTCGTCCTAGACCTGGTATGGAATCTGATTTGGATATTTACATAGGTGATACTTAAACCCCCCTTGTTTGAGTCTAAACATTGGGCCTTTTCCCAATTTTGTTGTACATACTAAAGTCAAATCTGTTTCCCCCCAGGACAGATTTATTGTAAAAGGATCTATTCGGGTGAAAATGAGACCGCAGCGATTTCTCTGTGTCAAATTATAGAGGATTTTATTCTGCGTGAAGCAGCATGTGTGCCTCTAGCATGCCACACTTGGTCCAGGCGTTCCCTCTTCAACTGGCAGCAGAGAGAGTTACCGTGGGGAAATAAACAAAAGCTAGCTTGCCCCTGATATGTAAGCTAACGTTAACACACAGTTGTAATGAATGTGATACATGGCCTTTAGATTTATGGACTTAAAAACAGTGCAGAAGATCTCGGGGCTCGACATATGATGTAACAACAACAAAAAGTCTGGGGGAAAATTGAAACTGAGTGTTTTGTGAAGATAATTGGGAGAAGAGGACCTCGTAAACATGATCCATCAAACAAGTGTGAATGAAGCTAAATACAATGCCAGCTATGTTTTTGATGACAAACAATGTTTACAAGCTCAAAAAAGTAAAGTTTGCACAATATGTGTCCTTATAAAATAGACTAACAAATAAACTAGAAACATAAACAACCAGGCTTAAGTTTCCACATCAGTGCATCCATCCAGTACTAAAGGTCTACTACTGCTACCCCACATCAAGGAACTCTAAGCCAAAATGACTTCCAAGTATCACCAGAAAATCCCAACTATGTCCCACTATTTGAAAACGTCAAAGACTCTTTTCTAAGATTTTTTTGTGAGGAGTTTTTGCTCGTCCGAGAACACGGCACGCACTTTTCGAGCAGAGAACAGCACCTCCTTGTCTCTCTCTGTGTCACCAGTCAATGCACGAGGGACCGCGCTGACATTTGGTACGACTATTATTATGTGGCACGTCTTCTGCTTTGGTGCTATATCAGTCAGGCCTCACACTCGGATCAACAGAGGAGCCTGTGTGTCTGAGCGCCGTCAGATGTAAATAAAAACACGCCTTTAAAGCCTAAGATGATAAAAAAAAAAAAAAAAAAAAAAAAAGGGTGTTGGAAGAGAGGAATGAGCGTGCAGTGTTTAGATATGAAGAGAGAGCGGGAGAAAGGCTGACAGGGGGGTTGTCTTTTGGAGCTCGTGCGATGTTTGAAAGCATAGACGACGTGCTGAGGAGCAGATTGGAGTCCAGGAACCAACTATGGCTGGACTGGGTATTGTTGTACAGTATTTTAGTGATATCGCAGCAGATGGAGGAAGTATCTGGCGAATCTGTATTGCCAATTATAGAAAAAGATTCAGTTGTAGTCATCTGGACACTGAACTGGACTACAACTGAATCTTTTTCTACAATGGAACACTCCTGGACGAATGAAGGGATTACACCGACATGTATTATTGCCAATATTGATAAAGCTATTGGTATTGTGTAACATTGAAAAGAAAATCTTGAAAGGTCAGATTATTTTTTCTATGGTAGAATTAGGTTTAAAAGGTCAGATTTCAGATGTTTTGACCTGATTTATACATCTGTGATTATTGTAAATCAATCGGCATCCGAGGAAGGTTGACACAAATCAATCAATCAATCAATCAATCAATCAATCCATTCATTATAATGTAGAAGGGCTGCTCTATTGCCCCCATCGGTTCATACACATTGTGGTCTACATTGACTGGTCTACTTTTCAGTGTGCATTGTGGGAAGTCTGCTGTACATTCGGACACCACTGAGCCCCAAATAATGCCCTATGTAGGGGATAATGTGGACATTTGGACGCAGTCATGGACAAGCACAAGATGGTCCATTGACTAGTATAAACATCCAAGACTGATAATGGTAGTTGTGTGCTACATGCTACCACAATGCTAGCACCGCCTGCTGCATTTTAACATCCACAAAATGATCTGTTTATTTTTCCTGAGGTAATGCCATGTCAACCACTTCAAGACTAGATCTTGACTCAACTTGAATTAGTTCGGATAAAAATATACATAAGCTGTGCTGACCAGTGGCCGAGTGGTTAAGACAACAGCGCCTATGCCAGGCTCTATGTGCAACCAGACAATTTGCTACAATTTCCAGCAAATTTTTCCCAGACTTACTGTATGCAGATGCCTGTTTTCCATATAAAATTATGAAATAAAATCCTTTTTTTAGTGTGTTAGTGCCAGTTACAAAACGCAGTACCTGTCTGTACCTGTGCCATTTAATTAAATACTAAATAGAAATTACCTTTCCTGAAAAAAAAAGTGTATCTACATTAAATAACAAGCCAACCGAATCTTTCGTAGCCGAAGCACCATTACTTTGAGCTACTAATGGTTTAAGCAACCTTTTGGAAAAGTTCAGGAGACTACTTTGAGACTAAAAATTGTTAGCAATTACCAACACAATGGTAAGACATTTCAAGGCGACATCTTGGGTCTTTTCAGGCTAATGTCAATGGACCTAGCAAGACCTCAAATATAACATTCAATAACACTTAGCTGTAAAGCGCAGCCAAGAAGATCAAGTCTGAAGGAGTCATTACTTTAACTATCTGGAGGTGTTACTTTGCCTAGAATATTCCACAGTAAATCTATCTCCATGGAGACAAGTAGGTGTACCAACAGGCCAAGTTACAGGTCAGATCTGTGGAGAGGAGACCCCGCTGAGTAAAACTGCATGTTTTTAATAGTATTCTTGAACAATCCAGACTGAATAAATGCAAGATACAGGGTGAGCATAAGCTGCACATAAGCAGAATACATACATAGTGCACCTTTTAACATCAAACTGAATCTGAAATAGAAACCTGTTGAGATTTTAATTAAAAATAAAATAGATTACAATGTTTTTTTTTGGTTTTTTTATTAATCGCATATTGTACCTAAAGAATTCAGTAATTAATTAATTAAGTAACTCATTTAAAACTAAAAGAGAAAAGTAACAAAAAATGGCCGCCAAATCCGTAGCCATGGTTCTCAACCGGAAAACGGTGGCTGTCCAGGTGGGTGGAGAGTCCTTGCCCCAAGTGGAGGCGTTCAAGTATCTCGGGGTCATGTTCAAGATTGAGGGAGGGATGGAGCGTGAGATGGACAGCGTCTGCAGTGATGCGGTCGCTGTATGTGTCACTGTTGTGGTGAAGAAGGAGCTGAGTCGCAAGGCAAAGCTCTCGATTTACCGCTCAATCTACGTTCCTACTCTCACCTTCGGTCATGAGCTTTGACCGAAAGGACAAGCTCGCGGATACAAGCAGTGGAATTGGCTTCTTCCAAACATATGATATTGTGGTTGTCCATTGAGAAATAAATATATCTTCCCATTCTTCATCTGTCAAAACAAAATTGCCTTGTATTTCCCACTTATTTTAAATATATTTAGTAGATGGTTGTTCAGATTGTGAATGCATTTATAGAATTTAGATATTATTCCCCTTGAAAGGCTTACATTTTCAAAAACAAAGCATTTTGGACTTACGGCTCTCGATAGCAAAGATGGTAAGGTTGTGCACAGAATTGGCCTCGCGGTCCAGAAGTTTGGCCGTGCTGATGACACCGCTGAGGGCATCCACGTTAAAGAAGCGCTCCAGGTCGGTGTTTCTGTCAATGGAGTACCTACCAACACAAAAAGCCATCATTAAAACACAGCACAGCATTACAGGTGTAGTATAAGTATCAGCCAGATTTAGAAGAAGTTCTGAAGGTTACAGAAACGCATAAGCTATCATTTAGGTTCGAAAATGTAAATTCTACGATGCATTGCCTGAAGTAGCACTAAAAATCAGATTAGATTTAACCCCATTACTTAGTAAGGCTTTAAATTGTACTATATGTATGTTTCCATGGGTCAAAGCAATAATAAAAAGTCTCAAACCTTCAGGGAAAGAGGTCTGAATTGTATATTTGAAGACGACACATGGAGCTCAATTCTTGCAAATAATGGGGGATTTGTCAGAGAAGCCTTGGGTAAATTTATCCAATACAATATGCTTTGTAGATATCACATCAAATCAAATTATTATTGATTTTACCAACAGAAGTTTGGAAAATCCACAGCGACACAGATATCATTTTACCCGGTCGAGGCTCCTTGAAATGGTGAGCAGGAGAAATGATCTGTTTTGGAATTGTCAGAATGCCACAGGTGCTATGAGACTGTGTTTTTAGTTGAGTTTATTTGTTTGAATGAGACAGCAGGAACAACTAATGCTGAAAATATTTTGCTCACAGCTAATTTCCATCTGTAGTCACATACTAGAGTAGTGACTTGGGCTTAATTAACTCTGAATATGTGGAGTGGAAGTAAGCAAAGTCTTGAACTGATAATGAGTGAATGTGGGGGATGGGGGCATGGCAGAGCAGTGGGAAAGTGTCTTCAGCTGTCTACGCGTGATTTTGTATTTAGCCCATTGAGGTACAACTCCTCGCTGTTTTTGCTTTCTATTCGTAAAGCTTTAGAAAGGTTTGGTTTGAAAGCGTTAGTTTGAAAATCTAATGTCGTAACCAATGTTGCATCACCCTGCTTTGCAAAAAGGGACCAGCTACAATTGGTGGGCAATATATTTAAATCAAATTTGACCGTGAATGCTGTACTGAAAATACTCAAAATTTGAATATCGAGTATATCGTTGATGGTAAAAATGCTCTAAAAAGTAATGCTGTAAACTTTCAAATAAAAGGTACAGTATAAGATGATATTTCTGCAATTTTTTAAATTAATTTTACAGATATTTCAAATTTGTCTGATATTTCAAAAGAAATAATGAGATATTTATTTTTGTCGATATCAAGACTCACATTAATGCAGTTTCCCAAAAACGTAGATCTATCAAAGGTCAATTTTATCGGCAAATCAGATGTAGGTGCAAATGATAAGAGCCTGATCTGGAGGCCTAAATTGCTACTCTCCGTTCTGTTACAACTCGGTCTGAACTTGTAGATAACACATCCCAACAGACTGCACTTTTGACTGGACACATTTATGGGCTTTGCTAACACTCATTGCAACCCCGGCAGATATTGAATACCCGTGAATCAAAGATCCATTAAGTGTTGATCTTTCCGAAATCCCTCCTCTCCCTGAACGCACCACTCCGTCCAAACCTCTCCAACAGACACAAGCTAGGATTTCATCACAAAAATTACCAACTTCAATTAGCCTGCATCCAAAGGGTATTATTGCTATGTAATTTGACTCTTGTGGGTGCATTAGTTCCATAATCAATTCCATTTCAACAGATGTAGCGAAATACATTGCAGACGCAGATAACAGTCGCGGGAGCAAAAAAGAGGCAATTTGCAACGACAATGGTGTTATAATTTGATTTTCTGATTAAGATTGCTAACAATCCTAACAGCGTGAGGGTGAATGCCGTACAATTTTCATTCAATTAATAGCGACAGAGGAGGGATTTGGAGAGGAGAGGGCACAGACTGGCATGCTGAGAGGGCTTGTTGTGAGTTTGAAATGCCACGCTCCAGTGTCTCGCGTTGACCCATCCAGGAGGAATGCCCTTCTCATGGTGAAGATGGCATTTCGTTTTTGCAAATGTGGTACAGCGCTTGGCCCTTCATACCATCTGCTACTGGAAATGTGGCACCCAAAAGCGCTGAAAAGGCTTGGCAAGTTTGTATGGGCTGTATGGAGCAACGCCAGCAGGGTGACACTGGCTTAGGTGCAGCTTTCCAGTCCATTAAAGGCCTGTGCACACTGTTGTTGTTTCCTTGGGCAAAGACACTTCACCTCGTCTATGTTTGAATGTGGTGTGCATGTGAATGAGGTTCTTTTTTCAGACCAGAGTTGTTGTTTTTTTCATACCTGACTTACTCACAGTCATGATGATGGTGCTATGACATGTCGTGTCAGATGATTTACACCGGTTTTAGCGCTGTCTTCTTACTGTTACTGGCAGGACGACAGCACCTTTTGCAGTCTGACTTCTTCAGGACAGTATGCCCAATGTGGGAGAGTAAAAAGGCCCCTATCGTCCCGTTTTTTAGTCCCGTCCCACATCACGTGACAAGTTTGAAGAAGATTGCTAGGAAGCCATATGAAAAGCAAGCAAACTCTGGTCTAAAAAAGAAGCTTTTGAATAAATGTTCAGAAAAACAAATGAACCTCATTGGACTCTGAGTGAGTGTTTGGTGGTTATTGGAGAGACTATTCAGAACCGTCTATTGAGCTCGACTCACAGGGAGCGTCATTGCTCCTTCTCCATTCATTTCCAATGAAACTTGCGTGAGAAAATCGTGAGTCTCTCTTGACTAGGCAACAAGCTTGTGAAAGCGTTGCAATGTCAATGTGCAAATACGGGCTTCTGAGGCCATCTATGAAAGCTGAACAATGTTATCTCCACTCGCTTTCTGTCGCTTTCTGTCACTCTTCGTGAGGCAGCTCGTCCGCCGAGGGTCCGTGGCTTTCGTTGATGCTTGCAGTCTGTTTTGGACCTAACCTATTGATTAAGCAGTTACTCAACCTGAATCACTCCTCATAAACAAATTATTCATTATGAATTACATTTTTGTTCATGTTTTATGAAGGCTAATAAAGGTGTAGTTACTGTAAAGCTAAATTTCTGCTAAATGTACAGTACATAAACATTTCTAATAGTAACTGTTTTTGTCTGAAGAGAGTTAATCCGTCCTGTCACAGTACAACCTTTTACCTCTCTATGTAAATGTTACGTCTTATTCAATAATGAGCAGGAAAACAACTTTTTATTCTTGGATTCGAACCAGAAATCAAAATAAAAACTAACTCAGCAGGCGTGTTGGCCTACCTGATGCCGCTGTTGCTGTTGTCCGGATCATGCGCCGACACTCTCCCGATGGAGGTTCCGACCCGCGCGTCCTCCGACACCACCATGCGGCTGAGAGGGGCCGAAAACACCGGGGGCTCGTTCACGTCCTCCACCGTCACCTTCACCGTCGTGATGTCACTGAACGGGCCCAGGCTCAGGAAGGACGAATCGATGTGCCGGTTGGTGGCCTCGATCCGGAGCGAGAAGCTGCTCTTGGTTTCAAAGTCCAGCGGCTGAGAGACAAGAAACACTAGCCATTTAGTTTGTGTTGCTTTGTTTTCAAGCATAGCCAATATTTCAACCAGGAGAAAACAACACTGACATAGGCTAAAAGTGTGGTGCAAGGAAAGGCGATATCGAAGGTTTTGTTTCAGATATCAGTATCGGTCAAATATTGAAAATTAAACATATATTTGGCATCGATATCTAAACTTTCCATGTCTCCATTTGCCCAGTTATTCCCAGTTTGTCCTCCAGTTTTGTGAAATAGAATAGAAAATAATAGAGGTAAAAACAAAAAAAGGTGTGGCTGTATGTTTACAGTACATAATCATGCAAATAATTATTTTTAAATTACAGGTAATTAAAATAAACGATGGAAGAGTGATTTAACAGTTCCAGTAAGGCAGGCTTGTCGGCCAAATGTGGCTCTCAGACCAATTTTTGTTGGCCCTTCGGCTTCCTGCTAAATTGGTCCAAACAACAGAAAGTAGTACTTTTTACTGTAGAATTGAAATATTCAAGCATTTTGATGGTATACCAACCTAATATTAATGTTCCAAGTCTTATTAAAGTTGAGGAGGCAAAATGGGCAAAGGCAAAATTTCTAACGATTCACTTCATTGTCGGGTTGTCTGTGGCCCTCTGCTCCGTATACATTTCAAAATGCGGCCCTCGGTGACAAGTTTGGACACCCCTGCAGTAAGGGTATTGGACGATATCGCCTGATTTTCAGTTGATATTTGGAGCTGTTATTATTTTCTAGCCCTGAAAAATAAAGTATAAATTAGTATAAATAATAATTCTGTTGTTATTGGATTTTTTAATCTAAATATTGTATCTATAAATATCTGTTATCAGCCGCAGCAGCAAGGCCATTACCAAAAAATCGAATTGGCTCAAAAAAATCCCTATCGCACCATCTCTAGTTGTAAAAGCATCTACAAAAGTAAAAAGGGTCATTTGTGTACAGGGTTTCGATACTTTTGACAACTTCTACAACTTAACCTCAATTTATGAGCCTTGCTATTGATTTTGAAATTGTGATATCTGCAGTAATCAGCCACAGCAGCAAGACAAATATCGGATATTGGGATTGGCTGAAAATACAAATACATATCAGATTATTCGCCCTGGAGAAACTGTAGAATCTATTAATTAAAAAACTATAACCCTCAAGACGCTAATGTGGATGTGGTGAGGAAGAGGAGGAGATGGAGGAGGATTGTGGTACACGAAACAGTAGGAGGATCCAGACCAACTTTATCCGTATAACGCCGAACAATTTACAACTGAAGTGCTTGAGCAGTGACCGAGTAGGCCAAGTTAAAAGATGAAAAGGTAACTGTGAACAAATCTCAGCTTGGAAAATCCGCAAAAACTTTAATTGTCTTCTTAATTGTTCACACTTTTTACTTTTGGTCTGGGGATTTATAGCAGCTCTCCTGAATTTGCACACTTTGAGCCCCTTTTCTTTTTCTTAGCTTCTATTTAGTCCTGATCTAGTCCAGGTTTAGTATTTGGTTCAATCCTCCTGGTTTAGTCCCAATTTTAATGTGGTGAATGTGTGAGCGAACCCTTATAACTGTTGGTTTGTTTTTTTACTTATAAATTGAACTTGAATTATGAAGAAAATGCAAAACAAGTTGAAAACATCGCTAAACATTTGACCGCGAATGCCTTTTGCAATCCCATCGATCCCAATTAAAAAAACAAGCCCATTACACGAAGCCATTACAATTTAACTTAGCGAATTTAAACACCGCGGCCAATTTGCTGATGGACTATAGAACTTGTCAAAGCAGAAGTATTGATTTTTCTGAAGAGCGCGATGAGTTGGAATAGCGGCACCAGACCAACGGCTTTTTCAAACATTTTGCCTTTGGATTTCGAGCCTGCCGTTCACAGCGTATTATAAACTATCCCAGACCATTGATTCAACGGTTGCATTGTCTGTGCCTCTAGCTGTGTGTTGTAATTGTCTGGCGCAAAAAAAACCCACAAACAAACAAAAGATTGAAATTGTAGCGTCTGACAGAAATTGAGTGGTCAACAATGGCTTTTCTTTCCCCGAACACACACAAAAAAAGAAAAGAAGCTAGAGGAATCAGCTGTCACCTTCTCCCAAGTGCCCTCCAAAAAGCAACACTGGGAATAAGCTCTGGACTGATGCAACCGCTCGCAACTCTTGTTCTAAATACATAAGTGTGTGGTAAATATTAATCGGCTTGTTTTTGTTTATGCGCCGCTGTGGTTCCTGAAAGCATTTCCTGGTTGGAAGGTGACTGGAAGGAAGAGCGAATGAAGGGAAAGTTGTTAATCATAAATGTTTTCCTGATGGTTGCTTTTTAAAAAATGTATTATTGCTGTTTTAATGGTGAAAACTTAAAACTTTACATGAATGAATATTACTTTTTTTTAAAAGTATATTTTAATATTCTTTTAGTTTTGTCTTGTTTTAAGTTCGACAAATAGTCCTTGAAGTATGATCTTTTAAAGCAAATATATTATGCATTTGTGTTTGAATTATTATTGGCCTTTAAACCAGCTCTTGAATAAGTCATGTATACTGAAAACTTACATTACTTCATATCTGTGAGGCGATCCCTCATGATGATTTGTGTCAGCACTCCATCTACTGGCAGCAGAAGGAATTACCATGGGGAAATGAACAGAGCCAGCTTGTAGCACGCAGTTGTAATGAACGTGATTTGATGGCAGACATACTGGGGATGGTTTATTGATTAAAAAAGTTCTCGGTGCTCTACCTTTGACGTGACAAAACTGGGAAATTCTGAGGCTTCAGATGGCGAGGACTTACGAAACAGGATTCATCAAACGAGCGTGACAGTGATGAAACCAAGTATGTTTTTGACAAGAAAACAATGCAAATGTTATCAGAATCAGAATCAGAATCAGAAAAGGTTTATTTGCCATTGTCAATGAACAAAATTCACAAACATAGGAACTTGCATTAAGGTGCAACATAAAACACTGAGCAATAATAAACAACATATATTCATCAAAAGGGCATGCATTAAGAAACAATTTAAAATGACTATAGTGTAAAATAAAAATAGGCATTACTATGTACAATGTAAATTTACAGTTTGAGTGCCGAAAGTGACAGTGCAGTGAGTGGTTGAGTAGTTGCAGTTAAAGTGGCAGGTGTTTAGAAGTGTTCATGAGTCCAACGGCAGAGGGAAAGAAACTGTTTCTTGTGGCGGGAGGTTCTGGTCCGGATGGACCCCTGCCTGAGGGAGTGGTTCAAATAGACCATGTCCAGGGTGAGAAGGGTCAGCTGTGATCCGACCTGCTCGTCCAGAGCCCTGGAGACGTACAGGTCCTGCAGAGATGGAAGTCTGCAGCCGATCACCTTCTCAGCAGAACGCACAATGCGCTGTAGTCTCTGTTTGTCCCTGGCTGTGGCTCCAGCGTACCACACGGTGATGGAGGAGGTGAGGATGGACTCAATGATGGCCGTGTAGAACTGCACCATCATCTGCGCTGGCAGCTTGGCTTTCCTCAGCTGCCGCAGGAAGTACATCCTATGCTGGGCCTGCTTGATGAGGGAGCTGATGGTGGACCACTGAGGTCCTGGTGATGGTGTCCAAGAGAAGCGGAAGGAAGTCCACGATGGTGATGGGGAGTCAGTAATGATGAGGGGGGGCTAGGGGGGCTGTGACTTTCTTGAATCAACGATCATCTCACTGTCTTCTGGCGTTGAACTCTAGGTTGTTACCGCGCACAGACACCAGCCGGTCCACTCCCTCCTGTAGACAGACTCATCCCCGTCCAAGATGAGCCCGATGAGAGTGGCATCGTCCGCAAACTTGATCAGTTTTTACGGAGTCATGGCTGGAGGTGCAGCAGATTTGTGTACAGGGAGAAGAGCAGAGGGGAAAGTACACAGCCCTGTGGAGCTCCTGTGCTGATAGTTCGAGTGTCTGAGACATTCTTCCCCAGCCGCACGCACTGCCATCCATCCGTCAGGAAGTCAGTGATCCAGTCATAAATATTTCATCAAAAAAAGAAGGTGAATGAAGCCAATTAGGAATATAATGAATCAAGGCCAAATATATAAACCCATAAACTAAATCAATCTACATAAAACTACTCAAATCATTCATTAAAAGCACAGACAAAGCAAAGTGCTAATTGACAAAAGCGTTAACCATCACATACATACGCAGTACCTTTGACAGTTAGTAATTTACAACCCCTATAGCCGTTTCCATAGTGAACACTTAGAGCCAATTCGACACATGCTAACCACATTCAACAAGTAGATAATAACCGTTTTTTCACTCCTTACTTTGACCTTTAACCCCACTTTCAGTAATAGCATGTTTCCGGATAAGTAAGTTCACTAATTATTAGCCATTTACTTTTGTAAAACTAATACCAAAATTAGTGATGGAACTTTGGATTCTTTAATAGGATCCAAATCATTTAGCTCTGTTCATTTCAACAAGTCTCTATTTATATGACAGAAGCCAACTCATTTTATCCATCACAGAGAAAAAATACCAAGACTTGATTAAAGTGGTTGTAACTGAAAGTGGGAGTGGCTCTACCCTGTTAAATGTTGCACTACTACTACAAAAACTTTTGATCCAACCACGTCAAGGGCCTGTTTGAATGAACTAGAACTTAAATCACGTCACATCATCAACCAAATATATCTAACTGGGATAGAATATAATTTGTTGTACATTTTGTGACGATTACGTTAACATACAACCAACTTTTTAGATGAATACTAAACACTTCAAGTCTCAACTGATACACTGATATTTCAATGGAAATGTTTCCATATTGGATCGATACATGTAAAAATCCCATTAATTTGCACTGATATATTGTCCATGTCTAATTATAAGTACCAGTCCTCTTTCCAAAAGAAAGAACGTCAAAAGCTAAAATAAATTATTTGTATTTGGTTGTTTTCATATTCTTGAACGTGATGATGTATTTGATTACGCAATTCTATTTCCTATTAATTACCTTTTAGTTATTTCTTATGAGAATACAATGTAAATTCACGTGTTAAACCTGATATTGCGACTATATCCATAGAACCATATTGTCAGCGTCATATTCATACCTCAAAATGTAGTTTTTAATTGTGCACTTTGAGTAATCGTTTGCAGAAAAGATAGAATCCGAAGATACAGAGAGGATCAGACATTGCAAACAGCTGTTGCTAATAAACATTAGCTTTGGTTTGTGCAACAATTAGCATTGCTTCTTACTGGAATGTGACAGTTTATCAAAGCAACAAGACAAGCTCCATTTGAGAGCACAGCCATTTCCACTACTTTTTACTGTAATTGCTATTTTCTAAGATTGGATGCTCTGATCCACACAAGCTGCTGTTCAAATTGACCTTTTTTTCATTTGGAATCAAACAGTTTTAATAAAGCAGACTTCAAAGCTCTATAGAAGTATGATTAACTGCTGTATTTCTAGAGATGGTAACTCATATGTTGAGCCCATATGCTTGGCAAAAGCATCAGCTGTTTCCTGTTTATCAACTCATGGCACTTGCATTAAGATCAAACATATTATATTTCCAGTGCATAATGTATTTAACATCAACCAAACCTGACACATAAAGAGAAATTAAAATGTGGTGTAGAGGCACAGAGAAGTGAAAGAAATGCAGAAAACAGCTGATCATTTACGCTTGCATAGTTCTAGCCACATCTCACAGCGCCACAAACTTAGAATTACTGAATATCTTTTCGTGAATTGCTGAGATCGGCCTTACTATTACAAAGTATAATTCCGGTATGATTTAGATAGTTTTTAATAATTTTTCACAACTTTCAAAATCTGGTAAAGCTAACAACAGCTAGTATGCTAACAGCGCTCTATAAACGACATGCAGAGAGCATTTTGTGCACTAGTAAAAGCTGCTTTTACAACTTATGAGTACTGCAAAAGTATAATTAGCTTTGCAACAGGGAAGAAATGGAATAACACTGCATAAGAAAATGTTGGGTAAGTTTGGGTGTTGTCAACTACCAAAGTGTGTGGGGGAACAGGGCCAGTCGAAATTTCATTTTATTTTGTTTATCCAGGGAAAACCCAATGAGAAAATGTCTCTTTTTCAAGGTTACCCTGTTAAAACACAACACAAAATAGACAACAAACACAGGATACTAAAATACAAGTAAAACATTCAATAAAATTAACCAATACATAAAAACACATTTACACATACACTATGAGATAAAATTCTATAAAACAAGTGCATCGGCACTGCGGGTGGTCCTTGACACGTGCTTTAAAATCATTAAAAGGCAAAAGATGATTAATTTTAAAAAGTCTCTGTGTTTTGTTCCACAGGGAGGGAGCAAAGCCTTTTTTCCTGTCTCTGTGTTAAAACGATGGGATTGTCAGATAAAAATGTCCTGAGACCTCAAACTGTGAATACCTGATCTGATGTGCAATAAACTTGATAAATAATCAGGCAAAATGCCAACAAGAGCTTTATACACAAACAAAAGAATGTGGATATTTAGTTGACTCGTTTGTCGACTCCTTTATCTCACATAAGTTGCTCTATTCAGACAGTGGTAGCCTATAATTTGAAATAAACATGTTAAAATTATCTTTTGAATTATTTAAAGGTTGTGTCAGGTTTGTCTTGGGGTCCCTGCTTCAAACGTCCCCCTCTCTGCTCCGCTCAAACAGCAGCTGTGGATCTACTGTATGAGCCTTCAGTTTGACTGGAATGTGCAGAGGAAACACTACAGGAGCTTCAAACGTCTCAACCTCTGTTTTATGTTGAGTTTAGAGCTAGTTTAGTCTGGCTGAGATGATGACTTTGAGGTGCTGTGCCTTGCATCGCTGTCAATGCATGTCTAATTTAATTTGACATATGATCATTTCGCTCCGAATTGTTTTTTTGTCAAATGAAGACTGATGACTATAACTATAACTGTTCTCCAGAATTTGTGCATGTGTATGACCTGCATCCCTCCAACACGCCGACTCCCACGGGCGAGACATGGACTTGACTTCCATTTAGTATAAGAACAATGACCCTCACTATGCCTCTTGTTTTTAAAGACACAAAGCACCATAAACGCACGTGATAGAAACATAGACATTTCTTTAATTGTTGTCACACATACAAACTAGAGGAACCTACAATGAGGACCCCATACGCCCTTAGAATCCCTCTAACCTTTCCTCCCCTTCCCAGCTGCCCCGCCTGTCCCTCCCCTACCCCGCGAACACGTCCCCCCCCCTCACGCCTGAGCAGCAGGATGACTCCGTCCTGGGTGTCCTCGTCCGTGGTGATGTTGAACTGTCCCGGCCCGTCTCCGTCCATGATCCTGTAGTCCATCTCCGCGTTGGAGCCGATGTCCGCGTCCGCCGCTTTGATGCGCGCCACCACCGACTGCATCGGTAACGACTCTGCCACGGTGTACTGGTAGTTCTCTGGGGGAGGAAAAAAACATGGGGAAGGAGATGAAGGTTCAGTCCATATTTATAGAAACTGTCAACTTTTCATAAACAAATGGAAAAAGCATTCATATTTAAGTGTCAAAATAATCATTGTTGACATATCTATGGAGAGAGTTTGCTAATAATAATGAAACATGCCATTATCTCAAGTTCCGTTATGGATGGTCGACTCACTGAAATAAATGTAGTCAAGATAAATATATTTTGAATTTCTCTAAGAATTATAAAAAAAATTATAAAACATTTTTCAGTTTTATAATTTCACTTCCTGTTTGTAACTGATGTCACATCACACGAGGAAATTACCCAGCAAACACTGGGCAAAAACTCAACTAATGTTAAAATTTTTTGATACGACAAATATATGAGATATGAGAGCGCCTATTGTTTCTTTGAGTAAATTAGACATAAACTTTGGATGGTGTGATGTCACTTCCTGTCATTTTCTACAGATTTTTCAATGTTTTCTCCATAAATACCTTCTCGATTGGTGTAAAACTATAATTCATAGGTATGAATACACCGAATAAAGTTAAAATTTAAGCAAAGTACAAGCTATTTTATTACTTAAAATATAACACTCACATTTGTAATATTTTTTTCAATATGTAATAACTTTAGATTATGATCATGCTGCAAACTATAACAAAATGTGTGAAGAGACAGGTTTATTGCATTTTAGATTATTAAAATGTAAATGTATTAAGTTATTCTTACTATGATACTGATATTTAGTTTAGTTAAATTTCTTCTGCTGGTCGGTTGTATGCCGGTAATGAAAAAAGTTTCCTGTTGGGGATGAATAAAAGTAGTTCTGAATATTATTAGGCAACATAATGCAGCTGTACAAGGTGATAATACTGAGATGTTTGAAATCTCAATTATTGTTTTATATATAGAGTTTATCTCAGGAGGATGGACCAAAAATCTCTGCTGCATATAACTGTTCTCCAACTTAGATCTTGGGGACAGAAAGTCTTCCTTCCGAAATTGGACAAACACAACACAAACTTACACACAAACTTACATTACCATAGAATTTTATCAGGGGGACAAGTCATTTTTCATGTGGCAGCTGTGAGGGACATGGAAGGAATAGGAAATCATGTAATGAGTACAAGCAGATGTAAAATCAAATGTTTTTGGCTCCGCAGCACATTCAGAGAAAGAAAAATGACAAACAAGGGAAATGTGCAATTAAGAAAGCAAGAGCCGTTTTTTATCAATCAACAGTTTACAGAAAATTCAGTTGACATGAATGAATCTGTTAAACTGCAAGCAACATTGCCCAATTCTTAGTCCAGAGAAAAGCAAGTTCACCCCCCAACACACTTAAAATTCTGACTTTTTCCATTGTAACCTGAATTTTAAATTGACTGCAAAAGGTCCCAAATGAATTCTGAACAGAAAATTCCAGAAAATTCTCCATTTTGTTGTTGGTCACCTACAATCCTGTTTTTTGCTACACTTTCTGCTGCTGTGTCTGTGGGACTTTCTGAAACACTTTCCATGGCAAGACATTTTTTTTAATGTTATGTCATGTTGAAATGACTTAATTATGGGGTGCTTGATTTTCATATCACTAAACTATCTACGTTCAAAAGGTATTTAAGGGCGTGTTTACAGTTAAAGACCACTCCATCTGCTCCAAAGCAGAACCTTGTGTGATTGGACACATGTTAAGTGTCCACTCTTGCGTTCACACTTACCGTGCTAACAGCTCCAGAGTCGGTGAACCAGGGTTAGAGTAAGTGTGAACGTGCCCTAAATCTACTTAGTTCTTAGCTCTTTCAAGTCCTTTGTATTCACATGCTTACTTTCCAGGCAGCTTTAGAGCAGTTTTTTCAGACGATGAAGTGAAATAATATAACTTAACTTAATGGTACCACTTTATAATAGCTGCACCTTAAATAGCCTTAACTAAGCATGAACAAAGACTTAAACCATAATGAACAAATTGTTTATTCAGAATTATTCAGGCTTCATTACTACTCAAGTAAGGTGTTAGGGCAGGGCTATTCAACATAATAATGCCCGGGGGCTAGATCAGGCCCGCCAAACAATCTGATCCGGCCCGCAACCCATCTCCCAAATACATATACCGTATTTTCCGGACTTTTAGCCGCTCCCCTATATAAGCCGCATTTGCTCTATTTTAAAAAAAAACGATAATAAAACAATACATAGGCCGCACCTTTTGTATAGCCGCAGAACTCTTTCCTTGACTTTTGGCATCGCATGAAGCTCGTCCCGCTGTCCCTCCAGCGTCTCACCGTACATTCATTGATGTTAAGCTTGCGTGCAGCCGCGCGGGCTTCCTAGCAAGATCGATGGCCTTCAGCTTAAAACTTGCTTCAGTACGAACTTCTTCGTTTGGGTTCCATAATGATGCGGGCAAGAAATTTGAAAATAATTTATAGTTGGTAATGTTGTCGTCCGTGTTCTATTTGCTAGCTGAATAAAAAAGCCAACATCTGCTTCTTTGACTTAACTTTTCTGTAGTTTTGATTCAAATTCCGGTTAGTTCGCCCCTAGCGGTGAAAGAAAAAAACCACAGAAAAGCCGCAGCCTCTAAATAAGCCGCATGGCTCAAAACATCTGACAAAAGTAGCGGCTTATAGCCCGCAAAATACGGTATATATATATTTTTTTTTTTTCTTGTTTTCTGGTTTAGTACAAGTTTTAACCTGGTTTGCTTTTTGTCTTAGTCCTTATTTAATTCTGCTTTAGACCTGGTTTGGACCTGGCTTAGACCTGTTTTGATTCTGGGTTAGTCTGGGTTCCGACCTGGTTAGTAGCCTATCCGGCCCAGAGGCCACGGTTCCACCAGAAATCTGGCCCTCAGGAAAATTAAGTTGAATAGCCCTGTGTTAGGGCATTAATTAAGATTATAAATTAATTAAGCTTATGAATTAAGTCTTTGTTCATGCTGTATTAAGGCTATTAAAAAGGTTGTCATTGTAAAAGTGTTACCAACAGGGCCGCTGTTTGGGTGCCCTAAGCAGAAAGGCTCAGTGGGGCCCCCATTCCTCAAACCCCTTTTAAACGTGTAAAAAAAAAAGAGAGAGAGATTTGATGTTTTTAACACAAACTAGTTTTTTTTATATATATATATATTTAATTGTATTTATATAGCATGCATCACAATCCAAAGGCGGGTCTGGTGTCCATTTCAGATATACAATTGTTAGCATCTCATTACTCGGCTTTATATGAGGGCCCCCACTGTTCCCAAATTTCCCAACACCGCCTCTGTTCCACCGACAGACAGCTCCAGAAAACACAGTTTCTAGTCCTTGCTTTTTTCTTCCATATTCCTGACTAATTGAAATAGAGGACATGTCGACTGGCAGAGTGGTAAACCCTCTCTACCTCCATGAACAGTATTGTGGATTTTTCTTCTCATCCTTTCATTATTACACCGCCCCAACTTTTACGGATTTGACACAAAAAAAACCTCCACAAAACCATAATGGAATCCTTTTAACTCAGAATTTAAGCTCTCGGCTCAGTTAAAGGTCCACTCACATATTCTATTAGTCCGTGTCTCATTGTGCTTTCCCCTGACCCTGCGGATTTAAAACACTCCTCCGCAGAATAACGGAGACAATCATATTCAGAATCATAACCTGCACTGTCGCCACGGCCAGCTCATTACGACCTCTCTGTGTCTCCCTCGGACACCGTCTAAATGCTAATCTGCCTGACATTGTTTGCTGCCATGTAATCTTTGTAATGGCTTTTTAATTTGCCATGGAATAAGAGCTCTTTAGAGGGCCACAAAAAAGAAAAGCTTTTCATATTTCGTTTTGTCCTCGCACACATGTGGCTAATCCCAAAACAGCAGGAAGGGGGGACCATAAAGCTACTTAGGTCAATAGTGGATTTTGGGATGTATTATAAGTAGTTTTGAGCAATAACTTGAGTAGAACATAATTTTACATTTTGTTCATTGTAAACTGCAATATTATTTTAAACGGTTTAATGATAGAAACGGGTCCATGACTTACATTTACTCTAGATCTCAATGTGATTTTATATATATATATATATATATATATATATACAGTAGATGCAAAATGATCTATCTCTGAACGTTGCTCGATCACTGTCACTTGGCTAGTCCCCACCACTAACTAAGGTAGAGAATCTGCCAGTGGAACAGAAGAATGCAGGTTCAAATCTCAAGAGGTATGCAGTTGATACACTGGATACTAATACTACAAGTGTCTCGAAGAATCACTTTCATTATTATTCTACACTAGTTTGTGTTGGGAGGTGTGTGAGAGCAGGCACAGGTGAGGGAGGGGCAGGTGTGTGAGAGCAGGCACAGGTGAGGGAGGGGCAGGTGTGTGAGAGCAGGCACAGGTGAGGGAGGGGCAGGTGTGTTGAGAGCAGGCACAGGTGGGGGAGGGGCAGGTGTGTGAGAGCAGGCACAGGTGAGGGAGGGGCAGGTTGTGTGAGAGCAGGCACAGGTGAGGGGAGGGGCAAATGTGTGAGAGCAGGCACAGGTGAGGGTGGGGCAGGTGTGTGAGAGCAGGCAAAGGTGAGGGAGGGGCAGGTGTGTGAGAGCAGGCACAGGTGGGGGAGGGGCAGGTTGTGAGAGCAGGCCAGGTGAGGGGGGGCAGGTGTGTGAGAGCAGGCACAGGTGAGGGAGGGGCAGGTGTGTGAGAGCAGGCACAGGTGGGGAGGGGCAGAATGTGTGAGAGCAGGCACAGGTGAGGGAGGGGGCAGGTGTGTGAGAGCAGGCGCCAAGCAGGTGAGGGAGGGGCAAATGTGTGAGAGCAGGCACAGGTGAGGGAGGGGCAAATGTGTGAGAGCAGGCACAGGTGGGGGAGGGGCTGCACACCTGACTTTGATCTGAGCTGATTGCAGTCCTGAGCTCTCACAGTAACAAACTGACTTGGTTTGTTTGGTTTGATTGGGGAACAAAGTTGCAACATTGTCTCTTTCTCTGAGCTGGTCCGGTTCGAATTCACAATACACTTTTATCAATCAAACCAAATGTCCAGAAAGACACCTCTTCCCCTCGCCTGTAGAGGCGCTGCGTACAACATCAGCCAAAGGAATGACAGGGCAACATGAGGAAGAGACCTGGAGCCTGATCGGCATCACATAAACAAACTTAAAGCGGGACTTCATTCATTGGCTTTTACGGCTCAAACACAGAACCTGCCCCACATGTGCACAACCTGCCCCACATGTGCACAACCTGCCCCACATCTGCACAACCTGCCCCACATCTGCACAGCTAAACCACGTGTGTGGCTCACCGTGAGCTGCAACCAAGGCAGCGCATGGACATGTGTTTTCACGTCAGAGGGACGGGTAAGTACGAGGCGGGCTAAATGCCCAGAGAAAATAAAATATGACAAAAATCTCAGCTGTTTTAAGAACACAAGCGCTGAAGGGTTTGACATCATCACATTTACCTGTACAGTTTATTACCGGCTGAATACGGGCCACTTTTCCCATGTTAGAGCTATATGGGCAAAGTGTTTGGTTCCATTTCGCTTTAAAACATTGCTATTTTTGTAAGTAATCACTGGAAACTGTGATATATTTTCACGTGGTCATCAATAATTATAATTAAAGCAGACTTTGACCTGCTCCTGTTACGTTCACATCTTACTTTGTGTCATTTGCCCCATTGTCGATCTCATAGAGGAGTTTGTTTTGATCCTGAGCCTAACGTGTCTCTTCTCTGGTTCATTTGCGTTCACAATTTAGACAAATCCCGCCAGAGTTCCATTGAATCAGACCGAAACAGACCTTTCCAACCGGACCAGAGTTCGTTCACAATTACCCACACGAACCAAAGCAGCCAGGCAAACGAATTCTGATTCGGATCAATTTAACTTGAGTAAAAATTAGTGACCATACTGGCTTACTATAAACTAAACAGAAATTATCTTTCTGAGCATTTCTGTTTACAGTAAGGTTAACAAAACACAGAGAAGGCCAAGGAGTCTATATATACAGCATTATGCTTGACCAGTTTAGGAAACTAGTCATTTGAAAGTGTGCATGACTATCTTTGGGCAAAGAACATATCTTTACTAGTTTTAATTTCAATACCCAGCGTTTTAACTGTCTCCTCTGTGGAAGTGGAAGACATATTCAGGAAACGAATGCGCTCATTAATTTTCCAAACGGTTTTATTCTTTTGTGCTAACCAGCTCTTTGTAACTTCACCAAATTGAGTGTGGCCGTCCTTCCAGTAGCGTACTTCCACATTTGTACTCGGAATTCATCAAACATCCTCACTCTTTCAACAGCAACAGTAATCGGTTAATTCCTTGATAAAGTCGACAACATGTTATAGTTGAGGACATGATTCAATGAGAAACACAACTTTTACCCGCTCTTAAGATATTTTCAAACGAATCATTTGCACATTTTATGCACAACAAAGTCAAGTCTACTCACAATTGAGTCTAATTGGAGGTTGTTGACATGGCGTTACCTCAGAAAAGTAAAAGGTTTGTTAGATCTATAGATGTTCAAATACAGCAGGTGGCACTAGTATTGTGGTAGCATTTAGCCCGCAGCTGCCGTTAGCATTCTTGAATATTTATAAAACTTTGGACGGTTGGATCACTTTATTCCTCACCATTTCTTTGTGTTTGGCACAATATAACTCTTAAAGTCAGTGTTTGCTTTTGTCGTTGTTGAACAGTGGGTGATAGAGCAGCTCTTCTACATTGAAATTAATGGATTGCTTCCCCCACAGAGGTCTATTAGTTCCTTTATACCGACAGTTCATATTAGCTTGTTTTCTTTGATAATGTAACCACAAATTATTTTTGCTCAAGTTAATTAACTATTTCTGTCAAAGCAACCACTGAACGACACACACTGGCCATTCGTTTATTTTATATTCACACATTCTCAAGTGCCATTATTCACTTATTGTTGGAAACGTTATGGTTTTCAAACTCTCCAAATCCAAAACTGCACTATAATTTTATTATTCATATCCGATATCAACAAACAATGCACAATGATACTATTCAACATAAATCTATTGTTTCACTGAATTAAACAATAAAGAATATAATTTTGCTCTGTCACGAAAAAACAGGACTAAGCAAAGACCAAATTTGAACTAGAGCATGGCCCACTTTTACCATGTGGGGCCGGATCATATTGCTTAGTGGGCTGGATTGGCTCCCGAGCTGCCAATTGAATAGCCTTGCTCTATAGTTATTATTTGGCGAACTAACATTTTTGACACTTTTATTGTGTTGAATGAATATTGTGTCTGAAAATTTACCTTTTTGAGTGGAATTCTGTATCTCTCTCTTCCAATATCATCAATATTTTAGATCTGCATTCTGTCAGTAAAGTTTCTGCAAAGCTGCACTCTTTTCTAATGGTAGGGTCTCTATCTCCATGGAGACAAGCAGGTGACACCACCGGAACAATTAACAGATCAACATGTTTTTCTATTCATTTTTTTCTTCTTCTCAGTAATATAAACATCTACGGCTGAATAAACGCAACATAAACCAGTGTAATGCCATACTGTGGAACATTTCAGGCTATAACATCTCCACGGAAACAAGCAAGTAGCTGATCCTCAACCAGAGAAGTTTCAGATAACAATTCTTTATAAACTGACGCTTGACTGATGTAAAACTATGATTAAATAAGCATAATTTCAATGCATTCAGTATCTGTTAGCATCACAAAGCTAATGGCTAGATAAATGTACGTGCACTGTTCTATTCAATGTATAAAAAAAACCATCATTACAAACCAATATCAAAATATAAAACTTGATAAACTAATACAAAAAGTTGGCTAGATATTACACAAAGCCCGTCCCGACTTACTATGAGTGAAGCGGGGCGGATTGTCGTTGACGTCCGTTAGCGTCACCGTGACTGAGGTGGTCCCGGACAGCCCACCCATCTGTCCCACCATGTCTTTGGCCTGGATCACCAGCACGTACTGGTCCCGGGTCTCGCGGTCCATGTTGGGGAGAGCCGTTCTGATCACGCCTGGACGAGAAAAGAACAAGTTCGGATTAGAATAGCGTAGTAAAACCACATGACAACATTTAATAAAATATGGTAAAAATTTAACTTTTTTATCTGTTATTCTGGATCCCCATTAGTTATGACCACAGAAATAACTTCTTCTTGAGGTGCAAATAAAACAACAGACTTTTACATTTTCCAAAACAACAATGTTGTTGTCCAAAACGTATTAATCTTCAAAAAGTTCAAAGTTCAAAATGCATTAATACCCAAACACCAACTATGGACAATCATCAGATTTTGAATGCTTCAGAAAATTTTACTGAAAAAAAAAAAACAGTTTTTTGAATTTGACTGTACACATTTTGATAGAAAAAATTTCAAAATGATAAATTCACCTTTTTTATATATTCGGTGCAAAGATTTTCAAGCCCTCAATATTCAAATTCAGAATGTAAATTTAGCAAGGCATTTGCGACTGAGCCATGTGAGTCTTTGCTGTGAAAGGTTTTACTGTGAATTTTACATTCTGAAGGCTTGGAAATCTACAAGGTCAGTTTTTTCATTCCGATTTTTTTAAACTGAGAAAACATCTTTTCATAAGTATCAAAATGGAGTTTGGATTTTTAGTTTATGTGACAACGCTCTGTTAGACTGGTGCTAGATTTGCCGTTGTCTTCATTAGAATAAATGTTTGGAATGACAAGGTTTTACTCTTTTGCTTTTCAAAATATTTGTCTTGATGAAATTTGAACAACCCATTTAAAGTTGAATTGCTAGAATAGTTATTCTCCAAGTGTTTATTCTTGCACTTGCAGAAATGTTAAAGAAATGTTGAAAGTATTTGACAAGACAAGTTTTTGCACCGAGCTTGATGTGGCATAACATTTTGCCCACGCTTCTTACAATTTGAACAATGCCTGCTTTGTTCAGAACCCAACTTGACAAACTACACACTGTAAATGATATTGCACAGTGGTATTATGTGAACTCCAAATGCGGTGGAGTTTTCTTTTTTTGTCCAATTTATACAATGCTTATCCTTGCTTTAGCTCAAGTAAAAAGTTGTTTTCTAGCTAGTTTAGTCATGAGTTAGTCTGGGAAAATACCTTTTTGTTTGGCTTACTCTTTTTTTTTTTTCTTTTTTTTTTAATATCTGGTTTAAGTCTTGGTTTAGACCTGCTTCTAATTATGGACCAACTTCAGTAGCAGTTGCTCAGAGACATATTTCCCCTATTCCAAAGGTCGCCGGTTACATCGCCGCTCACGGTATTTAATTTTGTCGTCTCCGTGGGCAAGACTCTTCACGTTCATCTTGTCTGTAAATCACTGTTTGGAAAAGTATTTCAAAAAAGTGAGCTACAATGGACCATTTCTGATTGAAGGGTCCGACACCTGAAAGATCTGTCTGCTACAGTGGAATGCAACAGGATCTAATGTGCGGTTTCAGAACTTCTTCATTACAACCATTCAAAAAGGTTTAATATGTTCTGAGATTGTTATCTTATAAAATTCTATTGATCACAGATTTGCAACCATATATACGTTTTTGGCTTTTAAAAATATATTTCAAATGAGTTTACTTTGGAAATCTTAATGGTCATATGGAGGTTTTAATATTCATCTGGAGAAAGGTAGCGATTCTCCAAATACCACGCCAAAAAAGACATCAGAACCTACAACAAATTGTAAATGGAAAAACTTTCACCCTCAGAACCAAAAGAGAGACATTCTAAAAAAAACTGGACAAAATGGATTATGTTCAAACCCATAATAACTGACTTTATGCTAGATTTCAAATGGACTATTATTTTAAGTGACTGTGACTGTGCTCTTCCCACTTATGTTCTTGTGTTCTGGATTACCATAATTGAAAACTCTAAAAGAAAAATGACATAGAGCACTTTCAAATATAAAACAATGTTCCTGGTACTAAATTTTCCAATATATTCAAATCTTTCTATCTGCAATCAGAACGGTATCTCAAAATCACAATTTGAGCAAAAATAACACATTTACATGAAAAGTGGCCTAATCCTTCAGAAGCAATCACTGCTGCTTTCACAGTTAATGACTTACCTCACAATGTGTGTGTGTGTTTTTTGGGTTTTTTTCATTAAGTTACGCTTAAAGATGTCGACAGAACATAGCAGATTACTAATTAAGAGGCCCACCAAGTTAAAGCGTTCGGTTAGGGAAATAAGGAATAATTAAGAGCGCTTTGACGGACTGGTGAGGCTGATGGAGCACATCAAACGGCAGTTTAGATTCCAACCATCAAACATTCTGTGTAATCCTTTTCTATTACAAAACTGCAAAGTCTGAGCTCCAAGATGTTATCAAAAAAACTTATATTATACAAAATGGGTGAGTTTTGATTTGACCTTTTTGAAATTGTGATTAGATTGGTCATAGTGAGGATGAAGGTGCACAATGTAACTTTTTGGTGTTCAAAGCTGTGCCTGACGCCTATAGCTGGACGCCTATGCACAGAGCTGGACCATCCTATACGCAAAAGACTAAGCTGATGTTGATTGGTTATAATTTTAAGTCTATCTGAAGTTAAGACTGACAACAGGGCCCTGATATGCTCTTCAGCTTAAATGTCGCTTTCTGATTGGTTCAATGTGTTTGTACAATACACGACAATGCCTAGCCTTGGCTCCTCCCTCCTTCCTCGCCGGTGAACACATCTCAGCGACGGCATGAAGGTCGCTTGATGTAAGTGCACCGCCGACACGTGGAGCAGATTTTTAGCTCTTTGGGGGTGGAGTGGAACAGGGTTTTGTCTCAATCTGTACGGAGGTCATTTAAATACAAAGGGCTAAAGTTTCAACTAGTTAATTACGTTAAATACAGAGGATTCATAAGAGCGCTAAGATAAGAGCGGCGCGCAGGCTTTTCAGATTGTTTCATTCACATTTTACTGTCTCTAATATGACTAAATCAGGCTTATATTTAGTGTTGGTTAACAGGGTTATTAGAATGAGAAGGGAAAAGAGGACAGAACAGCAGTGGAAGAGACTGAGAACAGGCTTTAGATTGTGATCAATGAAATGCTCAATTTCAATCAACAATCTATGTTTTATCATGGAAGGTTCTGGTTTTAAAGGTGCACTATGTAACTTTTCTGGCGGAAGTGTCTCCATAGGGTGGACCCCTACCCTAGAATGTTACATATGGCATATGATATCGCCATGGAGACGAGCAGTGGCCCTTCCAGGTCATGTTACAGGTCAGCTCTGTGGAGCGGTGACCCTGCTCATGATAAGAATGCTGATTTTTCAGGGTATTTTTGAGCAATAAATTAAACTGTAATTGAATAAATGCACGATATATATGTTTAATTCCCTATTGTGGAACATTCAAGGCAAAGCAATAACATCTCCATAGAAACAAGCTGGTAGCTGACCTCCACCAAAGAAGTTGCATAGTGCAACTGAACAGAATTTGTTCTTTCTTTATTCTGCTCAAAAGAACTCTATTGAAGTCCAAATAGACATTGTATTAGTCGTGGACCTGGGGTTTAGTTCAAAAGACTAAGTCATGATTTTACTCACACTTCATTCAGCTACAGAAAACCTGTAAAAGTGCCCCAACAGTTGCGAAACATGACTTGTGTTTTGCAATGTTTGGAGAACCCCAATACCCTTCTGGTTGTTCATCAGAATTGTGCTGTTTTTTGTTTTTTTTCTTCTGTAGCTATAGATTCTTTCAGCCTTTGTGCTTCACTGATGGGCTTTCTGATGTGGCTGATACAGATTCATTTAGTGCAGATGATGACAGCTGTGTATCATCTTATGGCGTGGGAATCCTCAATAGTTGATCTCGGGTGGCAATAATAGGGCCCTCATGCCAACTTTTGCTTGTGTGTGTGTGTGTGATAGTGTTTTAGAGTGGGACTCGTTTGACTAAATGAATGACTGGATGAGTGAATGTATTAATGTATATCAACCTGTCCCGGGACTGCAGGTGGAAATGAGCAACTTTACTATAACCTGGCACAAGCATCTTTCCTGTAGGTCAGTGTTTAATGTGCATTGTCCCTGATAAATAAACACATAAACTAAACTAAATAATGCATCTTGAAGGCAGACGCTTAGAATGTCCAAGAGTTTTTGTTGTGTTTCCCTGGTTTCGAGGGTCTCTTCGTGCAATGGCAGACCAGGATGACAGAGAGTAGCTTTGGTGTTTTTACTTTGCACACAGCCACAATTAACCTATCATCCATTTTTGGGGTTTGTTTTGATCCTTCTTCTGGCTAATGAAATACGTAGGTACGCCACTCTTATTGGTGTCCGTGCCACGCCGGCCGCCCCCAAAAGTTGAGCTTTGTTCAACTCCGGATGCCCTGGATGCGCGTCCACCGTACACATTTCACATAAACTGGATGCTTTGGACGCTGCGGTGTGAACTCACTGACAGAGAGGAGAGAACGTACAGGATTCATCAAGCAAACGTGAAATGATGCTTTCATTCATTTTTATTTTTTGTCATTCACCTTCAACCAATTCATCTTCAACCAAGGAGCAGTTTGCATGTTTTCTTATCTATCTTTTCTTTTTTCCAAACAAAAACACACATTTTTACTCTGAGAGTGGACACCTCTCCGCAGATCTGACCAATAACTTGGCCTGCTTGTCTCCGACCATGGAGATAGATATTTAATTCCATGCAATTGAAACTTGCAGGCAAAGAAATAACCATATCTATACGGAGATAAACAGGTGGCGGACCCTCCAGAAAAAAGTTACATAGTGCACCTTTAATTAGTTATGCCATATATGTCCATTCTGTTCTAGACATTCCTAGTCGCTCCTCAGGCCCACGCAGCAGTAACACAAGGTACGGCACGGTGTCTTGCCCGTGGGCACAACAACACGGAGCCAACGTCAACCTGTCGCTTTTGGCGTCCTGAACATAAATGAACTCAACTTTCTCTTGCCTTCATATAACCAGAAAGACGTCAATTAATATGTTGCTTGTGTAACAGAAGCCTGGCTTTAAATATCGGTTACTTTAAACACAGTGAACCGTACTTGCGTTTGATATCCCATTACCATTTAAATTTCCGTCCAATTCTCGACTCGAGCTCAAGCTAAACCCATTTCTTGCCTTTGCCGTCCGCGTTTTCCCCGCACATCTGAGCAGCCTCTCCCCTCAAAGACACAAGTCCGCACCCGCAGCCAGCAATTAAGATCAATCCGGGAACAAAGGAGGGAGAACGCGTCCAAAAAGTGGGTCAACCAAATCCATGGAAGCGTTCTACAGGCTCTTGACCGTGCCCGTGTCTGTACTGCAAAATAAACAGTTCTATTAGGTGCTTAATTTTCTCCTCTTGCCATCCTTTATTAATGTCATTACACTCAGGAAAAAAATGCTATTGGCTGCTCTGGAGGAAAAGCTCGGTCGGCTAGATTAGACAGCGCTGTCCGAGTGCGCTGCCAGTCAGGCTTATACACTGGTGTGGTGTGATGGCAGTCGATAAAGCATTAATCTTATTCAACAATATATGCCGTTTGAGCAGAGCGTCGGGTAATGGATTGTGGTCAGAATGGGAAATAGCGGTTCTGTTAAATGAGGACAGAATAGGGTGTCGTCTTTGCTTTGGTAATGAATGGTTAAAGAAGACGTATTATGCTTTTTGTCTAGTATTTAGTAATAAACTGCAAAATCCCTTGATCATTATTTTGTACGTACATCGTAAACTGCAATATTGATCTAAAACATTGTCCAGCAGGTTTTTGCTACTTTTTTTTTTAGCCGTTATGTATGATGTTATGAAGTCAGAATGTTTTAATCACCCCAAGAATCGT
The DNA here is from genome assembly GCA_015082035.1 of Chaenogobius annularis. NCBI lineage: Eukaryota > Metazoa > Chordata > Actinopteri > Gobiiformes > Gobiidae > Chaenogobius > Chaenogobius annularis. The sequence continues at coordinate 657,915 of BJKM01000196.1, read as the reverse complement.
ACTCAAGCCTCAAATGAGGGATGGAACTTGATTATTCACAATAAAAACTCTTTGATAATTGGGAGAGGAAACTATTATAACCTGGTTAAAAGGTCATAAAATTGATTTTGCACGTCTCCTTGAATGACTGAACATTAAGAACTGGAAAATGTCTTTCACTTTTCTTTTGATCACTTGGATTAGGTGCTTGAAGCCTTTTGGGGTAATGTCAATATGACGCAAAGATAATGAAACTGTGCTTTATTAAAGATTTCTAAAACACTTTATAGCATTAACATTTTATATAACATACAGTAACATAAATGTAAATATTAAAACTTTTATTATTGACTTATTCAAAATGCATTTTACTTGTATATAATATTGTTAAATAAAGTTATATATTTTTTGTGAAGTCTAAAGACAATAGCTGTTTGCAAGGCGGGCACCACCTCATGACATCAGCTTGTGAAACGGCGCGTTCTGAGCTTTTGAGAAGGAAACTGACAGAAAATGATGGATTACTAAAACAGACATGGAAAAAAAAAAAAATGAATAAAGAGTTAAACATTATAATAACAGCAAAAATGAAAAGTAGCTTATTATTCGCCCTATCGGCACTAAAATGATCAGAGCGAGAATTTCCTGTCTTAACCCAGCCTTACTTTGTGACTGTTTGGGCTCCTGTATCTGCCCATGCCTTGTGTTTATGTCAACTTTTATTCCGTCCATTCATCTTGTCTGCGCCGGGGAGGCTAAGGTGGGAGCTTTGTAGCCAATTATAGCGAGCTAGCATTGCTCCGGTGCTTTTTGCAGTGACACCTGTGAACCTTGTGTACTCTGATGCGTTTCTCCAAAGCTTCAATCCAAATGGCATCGCATGAGAAACAAGCAGCACTACTTTCTGTTCTTTGGTACGGAATGACAATGTGACAAAAAGATAGACCTTTTAAAATTGCATTCACCCAGGTCGCTGCAGCGTCGGAATTTGTAAAAAGCTAGCATAACACTGTCAACTTTTGTCCTGAGCTGAAATATTTGCTTGTATGGAGACATTTTGGTGACATCTGTGTTTAAATGAAGCAAAATATCTAGCATTCATCTTCAAGGTTCATTCTTATAATAAATCAGTTGTAGGAGTAAACCCTTGTTCTGTCTGCTGGCGATAGTATAATCCTACAGTATATGCTCACAAATTAATGGTGAATTACTTATCCCTCCAGGGGCGTTTTGCCATTTTACTTTTCTTTTTTTTTCTTTTTTTTTGAATTTGTCGTCGTCTTCATGATAAATATGATATGTGATAAATATGTCCTGCACAATGTCAAACCACTCCGCGAATCAGTAGTAGTTGTTCTTTTGCACAAATGTCTTGAAATATATTGCCCAAATACACTTTTACACAATTGCGAAAGGGACAGAGTACTGCAATGCGTTTGATAGATATGAATATACAATGTTCAAAAACGGTTTGATATTAGCGCAGTTCCAGAATATATGGGCGTGATTTGCATTGACAGTATCACATTTATCACGTTGCCGCCTTCACATCTGTTGACTTGCTTTTATAGAAGTTGTAATAAAAATTAATTCTTGCCATTTCAAAGGTTTTTGTGGCAAGAATTTAACATTTAAAGTTCATTATATGTCTGAATATTAAAATGATGAACAATACTTGTAAATAGGTACTTCTATTTCCTCTTTTGCAGTAATTTGGTGACATTTCTAATATATGTGAAATTAGCATACAAATGGTTATTTACCCCCATTCTAGTGCCACAGCCCTTCTGAGTGGGGTGGCCAGTGCCCCCCCCCTGGCCACTCCCAAGAAACGCCTCTGTTTCCACACTCATAGAATGTTTTATGTGTGAAATACCAATACTGCAGTCTACAAACGTAAGTAAACACGCATTATTCGTAACAGTATTAATAATTGAACAGTATGGGGAATCGTTTTTGATCAATTACTAAATACAACCAGGTATTCGTCCATCATTTTCTACCACGTTTCACCTTACTGTATAATTTAAAGTTTATTCCAAATAGCTGACAGTGTGTATTATTACAGTCTTGCCCATGGAGTATTTAACTTTGCTAGAGGGATAACACTTAAGGAGAAACACTTTTCACGCATTAAAATGTCAAGATTCCAGGATATTTCTGAGCTTAAGAGAACAGCTCCAAGCTATTTAAAAAATAAAAAAAGATGCTGTATAGTTATTTATACTTTTAAGGGGTAGGCTTTTGTATTTTTATCTTTATACTTTGCATAGTTTTTTTAATATGTTTATGGTTAATATATCTTTTTTTTAAATTCCTGCGTTCCTTTAGCTGGTACCCTTCCAAAAGTTAGCAATAACACTTTTTCAATAGGAGGGTGAGTGTATATATTAAAAACCGGGGCTGCTTTGGCGAGTGACCACCACTCAACCCCACACAGTGACACCAGACTCTTCAGACAACATTACCACATCTTGCATCTGTTTTGTGTAGATTGTTACCAGTAGCGATTAGCGCCAAAATTAGCATACATTCTAACAACCTTGTGATAAACATTACATACAAAATTATTATGCTGAACAATAATGCACCATAAACGTAGCAACAACAATAAAACATGTGTCTGTGCTGTCGACAAACAACATTAGTCTTTTTATTTGGTTCCTCTTTAAAATGACTGGGACAGAGTGTTTACATAAGTACCTAACTGTGTGCACAGCTATTCTAAACTTGTCACTCCTGGGAGGGTCTATGGGCCAGGTTTTAGCCAGCAATCCATTGGTTAGTGGACTCACTGTTTATTGTAAAGACATAATGTTCTAATAAAAGACCGTGAAGCAAACTGATCATATTTTCTACAGTTATATAGGCCTGCGTTAAGATAAATACAAAAACAGACAATTGATGTACTTAATATCTCCACACGTGCTGGCGCCTCAGAGATATCGGCTGTGTTTAATGAAGCCATAGATTCTGCCGAGGAAAAAAACCCAAAAACAAAACACATTCTCGTCTGTCTGCGTCTCTGGTCAGGCCCGGAGCGCATACACTCTTTCAACGCTTCACGGCTAATCCGCGCGGCGATGTTAGCAGGCTGTTGTTTGTCTGCTGGGCTCCTGCTCCGTCTCCGTGCTCCGTCTCAGTGTACGGTCGTGTCACTCGCGGGGAGCGGAGTGATTAAAGGCCTTCGCTCACAAACCATGGCGCCGCCGTCTTCCCTTCCTTCCGATCTTAGCATCACCACTCTTTCTGGTGCTATCGGCGTCGGAGCATTTGTCTGAACTGTCACCTTAGCAATGCTGGCAGATGTTTTGGACGAGCTGTCAATGACTAGGCCTGCACGCATGGTGTTTGTGTCGGGGAAGAGGGGGGAAAGACGTGGGCCTGAATGTTGGTTGATGGTCAGGTAAAGGCTTATGGTACAGTATTTGCTGGTAACCTGTGCCGTGCGAATTTCACTTTCATTAGAAGACTTCTGCATTGGTTGTTTTTGTTTTTGCCCCCGGGTACGACTGATGGCTGCAATTGACTGCAACCTCTTACTACAGTAACACATTAAAACAGGAAGTGTCTTGCCAAAGGACCCAACAGCATTATGCATGGGCAGTAACAGGCAATGGCCTTTTGATCAGTTTTTTTTTTTTTTTATCAATTGAGCTACTTCTGATACAAAAACACTCATTACGCAGAATATTAATGTGTTTAAATTATTTATAGTTTTTTTGTTGGTTTAGCGTTTAATTTAATGGGCTCTTTTAAAGTATGGGCCTTTTAAGTACCACCAAATACAGTGATCATTAATTGGGATTTACATACAAAATTGTATTGTAATTGTATTCAAACATATTTATGATGCAACAAACTACTTTCCTCATGGTACTTCTAAAATGTATTCGAGGAGAACACAATAAGGGATATTTTTGAACTCATAAAGGGTCTCTGGCATCAAAAAGTTTGAAAACCTCTGCCTTTAAAGGGAAGGTAAATCCTGCGCGCTTACTGGTTTAAAAGTCACTCCAAACCCTCACTGAGCTGCAGAGCCTGCACAAGCTGCACAAGCACAGTAATGATTGGATGAAGGTGCTGCGGTTTTGGTCAAAGCCGGATAAATGGATCTTGGAGGCCAAAGGCTGTTATAGAGACCTCCAATATGTGGTTTTGAAAACTGTTGTCAAACAATTTCAGAAAACCTATGTAGGCATTTCTGATGTCTATGGAAGAATCTGCAATACTCTGCAAACAAAATCTTCATATGTAGTCATATGTTCAACAAGAAGTGAACGAGCAGAAGGGCTCAATCTGAAAACATCATTTCCTGTATTCTAGTGCATTTTAGCTTCAATACATTGCTTTATTTCAAGGGCAATACCTATTGTATGTCTGTTGCATCATTTCCCCATAGTGGGACAAATAAAGGTTATCTTATTATCTTTTACTCGGCACACACAACATTCTTCATTCTAAAATAAAAGCGTGATTTGAACATGTTTTCCTGAAGATGAAACGTATAGGTCCTGTTTTATAAAATCTCTGGAAAGTCAGCATATCTTCCCTTTTGCAGGACTGCTGACACTAGGTCTCTTTGTGACACTTTTAAGCATCTCGATACCACCAACGGCAGATGGTCCCACAACAATCTCGGCGAGGAGGAAATAAAAGGTGCTGGCTCAGACAGCACCTTTCTAGCTTCTCCATGAGCCACTGATGAAGGTGATGAACACTTAAAACGTGAACAGTACGCTCTGTGATTTTTTCCAACCCTCAGGCGGTCTACTTACGACCAAAAGCTCCGTAACGCACAAAAAAAACAGGCCGCGCAAACAGGGAATACAACGTCCCGGCCAGGTATTTATTATCAGTGACATTTTAGCGTCGCACTCGGATGATGGCACACTATGGCGACCCGGGGGTGTTCGCGTAGCCACCGGACCCCATGATGCTACGGCACAAAGGCCCCGTGTGCTACCCAATAATGCCATCGTTCTCAAAGTACCGCGGAGGACATGATGTATTAACCCGAGCTGGAACGGAGTGTGTCCCTCTGCGTGTCTCCGTTACAAGTGTTTACGTGTTTTTTGTGTGATTAGAATTAAAAGAAGAATGTCCCCTTTTCCAGTACTTGGCAGCAGCAGGAGGCAAGCAGATTTATATCTCGCCTGTAGCTGTAATGTTCTCTATTTAGTTGAAGGGAGCATGGAAAGTTGTGGATATGACATGAGATAAGCCGGAGCGGACAAGTGGTTCGAGGGAAGATGGTGCGTTGGCCTTTACGTTGTGGCTGTTTAATTAGATTTCGGGTCGGCACAATGGGAGAAGAGGATCAGCGTGTCCGACCTCAGCCACCTGGCCACAGCCGACATGTGCGGCTTTGTCAGACTCAACAGCGTGTCGTGACTTGGGTCCACTAGATCATGAGGAGTCTTTTCAGGTGGAAATAATAGTCTACTCTTCCTTTTGACAATAATAAATGCAACAAAATGTATTTTGAGCGTGCACCGAGGGCAAGAAAAGCTACCATTAATACCAAAATAAGTTGCTTGATTGCAATAAACAAAAACTAATAGACCAAAATAAGGTTGTCTAGTCTTTTGTTGTCATGTTTTAACCTTTTTTTTTTTTTTTTTTTTTTTTTTATATCTGTCTTATAGATGCAATGTGTAACGTTTCGGTGGAGGGTCAGCCAGCTGCTTATCCCCTTAGAAAAGTTGTTCATATTATGAAAGTATTTTCATGTTATTTATTTTTATTATTATTATTATTATTATTATTATTATGAATTTTTGTGGCTGGTGGACTCTTAGAAAGAATTTCAATAATTTAGCTGCAACTACGTATTTAAAACTCACAAACTGATTATTATTATTTTTTACAATTAAAAACAAACAGGGCAGGACCAGAGAAAAGAAACACAATGGATACATTTGAAATATATATTTAATAAAAATAAGGCATCCTAAAAAAAAGGAAAGTTAGGGCACAAAGGTCCAAAATAAGAGTCCCATTTAGTCCAGATTCTTTCAGATGTGTTCATTTCCACACTCAAGTCCGTGTGTGATATTTTGTTTCATTTTTTTTTGGTCCAAATGTCAGTTATGACGATGGTCTAGTCCTGTCGTCGTCGGTCCAGTTTATTTCTATGTGATTTGTCTTTTTCCCAGCCGCCAGTAGTATTATGTTCCAAAGATATCCACACACACACACTGAATTTCAAGAATTCCAAGAATTTCCACCGACTTAAAAAAAAATATCTTATATCCAAATATTTGTTTATCTATTAGGTTGAACTGTGGACGTGTTATTACAAAATTCCTTCATTTGATAAAGGTAGATGAATTGGTAGTGTACAATTTCTACTTTGTCGACCATTCTCTGCCTGTACTCTGTTGTGCAAGAGTGCATACCTTGTTCCATGTAAGGGAAAGGTATGCTTGGGGACAATAGGTTGACTATGTAAGGTCTGTCTGAGGAAGAAAGGACTGTGGCCCAGACTTCTTCTGACTGCCACAAACAATATGAAATACAGTGGATCTCAGTCTGGGGAATTTGGCTTTCTGTGTCAGCGTTAGCACGGTGCATTTTTGACCTGTTATCTACAAAAAAAAAAACATGCAACTGTACACTATTTCTCCTTTTTTTTTTTTTTTACGGCTTGGTATTATGATCATTTTCTTTCTGTCTTATGAAAACGTTAGTAGCATCGTACGGTTTTAACTCGCCACAGTTATCGTAGTTAAAATTGTTTGAAAATGCATCAAATTCAACAAGGCAAGTGCGACTGAATGTGTTAATAGCGTAGTAGTGTGTTCATTTATTTTATTCTTATATTTTGGATTATTAAGGATTGAACCACTATTTTTCACCACATGGACAAAATGAAAAGGTGCCAAATTATAGTAACTACACCTTTTTAATTAGCCTTTTTATAAATGACTTGACTCATAATGAACAAAATTGAAAAGATTCAGGTTAAACTACTTTATTTGGTAAGGGTAGTAATTAAAGCTAGGAGACCTGACTTTATTGTAATTGAATACATTTTGTGAATGTAATGAAGTTTTTCTCATCAACCCGGAAGTGAAAGCCGTAAGCCGCGCTCTGATTGGCTGTGCTTGGATGGTCCGCCCCAGCTTCACTTTAAAAAGTATAGTCGTCATAAAGTGATAATCAGTAACAGTTGATTGGAGCAATAGTAAGTAAGTTGTAGTACAAGTCAAATACATGCACTTTTGAAATAACTAAGCAGCCACTCTTGAGCACGTCCATGAACATAACCATAACCCATATGGAAACTACCAATTAGCACCGCTCCTGAAGTTTAATGAGCGCAACAGTAACCAGAAATGCTAAAGACCTCCACTCGATACGCCAGATGTTAGGATTTCTCATTATATCCTTGTCGTTGTTTTTTTTCCGTTACATTGAACAGCGAGTTTCTATAATTGTAATTTTGCTAAAAGTCGCTCTGGTACATCATCGCAGTAGCAGAGCGGTGACAAAATGACCCGATTTGCAATGGATATGGTGTAATGTGTGGAGAAAGAAGTGGAATCGAAATCTAGATATTTAGGCCTGTATAATCCAACTCACATTTCAGACAGCACATCACAAAATATGTATTATTGTATATATTTGATACATTATACAAACTTTCTTCATTAAGGCTTGAAACTACTGGCAAATTGTCAGTTTGCTCTTTTAGCATAAGCTCACCTGGAAACAACAAAATGGTCCAGAGTTTTTGGGGTTTTTTTTCTCAATCATTATGTTTTTATTTGTATTTCTTTTATTATTATTATTATTTTATTTTTATTGTATTATTCTTTTTATTGTTCTTTTATTTTTTCATGTTATCAATTTGCATCCATAGATTTATATGGGACATCAAAAGCTGTTTTCTCATAAATGCTTTTTCTAAATAAAATAGCAAGTAAAAATAACAAGATTTTGAAACTGAAGGATTTGTTGACAACAAATTCTAACCCTGACTCATTTATGTTTTACGCCAATTTTCAGACAGATATTCTCAAACCAATACATTTTGTAGGTTAACCAAATTAAGTAAAAGCTTTCAATTTTTCAGATTTATATGTACCAAATAGGTGCATATAATCTTGGCAAGTTTTACACCTAAAGTTCCTAATTTCTTTTTTAATATAAACCTATTAATTGTTGAAAAATATGTAATAAATGTTTTCCTTATATCTATGGAAGTAAACTACAGAAGTTTCATCTCTTAATTTAAGATTGTTTACAAAAACCTGTAATGATGAACTTTTGACTTTTGATGAACTAATCCTTTGATGAAGATATAGGGAAATTAGCCCTGAAACAACTTCCATTCACATAATCCTTACATAACTTCCATAGCATTAGTTAGGCATGAACAGCTTTTAATTATCAGTTATTGGTGCAGCTCAGAAAATGCTATACCGTCCTTTCGTCAGTATAACCACATTTCCAGGCCAATTTTACCTTCAACCCACGTAGCCACACATCACGCGCACATTACATCCACGTGTCCAGCAGCCTCGTCAGCACCGGACAGCCGCATTTGGCATTATTATCCAGCGCAACTTATTGGAGCTATTCAGGATTAAGTACTTTTCCCAGAGGGCACCTTGTCGATTCAATTTGGGATTAGGACGGCGGAGTAAAGAGACTTGTTAGGCGAAAGCGAGCCAAGATGCAACACACCTCCCTCCCGTAGCTTACCGTACCTTCTCCCCCCGCGTTGACTATTAGCCCTCTGCCACTTAATCGCTACGGCACAGTATTGCAGCCTCCTGTATATCAGCAGAGGCACTCCGTCAAAGTCAGGCCCGCGGTAAGGCCCGGGAGCGCGCCACAAATGGGACTAATTAGTAACGTACAAAAGGCAGGAGCACAGCGCTCATCCCGGGACACTCAATCCTTGAAGGCTGTCGAGGATAGAAGGAAAAAAGAAAGAAAGAAAAAGAAATGTGCCAGAAAGAGTGTACTTTCCAAGATACATGGTATTGATAATATGCTAAAAAACTACAAGGTGGATTTTTACGGCGCACCTGCGAAACGGGATGGCTATCAGCGCTAACGGTGAAATGTGCTAATGTATGCGGTTCATGCTAGGCTACGTTGAGCATAAAGCTGGGTATCTGAAATTGAGTTTTACAGCAAAGTATTATTATATCTCAATAACCTCTTCAAACATGGTCAGTAACTGTGTGTATTTGAATTGCTGCTTTAAAATGTAAAATGTATGATTATTTATTCATAAGAGTCAGAAAGTTCCAAAACCAAACTTTTCTGAATATGGACTTCAGATGAACTTTTTACCCATAAAAGAACTTAAAATGTGCAAGAAGGACACAAATGCTAGTTCATTTCATTTTAGTTACAAGTAAAACTTTCTTTTTATAACTTTTGAACACCTTAAATTATGATAGTTCACATTGTTTGACAAAATAAGATCCAAAATCCCAATTCCCCCAATTCTTATAATTTTTTTTACCTAATATCAACAAAATGAAGCAATATTAATTTTTTGAAGGCATTTTTGACCCGTAGCATTGACAAGACAGTGTAGCGTGTAATGGGGGTGAGAGAAGGGTGGACATTCAGCATATTGTCAGAACCGGGAATCAATCGGCCGCACAGAGCCTGACACTCAATTTTGTTAAGTAAAAGTACAGATACAGTTCCAAGAAAATGACTCAAATAAACACAAGTATCACATCAATAAATCTATTTAAGTAAAAGTACTTGTTTAAAAATGTACTTAAAGAGTGAAATTAAAGGGATTTCACAAAGATGTTGAGAACTGTTTTACGCGTGCAGTGATTTTGGTAAAGAATCGCGCAGATCTTTAGTCAACAGGGGCAATTTGAATACATTTCTTGATTTTGGTTGTTTCGCTCAAAGCTCGGAATTTAACACAAAAAACGTGAGGCAGAATTTCACCCCGAACATGCTTAAAATAACTCCTCAAACCAAAAGGAACATACTTTCTACTTTTCAATCAGGTTCAAAAATGTTTCAGACAATACCTAATGCAGGCAAGTAAAAAGTATCCACTGATAAAATGACTGAGGTAAAGCACAGTTACCTAAAAATGTTACTTAAGTACAATATTTTTACTTTTGTACTTTACGCCACTGATGGCAAAACATTTAAACCTGGCTATATACATTTTTCAAATTTATATTTTCACATAAACTGCCTTCTTTATATATGAAAACATTACATTATGAAAAACGTCAGATCCGCTTTTCTTATATTCAAGTAAACTGAAATTGATATCGGCAATTATTTTTTGTTCTCCAGCAGTGTCTTACATCCGGAACACCAAGGTTGGAGAATAAAGTAAAAAAAAATAAAAATAAAGTTTGAATGACATTAAGAAACCGCGGACAAGGATTTCCTGTACACCACTTGAATAACATCACGCTGTGGGGCGAGAATTCTTAATTACGCGGGATTACTCTAGATTACGTGAATGAACGTGAACCACAGCACCCAAAGATTTATCTTCATGTATCTTCATGGTCAGGAGTACCTTGCCGGAGGATTCGACTAATGTGCATCTTTGGGGAGGAACACAAGGACAACATGTAAGCTCCGCGCAAAAAACAAAAAAGCCCAACAAAGTCCAGGATCTTGTTCGTTTAAGCGACGGTTCTTGACCACAATGACACTAACGCGACTGTAAACGAGTTAACAAGCCCGTAACGGCAGGCCAGATAACGCGCCTTCACTGTCGCATATTAAGCAAGTCTGTGGACCCCATTCTTCGGACATTAGCACGTCAATAAAGATAATGTTGGCTGCCACGTACGGAAGCATTGCGGCGCTAAAAGGCTGTTCCGCGGAGCGATGCAACAGAAATGAACTCTTGATTAGCAGAACAATCCACTGTAGGAGGACGGCGACCACTCGGAGCACGCAATCATAGGCCATTAACGCTTTTTCAAATATCAACCTTGGAGATTTAAAGAAACCACTTAGCTAAATGAAAACCACGTCACCGGGCGAGCGGCAGCAGCGGACGGCACGAGTGTCCGGTCAATGGAGCTGAGGGGAAAAGATATGATTGTAATAGCGGCTTTATGGGGCCCACTGCTGTTTGGACATCACTTAAGGAGATTTAATTGTTATTGGTGCGATGAAACTTTGGTGAAGATGGTCGGGCTGTGGCCGGAGGCTAGTGGGCCCACCCCCAGTAAAGGGCTGCTCGATGGGAGGGCTGGACAAGAGGAGTGGGCTGCCTGGAAGATTAATGGGAGGGTTATGGCTTATGCTCTGGTCTAGGATGGAGACAAGGGCTGCAAGATTAGTCGTAATTGAATAGAAATCACTATTTGAATTGTTGAAAATGAAAAAGACTGCTATTATTTAAAGGAATGTAAGAAAATATCCTGTCTTAAAACCTGCTAACCCTGTAGTTTAGACCTCGTCAAACATGTTCGGAAATGCACAGTGATGGAAAGTAATTTTTTTTACGTAAAGTTTTGAGTAAATACTTCTTACTTTCACTAGATTTGAAAGCAGGTTCTACAACATAAGTTTTTTAACTGGAGTGAAAAGCAAAAAGTACTTTTCCTCACCCGTTTTATTTTTTTGCCTGTTCATGGTGACCGGCTTCCAAAAAGATTTGAGCCAAACAAAAATAATAAGGAGCAAAGTTGTGTAATCCCTCATTCGTCCAGGGGTGGACATTGTTGGAAACGCTTCAGTTGTAGTTACCTGGACACTGTTTATAGAAAAACAAGACATTTCAACTCTCATCCAAGAGTCATTCTCAATCTGCAGATCGAGTCTGAAAACTCGGATATTCATCCTACTCTGAGTAAGCCCTGCCCACCGGACGGGACCTGTTTTTGTTTTTGTTTACACTGAGTTTCACCTGAAACCAATATTCTTTGTTCATCCTAACAGCCCTGCAATGGCCCATTAATGACTATAACTGAATCCTTTTCTACAATGAAAAGGAACGTTTAAAAAAATTAATTCAGGATCTTTGTAGGATTTGTTCAATGGATTTTTCCCAAAACAATTTATTTTTTTTATTTTTTTTTCGCTCTGTTTCACAAGACAAATTACAATAATTCCGTTTTTTTCAATTTGCTCCCGACATTGAAACAACATATTGAAATACAGCCTTGGAGTGTGGTTTCTTTATTTGTTTTGCACGACATGGAAGTAGTTTCTGGACTGTACCAACAGTGGAGCCGAGCTCGAGCTACAGCTACTCTCTTCCGTCTGTTTGTTCGAAAATGATGGCGCTCCACCGCAATAAAGGCAGTTGTGGGTTAGAGTTCTACTTATGTGAGTCTTCTATGTTGTGGCCTTGAGAGCCAGGGGTCCACTCGGAACACACCATTTGAGACGACTGAACAGTTTTGGATGGATTTAAAATGTAGAACTTTCTTCCTGTGAGTTTTGTGGGAATAGGAGACAGATATGATACGTTTTCCTTCTACTTTTGTTGATTCATTTACAGTTATTAGCCACAGTATGCCTCAAATGAAAGACCTTTTTGAAGGAATGAAACTGCTATATTTAAAAAAATTCGATGAAAGCAAAAGTTTGTCTGTCAACCGTGGCATTGACCCAGATACGATGCTGTACTCAATGGCCGCCTGAACAAAAGATTTCTCCATTCGCACTTTCTTTGACAATTTCCTCTCATATCTGCTCAGACATAGGAACCTCCGGGGGCCCCAGTACACGTGCTGACCGGCCCCCTACTGAACACAGCAGCCCAAACGCAACAAGAATACAGAATACCTTCCTTTGTAAGCCTTTCGTGTAACCATCATTTGTATCAAGAAACCTTCCTCCGCGAATAATACACTTATACGCTGGAATATCCTATTTCTGAGATGCTACTTTTAGATGCTATAAATCATAAAAAGCCCGGCTGTATTTAGATTCAAATCTTTAGCATACATATAAGTAATTGCAAAGTTTAAGGTGCTCCTTGTTGAGACATCGCCGATACCTGGTTTTCCTGAGAAAGCAGCGGAGCATTTTTTTCGTGGGAGCATATTTTCTTATTTCCCACGGGAGCCGCTCTGTGAAAGGTAACTAAATCAACATAGAGAGGCAGAACATCCCTCTCAATTACAGGTGAGACTTCTGCTACAGGAAGCGCCGCGGTTTACAGCAGACGAATATTACACAGATCAGAAAGAGTACAGGAACAAGCTCATGGATAACATCCCGCTATTATAGTTATGCACCCACTTTGTATTGGGATTTGCACAGATCCACATTTGAATGACTGAGAGAGGGGAGGGTCTTGGCAAGTTAAAGTTCAGGTCCAACCCATCAACGTAATCTACGCAAAGAAGTCTCGTAGTGTAACAAGGTGTACTTTTGAAAAAGATGCGGGGTCAAGAACTGGACAAGTTTAAAGGAGATCATTATTTCTTTCTGGCACTTGATGTACAACATAAGTGGATCATCATTTTACATTTTGTTCATTGCTAACCCTAATATGGATCTAAAACTGCTTAGTAATAGAAACCAGTCCATTGACTTCCTGTTCAAAAGTGCTGAACTGCTTAGTCCCGCCTCTTCATAATGACGTTTCAGTGTAACAACCAGCAGATTGTCATTTACATGTTATTGTTTTGTAAGAGTGTTTCTGTGACATTTTGGAACCCTACATGTATCACTTGGAGTCTTGATTTTTCAAATAATCCCAACTAGGTACAGGGATGTGGGCGGGGATAGGGGGTAGGGTGAAAACAGGATTTTTCTCCGTTGCAGGACAATACAGGCTTACTCAGACATGCAGTAATCAATCAAATTACACCTCTTTGTAAACTAATGATGAGGAAACATTGTAACGAGGTTAAAAGCTCATTAAAGTTGGTCTATTGATCATGGTAGATGTTAGGGTTTTTTTTCTTTCACTTTTAATTCGATTCCATTTGATACCAAAACTGGAATTACCAGTATCAATTCAAAGTATAAGTTATATTCACTTCTCATACATATTATCTAAGTGCAGTGTTTTATTTACACATTTATACACTCATTATAAGTGATTATGCTGATTATTCACAACAACTAAACTACATCTTTACAACTGAAATATCAAGAAACTTTAAATGTAATCACTATAAGAAAGGATGGATAATGTGGGTGTTAATGGGTCATAATTAAAGTAGTTCTACTGTCTAGTGTTTATACATGTTATGATGTAGCTTCATGACGGAAATCCAACTTACAATACAATACAAACAGTGTCATGGTGACTCCTGTTTTACTGTTACCGCAGAGGTGAAAGGAGGCTTGCTTCTGAGTTCAGCATTTGTAATCGTTCACTTGATGTATACAGATATTCAAATGCTAAAATGCTCTGAATGAGTGGCCAGGGCATTTATTTGGAGTTGACGCCACAGAGTCCAGACCTCACTCTCTTCAAAAGGCACGTAATATGTTTAGACAAGACAATAGCACTAGTGTCTGACTCTGCTCACATAACAAGGCAACAACTGCAGACAGAATTACAAATCAGAGTCATGCAAAATACACTGTGTTGAACCAATTGTATAATGACATTATCTTTTTATACAATATTTGAGTACAATGCCTCTGAGGCCCCTCAGTAGACCCCAGACCCCACTTTGGGAACAACTGGTCTAAACTGTTCAAATGTAAAGTGTTTCCCAAGAACATGCCTTTATACATTTGCACTATTTTAGCATATGAGTACATTTGCAAAAGCAACACTTTCTACATTGTGAAGCATTTGATTGACCGCAAACTCGTAAGGCGAGAGCTGATTGGCTGTCCTTTGGTGGTCCACCTGCTTCACTTCTCCATCTGAAAAAGCTGGCCAAACGAGGCATGCATGTGAATCCAAGCCATGCACCAAAGGGTTTGTGAGAACGAGAAACTAGAGAAAGTAGTTGTTTTAATCATCTGTCTCATAGTCACAGTTTAAATATGAGGAAATACCAATGCAATAAAACATAATAAACCTAATAAACCATAATACATAATATATACCCTATTTGGAACCCACACAAGAGACTCAATCTTTCTGTTTTCCCGCTCTAACCACTATTGAATTTGGCCTGTAATGTTGCGTCTCCATAGATCCAATCGCCTCTGTGTGGATGGAGCGATAGCCAAGTGTAATCAGCGGTGGTCAGCGCGAGATGGCCAGCAGAAAGCCCAGCAGTTGGCCGCCGCCCAAGCTGGACCCAAACCAAGAGTGTGCGCTGGTGTGACAGGTTAATAAAGCAGCCATTGTCCCCCCGAAAGAATACCAATGTGGATTTTTATCTACGCTTTGAGCCAGTTTTTATGCCTGAAGTTTGAATAAGCAATTTCCCAAAACGGTACTACCCAGCCCAGCTTTACAGTTATAGCACATTATGCAGGAGATAGACAGGATTATTATATATTTAGTTTGCCTAGTTGTCAGATGTAAGCCTTATTATGGAGTGTCTTGTTGGAGGGAAAAAAAGTGTCAAGACCAAATTTAGAGTTTAATTTTAGAAAATGCACTCGCTGCTTGAGGACGGCGCAGGCAATTTATCAAATGGTTTCTCTTTCCAAAAAAAGGTAGAAGTCCACAGACCATTATCGAGAAATCTTTGACAGATAGTGTGCTAAGATTTGGCTTGGGCTCGGTCGTAAAGGTTTAATTTAAAGACTATGGGTGAGACAAATGCAGTGTTTTTAGAAAGCAGTGGGATATACTGTAGTAAGCAACCAATTAGTAAAAGTAGTCCACCATCAGTCCTATGAACTTCATAGGACTGATTAAGTGTTTTCAGTGTGGTAACTACAAGTCGCATATTCTTACTATGGAAAAGTAATGAGAGTATTCAGAACTGATTACTTGCATACTTAGTTTACTAAAGAATAACCATAAGACTGTTTACTATAAATGGCTTTGAAAAAAGAGAAACGTACAACTAAAGAACTATTAAAAATTACTCATTTATCTAAATGTATAAGCTTAGCAACAACTAACGTTGTTTGAAAATGATTATCTTCCATCGTCTCAGCCCTTTTTCTAATCAATGCTTGATGTATTATTCCTGTGATGTGCATATTTTAATTAATTACCCAACACCGCCACAACGGTTATCTAATCTAAAACCTGTATTTTTTTTCATTTTTTTTTACTGTTATAGGCCTGTGATCTATGAATATGCCATGTTTTATCTTTTTTTTGGCACAAAAACGCAAGCTTAGAAGGGCAGGTATAATTGTAATCAGACTTTTAATTTTTAAAAAGTAATGCATAACATCACTGTGTTAACTGCCCAACACTGCTGATCTAACTAATCAGTAACTCAATATGTAGTTTTATAAAAAACAAAAGAGAAGTCCATTACATTCTTGTTGTTTTTATCAAAACACACTGGTTAAATTTAGAACTACGGCCTGCACAATCTTCTCTAAAAAATATACACAGTAATTTCAAAACCATCTCAGACCATATGCTTCACAACAATCAAATGTGGAAAATTACCTTTCAATTACTCCTGATGCCAACTTCTGGACTCAAATCTGTAACATTATTTATCTTATGTCCAAAAATGCCAACTTACAATTAATACAATGCAAAACACTTGCAAAACACAGAACACATTACACAGGTCAAATCAGAGATTTGCACGCATTGCACTCAGAAAAGTATAGACACACATAACCAGCACACCTGGCACTGCACTCCAGTCAAACACTTTTGGGAAGAGGTCACACAGTCACTGTCCACTATAGTGGGCTGCCACATCCCATTATCCCCCCCTCTCTGCCTGCTAGGGGATATCACCGTGATTACTGATAAAACAATAAACTTCAACCATCGCCATGAAATCTATCTTCATGAACTGGAAAACCCGCAATCGCATACACATTAACCACGGGGAAAATCTTCTCACCGACTTCATTACAATGGAATATACATCTCCCCCCTATAATCACTCATCTGAAACAGACCTCCCCCACCTAACGCTCTCTTGACCTTTTACAACTCTGATTCCCTTCTCTTCTTCCTCCATCTTCCACTCTTCCACACATTTCTTTAAAAAAAAAAAAAAAAAAAAAAAAAAAAATATTTATATATATATATAATTTTTTCCAATTTTATAAACCAATAGATAATACAGAACACAAATAGAACAAAACACAAAACGACTAGAGTATAGATCAGAGGAAAAACACACATACATTTCAACTAAACACAAATATAACCACAATCGCGGCATATTAAAAATAAGAGTCCCATCTGGTCCAAATTAAGTCATTTCTTTTTTATGGCCTTTTTTCCTGCCACCAAAAGCACACTCCAAAGGTATCCGCTGATTGTGTCCATGGCAGGAATTTTGAGGCCCAAGTACATAGTTCAAAAGTTGAGAGGGATGGCAGTGTCAAAAAGTGGATGCAGTACTTTATTTCTTCACACATTTCAATCATCTATCAACTTTATGTATTTGTCTGTGAGCCAACTCCTACACAAGCACACAACCACCACCCTGCCACACGAACATACATGTATTGTTGTTATTATCATCATTATCATTGTTACTGTTAATAGTACTGCTGAAGCTAGCGTAAATTCAGCCTTGGGGACCTAACTCCACCCCGTTTACATCCACAGTTGCATGGCGCACCTCCTCTGCACCCAACCAGCATCATTCTACCCCATTTAAACCCTCAGGCAGTTGGCTCGGCCGTTTTCAGTCCGTGCTGCGACCCACCTCCTCCCCTTCTCCTCCTCTGCACCCCTAACATTGTCCTCATCGTCCTCTCTAAGCTCTTCATCATACCCTACCACCACCAGCCTCCAGGCCCTGGGGGAGACATCTAATATATATCTATCATGGCACGCCCATAATCGCAATGTCTTCTGCCGGGGTCTGAGCGCCAAATAACCCATGTAATACAGCCTGCTAAATGCTCCTTTCTGTTTTTGTCGGAGTCTCTCCAGGGAGAAATATCATTTCATATTATCATTTATATCACTTTTTCTATGTCATTGCTATCACTATCATTGTCACAACTGTCGTCCTGAAAATATGTGCGTGTGCGTGTACAATAAAAATGTGTAGTGGTATATAATGATTGCTATTCAACAATATGACTTCATGTACAACAATCTACTGTTTGGTGATAATGATAATATAATACATTCTTACTCTGTTTGAAAGCACGCACACACTCGCACAAACACGTACATGTGCGCCCACACACACACACACACAATCGCCCCGCTCTGAAGTTTCTAGACCAGGGCTATTCAACATAAGGCCCGGGGGCCAAATCAGGCTCGCCAAGCAATTTAATCCGGCCCACGACCCATCTTCCAACTATTGAGAACATAAAATAACAACTGCGAAAATAAAGTTGAAAAACCCTGTTCTAGACTGTTGTCCCTCTATTCGTCTAATGTTGTTGTTGTCTGTATGTTGTTGTTGCTGTTGTTGTCTGTATGTTGTTGTTGCTGTTGTTGTTGTTGTTGTTGTTGTTGTTGTTGTTGTTGTTTTGTATTTGTAAATCAAGTAGTTAAAAAAAAACAAAAAACACTGATTTTAAATCTCTTAAATGTCTATTTTTACATGAAAAGTACGCTTGGATTTTGGGATACAACATGTGTTTTTACAAATACAGTTCTGGGTAGATTATGAAAGACACATTCAATCAAAAACAACAATAACTATCAACGCAACATGATCTGTGGAAGACGTGAAACCTGCCGGAGGGATGATGTCTAACGAAAACATATCGAGTTTGGAAATCTGTACTTTGATAAAAGAAGACACATGGATTATTGGGGTAAAATAAACAGGTTTAACAGGTTAAACCTGTTTAAATAAACAGGTTAAAATAAACAGGTTTATTTAACCTGTTTATTAAATAAACAGGTGTATTTTACCTCAAAATAAACCTGCTAATTTAATTTTGTTTAAACGCAGCCAATAAAGCTACGTTCTGGAAACTGACACATAAAAATAAGTTATAATCCACTTACACAACTGCTTTGGTCGCTTAACCTTCTTCGTTACAAACGCATGATAACTTTGAAAAGGGTGTTCTTTTGCGTTTACATGAAAGTCTTGCACTCCGCGGTGACACACGGAGCACGAGGAGCTGCCTGAACCTGGCTGTGCACTCATTTGCAAATGTCAAATGTAATGCAAATGGAACATGCCTGGTGATCTGTGCTAACACGCTTAACAACCAGTACATAAATGTCACTATCATTTTACACTCATTTAACCAGACGCTCAGTTAAACTCGTATTAGCACTGGTTTGTGTAAAGACATTAATATACAGACTGTAAAACCACCCTGTCGTATTTTTAAAGCGGATATGCTTTTTTAATTTGCCCCATCAGAATTAATTTGACTGTGTAGAAATATTGGGGAATAATTACTATAAAATCTAATATCCAATTAATTTTCCTACTTCAAAAGAAAGCCATTAGAATTGTCAGTTATGTAAATGACAATGCCCCAACAAATGCTCTTTAAAAAAAAAAATCTAATTAAAAACCTTAAAATTACATGATCTTGTTGAAGACAGAGGATCTAGTCTTTTTCAGAAAGCAAATGCAAGGACTAACTTAAAAACCAGATGTATCCCTGTTCGAGGAGGTTTGGATGAAACATTACAAGACTTTACATTTTTAAAAGAAGATTTGAAGTGCCTCTGACAGGTTGAATGACTCGTTGAACTAAAATGCAGTTCAGATAAATATATTTAGAATTTTGCTAAAATTATAAAAAATGTTATCAAAGAATAGCAAATGTTTTAGGTTTATTATTTCGCTTCCTGTTTGTAATTTATGACAATTTATGAAACTCATCGAATGTCACAATTTATTTTATTTGACAAATCAAAATATATGCGAGCTCCTTTTATTTTGGTGAATTGATGTTTAGAGAGTTAAAAAAAATAAAAATAATCTTTGTGTAACTTCTGCATAAACTTTGACTGGAATGAGTGTCCCTAGTGTGACGTCACTTCCTGCCATTGTCTACTGATTTTTCATAAAGTCAAAATTTGAAAATCGTAAAAATCTGTCATAGGCACTTTGTCTAATGTAATAGGAAAATATAGAAATAAATAGAAATGGAAGGAATTGTGTAGTTTAGTGCATGTAAGTTACTAATATAGTTCAGTTTAAATCATTAATTACCTGATGTGTCGCAATTTTGTAAATCAAATTTGATGTTAATAGGGTTAGGCAAAATAAGCCTAATTCCTTTCAGGTTGCAAAATGTTGTTTCTAATTTTTGAGCTTGTTTTTCCTTTGCCTATTGATCAATCAAGCAGATACGTGCATGTATTTCTATTTATGTCATAATCTCTGCTATTTAATTCTTATTTACAAAAACGTCAAGTTGTTTATGCTATAGTTTGATGTTTTGGTTGTCAAGACGAATATCCAATCAGAAAGCAGAATGAGCCTCACATGTGTCTCACTTTTGCTGATTTATACATAAACCAAACATAAATCAGCAACCGATTGTTTCTGCTACTAATAAATGAATCCAGCTATTATTCTTTTGCTTAATCGAGTCGTCGTTAGGATCACAAAAGGCCTGTGGATTTGAGATTTGTGGTAAATTTGACCCAGTTGAAGATAAAGTGATGTTGGCGTGTATAGCCCAGGAAAACTTTAATCTGGTTACTAAATTAGTTTATGATTATTTCAATATTCGATCAGTTTGAGGAGAAGGAGCTGAACATGAGCCATGGCCTGAACACAACCTGAGAATGAGCAACAGCTGCATGTGTCCACTGTTCAGGTAAAGGGGGAGTTCACACGTTCACCAAAATTGAGACTAAACCTAGACTAGACCAAGTCCACGTCAGGAGTAAAGTGAGATCACACGGTGGGACCAAGGCTTTGTGTTGAGTTTCAAATCCTTTCAAGTTACTGCGCCAAAAGACCAAAAACAGCTCATTATTTAGCAATTCATACAGTTTTTGTGAATGTTTCTGCTTTTAAAAGTCCTGGTCACATCTTAGTATTTACTGTAGAGAGAAAAAAAGTTATTTATTTTTGTCATTCAAGTCCAAGACGAGTTTCAAATCAGTCCATTTTATCAAGTCAAGTCATCAAAACAGTGACTCAGGTCCGACTCGGGTGTGGACGTCCAAACCTCTGCTACAAACCCTTTTTTAATTTGCAGTACGAAGCAGCTACCACTGCACCTTAGCACATGTTGCTAATTTAGCCATACAAAATAAATCACTGTACCCTTTTGCCAACAGGGGGTGTCAGAGGGCTAATCAAAGTGTGACGTGTATTGAAAACAGAAGGGAAAAAGTTAAATAGAACATAGAAAATAGAACATGTTCAATCCCAATGAAGAACTATCCAGAATATGAATAGCACGCTTTGTCTACAAAAAAATAAAAAAATAAAAAAATCATATTATCAAACAAGCTTTTTCCAACTTTTTATTACCTCTTTTTTTTTTTTTTTTTTTTTTTGCGTTAAAGGACCCATGCAGGAAACTTGAAATCAAAGCACTGCGCCTCCCAGTGGAATTGCCAGCCCTCCAAGTGTATCCGCTAGCATCTTAGCAGCTCCCCCTTTTCCTTATTTGGAGAGTTGGAAACATGTAACCCCACCGCCACCCCAAAATAAATACATAAATAAATAAATAAATATATATATAAACAAAATACAAAAACACAGAAATATTCACTAATGAAAGCTACAGCGAGTGGTTCATTAGAGGAAGGTCTGCTCCTCGTGGAAAACAACATTTGGATTCTACAGCAGAAAGTGAACATTAGTGAATAGAGGGTAATTACTATAGCAATTTGAACTGTGCAGGATGTGATGTGCTATTGTTTTTGTAGGGCAATTTTATTTAGAACCAATGGAATGAGTATATATTCAGTTTATAATGCTTTTAAAATAAGGATCCTTAGTAAACGATTTATAATGTGTCAATAAGTACTTATGTGTTTATAAGCACTTTATAAGCAAATCGTATTTATCACTTTTATAGAAAACTGTTTAAAAAGCAGCTTAATTCTCTTAGTCATTTATACATAGTTTATAAACACAGCTTCGGTGTATTAACTTTTACTGGAAATATAAACCATTTACAACTGCTATTAATTGTCTAAGCGTTTATGAACAAATAATTAGTGCTTATTAACGCCTTTAAAAATAGTTAACTAAGGAACCTTGTTTTTAAAACGTTAACCAGTTTAGTTTGGTATCAGATGTTTTCTTTTTTTTATTATTAAACAAACCTGTAAAATGGTCTTTAAAAGACAACAATGCATAAACAAGACATAAACATAAAAAGGTAATTCCGTTTAAGTGATTATAAAAATATACAGCGTATTTAACTCTTCTGTTTAGAACTGTCTTTATGTTTTAATATGTTTTAATTCCAACTGTATACAATATTTAGAATTTATTAATGAGCATTTATTTATTTTAAGTAATCTTTTTGTTTTTTACCATTCTTCATTTCTTCCTTTTTTTTTTTTTAAGGTGATCAATAAAGTTTGCACATTTGGTCTTCGCGGTTTCATTTCCATTTATTTTTGCAAACATCACCCTTTCCTTAGAAGGGCTTTTCCAACGCTGTCGAGCCAACCGTAACATGACATGATGCATACAACTTCAAATTCAAATAAATGTAATGGCTTACAATAATAATCTATTTATTATTACTTTGTGTACATTGTATACATTTTTACAGGAAAACTTGGTACAACTGCATAATAACTACAACTTAATAAAGCATGAACAAAGACTTAAATCATGATTCAGACTTAGTACCCACATGCAAGCATGAATCATTCTTAATAAACTATTTGTTCATTATGAATTTAGTCTTCATTCATGCTTAATTTATGGCTATTAAAAGGTGGTAGCTGTTATAAAGTGTTTCCAAAATAATGCAGTTGCCAAGTTTTCTGTAATTCTTTTTATCTACACCTTAATTAACCTTAATAAAGCATGAAGAATGACTCAGCATGAATTCATAAAACAAATAGTAGCTATTTAGACTTAATAACTACTTCATTCAAGTGTTAGGTTTAGTGACATATGGTATGGAAATTTGGGGAAAAACTAATACAAAACTAGAATCAAACATATTTTTAGACTACAAAAAAAGGTTATTAGACTGATCAATCATGTGCATTATAATTCGCTTCGTAACCCATCGTTCGTACTGTCAAAGCTTTTAAAGAGTTTTGAAGATTTGTATTCTGCTAAGTTTATGTATGTATTCAAAGATAATCAAATCCCTAAATCATTGAAGATAAAGTTTACCCAGAGAGAAAGTAAATCTAACTTGAGGATGAACGTGTTAGTTTGGCAGACCTGACATGAGAACGACGCTGAGGGACGTTGCTTCAAGTAAAGGAGTTAGATTATGCAATAGTTGTGGCGACGAGTAAAAAAAAAAAAGTTTAAAAGTATCTTTAAGAAAAATAGTGATGGAAAAATATTTTACAGAACCAAAATATTGTTTTTTATTATCATAAATTTGAAAGCTTGTAAATAATACTTGGGAAAATTACGTACAGTATTATGTCGTTTTGTAGATTAATTGTCCAATTTATTTTATTTATTTATTTTTATTTATTTTTATTTATTTTTATTTATTTATTTTATTATTTTATATTATCTATTTTATTTATTTTATTTATTTTATTTATTTTATTTATTTTTTACTTTATTTACTTACTGACTTACTTTTTATTTCATTTTTTATTTTGTAGAAAGGCCCCTGGTCAAATAACAAATATTTATTTCTTATCTTGTTTAGTGCTTGGATGTAGATCAATTCAAATGGTAATGATGTATAAACTTACACTTTTTGCTCCTTAAGTATTAAGTCTTTGTTCATGCTTTATTAAGGGTACTAAGTGTAGTTATTATACAGTTATTTTTAATCCAGAAACGGGCATCGCTTTTGCATCCAAATGTATCTAACTACAGCCTATCTAACATTTAGTCTTACAGTAATGTTCTGTAATTCGCTTTTACAGTATATTATCCTTTACTTCCATCCTCCCTCCGCTTTATCTGTTTTCTTCCTTCTGTCAAACACGTATATACTGTACACCCAGCTGCAGTCTTGTGTACATTTTTCGTTACAGTCAAATACACCTACAAATCCTCATTTCCCGTAAATTGTCTCGTTTACTTTTCCCTTTTGCGGCGTGTTTCCCGGGCCTCAGATGCCTGCAATGCGGCGTCTCTCCAGTTCATGAATTAGAAGTGCATTTCCTAAAGTCCCCACCGTCTTGTGTGTGTGTGTGAGTGTGTGCGCCGACAGACATTAGGAGGATATTACGCTCGTATTCTCCTCCCGCCCCGTCCCCCCTCCCCGCCCGCCGCCCCGTCCCGTGCGCCAGTGCTTTTGCGCGGAGTGTCCGAATCGCGGCGGGGCAGTGGCTAATGAGGCGTCCGCGGCAACGGCAACGGCCAGATCAAACGCCCCGGGACTTTACAAACTGTCTGGCTTCCTCGTTTGTGCCACGTTCCAACTATTTTCGTTATGACTTCCTCTCAGATTTAATAAGCCGAGATGCGTTTTATGGCTTTTAATTGTCCGTGCTTATCACTTCAGCGCTCGCCGTTCAAATCAATAAAAGTGGTATTTTGGCAGATGCTTAGGAACGGGTATTAAATGTTTGGGTTTTTTCGACGGATTTTGACCGACATCCATAAGAGCATCTAAGAAGTGCAGTCATTATAAAATCGCAAAGACATAAAGGTAAATACAACATATATCAACTTAATTGTAGACTTGAAACGAAAACTGAAACTGACTTACTATTTCTGCATCCATTTAATGTGTCGTTAGTATCAGCATGTTACACGGTTGTTAAAACAGAAGTATTTGATTAGATCTTAACGAGCTTACAGTGGGAAAATAATTTAACCAGAGCCAAAATTCTATTACTGAGAAAACGGTAATACAGTTTTTCAAGACTAAAGACTGGATATATCATTGAACTATTGAAAGAATGCATTTGATGGTCTTCAATATCGCAAATTATATCACTGAGATTGAATTTTTGTTTACACTTTTCGCCTCTTAACTGGGGCATAACTGGTATTTCAATTCAGCCCAAAAATAAATAGCTTCTTACTGTGTGGACTTAAAGAACACATATATTAATATATCAATATATTTAAATGTTTTATCCCGGTACTTAAGATAAGATCACCTTTATTTGTCCCACAATGGGGAAATTCCGGCATTGCAACAAAAATTAGGTACAGAAAGAGATTATGCACAGAAGTATACTAATAAAAACGGATAACCTAAAAAAAAGAAAATGTATAATCTTAAAAATAATAACTTATTTACAGCTGTCATATGGACAGAAAATATTGCACAGGGATGATTGACATTATGTCACAGTATTGCACATGATTATGACAGTATTGCACATGATAATGACAGTATTGCACATGATTATGACAGTATTGCACATGACTGCACATGATAATGACAGTATTGCACATGATAATGACAGTATTGCACATGATTATGACAGTATTGCACATGATTATGACAGTATTGCACATGATTATGAAAGCTGAATGACACGTTCAGGACTAACAGTGTTGAACAATAAAATAAGTAGATTATCATGTTACGTTTTATAAACTACAGTACATTAATAGAAACGTGTCCATTGACTTCCTGTTCCAAACTGCAGAAATTATAAGCCCCGCCTCTTCATAGTGACATTTCACTGTAACAAGCAGCAGACTGTCATTTACATGTTTTTAGTTTTGGAAAAGTGGCTGGGACATTTTGGAACTTGACATGTGTCACTCGGTCTTCATTTTTCAAATACTCACAACTAAGTACAGGGATGTGGGCGGGGATAGGGGTAAGGTGAAAACGGTAATCTGAGCACTCTCGCTGGCCTCAATTGCAAGGACAATACAACTTTGAGTAAACTAATGATGAGGAAGTGCTGTTGTGATGATGTTAAAAGCTCATCAAAGCTGATTTTGCCTCTCATGTGCCCTTTAAATACAGTATATACATGTATGTGCTCCTGAGATGGCCCCTCCCTCTTCCCTTTAGCCTGTCTCCTATTTGCTGAGCTGTGCCAGTCTCTGCCTGATCAATAGGTTTCACTGACAGAGTTTAGATCCAGCTCCAAGCAACACATGAACCTAAAGTTACTCAGTTTGCATTGGTGTGGTTTTGTCAATGCAGAAGTTACTCCAAAACTCTTAAGTAAGTTCGGGGGGATTCAAGCAACAGGCCCCAGAGTTTGCTCTTACATTTTATCAGTTCAAGATTCAAAATTAATTCTATTCTTTCTTTTATAAAAGCTTCAATTCTGTCTCAAGAGAGTTGCTTTGTTCTGCTGTGATTATTGTTGTCATTTACATAATATAGTGGAGATCTGTTTATTTGCCTTGTACGGAAAATAATATTTATACAGCTGTATTCAGAAAACATACCAGCCACGCTATGCTTTGAATTTACACAGTGCTAACATTTGTCTATAGCTCAGATTCAATAGCAAGATCAGTATATGAATTTAAGGTGTTCTTGAATGCGGGGCCTTTCATGCTTGGTATAGTAATGAGTAAAAACATGATCATTTCAATTAGTATTTTCCATTAGAGAATATAGAAAAAGACTGGATCCATGTTTTGTTTTTGGTTGTTTTGCTGGCTAGTTGTGGGGTTTTAGATTAAATTGTCCCTACCCTTGATTTCCCAAAAGTAAAATTGGGATTTTTAAAAAAAAAAATCGTTATTTTTTTTATCAAAATAGCAGCATTTTAGAGACACCATTTTTAAATATTGCTATACGAGTTGCGTATAATTACAATTTATTTGACTAAGATCTTTTTAAAATGTTTTGATTGATGCAGTTATTTTTGTTTTTCATACAAATTGATTTTCTTACTATAATTTTTAGTCCTAATGTTTGAGCCTGCCAACTATTAGTATTAGTTGACTAATTAGTTTAGTGGGATTATAAGTATTTGGGAGTTAATTTGGAGATTATTCTACGCTTCTTACATATGACTATCTAGTTTACTTTACTTTCTGGACAAATTGTCATTTTTGCATGAAATCCTTTGAGTTTGTGGTCTTGTAATTGTGTTATGGCAGATATTTGGTCAGATCATACACATGCGTAGAGTCATTGCACAGCGACTCATTGATGCACAGGCATGTCTTTAATCAACCAACAATTATTTTAGTCTGGTTCTGGTTCTGGTTGACTAATTGACAAACTCCAAATGGATTTCACGCCAAGAAGGGAGAGCAGAGGGAGAGTAGACGGAGAGTGTGTGATGAGAGTTTTGACCTTTTTAAAAGTGTCCAAAATTGGTCTTACTCAACTAAAAATACCCTGTACACTTGACTGTGTACTGAAATGTTAATAAATGGAGAAAGAATGACAGAAGACTACATTGATTCTCCTAGTAGCAAGCAAAAAGGCCATGACAAGAAAATGGCTTAAAGTAGAACCTCCATCAAATGATGAATGGCGCAACATAGTCCATATAATCTACGTGATGGAAAAACTTTGTCATCCTCAGCATTCAAACAGACACATTCTATGAAACATGGACTAAATGGCCTGACTTTATGTACGTATGTATTTTCCTGATTGTAATTGTACTCTTCCCACATATATGTGCTAGTGTTCTTGTATTGTCCTTTAAAACTTGTATATTGAAGATTTTCTACTGGGTCGTGTTGGGTTTTAAGGTCCGATACTTAAATGGATGATTAGATTTGGTTTTTGGTGGCCGGCTAGAGCAGTGGTCTTCAACCTTTTTCAGTTGGCATTTGCTACCCCCAAATATTAAAAAGTGAGCTTTCTCAAAAGTGATAATGTAGCCTCATGTCTAACGTTTGATCATAGACTTGGATAAATTACATTGGCCGTCCAACAAATAATAATCTACATTTACAGCCTTGTTTAAGACTATTGTATCAACTTTCAGTTTCTACCTCATATCATCTGGGGACTCACTGAAATCATTTTGCGATCAGGTTGAGAACCACGGGGATAAAGAGCTACAAGTTGATTGATAATATGTCAGAACAAGTCGTTGATGTTTTCGACAACTGCCCAACAAATTTCATGAATCCCCAAAGACTTGCATTTGCACTGACCATGAACTTTTAAGAAACCCTTGAATGACACTCGAAAACTAAATTAAAAGCTGTACGTTTCATTACTTTTTTCAAACCGTGCCTACGTACCGGTCTTGGCTTCTTCGGCGAAGCACGGTTGGTAATACGTCAGAACAAGTCGTTGATGTTTTCAACAACTGCCCAACAAATTTCATTAAACCCCAAAGACTTGCATTTGCACTGACCATGAACTTTTAGGAAACCCTTGAATGACACTTGGAAAATGAAATAAAAAACGTGCGTGTTTCATTATTTTGTTCAAACCGTGCCTACGTACCGGTCTTGGCCTCTACGGAGAAGCACGGTTGGTAATACGTCAGAACAAGTCGTTGATGTTTTCGACAATTGCCCAACAGATTTCATGAATCCCCAAAGACTTGCATTAGCACTGACCATGAACTTTTAAAGAAACCCTTGAATGACACTTGAAAACTAAATAATAAAACGTGTGTCTTTCTTTCTTTTTTCAAACCATGCCCACGTACCGGTCTTGGGCTCCACGGAGAAGTACGGTTGTCCGTGGATGATGCTGTAGACCACCCTGGCGCTGTTCCCGTAGGTGGGGTCGTCCGCATCTGTGGCTGCCACTTGCACCACCATGGTTCCTGCAGAGAGACAGCCCTTCATTAGTTTCCACGACAACGCGCCACCGCCGAAGTCAAACAGAGCTAAATGCGGAGGGAGTTGTCATATCAACAGGGCGCGTGACAGATTCAACACGAAGGAGCAGAAAATGGGGGGAAAAGAAAGTCCTTTTGAGAGAAGAAATTGAGTGCGGTTAGAACTGTTAGATCCGTAGGTTGGTCAATTTTACCTCAACAATGGGTCCTTTTTTCACAGTACAAAAAGAAAAAATGGTATGCTTTGTCGTGTTTTTTAATTGGGTTGTGAAAGTAAGCAAGGCGCTACACCGATTTGTGTGATTTGAGCAGAAAAGAGTTTCTGACAGGTCATGGCACATAAAGATGCTTTTGTGTCCAAGTCCATTCAATTTATGTTTCTGTATCCAACTAAAAGGTTTTTAAAGACAAGGTTAACAATGGGCCAAGAAGAAATTACTTCAGTTTTAGATTGATAGGGATATTTACTTTTTGAAAGAAGTATCCAAACTTATGATGCACAACAGTTGCACCTTATCCTTGTTCGTTATCTATTGGCTCCACAATAAATTTAACCAACAATAATTATACATTTGAGGTTGTAAAATTGCACCACTTCCGGAAACTATGGCGTAATAATGGGATACCAGTGATATTTTTATTATTATTATCATTTTTTATTTTTATTTTTTTCTCTATACCAAGCAATACAATGGAAAGTATTGCAAAATTAATCAGATTTGTATTAAAATGCATTGAAACTCTCTATTGTGACACATTTTGACCATGGCTATCATAATTTGTTCAGCTTGAACTAATTTCCAAACGTAAAATACATGCAGAAAACCTAGAATATAAACAATGCATTTAAAAACGATTAAAAAAAGAAATTGTGTGCTAATTTTAAGTAATTGTACAAGTATCCATTTTACGTTTTGATACTGTCACTATATGTATAGATATTTGGTATATATTCACCCATCACTACTACTTGTAACTTGTATTTATTTATACTGACAGAGATGTTTATGCTGTGTCTCCCTCTTGGCGTCATGTATAATCTATTCCTAGCTAACCAACTTTGACATTCATATAGATAATTGTTCAGATGGAGTTCTTACATCAAGGCTGACATAAATTAACTTGTTTTCTATTCACAAACACTATTTGAGATTATATACAATGTGAATCGCCAAGGCGTGCAAAAGATATAAAATATATAGGTAAAGTAGAGTCCCATTTGATTGCTCACTTTCAAACCAAAGTGGAGGCCTGAAATCGGTCAGTATCACAAAAGAAATACATACAAAAAGCAAATGTATGTACAAAGCACAATTCATGTACAAGCAACCCAAAGTGCTTCAAAAAAAGACAAGTATTAATTACAATAAAATAATATTTTGTCATGAAAGCGCTAAGAATATAAAACAATAGTTTGGGCAGTTAACGCATTAACTCATGTGATTAATCATAGAAAATTGCCGCATTAACACAGATTGACGCCGATTAATCTCACGTCTGTTTTAGATTACGCCGGGAGGCTCACCTGAGCGAAGGTGGAGCCTCGCTGACATCACGTGGTTACATTTACACATTAAATCCATCAGTTTGACACGCAACCAAGTTTTATTTTTGTCACGGAGTGCAGGTTATTTGATCTAGATCTCCGCGGCGTCTTTAGTTTGTCCCGCGGAGTGAAACAAAGCTTTACCAAACCCCGCTGCTCTGCACTGTCAACATCAGCCACTGAGTGATTTGCCGCTGATGTTTCGGTTGATGAGATCGGTGCAGCTTTGCTCCACGCAGCAGATTAAACCAAAGAGTGGCGGAGATCGGGAGTTAAACAATGTGTGCTCCATGGCAAAAAACTAAACTTGAGTGAAATGGGCCAAACCAAAACAGAACACTTGTAGACGCCAGACCCACACCAGCAGCTACATCTGCCACCATCAGAGCCAGATACACTGTTATTATGGTTCTTTAACCTACTTAACCTACTGTTTGGTCATGTACATTTACCTGAAACATGCGACCCCACTGATTCAACATGAAGTACAATGTCTAGACCAGGGGTCTCCCATCTTTTTGCCTCTACTACTACTTTCACTAGAACAAAACAACCGTGAGCATCTCAAACATGCACAAAAGGTTAAATCCTCCAGTGAAGGTAGTCCTGACCATGCCTAGCACAAAGATCTGGAAATGGATCCCTGAGCACTGCACTGCAGCGACCACTGCTCCTGAGGAGATGCCGCAGCGGCATTGAAGGATGGGTCAAATGCAGAGGACAAATTTCCCCACGGGGACAATAAAGTGCACCTTAACCTTAACCTTACTCATGTTCCAAAACATTTTATAGCTCATTTTGGCCGGAACAAACTGTCATTTCAATATATAATACAAACTAATCTATAGGACCTGGTTCAACATTCAAGTTATTTAACAGGGAGGGAGGGGGGGGGGGGTCTGGGGTGTGCGCGCGGGTCATCCTCAGAAATTTTGACAGAATAATAAAATGACTTTCTCTACTTCTGCACAGTACATTTTAGAGACAACTATTTTTCAGAAGGTCACTGTCCATTAATTTGGCTGCATGATGTGATTTTATTGCAAACTTTTTCTCAGGACTGTTAAATTTATACATTAATAAACAATATAAAACATAACGTTTGTCTTTTGTAGAACGAGTTTGACTTGACGTGTGTCGGCTGCGTTGTTGTCAGTTTGCACTTCCAGTCATTCACACTTTTGCATCTTTCTCCGTGAATATGAGGCTGATTAACATGAAATAAAATACATTTTGTAGCTTGACACCAGCAGAACAGGGGTGTGTAGCTGTCATTTCCCCAGTGGCCCTGATCCTCCCACGCATCTGTTTTTTCCGAGTCGGATTCTAAACCTAACCAAGCCACTGCTTGCCTGCGCCCCAGAGTATAAGAGAAAACAGAAAAAGGAGAAGTGACACCTCAAAGAAGCGCTCAGAGAAGTGAGTGCGGGGAAAGAGAGTAAAGTTTGTGCAGGTCTACAGGAGAGAAAGCACTAAAGTGTCGCGAGGGTAATAAGAGTTAAGCATCAGTGATCAATACAAAAATCACAGACTACACACTGTACTGCATCTCTCACCCACAGCGAGCTGGAGCCACAGATCAGACACGCACTTGTCCTTGACATTTGTGAATACAAAGAGAGGGCTGCCGGTCACAGTGCCGTAACCAAGCTTGGCTGGGACAGCCGTGCAGAGTTGACAAATATGATGTTTGAACAGGAAGAAGGCCAACAATGGATTTGATAGGGCAAATGCTTGTGGTGCATTTAGAAAGTGACAAATCCAAAGTAGAGTGCTAAATTTAGATATGTTTTGGAAACCCCTTTGTGAGCTATAGGCTGGAGACCCCTGAGCTAGACTTAAATTGTAGGTGGTTGAGCTTTTAAATCATTTTGATTGAATTTTATTACAAAAATGCACATTAATACTTCCAATCAGACATTTTCATAATTACAATTTAAAAAGCACACTATGCGACTAAGCGAATGTAAAATGTTAATTTCAGCTTCAAGTTGTGGGACTTGCAGTAGTATTGGCAAATATCAGTTATCTGCAACAGCAGCAGGCCGGATATCGGATATCGGATCTATACCGGCCCATGCATTTTTCCAGGTCTTGTAAACTTGGAAATCTTTCAGCTCGTGATATAGTTACATGATAGGCTTTAGGTGGCAAGAGAAATTTAAATCAGAGTTTACAATTACACCAAGATTCATCTGTCCTTGTTTTATCTTGTTTTTTATTGAATCAATTTAAAAGTTTTTGTATCGCGGTATAGTTGGGTATCCTCTCATTAACAAACAAAAATCGACTTCTGGTCTGGATCTGCACAGGAGTTACAGAGTTAGCTGTCAGACCCATCCTCTCAGGGCACAGTTTGAACTTTTGCCCTCAGGGTGGCGCTATTGGGCTCCTGGCTGCAGGACAAAGACGCTGTGAAGCACCTTAAAGGCACTTAGCACTTTGAACCTTGGCATTTATAGGACATTTAGGTTATTGCGCTCCCTCAAGTTCCCTTTTTTCTTTGCTGTTTTGTATAGTATTTTGTGTCTGTCTGTTTAACTTGTTTGTATGTGTTGAGAGATGCTGCAAAACCAATTTCCCCTTTTGTGACAATAAAGAGAACTCGAACTTGAACTTGACTTGGTTTGTTGTAGCAAGATGAGAGTCCAGATAAGCTCCGACCTTTGCCTTTTCATTTTGGGGTCCGAAAACAATTACTTACACTACATGTCTGCTCTCTGACATAGTGGAAGCAGATGCTGATACTTAGGTCATTCCATTTTGTATCAGATTAAGTAACAGCTGACAAGTTAGTCCAAAAAACGTAAAACCAATTACCATTCCTACCAAAGAAAGTTCTGATTATCGTCCGCCAAGTATTCAACTTTCCTTTTCTGCATCGAAAAGCGCCTTCTGTCTGTCTTTGTCACCATTTAGCATCATCATTTCTCCGCACTGAAACACTGCCAAAATAATAAATTTCCCTGTCACCGACACATTCTGCCGAGGGATAAAAATGTATCTCAGATTTTCGGTTTTATATATGTTCTTTTTGTTTTCTCCAGACGTCACTATTGTTTCCATTTGCCTCCCCGCTGATCACTTTGCACCATCTTTTCCGCTAACATCAATCTGTTGATTCCAATTCCGTAGGGAAATAGCTTCTGTGTCCCATCTGTGCATGCCAAGAGGGAGAGCCCGGCCCCCTTCATCACAAGACCACCGACACCTAAAAAGACAAAGTGTGCGGTGTTGAAACGGAGCCCAAAGTAAAAGAGTGAAGGAGAGAGAGAGGGTAGACTTTCCCTGCAGCGATGATGACAGAGGAGGACAGTGCGTTTAGGTGGGAAGCTAATTAGTGTTTAACAGTGAACATTAAATAAAGGTACGGGTCAAGTTTAAGCACAGGTGAGGACAGCACTGGAATAAATGTACAATCAGGAAGTGGAGGAAAAGTCATGTAAAAGTACTGCTGCAATGCTAAAACTGTACTCGATTAAAGTATTGGTTTTTAAAAAATTACTTTAGTAGGGGGAAGAGAAAAAACTATTCGAAATACTAATTACTAGTTACTTTTTAACATATCGGTGTAATCCCTCATTCATCCAGGAGTGTTCCAGAAAAAGACCTCTGAGGCATGTCTCATGAAAACAAATTTGACATTAGATGTGTTTTGGTTGCTGGGTAATTTCCTAGTGTGATGTCATCAATTACAAACAGGAAGTAAAACGATCTAAACAATTTGCTATTCTGGGATAAAATGTGTATACATGCGTTTTAGTTCAATGAGTCATCCAACCGGTTAGTCATTTGAACTGTTTAAAGCTGAATAAAATGGTTTTCAATTATTATTTGTATATTCTACGAGCTTTGGACAAAAAAAATTGACTGTAATTTAACGGAATACATATACAAGAGTTTAAAGTAAACTAAATAATACAAATAATAATAATAAAATATACAAAAAAAGAATTTCAATTATTCATGTTCTTTTCTGTCACCAATATCTATTCAAAATTGTATAAATGATGCATTCATTTTTTTTTCTGAACTTGACCAATGTTGCTGTCACCAATGACCTTCCTACCAAAGAGGTAGATCTAGAGAGAGATCTACCTCTCTCTACCTGTAGAGAGAGATCTTCTTTTAAATTGAAAAAACTGAATGTGAAAGCAATATTTTATGTTGAGCTTTGAAAAATAACAATTAAAAGAAATAGCTTATTTCCTAAAGCTGAAATTCAAATTATACATGTCTCAAATTCCAAATATGTTTTTACGGTTCACGCTTTGGTTATTTTTTTGGGTCTAATTTAGAATTTTTATTTCACCTTCAGATTATTTTTTTTCCCAGGTTTGGACTATCAGTTTATATTTTTATTTTTTATTTTTTCAAACTCAATATTTTTATTCTGTTGCCGTGGGAGGCATTGGACTGGACATGGTCCTGGGTCTGGGTCTGGGTCTGGTACCATCGGAAAACAATAAATAAATCTTCTGGTGAATGAAAAAAATAAAGAAAATAAATTTGAATAATTTCCATAGTTCAACATTGCTTTCCTAGTTTCACATTTTTGTTTTCCAGTTTCAAATATTAGGACTTTTTTTGCTCCATAGAAATAATGTTGCACCTTTACAGGGCTAAATAGATATTTCCAATGCCAAAGCCTCGTTTCACTTCTGAACAGTAAAGATTCCATGTTCATATTTGGGTGTTATGTGCACAGATGGTCCGGCGAGCAGCTGTAGATATGCTTTTTTTGCGATGGCGATAAGCGGACCGCTCTAAAGCTGCTGTGGCTGGGACAGGGGCCGCTTCTCTCACATATTTCACTTTCATGAACGAGCTGGTCTAACAGTACGCGCTGCACTTTTGCAAAAGGACAAAAATAGAACTTGAAATGTAATAATGTAGTGAGATATCTATGATTTAAAACTGTGAAATGAGTCACTTTACATGGATGCTTTTTTTGTTCTTCTCTAAAAGTAAAAATCACATGTATTGATCGAAATGTTTGTATTAACACTATAATAACTACACTTTTAATAGAGTTTATAAAGCAAGAACTTAATTAATAATAAACAGATATTATCAAAAATGATTCAGGCTTAGTAACGACTTATCTAATTTGTACATAATGAATAAAGTATTTGTTCATGCTTTACTGAGAATATTAAGTATTACCCAACAAGCTAAGTTGAATTTTATAAAGAGTATTTAATATTGATGTATAAATTAAACAAAAGAAATCTGCCTAAGGAATAAGTCTTGTTCAACCTAAATAAAAAAGATCCTTGAATTGAGATCATATATTCTTTATTCCGCCTTTTCTGCAGTGTAATGGATGTCATAGTCGAAGTGCTCATTTGTGCTCTTTCTTCAGCTCCTACACACTGAGTGAAAAAATATATTTTTTCTGAAATAAAAATAAATTACCGCTTGATATGATGTCCTTGAAGAGTTAGCGCAGCGGCCTTCTGCTCTAATAGAGAAGTGAGGAGAAGAATCTAAATTTCACTCGGCCACAAACGGGGCTGATGGTGATTACGCAGAAATGTAGCCTGACCATCCCGGATCATAACCGGACCAGAGCTTGTGGTAATCAATTATCAGTTACATTTTCTCTATTTAGAACAGGCATGTCCAAACGACGGCCCGGGGGCCAAATGCGGCCCTCAGACCAATTTTTGTTGGCCCTCCGGCTTCCTGCTAAATTGGTCAAAACAACAAAAAGTGTAACTTTTAACTGTAAAATTGGGAACATTCAAGCGTTTTGATGTTATACCATCAACACTCTCACACACACACACACACACACACACACACTTTGTTTTGTGAACAACCCTAGAATACAGTGTAAATATGACTTTTGGTTTGGACCAGACATCAGACTTACAAGGAAGAAATTTGAACATTCAAACAATACCTATTATGCAAAATTGACTTTTAGCAGCTTTAAACCATATTGTTATTGTTTCCCCAGCCCATCGAAGGTGTACTTAGAGTGATCCGTACCTGTTTTAGGACATGACTCCATTGCTGACAGTCTCTGTTTTACCACTCCCTAGATTCCCCTCGATACACGCCCACTTCCCTTTACTTTGTTCTGCAATTTAATTTTCTTAAACTGTGACACAGTTAGGATTCGGCAACATCTAAAATCATTTGGTGCAAATGAAAAAGCTCTGTTATCGTGAACTGCAGCTCTCCAAAGGGTGACGTAATGTAAAGAAGACAAAATCAAACATTGTGTACAATCAATTTGAGATACACATTTCTGATATTTATTATTCATCATTATTATTCACTATTATTATTATTATCTATCATTATTATTATCATTATTATCATTATCATTGTTATTATTGTTTTTTTTCTTATTTTTTCTTTTTGGTCATACTGCCCAGTCCATAGGTAATTGGTTCCTGAACCTAAGATAAAACTAAACTTAGAACAGAGTCTCACTGGCAACAACCGCAACAAACACAGAAATGCATCAATATTTTATGATGTACTTTTTTTTGTTTTTCCAAGGACTACTACTACTACTGCTGTTTTTATGTGGTGCTAGTGGTGTGCTAATCTGTTCTTTTCTAATGTATCTTCATTTAAAGTTTGTGGTTTTAGTTGTTGTCGGTTTTTGTGTATTCTTGGGAAACACCACAATCATTACCAACATCGTATATTGTTTGTCTTTGTAGTTTTAAGTAAAGAAATACATTATGACACATTTTCACAACGCACTTTTCCTTCGTACTTGTTTATTTGGATCAATACTTTACTATGGCAGTAAGACGAGCTCTCTGTGTGTTTAAGTGGTTGATTTGAGAGTACCTTAAAGCGTGTTCCACTCCGGGCTAAAGCGCGTGACCCGGGGCAGCCTGTGGTGCTCTCGGCCCTCTGGTTCTGGCTGATGGATGGATTCACTGCACAGGGTGACTTTCCCCGCAGGCAGATATAGACGGCGTAAAGGAGATTTCAGACCGCGTTCATGAATATGTATGAGCTCGCGCTGGCTTTAAAGCATGATATCGTATTGTATGCAAACGGTAAGCCACCATTCTTTCTCTTTAGTAACGGTGCCAACACAATTTAATTATTTATGTAATGACAAACAGCAGGATAAACAAACTTATTTGTTGATTTTTGTATGAATGAAAAACACACATTATTTCCTTTTTGTTTAATAATGGTTTTCTTGCTTAGTGACATGAAAACCAAAATTGATTTAAATTTCATTGAATTTCCTTTTTAGGCGAGAAAGAGAAGCTTTTGTTGCAAATTTGAAACAGGCTATTGGCTCTTAGTGAAGCAAAGGCCAAAATGTGAAATGTAGACACTGAGGGTCCACAAAAGGAAATACAAGCCGTAGCATTTTCATCAATGACCCCATTTAATCCTGTATTACACATTTTATTTTTTGTATGCTTTTTTGTCACATTGGGATTAGTATTTCACGTTTCACTTAAAATAAGGTCTCTGTACTTTGCAAGTGGTGCGGTGGATGGGAGCGTTGCACATGTGTGGTTGCTGTCGCTGCAGCCCTGTGGGTTTGAGTCCAGCCCTTGACATTTGCCGAATGTCTCCCGCTCTCTCTCCTACTTCCACGCTGCAGCTGTCCTGGCCAGTAAAAACCTTTAAGGCCAGAAAAATCTGAATAAAAAAAAAATATTATCATATATTTTTTAAATGGCTGCGCTTTACATACAGCACCATTTCCTTTAAACACACACAGCTGAAAGAGCAGGACACAGAGAGGAAAACAATGAATGAGAATTGCTTTACAATAGAAATTCAAGAAAGTCTGGCATAACTCTGTCCCATTCCACACTTTTTTTGCATGAAATTTGTCCATTTTCAAATTAATTGTATCGGTGATTATTTTTTTCATATTTATGTTACAGACATTTAGTATTGGATTGCCCTCTGTAGTCAACAGTGGGAATGAGGAACAATGAAAAAAATGTAATTAAGCCATTAGCCAACGTGACTGAAATGCCAATAAAACCATACGTTTGTCGTGAACACAGTTTTATGGCAGAAGAAGTCCCGATTTTTTACCTGTGACGCAACTATCTGGGGGAAATTGAAACTGAGTGATTTTTGAGTGCTCAAAGATGACAACTTTGTAAACAGGAATAATGAAACATGCATGAATGAAGTAAAAAATCAAGTCCAGGTATGTTTTTGTTAATAAATTATAGTTAAAAGTCAAATGTGCCTGATATGCTTCCCTTTCTTGTTTGCCACATATTTGCTCATTTCTTTTAGTTTTTGCTTTTTAGTTTTACTGTCTATCACATGCACAAACTTTGACATTTTATAAGAATTTACTATTCTAACATTATTGCAATGAAAAAGCCTGTAAAGTAGACCGCGTTTTGCCATTCCTTTAAAAACGGTGCCACTCTCATCCACAAACAACTATCTCACGGCACCTCGGGGAAAATAACGGCAATAAAATAAGCCTTTGGTGCACCGTATATTTCTACCACGTTTGTCTCCGCGTTGAATATATAGACGCTCCAAATGCCAGCGGTGCCACACGTCTCCACAAATGCGCCCACAGTGTTTACAGTAACACACCGTAGAACTATTACTCTTCGAAGCACGTCTAAAAGAAAGGAAAAACAGGTGCCGTTATATATAGAGTTTTGTGGCGCTTTTAAGACCAACGCGTCTGTCCCCAAAAGCTCCTTCAAAATGGCTTTTCAAACTCTGACAAGTGACAAGCGCTGTTGCCGGCTTCTTAAGTATTGTCCTCTTCCACTCTCCCTCTGAGGCGCAATAACACATCTGACAGCCCTCGCCGACGCCACAACGTTTGCCTTGAAATCCATCCCCGCAGTATAGAGGTGACTCGAGCTGACAGCGGAATCAGGAGATATACCGATGTAAGGCGGAGGAGTGTGCATCAGCGCTAATGTGGGCAGCAGCTTCTGAAATGTATCGTCAAACGCACATATCAGAACAATAATAGGATGTACATGGTCTATAGTACTAGTTGGGTAGTAAAAATCAAGCAAATTATATATTTATGAGTCTTTAACCATGTCAAAACTGTTTTCTCTCATTAGCTTTCGATTCATGCATGCTACTTCCTTTCTCCTCCCACATCCCTGTACTGTATTTGATCAATTAAAGCTGGGGTACCTATTTTTTTTTTAAACCGTCAAAGGAGCAAGTAGGTACCTAAAGGTATATAACTCATCCCAAACTCTCACAAACCCTTGATATTCCTTAGCATACATTTTTAGGCTAGAGCAGGGTTTTAGAACAGCTTTTTCAGATGGTGAAGTGACACTAGGGCGGCCCATCCAAGCGCAGCCAATCAGACTGCTGCTTTTGGCTCCTACTTCCTGGTTGATAATATTTTAATTTTCAGACAGTGCGCAGTGTTTTCATACTCAAAAAGAAAAATCACTCATTTATTTTAAATAAACCATCAGGTACCCCAGCTTTAACACAGAGTTCACGATGTCATGTTTCCAAAATAAAAACAGAAAATCTGCAGCTTGTTAAGGTGACATTCTCCTATGACTATCAGCTCTACTGTTGTGAATGAAAAGTTGCTTGTCCCACTTCTATAATTAAAGACGCTGTACCTTCTATCGTCTTAAAAATGTGGGTGGAAAATGTCAAGTCGTTTGCAGTGGTCCAAAGTTATTCTTCACTCTCATAACATAATGAGTTCATAAGCGCTTTCCACAACGTTCAGAGACCAGAGCGGGGTTTCGCTGCCACGGTTAAGCTAACCACAACTAGCATGCTAGTTCTGGTTCGATAAAACGATCTATAATTAGATGCAGCGCGCACACATCGGTCTCATTTTGACAATAAGAGCTGCTTTTATAGTAAATTATACATTTTACAAAACTGATTTTGCTCAACTACGAGAACAAAAATTTGGTATAGCCACTTTAAGCCATTTTGAGACGAATATAGCAGATGTAAAATGCTTAACAACGCACAGTTCAATACTAAGAAAAGATTTTAACAAATATATAAAATCACACTATTGCACACACATTCATTCATATAGTCCCATTTGAGGGAAGTGTCCAAAAACACACAGTGATGGTTCAGGAGGTTGAGCTGCATTCGAACTCTTAACCAGAAGGTAGGCTGTTCGATAGCCACACTCCCCCATGTGTCAGATACTGTACTTCACCCTGCTTGACTATTTGTAATATATGTACACAATGGCTAGCGAGACAGTCGGAGTAGAACCACTGCCAGGGTCTTTCAGTCTGCCCCAGTACAGCTCTGGCAAAATAAATGATTTACCGACACTTTATGAGAACCTTAGCATTTGATTGTCAGAAGCGAAGCAAGCCTGCCAATCTGCAACTCCAACCACCACCAATCACATACTCGCACGCCAATTTCGCACACAAGAAATGTTGCGGATGGACACAACGCGCACTGGCATCTTTGCGTTCATAGGAAACGGCTCCAACCACCGAGCCACTGCCGAATGACGATAAAACTGACTCCAAACTAACAAAGTGGCACTAAATATATCCTTATCCAAACAAGTATGACACATGAGGCAGTAAAGGATATGAAAAATGATCCTGATCCATAAAAACATAACTAGCCCTGTCATAATTCTTGTTTTACTGTAAGTTTAGACGCTGGTCATTGGCGCTCCTGAAGCAGACGACGCCGCGCTGGTGAAATCATCGACAACAACGACGGACACGCTGTTGAAATAACCTTGAATTACAAAGCACAACGTTTAGCCACGATTGATCAAATGAGCCCAGCCGCCGGGATATTTCACTTTAACTGCCAATTGTTCCGCCTCGCGCCCGTCCTGTCGCTCCCGTCCTGTCTCCTGACACAAAGTAGCGTCTTTACAAGTTAGCGGTATTTTACTCGGAGCCAAACGTCCTAATAAAAATCCAGCTTTCGAACAGGAGATGCGCTTTACTGGCTTTTTACAGAATGAAGTGATCACGGAAATTGAAGATTAGAGTTGAGCGCGCGGGCCGTTAAAAAAAAAAGAGAATTAACTAGGCCCGGATGTGCACTATATAATGGAGAGGAGAGAGCTCTGAGGAGGAGTTATCGCCAAGAGAACACGGAGGCAAGAAGGACAGAGGGATTATATCATTAGCTCTTAGCCATGACACGCTATGTTATATGACGGGGACTTTAATGCGCCAAGGTCAGAAGACACCAGTGTGCCAGAGAGCTCAAACTAAGTCATATATATCAGGAATGCTTCGAATGCCTTAAATTCCCACAACGCATTCATGTAAAGTCAATATTTCAGGTGTGTGAAAACTGACATTTGAGGTCTTGGGAAGATCTTTTAAACTGTAAAAGACGTTTCAAACATTTGTGTTGATCACTTAAAGGACACATAGACTGCAAAATAAGTCTTCCACCTCCAAACCTCAAAGAAAAAACACTGTTTCCCAATTTTGTGACGTCACAGGTAGGTAGCGCTACGAGATAGTCTGCGCTATTTTGTGTCCACAAATTATCATTAGCTTGTTGGAAGCAAGCTAGCTTTTTAAAAATGTCCTCATAGTAATTCCTTTTGCTGCCCATCGATGGAGTTCCAACACAAATCCGGATGAGGGAACGCCTCACAGATATGAAGTAATGTGCTTTCAATAGAGGCCAAAGCGGAGGTGCTCAAGGGCATGTTTCAAGGTAATAACGATACAGATAATGCACAATATGTGTTCTTTAAGTTGAGGAAACAAATATTTACATTTTTCTCAAAATACAAGTGCATCTGTGTGGTTTGGTGGCACAGTCGCAGTGGTCTGCGTGCGCTCTATTACATTTTTCATCGACAGGAGTGTCTTTTCACAAGCAGCGATTAAAGGATTTGTCCAATACACAGTTCACCTTACCTAAAATAATGCCTTGATTCAGACAATCAAAATATATTGTTTTGTCCTTTATGGGCTAATTGTCCAAATTAGTTGAAAATGATTTAGATCAAAACTTTCAAGGGGAATAATAACAATGCATTTCTAATCTGGGCAACTGCTTTACTAATTATATTAAAAACAAATGGGAAAAAGATGGTAATCTTGTTTTGACGGACGAAGAATGGGAAAGGGTGTGTACATCCCATGTCTGGAGGGTGTTTTGCTGGAAAAATGTGTCCTGATTTTTTTCACCGCGTCAAAGTGCACATTATTCACAAGGAAATGCAGCCTGTTGGAGAGACTGTGGCAGCCAGTAGGTAAACCACTACCACGTGACTGTCCTGTCGCTCAAAAATACTGGACTGAAGTTCACAATGCACTGCAGACTGTTTTTGGTCATTGACATCCCTCTGAACTTTAGAGCTACGAATACTGTATGTATTTGGGTCTCATGGACACAATAAACGGATACCTTTGGAATATACTTTTGGCGGCAGGAAAAAGGCCATCACCAAATAATGGCTGACACAAACATGACCAACTATCAGACTGACATAGTGACAGACATTAGACAAATAGAGAAACTAACATTTGGATTTAATTTGGAAATGGACACATTTGACCGACTGGGACTTTTATTTGAATTCATCTTTTTCATGATTGTGTTTCTTTTGTTGGTAGTTATCTTTTTGTATATATATATTTTTTTCTCCTAATTTTGCTCTCTGGTCTTGCTCGGTCTGTTGGTTTATTTAAACTTTTAAAAATGAAAAAAAAAAAAAAAAAGAAGAAGAAGAAAGAAAAGAAAATGATTTAGAATGATCTGCATTCATTTCTATTTATTTACTTATTTGATTGGGACAAGTATGTACATTAAACATGTAACGCAACATTTATTGTTAATAATATAATAGTAACATTTTTGGAATGGCACTCACTGGACACATGGAATGACGGGCCCATTGCTAAACATCTTCTAAAAGAAGTATGTTTTAATTTCTGTTTTAAGTGCAATTTTCCTACTCTACTTGCAGATAGCACTGATTAATCACATGAAACAAACAACAGTGTGAACTGAAGGAAATCGTCGCCTGTCAGAACAACACAGTGAACGCTTGTTTCTGCTCCAGCTGCCTGCCACCAAACCCTTCCATTCTCAACCGCTCCCCCTCAGCACGTGTCCGTCTTCATCCCGGTGATGAATCAGAGACTCATATTTTGTATTTATTCATGGGGGACTGAGCACAAAACAGGTTTCTTAATCAATTGTGCATCTCTTGTCGGAGAAAGTGCCAGTCGCCGCTAATGAAAATAAATGCTGCATGTGTAATGTGTGACTGGAGACATCCACCTGTCGACAGCAATATACACCTGACAATCAAACGCACCATGCAAATACACTCATATTATATTGTTTGGCGGGACGTCCCCGGTAATATGCAATAATAGCATATTTTTTACCATATCAGTTTAATTTGCAGATTAAATAAAGATCAAAGTGAGGTACAAACATTGAAAATAGACAAACACAAACGGCAAACAATACGGTCTAATATTTGCCAAGACTAAACACATTTTTACTTTATACTTTTATAAAGAGGTCAGGTCTGAAAGTCATTGCATTTAGAGAAAAGTGAAATTATTGCACTTCATGAAACTGATTATCGAAATTATAATACGACAAACATTCATGAAGACTGGGAGAATTGAATACTGAAATATATATAATTCAGAAATTATATATAGTTTACACTTTGTTATTATTATTATTATTATTATTATTAAGTTACATCCACAAAAATCATGTTCATATCTTTGACCTTTACCCAAAATAAATACACCCTCTTAAAAAAATGCTTATATTATAATCCAGACCAGTAACACCAGTTTTTGACAGCCAACCACCAAAGTGTTCAAAT
Organism: Chaenogobius annularis; assembly: GCA_015082035.1. Lineage (NCBI taxonomy): Eukaryota > Metazoa > Chordata > Actinopteri > Gobiiformes > Gobiidae > Chaenogobius > Chaenogobius annularis. Next base: position 613,836 of record BJKM01000196.1, on the reverse strand, counting down.
TCACACATCCAGCTTTAATTTTAATTTTCGTGTTGGTAGCTCTGAATAGAAGTGTTTGCAAAAATTGCGCGAACGGGTGAAAAAGTCTGGTATGTGTCGATTTGGATTATAAATTACAATAATCTGATTTTATAATCCGACCCTAATAAAGAAGCGGCACAGGTAAAGCTGCATTCACGTTTGAGAATGATTAAATCATAATTTGAGATTAAGGGCCAGTACAACTCTTAACCGAAATGATGATGGACAAATGTTGAATATATTATTAGTAAGACATTTTCTCCACAAATTTGTCATATTAATCTTCTGGTTTAAAGACTTTTGAATTTACAGCACCTTTGGGTTTGAATAATGGAACCACTTTCTGAAGCTGAACTTTGTGCCAGTTTATATGTTTTGTGTGCCTGCAGTAGATATTAGACATAATCCAGGTCAACAAATCTGCAATCTGACAGTTAAACAGCGAGTTCCACCATCGAATTCTGACTTTACCTCCAGCTCAATTTGACAGGTATAATGCAATAAGGTTTTACCCTAATTAACTCTAAACTGCAATTCCTGCCATCGATTGTGGATAACAGAATTGTTGAAAACGGTTGTACATAATTATAAGAAAAGCTAGAAAACTGCAAACGCTGCCCACTACAAACGACACATTTTTGAGAGAAGAAACAACAAAATAGTCTGAAAAAAACCATATGAAATTGAGGGCTAACAAATATCGGCATACGGCCACAATTGGACCCCCCGACATTACATTGTATTCCTACACACATAAACCCCGACTGCACCGTGAACAATTTACTTTCAAAGAACCCTCCAAAAACACACTATGAAGCTTGTTATATTCACTTTTCCTTTTGTTCAAGCTGGGACTTATATTTCACCGACGCTATCCAATGATCATTAAAGTTTCATGGAGGCTCTTACTGTTTCCACGAATCAAACCAGACCCCGCAATCACAGCCACCATACATCCACTGTACGCCACAAGTTAACAGTACTCTTCGACTGGCTTTTGTAGGCATTCATAACGGCCGCTGATTACTTTGATTGTATTCAAATGGTTTCGCACCTGCTCCCCCGCGGTTACAAGTAAGAAGGGGTTATTGCGGGGGAGTTCAATTGAAATGTGAACACCAGCAATGAAAAATGACTAACCGTATCAGTGTTTTGTGCGGCGGTTCTAAAGGCGCGCCCGGAGGTGTGTTGGTTGGTGGCATCTGTGGCGTATTCGTCTATATGGAAAGTGTCACAGTCAAATTGACAAATGATTGCGTGAGGAAATAAGATGTATGTCATGCGCCGCAGGTTTGTTGTGTTTGTCATAATTTAGACTAAAATATTTATGCTACCGTTGGACATTGTTGTTCAGGGTCTTTGTAGTTGTGTTATGTGTTTTTAGGTACTCTAAAATGTGCAATATTTCGAGAAAATCTTCTCTGCATGCAGTATGACTAACTCTCCTTCATAATTCAACCAGGAGAGACTTAAAGGTGCACTTTGCCAATTGGATTCATAATTCTGCTATTAATAACATCTTTAAATTGTAATTTAATAAAGAAATGTATTATTCCTTAAATTAATATATGGTTAAATTGTGTTCAAAATGCACAATTTAATTCGTTTTTTAAATGTTTTATCTATTTCTCATTCAATTTAAAATGAAAGAAATAGACTCAAATTATTCATTTCACATTTAAAACATAATTTAAATGTCCTTTTAGTAAATGCTTTATTATTCAAGTGGTCCAAAATATCCTCCATTCATTTACTATTACACATTAGTTACTGTGTATGTCCTTTTTTGTATCCCTTTGGTATTGTCTGTTCCCTGTTTCTTGTTATCACATATTTTACCTTCTGCTTCCTTGTTCTTTTCTGTTCCATGTTGTTCCTTTTTATTTCCTGGTATAGAAGCTGTTGTCCTGCTTTAAAAAACAGCTCACTTTCGTTAGTTACTGTGTAACTATTTCCTTGGTTCCCCTGATTCCTCATTGTAATCCCTTTGTTAATGCCAGTTCTGTTATTCTCATAATGTAATACTGCGTTTTTGATTTGTTTCAGTTTCTCAGTCTTGAAACTTTGCTCTGTAACATGACAATATCGCAGCTATTATGTTCAATGTCAAGTTATTACTGCATACCTTTGTTATTACCAATACTTACACCTCTTATGACCCATAAATACTGCATTGTTATTACCAGTACTTACACTTCTTATTGACCATAAATACTGCATAACTTGTTTTGATGTTACTAGTACTTACTCATTACCCATATGTGTGCTGTAATCTCAAGTATTACTGCAAAATGTGCTTTGTAGTGAAGGTGATTAGAAGACTGCAAACATTGGGTGAAAATGTATGAAACACAGAGGAGCACTAATCTGAAACGGCAGCTGGTGGGAAAAAAAATATATATAAAAAACATGAGCATTAACAGAATGTTAATTTAGCTTTGCTATAATACAAGAAGTTAGTGAGTCTAGTCACTAATAGAAATCATCAGATCAAACATTTGTGAATTTACCTTTTATATAGTTCATGGCAAAGTAAAATGGATTGAGGCTTCTGACTCCTCCCCCCTCTGAGATTATGACATCACATTCTTGTATCTGAAAAGCAACTAATAAGCAGAAGCACACATGCCAAGCTCTGTGCAGCCGGTCTCAGCGCTGTGGGATCAATTCCTGCAATAATTAGCTGAATGTCCTCCCTGCTCTTTAACCCCAATCCACATAACTCTGGCCTGTCTAATGAATCCTCCAGGCCCAAAAGAAAAAGAAAACATCTGTGGAGTCTGAACTGAGACGAGCCCCTCAGACCGGTTCACTCAGGAGCGCTTTGCCGTCTCCAGGGCAGAGGTCTGTTATCTAAGCAGTTGATCCAAACATAACTAAAAAAATTGAGAGAAATAGAACATAAATCATACATAAATTGTACTTTTTAATCATGAGGCCGATTTCAAGAATTCAAAAAAAGCGTTTAGACATTTCCAACTTTGTGGAGCTCCGAGCCGTGGCTAAAGCTAGAGTCGACAAGAAAGTGGGCGTATTTCCTTTTTAACGGTCAGCATTTATTTCACTTCCACGTTTTGATATCACTTTTTGTTACGTATTGGGTTTGGGTGTGCACAATCCCCAGGGCAGCAAGGTGGCGCTCAGTTCAAGTCAATGGGCTGTTTCTCATTGGTGTGCGTCGCCAGTTTAGCCTTTAGCAGCTAGCTATGTCCGGTAGCCGTGCAGCCCGCCGACCATTGCGCAGTAGTGTTCTTCTCCCACACGGAGAAGTGCCGTATTGTTTTCACATTAGTCTGCGTTTTCTCTTGTCCCATCACCCTGCTCAAAAGGGTTCTGGGACCCCTTAGACGGGCCGGTACGGTTCACCTCCAAAGTGAACCAGTTGAAAAATGCCAGCTGATGATTCTGTTTTGCAAAATAACGTGCCCAAGCTCTTTCTGATCGCCTTTTTTGTAGTTTTGTATCCTGTGAAATTCTATCACCGTGTTAATGTAAAAACGTCCTTGGTTGGCGCATGTACGGTCTCAAGTAGACTTCAGTGTTCCAATCTCCTCACCCTGAACCATAACATGAACTATGCATCACTGGACTGGAGCTCTTGTGAATTAGTGACACAGTGACAGCAGCTGGAGACAGTAGTAAATCTAGAGGCCCTGGCCTTGGGTGACATTACTCTGTGGACGCTTGTAATGGGGCCCCTTGGTCTACTCCTTTGGCCCCTGCTGCAATATCCCCGCAGTGTGCCAAGGATTGTCACCCCTACAAGCGTCCTCTAGCTCCTTTTTTTTTTATTTGACATAGCGTCGTGATTAAGACAAAATCCCTTCCAGATCCGCGGGCCATGAGGTCTCCCTGTGTACGGACGAGCCCGGTCACTAATTACTTTAATTAATTAAATTCATGATTTCTTCTAAATTGAAGCCATTCATCAGCGGCTCAGCGCGGCGAACGGTAATGATTTAAAGACATCTATAAAGAATTATTGAGGACAAGAGGTGCCAGACCCGTCCGAGGCTTTGCGGTTCCTTTTTGCCGCATTGACATTCCCTTTAAGCATATTTTACAAAGTGAAGTCAGTGCATTATTCGAAGTTAGGATTAGCTGATATACGTTCTTTGCTGAGTACAGAAATATGTAACAATTAATAAGGCAATTTTTTTTATTTCTGATAAACATCTTCAAAGTATTTCTGTATCGGTTTATCTCCTCCTGTCCATATCTCCTCTCCAGACACTCAAATGGAAGTACAAATGTGTGTTTGCTTTGAGCTTCTGCCTACACCTGGTCTTGGACAGGTTTTGTTGTTTTGAATTGGGGGACCTTTGTGCTAGGCTGGAGGAAACCCACCCAGACACACATGCAAACATTGCGCAGAAAGGCCCGGTCTGGCCTGGGAGTCGAACCCGGGACCGTCTTGCTGTGCAGTCGAAAGTGCTAGCTACTCCTACTGCCAGACATTACACGAAAGATGCTCATTTTCATACATATTTTCAACATATTTAAATGAGTAAAAAATCTCTGTCTATGTTGTGAAAAAAAGTTGCCAAATCATCAACGGAACCGATCAGATCAATGCTGTTGTCTAGTGAATAGAGTTTCAATGCAGATTTGTATTTGAATAGTGGCATTATTACCTTTCAATAGAGTATTTACTGTGGAATTACTCAAAATTCCAAGGTCCAAAGGTTTTTTTGTTGACAGGGTAGTTTGACTGGGAAAGGGTAGAGACATTTGGCAAACGATTGGGGCCGGAAAAAAACATAAAACAATAAAATATAAATTCAACCCAGTGAATTCACCAGAATAACACTACCTTTTTACAGTCAGTTTTTACAATTACATTGCCTATGACTATATTTGACCTTTTTTCCACTTCATAAAAGGTTTCTACAAACTTTGCTTTATTCTCATACAGTTATCCCTTCATCATACAGCAGCAGACATTTACAGACCCAAAGGCCTCTCCTGAGCGGCGGACGAGCCCGACTCAGGATAAAGAAAGTGAGGGTGACCCTGACTGCTGGTGCGTGAAAAGAACGCCCGCGGCCCTGATCAACAAGTCTTATCGTGGCTCGGACACCAGCCGAGAAGCGCTAATCCAGGCCGTATGCTAGTCCCGCCCCATCACCCCCTATCGGCTGCACGACCGGTAATCCTTCACAGATCGGTGTAAAGCCCCCTCTTTCAAAGCTATGTACGCACCAAGCAAATGACTGTTGTGACTTGAAGGTGCAATGGAATCCGAGGTAATTTCCATCTGTATGGCATTAGATGGGAGTGTCGGAGAGTGTGAAGGGGACTGTTGTGTTGTGGGTAAGCCCTGCACCTTCTAAGAAGCTTCTACGCAAATAATTCCTTTTCATTTTGGTAAATCGCACGTTTGTTTAGGATGAGATGCAAATGTTAAAGGTGCAATAGCGGTGGGAGATAAAGTATGTTGAAAAATGCTCATGGAAATGTTATTGCTTTGCTTGAAATGTTCCACAATAGGGAACTACACTCTCAATACACTCCTTTATTCAATATAATTTATGTTTGTGTAAAAGTAAGTAAAAGACTGAATTAAAATCAACCAAAAGCTTCAGATTTTTTTTTCAGAAGTTGAATTTGCTGCGCAGCAGCAGTGTCCGCATTTTTTAAGGTAGAAAATTAACAAAGAATTGGGTAATAGTATACGTGACGGCCCCCTCGCCAGAGAGCGGCCGCATTCGCGGGACTGCTAAAAGTTCCTGACTGGACGAACAGAGAGGTCTGAGCGGAGTATATTATAAGAACATGTCAGAGACTAGGCATGTGCCAAAATATCGATATATCGTGATACTAAATTTGGTGGTACAGTATCGATATCGTGGGCTGCTTTCATCGATATATCGCCATGAGTCATTTTTTGGTATTCTTCCCCAAATTATTTTGTGACCGCACTACAATTTTGTTTGCATGTTTATAGAAAGGAGACTTGTTAAAGCAAAACCATTTGACATTCTGACTGTTTTGGTTATTAAAATGGGTGTATTTCCTTTTGAGTTTGTGTAGGTCGTGGTTTAACAAAGAAACATTTTGTTGAAATGTATTGGGTTCTTTGGGCCTCAGGACTCCTGCCATGGACACAATCGGCAGCTATCTTTGGACCAACCTCCTGGAAAAATGCAAAATGCACCGACAATCGAGGACTGGACTGATCACATTGGACATTCGCAAAAATGGAAAAAATTACATTCGGACTTAATTTGAAAGTGGACCCATTTGTGGGAATGTGGGCTAATGGGCTTGACACACGGGGAGCGACGTCGCTCCTTCTCCATTCATTTCCAATAGAAACTGTGCAACGTGATCTGAAAGTAAAAACATTTTCTACTTTTGTCGCTGTCGCATACACTGCAGCCAATCGGAGAGCGTTTCTTTGATAGAGCTATGTGCTGACAGGAACAGGGGAACTGCAAAAATGAAGGAAAAATACTTGCATTTGTCCAATTTTCAAATTTTGTATGTCACGAATATATTGAACTCCTTATGAAAGAAAGCGGCTGCCTTCGGCCCCTGGTCAGCTTTTTCCCCCCGATGAAGCCAAGTCCAAGTACACTGTTTTAGCAAACCCCTTGTGACAATTCACACATGCCACTTTTCATCCCTAAAATGCATTGAAATATTAAAAGTACTCTTAAACCCTCATATTTCCCTTGAATTTCACTGCCAACGAAATGTGTGGGAGCTTCACGATCTGCCCAGGAGCAGGGTTAGGTCGCTGCCCGTGTGTTCGATTTTAAACCTGCTGCAATGAGTGTCGCTGGTCGCTGTCGTTTGTCGCCTCCCGTGTGTCGAGCCCACAAATGGGTCGATCGGTTTGATTTATATAGGCCTTAATATTCTATTCTTTTACTTTCTGTTGGATAGCTACTGTTTTTGATTTCTGTCTTTTATTTTCTCTTTGGTCTGGTTCTGCTTTGTTGTTATTATTTTAATTGTAGAAAACGTCAAAAAAAATTATATATTAAAATGGGCTCTAATACGATAGTGATATATCGTAGAATAGCATGAGCAATTTATCAAAGTATCGCATGTATAGCAAAATCGTGACGTTATCGTATTGTGAGCCGTGTATCGTATCAAAATCGAAGTATTTTAAAACATGCAGCCAGTGAAGTGAGAATGAAATTGGTGTTCAAACCGTAAAATTCTAGCAGCAGTTTTTTTTGATTGATCGTATAGTGATTGTTCACCGTGTCCAGCGCAAAGTGCATCGCAGTAAAGTCGACTTAAATAAAAAGCAAGCACAATATTCTCTGCGTCACGTTTGGAAAGGAGCTTAGAAATATTTTGGAGATGAAGAAAAAGCAAATTCACTATTCTAATGAGGTTTTGAAACTACCTTTTTGACGAGTCGAGTTGTGCTTTTAAATTTGACCTTGAAATGGACCGATCGCTGACATTTCTGTCTTGTTTTCATTTAGTTCGAGAAAGTTTTGGTTCATCGAGGTTATGATGGTGGATACAGTTTAAAAAGGTTGTACAGCGGGCTAACTGAAAATAAAATGTTTCCAAAAAATCCAAGTTTTTTTTTTTTTTTTATCTAGGAGCTTCCACATTGCAGGTAGAATTGCAATGCTCGCCATGAATGAAGCAAATACTGTAAAACGATTTATTTCACGAGACACATTCAGCGCCGAAAAATGCAATGTTTAGCCTTTTAGTGAAAGTAGCTCATCAATTTAGAATTTCGTCTTGAAGGTTTAGTGAAATCCTGGCAAAGTTCCATCTGTGCAGAGTTTGATTACATTCTAGCTGCGAGGTTATTCTGGGGCGAGCTCTGAACCGTATGAGCGAGATGCAAATGTATGCAAATAATTCTCTTCACTTTGGTCAATAAGTCGCACATCATACGATAAATATACAGTTCAGATGCAAATACAAATGGTGTGTTAAAAGGGGAACTGTATTATTCTTGTAACACAGGAAAATCTAATAGCTTTTGAGATGTAAATAAATATGTATGGGAGATTTGACCAATATTTACACATTCTTGTATTAGCGTGGGAGTTGAAGAGTCTTGCCCAAGGGCACAACAACTGCATACACATAAGGGTGAGAACAAGCAACCCTGTGGTCAGAAGGTGAACATTTGACTCACTATGACCCGCTTGGAACAAATTAACAATTCGTACAAATTTTGTTATATCCGTGGGAACTGTCCATTTTTGTGTGTGCTATCACTTTGCTATTACTTTCTAAATAAATTTTTCTTCCACCAAAATTCTACTTAATGCACAAAAAATGTCCATCCAGAGCATCCCAACATGCTCAATGACATGTCAGGTGAGTGCTGGCCATGCAAGAACTGAGATGTTTTCAGCTTCCAGGAACTGTGTACAGATCCTTCAACATGGAGCGCGCATTAATCGGCCTCCCCGACCCTCCCAGACCCTCCCAATGAAGCAAAACTGAACATTTCAGTGTGTGGTCTTTTATTGTGGCCAGCCTAAGGCACACCTGTGCAATATTCATGCCATCTCACCGGCATCTTCATATGCCACACATGAGGTGGGATGGATTATTCATATCAATATTCATTGCTCAGGAAGATTTGTGAACAATATTTCAGAGAAATCGGTCTTTTCTAATAACGTTTCATATCTGAGTTCAGCTCATGAAAAATGGGAGCAAAAACAAAAGTGTTATTTTTTCAGTGTATATTCTCGTTTTTGTCAAATAATTTCTGAAAAACTTTAAAGATTCACCAGTTTGACATCAAGTTGTGTGACAGCTTTATTTCCCAAGAAAAATACAAGTATAATTGTAAAAAAAAAAAAAAGCCTCAATGAAGGGACAGTTAATTATTAAAGTTATATTAGTTACTTAATTATTAAACTAACTAACACAATAGACATATTAAGTAATTTGTGATTTATTTATTTTTTAATATGGTGAAATTGTAGTGAATGTGCTCACCTCAAATGAAATGTTTTAGTTACACCCAAAATGATACACTATGTAATGCTTATGAAAAACCTTGCTGTAGAACTGTGTTATTTATTCATTTTATTTGTATTTGTTTCTATTTTGCTACAAACGCATGTCACACAGAGGACAGAGAAAGGCGTTACACCCATGCCCGGATTAACTGAGTATGGGCCCCTGGGCACAATTTGGAGTTGTCCTGCTTAAAGTGCGGACAGAAGATAACATTTGAAACTGCCTTTAATTTAGTGGGCTGTTTTTTATAGTGTGCCTGCTTATAATAAATAGTGATAGGCTTGTCCGTGATGCGCACACGTTCAAAATGATAATGAACTATTTTCCTTTCACCCTTAAGCCTTGGACATAAACTGTTAATTTAATCAAATATATCAAATAAGGTAAATACAATATACCCAGAATCTCTGACCCTTTTTGAGCCCATACTTTTACTTAAGTACAAATTTGGCCGCAGTATTTGTTGTAAAGTACATTTTTAGTCACTGAACTGTATTTTTACTTGAGGACAAATACCACACTGAAAATGTGGAAGGAAGGAAAGCTTCAGTCTACTGCTCAAACATGTTTTGATTTGTTGAAATAGCCGAAAAGTTTGACCAATTCTGGGATTAAAAATTAATTCATGCTGTAATATAACTGGTAAAAATAAAACGATAAAAAGGCAATTTATTTTCAGTGTCATTGTCCTTAGTTTTGAAGCCCTGGACTGACACAACAGAGCCTGATCTGCTTGTATATACAAGCTCTCCTCCTCCTCTTCTTCTTCCTCAGCCTCTCCCTCTGTCTCGCTCCTCTCCCTCTGTCTCTCCCTCTGTCCAGCCTCTGTCCCTCCCCTCTTCTTGTCTCAGCTGCACAGACAGTGGGCGGGTCAATCACCTGTCTGGATATGGACAGCGGAGAACTGGCGCTTATGAAAAAATAAATAAAAACGGCAGTAAATGAGGTGTTACAAAAAGAAGACGCACTCCCGATGCTGATCACTTCTACCACTGAAACTTCTGCGCTCTCATTTACCGCGAAAAGCACATAAGATCAAAGTGAAAAGGAGCCGATATACGTGTACATGCAACATACTCTTCAGATAGGCAGAGAGGAGACCACCGCAGAGAAGGCGGGACAGATGCACAGAGATGTGGAGGTACGAGGAGGGAGAACGAGCGCTTTGTGCAGGCAGTGGCCAAACGCCGAGGCAAAAGTGTGAGAGCGGGGGACAGAGTCAGGCTGCCAGCTCCTCCACTGTTTCCCCGTAGGCTTTTTAGAGATTGAGCGGGGCATTTGTCTGTTTCTGTTCGTTGTAATATGCGCACATTTCCCTAAACCTCTGCAGCTAAAACTTATTGTTTCTTAAATACTAAACAGAGCCGATACAAGTCCGAGACGTGTAACCTTAGAGTAAGTCACAGAGTCCAAGAGCTCTCGAGGCCGGGCTCCGGTGCCACAGCATTTCGCCAGGAGGAGATATTACAACCTATCCCAGCTGCCTGGGACACTGCTGAGTTTTAGTTCAGCATTTTTTTTTTTAGTTTAGCCAGAGTTCACTCTTATAATCAGTGCGTAAAGTGGAGGTACGCCGATGATGTGAAGCGCTGAAAAGTGCAGTAAAGTTAGGCAACTTGGAAGGGCATTTGGTCTAAAAACCGACGTGTCACCGCACTGTGGGAGGGTGCATCTCCGCAGACGAGAGGCAGTAGACTCTACTGAGTAGAGGGTCACTTTTTTCTATACCAAAAATTAGGTTTGGTGTCATTTTAGTCTGGAGCGGGGGTCCCTGGTCGGCAGGGAAGGTACGCCCATTGAATAATCCGGGTATGGTTACACTGGTAAACATCAAGTACCTTCATACATTTTAAGACGATAAAATGTATCTCAATATATTAGATGCAATGGAAGCTAGTGTACGTGGGTGGGGTCCATAAAACGCAAGCAATTTGCAGGATGGTCAATGATTTGCCTTGGAAGAATTGGCATCCCTTGGGAGACATGTGCCAATTTACAGTATAATAGCATATATGGTAGAAAATGAAGCATATACGTTTATCTTTGTGTAAAATATTCTTACTGTGTCACCAGACCTCACTTTTCATTCCCTCAATCTTGGCCTAAATTGGCGTGCATATGAATTAGAGCCGTATGAATATTAGATGGTTGGATATAGGAGCTGTAATGTCTGAGCTTCCATTATTTCCGAGATGAAATTCAATCTCGTAGACCCATTACGAGTGATTTCTGTTATGATAGTGTCCTTATAAGACAATGTAGCACCATCAGAATTATTCCACTTTTCTGAGGAGGAGGCTAGAGGACAAATACTGGCCCAAATCTGTCATTTCTGAATACAAACTGACAGCAGTAACATCAATATAATTTCAATAGTCACTGTACGCGCTCTTGTCCCAGTCTATATACGGTCAGAAACGTGAAGGTACAATGAATCCAGTAGTCGTTGGCTTAATGGCCGTCAACACATCATTTTTAGATATTTGCCTCTCCCTCAGTGCAGATAAATACTTAGAAGTCCTGGTAGTTTTCACTTTGACCTTTTAGTCCACGGCAAAGGGAGCATAAATTGTATCATTGCTGATCCAAAAGGAGTGCGTACACATCTTAACTCCTGTCAAATATTTCTTGAGATCATGCCACTGCTCAAACTGTCTCAAATTCTTAGATTGCCTTAGTCTTACTCGTTAACATGGCAACAGATGTATTTTTTTGCACCTTTTGCTCGCATTCACAATACACACATGAAGGTGCTCCCTGGCTACATTAGCTAGACTAAACGCAATACAATATTTATTTGTAGCAACTCTGTATCATATGTTTGCTATATTCAAAATAAACATAGTAATAAACATAAGAGTAAAAATGTTCCGACGAAGAGTTACAACCTCCCCACAGTCTACAACAGCCCCAAAAGACCTTGGCAGAAATTAAAACAGTCAAAAATACTAATGAGATTTTTGACAACTCTGAGGTGGAGGTGGCTAGACCTCAATATGTCTTAACAACCCAAAGCTGTAAGAGTGAAGCTGTCAGACTTTTAAACAAGGACAGGGCAAGTTTTGTTTCGAACACCTCCCTTTGGGGCAGGACCAATTTGAGCTCAGGAGAGGATAATAGTGCTGCTCAAACTATTTCCATCAGTTTCAGAAGGAAGTCGATATGTCTTGATCACGACCAGTGTTCTAACTACCTTTAAAACATTTTCTACCATGGACCCCTACTGGTCGAATGAAGGATTACCTCGACAGGTCTAATTAAAAGACAGCGTTTACTCTCGTTCCACTAAATATAGATTGTTCTAGCGTCTTCACTTTCCTTGTTGTTTCAGTGCCATCCTCGTTTGTATCTCTATCCAGGGAGTCCCAGCACACTTGTGATTAGACTACAGCTCCCAGCATGCCTTACGGCGGTTTCAGAACTCCCCCAGGAGGAGCTGATGGGAGTCGAGAATCCCTGCTCTGCAAAGCACCCATAATGATCGCACTGAAACGCATTTGGACACATTACACATTTAGCGCCCACAGTTAGCTCAGTAAACATGAGCACTGTTGCCAATCGGTGAGAAGATACAGTGCTCACGATTATTCAAACATGTGGGGTGAGTTTGTATTGTATATATGTTTGGGGAGGTTTTTTTTTACACTTTCTGCAACTAAGGGGATTCGTAGAAGTTTTTGGACGAGATGGACAAATGTGCTTTTCCAGATTTTTTTTACAATATCTGGTTCAGCTAAAAGAGTCCCATACTCATATTCAACTGGCTTTGTTGAGCTTTTAACCCAGTGGTAATGTTTGTTTCATTCACGCATGTCGGAGTAATTCTGCACATTTAGTTTTGCTCTCTCATGCGTCGTCTTATGGTAATTCATGAAGTTGTTTTTCAAGTTCATGCACTTTATTATTGCTAAAATTGGTAACACTGACCGGTTTGAATGGTTTTGCCTCTATTTGGTGGCATAATACCTGCTGTAAATACAAATGATAGTTTACACCAATCAAATGGCAGGTTGTGAAAATTACAGGGACTAGAGTATGTTCTAAAACACATTGATGACATCAAACACGTCATAATAGTTAGGCACAATTTACTCAAAAGAAACACATTTCCCTTGTTTTTTTTGTTTTTCAAATATATGTTCTGTGTACTTTGGAGGAGTTTTGGCCCAGTGTATGTAATACACAATATGGTTTCTAGGTTATGGAATATCCTTGTGTAATGCCATGATTTTCAATAAGAAAGTAAAATTGTAGACATAAAAAAGGCAAAACTGGAATAAATGTCTTTGTAAAATGAACCTGTCACAGGCTCTTTATAAACTATCTATTCATTGTGAATGAAGTCTTTGTTCATGTTTATTAAAGAATGATTCAGGCTTATTAACTACTTAATTACTAATACGTAACTCCTACCCCTTAATTACTAAGCCTGAATCATTCCTTTAAAAATATTGGTTCATTATTAATTTGTTTGTTTATTCTTTATTAAGGCTAAATAAGGTGTCTTTATTATAAATTTGGACTCTGAAATTACACTTGTTTTGTGTAGTTACATTTTCTTTTCGATTTCTGACATGAGGATTCTGATTTTTGTGCACAATGTTTGTAGCAGCAAAAACAAAACTAAGGTGTTCAAGTGTGATTTTTTTTAAAAGTCATCTTTCTAAAGAATAAAACACTCAAATTGTCAAACAATGCCGCCTTCTTGCACATTTTGGTCAAGGGTACCAATACTAATGAAGGACATTGCAAATAAATGCATCGCCTATGGTGTTTGAAGCCTGATTCAGAGTTGTTTAGAACGTGTACCACTCTTGGACAGTTTGAGCCTGCAGGCCGGAGAACACATATGCGAAGGTAAATATGTAAATGATAGCACAACAGAGTCAAATTTAAAAACAGCCAGTTCCAAATATTGTGGAACTCAATTTTGCCTGAAGACTGAATGTCTTTCTCAACATATATTTAAAGGTGCTGTATCCACCTGATTTTTTACTGTCTTAAAAACATGAAAAACAGAACTAGTTCATTTTAAACTCATTCCACATGTATCACTAACTTACCTAAGCCTTCTGAGCATCCTAAATATTCACGGCGTTCACCAAGTTTATGAGCGCATTTTACAACTTTCAGGGGCCAGAGCATATTCTTGCTAAATATAACAACAACAAGCATGCTAACAGCACATTTCCTGCTTTGCGGAGAATAAAACGCTCTGTAATCAGATACAGACGGCTCACAGCGGTCTCATTTTCACCACATGAGCTACTTTTATAATATATCTATAAAAGGGGCAAAACCGATTTTACATGAAAATAATTTGGGTTCAGCTCTTTTAATGTATTGTTTTAATGGTTATGGCCTTGTAGGGTATTTAGATGTGTTGAATAACATTGCTTTTGAGACAGTGTTTTGTAAGAAAAAAAAGATTAATTATGAAACTGTTGGAGATCAAATGTACAGTATGGCAAGTAGTACGGCATTTCGTTGCAGGTCGGCATTAGTGCTCATCAACTGTTCCTAAACCTAACCCTATCCTAACCCTAACCTAATTGTGGAATAATATATTGTCAAAAACGTTTACTTGGAAAATGAGAGAAGATACATTGCTAAGCTCTGCTTTCAGAATAAAAATGCCGAACTTTTATCGAGTCACAACGTAAATTGTCTTTATATATTCAGTCAAAGTATTAAGTATAAGTTTATTATTATATTATTTATTTTACTGATATTTGTTGTTTAATGTCACACATTAACAAGGAAGAAAGTTCCTTGTTTGTGAATCTTGTTTTTATTCCCTGTCAATGGCAATAAACCTTTTCTGATGCTGATCTGAGTTACAGGTGTTGTATTACAGCCACCTGCGTGTCTGCATGGAGATAGAGAAGTTTAATGTCATTCTGTGGGGCATTCTGCATTGCAATATTTCAGGTTGCAGATCCTACTCTAGAAGAGTTAAATAAAATTAGTTTTCTTGGAATCTTGAGTCTTCCTTCAGCAGAGGAACTTAAGTTCTTCAGTCTAACATGCGACATAGAAAATGAAAAAAAAAATAAAATAAGTACTAGTCTTCAAATAAAAATACATACCCTTATACTGAAAAACAAACTTGGGTAACAATGACGCAAACGACCTTTAAAACTTTTTGTAAGACCGTACATTTAAGGTCAAGAGTTTCTGTACCGTACAATCACAATACACAGTTCATATGTGAAATAATAGACATATGTGGAAAAAGAACATGTCCTTCACAGAGGAAAAGAATGACTGTAAGGAAGGGACCAGACACCATGACCAGAAGACGAGACGAGACATGAGATCTGGTCCATGAGAACGAAACAAGCAATTTTGACAAAAGCGATTTTATGACACGGTTCAAAATGTTGGCTTCACAATTCCTGATCTCTCTCAACTGGATTGAACAAAGGTTTTATTCCTTGGCTTAGCTTGGACTGTTCGCCCAGTCGGCTTCAAATATTTGTCATGATGCTTTTCCCGATCTTTTTTTAGTAAGAGCCTTTCCAGATTGAAAAATACATAGAACTCGACTCGGTGTGCTACATGAGGCAGGTTACAGTCCTATAGATTATCCTATTGTATGGGCTGTTTAGAACGTGATGATGTCAAGTTCTTTTTTGAACATTAACCCAAACCGGGACATTCATTGGATTTTAGCACAAAGCTTTGAACTGTTGTACTGTTAAAATTAGGGCTGCACAATAAAGGAAATGATTGCGATACGGCTGTTAAAAAGTATATTCAAATATCGTAATAATATCAATTTTGCACTATTTGACGTTATAATTTCAGTTGTATCAAAACAAACACCTTCTTACCTTAATGTGTTAGCCTTGATTTAGTCTCTGTGGTGTTTTGATTTTGACCGAATTTGACTAAGTAAGACTTAAAGAGGTCCAAAATTATTCCTCACTTTCTGAATACTTTACTAGCATCCTAATTATTCACCTCAATTAGTTTAATAAGTGCTTTTCAGAACTTTCCGAGGTCATGGTAATGCTAATGGCACCTAGCATGCTAACAGCGCCCTTCCTGCTTCTCGAAGCATAAAACCCTCTAATTCGATGCAGACAGCACACAGCAGTCTCATTTTGCCGCTTTTAAAATATATCTGCACTGGGGCAAAACAGATTTTACTTTTATTGCATGAAAAAAATGGGTACAGTCCATTTTTAACAAGGAAATTCAAGAATAAACCATCAGTTGGAAGACCATGGTGTCATTGCAATATATTTCATTTGCGGCGATATTGATTATTGGGTTAGCCAATATTGCGATATTGATACTTTTGCTACATATTGTGCAGCCACAGTTATAACGATAAAAAAGTATCGCAATACTCTTGAATTCTACCAGCGATGCTTCTGTCTCATCAGTATGTTAGTCTGAGTGTGCTGTCTGCTCTCGCATCTGCCCTCATTGCCGGCGGTTGTTGTTGCGGCTCATTTGCATTTACTGGCGTTGTCTCTCCCCCGCCCGAGCACCGCCCTTCAGGACCTTTTGAGGAAATCTTGACCACATAAACAGACGGTGGGCAGTTCTCTAACAAAATCCAGATAAAAGACTGTCTGCTTGTAAACCCAGGCTTAATGCTGTGTTATCTGGAGATGGGGTGCTAGTTGTTTGGCGATAGCAAAGCAAAGTCTCAAAAAGAATAGAGTTCAAGTTATAAATGTGTTTAATAGAATTCTACCAAGTGGATATGTCTCTATGCTAGAACGTGTATAAATACATAGATAATAGGTCGGTAGTGGACTTAACAAATTATAGATTGACTCGCTAAAAGGGAAAGTAATGAATCAGAATCAGAATCAGAAAGAGTTTATTGCCATTGTCAATGAACAAAATTCACAAACATAGGAACTTGTCTCGGCCTTAAGGTGCAACATAAAACACTGAGCAATAATAAAACAACATATATTCAATCAAAAAAGGGCATGCATTAGGAAACAATTTAAAATTACTGTACAATAAAAATAAAAATAGGCATTTCTATGTACACAAGAGTTATAGTTAGTTTAAGTTTGAGTGCAGAAAGTGACAGTGCAGTGAGTGGTTGAATATTGCAGTTAAAGTGACAGGTGTTTTGAAGTGTTCATGAGTCCAACAGCAGAGAGGGAAAGAACTATTCTTGTGGCGGGAGGTTCTGGTCCGGATGGACCGTAGCCTCCTGCCTGAGGGGAGTGGTTCAAACAGACCATGTCCAGGGTGAGAAGGGTCAGCTGTGATCCGACCTGCTCGTCCCAGAGCCCTGGAGACGTACAGGTCCTGCAGAGATGGAAGTCTGCAGCCGATCACCTTCTCAGCAGAGCGCACAATGCGCTGTAGTCTCTGTTTGTCCCTGGCTGTGGCTCCAGCGTACCACACGGTGATGGAGGAGGTGAGGATGGACTCAATGATGGCCGTGTAAAACTGCACCATCATCTGCACTGGCAGCTTGGCTTTCCTCAGCTGCCGCAGAAAGTACATCCTCTTGCTGGGCCTTCTTGATGAGGGAGCTGATGGAGGCTCCCACTTGAGGTCCTGGGTGATGGTGGTGCCCAGGAAGCGGAAGGAGTCCACGGTGGTGATGGGGAGTCTGTCATTGATGAGGGGGGCTGGGCTGTGGCTTTCCTGAAGTCCACGATCATCTCCACTGTCTTCTGGGCGTTGAACTCCAGATTGTTACCGCTGCACCAGGACACCAGCCGGTCCACCTCCCTCCTGTAGTCAGACTCATCCCCGTCCGAGATGAGCCCGATGAGGGTGGTGTCGTCCGCTGGCAAGCTCAACATTTTTCAGGGGATCTTTCGCAAAACATTTTGTACTCAAAGAAATATGAGTAAACAACATCTTCATCAGTGAAAATGCAGATTAAATTGTCCAGACACTCCAAAAACTCAAGCTAACTCACTTATGGCTTTCTAATTTTTGGTATGGTAATAATTAGTCAAACACACAACATTTCCCGATTAGGTTCATCAGGTCTTTTGTATTTCTTATAGTCAGACCTGTATTTTAGCATTGGACCTTGACAATTTGGGCTGCACTCTGTTGCCTTCCCCAGAAGTGTCCCTGGTGTTACTGTGACGTGTCTGGTCAGCTGATTTAAACAGTTCGACTTCTTCAGAACGGTATCACAGGTATGAGAAAGTTGGCCCTTCATCTGGATTTATAGTCTGGTAGGCACGGTTCTGGATCTCGATGGCCTCCCTGATCCCACGATGGTACGATGATACAGTTCTGAAGAAGTCAGACTGCAGATGGTGCTGTCGTCCTATTGCTCAAAATCTGTTTAAATCGACAGGCCAGACTCTGAGGAAGGCAAGTGCAGCCCAAACTGTCAAGGTACGACACTAAATTCTTCTGACAATAAGAGTCTGACAATTAGAAATCCAAAAAACGACACATAATTTTGTCGACTAATGACTTCATCGACCAATTAATCGACCAAGCCAGTGTTTTCTGTCGTTTTTTGAGTAATGTTTTTAATTTTACTTAAAAAGATTACGCAACACATCACCTACCCTAACACCTTTTGGGGAAAAATGAAATAAAAAGTGGTACAAAGTGTTTAATTGTCAAAGCAGAGTTTCTAGTGCCATTTGAAAAAAAAATTGGAGGCTTAAACTGTTTATCAGCTTTTTCAAAAGCCAAATTTACTTTATTGCAATTAAAATATTATTCCATCCCTTCATGGGCATATACTGTTCAATAATATGTGTAGAATATGATATCGAAAAGAAATAGAAACGTTCCATCAATTCATTATCAAAGAATAATTTTAAAAATAACTTAAATTTGATAGAATCGCCCCACTATCCTGTCACTATATGCACATTTTAGACCAACGTGTTACACATTATTATCAAATGTCTGTGTTTTGCCAATTCTTATCTGGCCCCTTGATTACTAACCAGTTTGCTGTGGCACACCAATGGTCCCATAATGATTGTCAGGAGTGCTGCAAAAATCTAAACTACTCCACTCTGACTAAATCAACCAGTCATTTCATAATTTGCCATTTTTTCAAATCCCAGACTCTTCGACACAACTATTAGGTGCACTGTAACTTTTTAAAGCTGTGAAATATAAATGAAACAATTCAAAAACTGGTTGAAAAACTGCTAGACTTTTCCAGGTATGTTCACAAAATGACAAACTGACTGACAAACTGACAAATTAAGGCATTTTCCAGTGTACTATTAAAGTTTTTTTCATCCCTTAAAAATTATTGTAATATTGTATCATTCCTACACACAAATGTCCGAAATGATTTCAACATTTACCTACTTTAGCAGCCTTAAAAGAAAAAGCAGCATTTCTGACATTTCATTTGGGATGACTATTCTTTCTGCCTTAAATCCAAATTATTTTAATAAAATATTTTACAATTACATTTTGATTTTTGCTTCACTTCCAAATGTTAAATCTTGTACGGTGAAGGCCTTTCAGTTTCTAAAAGCCTTTTATGAATCATAGTTTTTTGTGGTATTTTTACAAGGCTGTAGTTCAACTCTTACATTATAACACAAAACGTCGATATTAAAAGCTTTTCACACATCAAATGAAGACCATAAAAACTTCTCTCTCTTCGATATTGAAAGGACAGCAAAGTAAGTCAAGGTTGCCCCGTGGTCTAGTATGTCGAACATTTGAGAGAACTGGACCTGAATTACAGTAGAAAAAGTTGCATTAACCCCCATGTGATTAGCGTACAAAGTGAGCACACTGGGCTCTGGAATGAATATCGCAAAGTTCCCCCGTGACCCGAGCACCCAAGGAGACAAGTTCAGCCAAGTGGAAAATTATCATCATATCATATGGGAAGGGAATGAGGAGAAAAGGGGGACACAAGCCAAAAGATTGGAGATTGAATAGACACCGTGCATGAACGATTAAGTTGGTGAATCTTACGAAAAGGACAATGTCTTCAACAAAGGACTCTAAAAAGGACTGTGCGCTATTTTGACATGATTAATTGTCTGTATATCCAACAATGTGTTAGGCTGCTAGAAAATACAAAGGCGTTTGATTCTAGTCTCTCATTCCCCAAATTGATTGACAGATGGGATTACCACAAAGAAACGTCAAAAGAGGATGCCCAAATACTCGTCAATTGGTCCAGAGCAGATTTTAACATTATATTTATTTGCTAGTTTATGACAAGACTAGACTATGATAGCAAGTGTATCACAATCAGATTAAGGTTAGGATTAGGAAAAAAGAAAACAAAACATGAATTACTGTGAGTGGACTTTTTTAATATCCCCCCCAAAAAATATAAATGTAATTCAAACATTCTAGGGAAAAAACAAAATATTGGTACACCTTCATTAGGCTTTACAACACATGAACAAAAACTTTTAGGAACAAATACTCGTGTACCACTTGACTGCACTGACGAATCAGAGCAAGAACTGCTAGAGCAGAGCAGCGCCAAGCTGATTGAGCCGAAGCTAAAGATTTAAAACTTGTTTTTAAGAAAACTGAAGGTTTTGGGGGGGGCCGACTATGACATGTTTAAGCTAGCAATACACTCCATATCCAGATATTTTAATAGATCCAGGAGTATAACCAAACAATTTACATGGAGACAAGTTGGCGGACCCTCGACCACAATGTGCACCTTTAAACAAGAAATAGAATGACCTACACTTACAATCCGAGACAAAGTTTATTTTACCAGCTCATAGCGTCTGATCAAGAGAATTGTGGCTTAGCATTTGGTCTAAAGGAACTTACCCAGCGGTGACATCTCGGGGACTCCTGCCAAATACGGTCCGTCCAGGAACTTGGGCTCGTTATCGTTGATGTCCTGGACCTTGACCACAAACTCGGACTTGGGCTCCACGGGTATGTTGGTGATGCGGTCGACGGCCTGAGCCTGGAGGGTGTAGTAGGCCTGAGCTTCCCGGTCCAGGCGTTTGGTGGCGTGGATGTCCCCTGTGTTCTCATCAATGGTGAAGATGGACGTGGCCCCTTCCCCCGAGAGCACGTACTTGACTTTGCCATCGCCTTTGTCCACGTCTGAGTGAAGCTGCAAGCAAAAACAGTCACGTTAATGGAGCTGCGGGAAGATTTTTTCGTGCTTTTTTACTTTTACAGGAAGACCTTTTTATTACAGAGACAGCGGCATTAGGAAATACATTTGTCAAAAAAGAATAAACTACTTCTTATTTTCATTCAAAATACAATATATTTGTAAAAATCTAGAAGTCTTCAGTGACCATATTTTAACCAATGTTTGATTATTATATATTTTATATAAGTCTCAGTGTACAATAATAATTTTACCAGTCGACTACTAAAACAATTGTGTAATATTGGTGATCATATGGTGATGCCAATCCTGTTTCAGCATTCATTATTAAAGGTCCCACAATTAAAATGTGGAGTTTAAAGATATGTTTTTCTGTTGAAAAGAACTATATTTTAAGTAAACTAACATAACACTGGAATCATTTGATCAACATATAAAATATAAAATGGAGACTATAAATGTGACACTGTTAAATTTAGTCACAATTGTATTATTTATTTGAATATTTGTGTATGTGTGTGTGTCTACTGTGTTTTAGTACTTTTAAGTATTTCTTTGGACACCTTAACTTAAACTTAAAACGTGTGTTTTTTTTCTGGTTAAAGATAATGAGCAAATATTCTGTGCATACAAAACACTTGGACTACCGCTGATACGTAACGCTTTCCTACATATCAACCCAAAAATATCAACAGATCTTATCGGCAATTGGTTTCTCTTGATTCTAAAAAAAAACCTGCTTCGTTTCGTTTACAAACTTTTACAAAACTCTGCTAGCATGTACCGCTAGCCTCGTCCAACCTGTGCATACTACGGTGACTTACCCACACGGCGCCTGTATTCACTCAGACAAACCTTGGTCGTAGTGTCACATCCATCAATGTTATAAAATTAAAAAAATCATGCAGTGGACACCTGGCTTTAAGTGTGTCACCATAGTACTATTTATTTTTGACTAAAACTATAAATTGACGTAATTGAAGTCATTTACATTACAAATCTGTCAAAAATATCACACTGTCACTGATAATAACTGTGTTTATTCAATAATTATCTAAACTGGAAGCAAAGCCCAAAACATGCACAATTTATGCATGAAGGAATTAGACTTCCAAATCACGCTTCACATTTGGCTAATAAAAAGGGACAAAACTAAATGGTTCCACTTCTCGTTTCCTCTCTAAAGTAACGGTTATTAAGAAATGTCAGAATCTCTTTGAAAACTAAAATATGGTTCATGACATTTTGCTCAGAGAACCTTTTAACATCGCGAGGATGAAGTGAAACAAATGATTGCGTCGTTTAGATAACACTAATCTTTAATGTAATTGCTCATTATTCGTAATAGTTTTGATCATTACGGGAACATTTCATCCAAGCGGCTAACATTTGCGACGTCGCTCATATGAATGCACTTTCTCTCCCCTCCTTCAGTAACGGGCTACAGCAGCATCGGCCACCTCAACCCCTCCATTTCCTCTTCATCAACATCACCAACGTTGTCCAAAGTCTATCGTTCAAAACAGTTTTTCTCACGCCGACTAACTCTGTTTAATGGAGGATTTTTCGACCAGCCAAAAAGAAGTGGTAATAGGTATCATACAGTATCAAATTTTAGTGAGAAAAAAGGTCACATTTTAGCAATTATTCACAATTATTGAGGCCGTGACCAAACAACTGTGACATCTTTGATTTCCTTTCATTCCTGAGGTCGAACATGCTACTGTTCCTCAAGTTTGTGACCAGCTTTATAAAACTTTCTGAAAGACAAAATACAGTTAAATTTGACAAAAACAGCCAGATAAAATAAAGTAATTTACATTTAGGTCTATTTTTTGGGCTATAGATTGAACTAAAAATATCTATATAATATAAATCCTTCTAAAACTGTAATGATTATTCTTTTTTAGATTCTTATGATTATATTGTGACCAAAACAATCAAGATCATCGATTAACCTAATAACCTTGACATCCCTACTTCCAAATGGTTCAGAGTTTCAAAAAGGACTACCATTTTTTGTTATTTCAAGTGATAACATGCTTGACTTTTTCTTATTTTAAGGAAAACAAGATGATTGTTCCATTGGCAATCTTACTTTAAGGGAGTCAAAATATACAAAATATAGTATAATATACCAATATACCTTATTTAAAGAATTTTTTCAATTATTATCTTATTCAAATGTTTTTTTTTTCCAGTGTGATGACCAAAGAATCTCAAAGGTAAATGTGTCTTATTTTCTATTACAAGTCTCTTTTTGTGTAGCCGTAATATGTCTACTTCTAATGTGTAGACTGTAAACCGGGGGTTAGTTTGCTGCTTTTGCTCACTTGTAGCAGGATCCATTGAAAATGCATAATCCCGGAAGTCAAAACGGTTTATGTACTGTTTAGCGTCAGCCCATCGCAGCAAACCGTTTACCGTCAGGATCACGTCAATAATAATATCAGCACAATGTTACGTTTCTCTAATACTTACTAAAATAGACTATAAGACCAGTGTAATGATGCGTAGTCAGCTTTATTTCTGACCCACCCTGGCCAAGTTAAATTCCAACCCGCGCGATTTGGTGGGGTTTTTTTTACATTTTGGGGCCCGAACCAAACCTAACCACACTAAAAAATATTGTTTTTCATGCTGCTGTAGCTGGCCGTCATATCTGTGAGGGCTGGCCTTGTGAATGTGCGGTCATATGGCTTAATCTGGTCAAATTCGACACTTCCTTTTACTCTTTATACCCAAATGCGTTGTTTAAGACCTGTTTGAAACCGCTAACGCACTGAAGGCAAGCAGCGCAGAAGCTTTCAGGAGGGTTTAGGACATCTCCAGGTGAGGAACAACTCTTCGCTCTCGTAGTCCGTGATCTGTGACTTGCATCGTTCAGCTGGATCATCAATGCCGCACATGTGTCCAAAGCCAACAGTCACGTTCCCTTGTTTGTAAAACAGTTCTACAGAATGTACGAGGCGACGCTTATGGTGCTGAGGTTTACAGTAGGTTAAAGCGAAGGCGCATTTGGTCCCCGACCCACCCGCACCCGCTGTACTTCTTCTCTTTTAGCTATCCGACCCATTGGCATATTCTTTGTAATTAAGCATACAAAAATGTTATGAGCGTCCCCTGTAGCAGCAGTGACCGGAGAATTGGCTTACAATTGATTAAAATCATAAAGGTTCAAGGTGTTCCAGTGTTATTGTTACAAGTGTTATTTTTTTGGCATATGGCCCAGCCCTAGGTGTAAATGTATAGTGTATGCAAATGTGTAGATGTAAATTCTCCACAGTCACAAAAGTGCACTGTGTAACTCTTATGGTTGAATGGTTATCTGACTAAACCTTTTCAGATTGCTCTAAATGATGTGGCAAAAAGGTTACTGCGAGCATCTGCGGGTGGTGAAAGACGACTGCATTTCTATAGGATCAGTTATGTTGATGTTATGAACTTTTGTAGGTATTTTTCATTATTTAGAGGCACACTTTCTTTTTGTGTACTCGCTGCACGTTTGGCCTTTCACTTCAATGGCACCGATGTCAAGGGCAGACTCTCGACGTTCAACAAAGACCTACATTCACACAGCTATTTAAGCCAGAATAAGAGGGACTCGCTGCTTCTTTTCAGAAAACTTTCATTACTTAAAAAAAAAAAGAAGAGGTTTAGAGGTCAGTGCAGTCTACAACTACAAAATACATAAGGTTTGATAACAGTTAGCATTTTGTGGAACAATTGGTTTAGAACTATGTCCGCTTCCTTCTATAATTGTGAGTTAACAAAGGTCTGGGTTAGACAAACATTCAGGATATTTATTGTTACAGCCTAAGAAAAGACCATTTGTATTCTGAACATTATTTTTCATTGTTTTATGTTGCACCATATTGCAGAAGCAAGTTAATAGCTTGTTCACGGACAATGGCAATAAAACTAATTCTGATTCTGATTTGCAGAGTGAAACTTTTTTTTATCTCTGGACAAAATTAATATTTATAAGCTATTTTGAACTCCCACTCAAAGGGCATGCTGTCCTTGTGTCTCTGCTCAATACACTTAAACTCAGGACATGGAGTACATTACTTGAAAAATAATATTACTCAAGTAGAAGACTACTTGGCCAAGAAAAAGAAAAAAGAAGAATAAAACAAAATTGTTGACAAAACTACTTCTCAAGTAAGAGTAATTGTAACAATAAATACATAGCTGTAACATTGAAAATAACATTTGGGAGGACAAAACTATGAATAATGCACAAAAAAAATATCTGTAGAAGTGGTGCAACTCAAATCGTAATTAAGCTTTTTTCTCTTTAAGTTTATTTTTGTTTATTTGCCTTATGTAGCTTGAAAACCACATTGAAAAAGCTCAGAGTGCACAGTAAAGCGTTCAAAAACAACCCCATAAACAATGGACAATATATATATATATATATATATTTTTTTTTAAATACCCTGCAATATTTTCACTGTGAAATAACAAGCAGGAAAGATGAAGGTGCTAACAAATATAGTAAAACTACCAAAAATTAAAGTGCATTATTCAAGCGTGTTACGGCTTGTGGGAAGGTGTTTAGCAGCTCGGCGCCATCATGCCAATTTGCAACTTGTGGATTTACAGTACTCCATGCCACTGTGTCCCCAACCCACTTTGAAAGTGTAAAAATGCGCAGGGCTTTGAAGGCTGTAATACAACCTCCAGTGACTATTTATGAAGTACTTTCCTTTAAAAAATATAATGCATTATTCCCATTCCTGAGGGGGGCTTTGTCAGGAAATGTAGCAACAAAAAAAAGTCATGTAATTTCCTGTACTCTGTAGCATTTTAGATATAATATTAGCAACTCATTACCAATTTTCTTGTAAGGTCCCCACACAGCCCATGGTTTTCCCTGCTCAGATCCTGGACAGCTCCAGAAAATACAACTGTCTGCAAAGTATTGCAAAAAACACTTTGGTTTTGGTATGTCACACATTGAACGTCTTTTTTTAAAAAACTGTTTTGTATTGAACACGAGGCAGATTTTCATCAGCTAAAGACTATTTTCCTCCCCGTGGATAACAGAAGTCGTATGTGAAGTCAAAACCACTTCTATAGTGATGCGCAGCTCAAACATGTACGATGTGGAGAGTTTAGTGAAAAAGAGATGATGGAAAACACGAAGTGCTACTGTAGGCTAAGTTCCCTGTTTAATTACAAAAGAACAATAGCTTACATTATTGGAATCAAACTGCCAGGTCAAACAGGTGCCCCTCACTTGATGCCCTACTGAGGGGGAAAAAGCACATTGGCTTTATGGATTTATGAAAACAATGGAGAGGGGAGGAGAGAGCAGAGGAGCAAATGATGTATGTCTGAGTCTTCTACAGTACACAGGTAGATGGAAACTCTGATTGTGGCTTAAAAACCCTTAGCTGCATCCATGAGGCACATACTCTATGTCAATTGTAATGCATGAAATGCCACAGGAGTCGCACGTGGGGTCTAAATGAGGCGTTACACTGTCAAATATATTACTTACTTATATAAAGTGCTTTGAGTGTCCAACAGAGGTAGACAAGCACTATATAAATGAGGCCATTCACAGTTGATTTGGGCAGTTCTTGTCATAATAATTCTTTTACAATTCATAGAGAATCTGATATGTTCAAGGTAGCAAAAACCTCCTTAAGACATTTTTTTTTTTTTTTATCCCTGGGCAGTAAAATTACCTTGACAAGTAACAAACCTTGAGAGCAAAGTATTTGAGGTAGTTGACTGTTCCAAATATGAACAATCAGTAGCGTTGGCACATGTCTTGTGGGAAGGCTGAGATTTATTCATATTATTATATTTATTTTTTCTCAGAACACAACCAAATGTAAATTCCTGCAAAGCTTTTGGAGCTGTCAGCAGAGTCTGATGTTTGAACGTGCAAATTAACACAGAGATGCACAACTACCTCACACATTTGAAGTTCGTCTCTGTCAGCAATTTAAGATTATGCGCATGAATTTAGAGGATTTTCTTTTTTGTTTTCTAAAGACTAGAAAAAATATATTTTTAAAAATGTGTTTTTCAAGACCAGAGACTTATTATGTCCAAAAGGCAGAATACTGTAAAAAAAAAAAAAATACATCTCATATCCATGCATTTTTTATCTGTATCGTTGGATTAAAGTTCAAATGGTAAATCAGAGACTAAAAATAAAATATAAATAGGCTATACAATATATCAAATCTAATCATGAAAAAAAAGTTTCTTGCACTTTTGCCTGTTTATTTGTATTATTTGTTCATATTTAGATTATCAAATTATTTAAAGACATAAAATATATATATATATATATATATATATTATCTGAGATATATATATATCTCATATATATCATATATATCTCATATATATATATTATATATATATCATATGTATTTATATATATATATATATATCATATATCATATATATATATGATATATAGATGGAAACAATTTAGAATTTCCACGGCAGTTATTTGTATCTCCACTACAAAGGACAGTACAAAATGCAATTTTCTAGTCTCAAAACTAGTTTGGTAGGTCAAAATTCATCCCTATTTATGTTCCCTCTTGCTGAACTATGCCCTGTGCTCAAAAAACATATATTATTTGTTCATTGATTGCAGAGTGATGTGCGGAAGCTAGCAATCTCTTATGCTGCTCCCACAACTTGTACTATTCTTCAAACTGAACTGAAACATTTTCTTTGAGGGGTTTTTGCTCATTTGAAAAAGGCAACGGCAATAATTTTGCACTCTCAAACCTGATTGAGTTAAATACGTCATTGTCATTTTCCTTTACATTTGTCTCAATCTTGTTTGATATTTTTTATGTTGGACAATGTGTGCTGTAACTTCATTGAATGCCTTTTCTTGCTTTTGTTTATTTTTCAGTGTTCATTTCAGTGTTCTGTGTTGTCTCTGTTTCTAATTGAATGAATGAAAATTAATAAAAAAAAAACAAAGACAAAGAAATAAACATACACGTTACGTCCTGATCCGTCTCAGTCGCTCTACAACTTGGTTAAAATAAGTTTAGTAAATAAATAAATAAATAGGTGCAATTTTTGTCCAGTAAAACCTAAAATTCAACATTTTCCATTCATCATAAATGCTGTGTCCCTCATAAACTCCTATTAAATAAACAAATAATGCAAAACACTACAATAGTAAATGTGTGTAAACCAGGCTCCGATATCACTCCCATATATCTGAGTGGTTTTCATTTGCTAAACCTTCCTGACTTTTCATATTTTGTGACATTCTGAGATTAATTAATTATGTTCAACTTCACTTTTGCCTCCTGTTGCCTGGAATTTGGAGTCTATTTGTTTCCCAAGTTTTAAATTGTCTATAGTGAGAATAGACATCAATATTGTATTATGTTTTGATTTTTCAGTTTTTGTGGGGCAGAAGGAGCTCAGAAAAAAATAAATAAAATGTTTTTATTTGTTTTTCGATTACACCACTTCAGTTGAAGCAATAATTGTAATGATTCAATTATAGAAAAGTTTACAGTGAGCTAAAACCCCACATTGCCGCCTATGTGTCACGTCTTGCCTGATTATTCATGTGTGTTCGGCCTTCTGGCTGCAGCATCCTACACCATCAGACTTAATTGTGCTGACCCTCGTCTCTGTCACTTGGAATTCGGGCTGCGAGCCACCCCCGGGCCTGCCAGATGTCGTGTGAAGCCAGGCCCGACTACATCAGCAGCTAAAAGACAAGACGCAATCCTGGACACCGCTCTCTCGCCCATGAGGTCCGCTGTCCGTCAAACTAACAATGGTGACAATCCCAACGTTGTTCCACCAACCAGAAACCTCCAGCTTCGTATTGTGATGGGAGGTCTGGCTAAGAATACAGATTTTGCCAAATAGGAGAAGAACTGTCCAAGTGTTCGGTCATGGGAAATATCAGTTATGGAAGTCCTTCTACAAAGTTATGTCAATCAATAAAAAGCCAGTTGATGCCCGCTCTCAACATGTCATACTGTTGTTGAGTCATTGGGCAAGAAATGTCCACAGTTTGGGGTGACAGAAAATATCCTCAAATCAAGCTAATCTTAACATTTTTGGGGAAAATAAAAAAGGCTTTACCAACATTGTCCTGCAAATTTTCCAATCCAGTACAACACCAGAATGAAACTAAGACAAGACTAGTACCAACCAGGTCTAAAGCAGAATTATCAAACATGGACAAGACAAACTAGGACTACCAGTAAACAAGAGAAAATATATTTTCTAATATCTGGAAGATGGGCAATGGCCAGATCAGATTTTTTTGGAGGGCCTGATCTGGCCCGCAGGCCGTGAGTGGCATAGGCCTGCTCTAACCCTAAAGGTCAATTCATACTTCCTTAGAGTCAAGATGTTTAAGTAGCTAGTAGTTAATTAAGTAGCTACTAAGCCTGAATCATTCGCAATAAACGATTTGCTCATAATGAATTAAAGGAACAGCATGTAGTCTGCACTCTGTGTTCTAATGCCTTAACCTGAAAATATAGAACACGTTCATTATTTGTAAAGATTGCCTAATGTTGTCTTGGGTTTGTCGTTTGTTGATCAATCCCGTTTGATCATTTTGAAGTACATTTTTGAGTATTTGTTCCATTCTTTTAGACATAGTTGAGATACGATAGTACACCTTCAGTATTGAAATTGGTCTATAAAAGTGTTCCTCCTTCTCATGGTAAGCCTTTGCATTGCCTTTGAACTTTTAATATCTTGATTTTTCAAGTCAATGGGAAAAATGAATGATACATTTACTTCTGGAATCTGAACGGCCTTCAACAGGGGTGGGACATCAGTCAGCTGTGGTGCGAGGACATCATAACATTCTATAGACTTGTGGTATTAAATTGATGCAAATGGTGGTAGGAATAAGGACACTGCTCTATCAGTCAGCCCCAGGGCCGCTACCGATTTTAAATGGAAAAAAAAAAGCGACTTGAACGTGCAAGTGTTTAGTAAAGCGCTTTATAAAGACTATGCATTATTAATGACAGACATTGACAGGTTTATTGCAACTTTTCTGCCTTAGGAGGAACATATCACATCTCCATTGATGTATGGTCAATTCAATAATGATAGCAATAACAAGAAAAAACATATATAGAAATATTAACACGTTTGTGTCTGCAGTGATGCGGTCGCTGCATCGGACTGTTGTGGTAAAGAGCTGAGTTGAAAGACAAAGCTCTCGATTTACCGGTCAATCTACGTTCCTACCCTCACCTATGGTCATGAGCTTTGGGTAGTGACCGAAAGGACAAGATCGCGGATACAAGCGGTTCGAAGAGTTTCCTCCGCAGGGTGGCTGGGCGCTCCCTTAGAGATAGGGTGAGGAGCTCAGTCACACAGGAGGAGCTTGGAGTAGAGCCGCTGCTCCTCCACGTCGAGAGGAGCCAGCTGAGGTGCTCGGGCATCTGTTCCCTGTGGAGGTTTTTCCGGGCATGTCCCACCAGGAAAGGGATACGCTGCAGGGACTATGTTCTCTCGGCTGGCCTGGGACAGCCTCGGTAAACCCCCGGAGGGTGGAGGAAGTGTCTGTGGAGAGGGAAGTTGGGGAGTCCCTGCTTAGACTGCTGCCCCCGCGACCCGGCCCTGGATAAGCGGAAGGAGATGGACGCTGGACGGATTAACATGTTTTTTTATTTTAATTTCACTACCAGAATTCAGAACCTTCATCAGCAAATCAAGCTTTTAACCCAGTATATCACGATCGTGAAACCACAGTAAAATCCCTGATTTTCTATCATTTTAAATTTAACTAATCAATGACTATTTCTCTACTGTGCAACCAGCTTTAGGACATACACGGCTGTCATAAAAAAAGTCCACCAAGGAAAAAAAAGGTCGTAGGTCCACCTTTAGCTTTGATCATAACCCACATTCCGCGTGGCATAGTTTCAATAAGCTTTTAGAAAAATAAAAAGGTTTATTTACAACCTGTGTTGCATTATTTTTCACCAGTTGATCTTGTATTGATGATGGGAGAGAGTGACCACTGCGCAAAGCCTCTCCAGCTCATCTCAGATCTGGAGTAGATTAGTTTCTGTTCTCCTTCGATGTTTCTTTGCTTGACGTCAATGATTTGTGCGCAAGATGAGTTTTCACAATTTCTGTGAGTTCACAAACTCTTGAGAATCCGTCTTGTTAGGCTCCCGCTGATTCTTTGTAGTCTTTACCAGTGGTTTGGCATTTAGGGCCCTCAGGAAGTACTGGAACCAATCACAGAGCAGCAACCAAAACCAAAACAAGCATGGCGGCACCAATGGCCGTACTTTGGCCAATTTTAGGAGAAATACGGACTATTCTGTTTTTCAAAAACATGCACACACTTTGTACATTTGTCAATGATGAAGACTGTGCTTTTCTGAACACTGGATTTAACACAATTTAGATGTTTCTACTTCGGCTGTTGTGACGCTTCCACCAGGCAAGGCAAGGCAAGTTTATTTGTTGAGCACAATTCGTACACAAGGCAATTCAAAGTGCTTCACACAACAGGAAAAATGCATTAAAATCACAAAGACATGGCAGAAAATCACAATCTTAGTTCAAGACATAAAAGAGAAGAGTGCAAAGAAAGCATTTCAGTCATATGCACGCCAAACAAAACAGTTTTTAGTTTAGATTTGAACATTGCCAGAAGTAGCGGCCTGTCTCACATCCTCAGGAAGACTGTTCCAGATTTTAGCTGCATAAAACTGAAATGCAGATTCCCCATGTTTAGTCCTGACTCTGGGCACCAGCAGGAGGCCGGTCCTGAGGTCCTCAGAGTCCTCAGAGTCCAGAGACCAGTCAGTGTGAAGTATTTTTTTAACACCCGACGGCTTTCGGCGAGACCTTCGCAGATTGTTTTTGTGTGAAGAACTAAATTCAACAGAAAAGCTTCACAGGACAATTAAAATAACATTAGGCAACAAATTGCAGAATGTGTGTGGTTTTTTTTAATCACATAAAAAGTGATTTGGACATACACGGACAGAAAAAAAAATATTTATATATAAAGTTACTTTTTTGGCCGATGAATTGAATTGACTTACTTTTGCTTCTTTTATACTGTGAGCAGAAATCATTACAATAAGTGATTAACAGAATAATTTGACATCCCTACTTTTGACTCGAGAACTGCTAACACAAGAATCCATAACTCTCAACTACCAACTATTATTCCACAAATTCTCAAATTTAACGGCGGACCTCCATACTTGCTTCTCTCTCTCTCTCGCTCTCGTCCTCGCTCTCTCTCTCTCTCTCTCTCTCTCTCTCTCTCTCTCTCTCTCTCTCTCTCTCTCTCTCTCTCTCTGTGCGCCCGCGGCAGTAACTCCTTCCGTGTGACACCGGGGACATGTTCCAGCAGTGACAGGCAAAAAAACACACACAGAAAGTTTCACATCTCGCCATGAACGCGCTCCGCCCCCGACACTTCCAGGACTTTTGGCAGACAGTCTACCTACTCTGCTGTAACCTCTGCCAGATAGAAAACAAGATAGACTTCCTCGGGTTGCCCTGCTCCCACTATGGTCGACAAGCCAACTGATTCTTCATGTCACCCCAGGAAAACATTCAGGGCAAAGGCCTCGCTCCACCATCCGCAGCCTCTTTGGTAAGGTGTGCCAGCAGGCCTGCGAGAGAAGCTACGAGATTATTATTATCAGACAGGCCGGGGGGGGAGCAAGGCTAAAAATGAGTTTTTTCCTTTCCGGACAGGTTTAATGGCTTTCCTGCCCTCCCTGTAAGACCTCCAAACAATTCAAAAGTTGTTGGGTTTATTCCAACTTTTTCATTCCTTTCTTGAGTTCTGTGCGGCTTGTCAAGGTGCATTAAGGGGTAAACTTTTCTAGAAGAAAGGAAAACTTCTTTTTCTATGTCGTGGTAATTACTGCGCGAGTTAAACAAGGATAAATGCAACCACCTGTATAACTGTTCACCAACTTCACATATCAACCAATCAGCTTTCCATCCATTCATATTGATTCATATTATTAATCATAGAGCCAATTTTAATGTCAGTGTTCAAACCTAACATGAAACTTTATTTTATTTATTTTTTCCTAAGAATTAAATGATTTGATTTCACAAAAATAAATAACTTTAAATCCCAACTGGACATGTGTTTCATAATGAATCTGTGTGGTCACTTATTTCAGGTAAATGTAAATGTATAAAATAGTGATTCCGATTATTGATTTGATCCCAAACCAAGTAGCACTGTGGCAAGTATGTATAGTATCAAAATTATAAATATTTTTTTCCTCGAGTATCAATACTTTTAGATATTTTCCAATACCTCAGGCAGTATTAATAGTACAAAAGGTTTGGTGGGGTAAAAGCCCTTTATTGTTGCTTACAGGTGTAACTGGCTCTAATGTGACAGGTACAAGCTGCTCTGGTTGGCCTGCTTCCTTCCTGTGTTCTTATAGTAGTTTGGTGAAGTGTTTGGCCCATTTAAACTAATTTTAGCACTTTCACGTGATTTTTATTTTACTCGCAGAGCTCAGGTTGGACATCTCGGAGGTAACTTTGTTGTTCTAAAGGACACAGACTGACCGCTCTTCTTTGCGCTTGTAAACATCAGCCACAGAGTGATCTGCACTCCTCCAAATGAGCACTAATGGGTTTAATGTCCAGATTTAAAAGCATGATTCCCTAGGGTAGCTTAACCTGAAACTAAATACTACTCAAACCAACTTTTTTTTTTTTGGTCAATCACAAATTGAACTTTTTGGCAAAAACCAACATATTTCTTCCCCAGCTTCAGCCCTTCAACTTCTTAAAATGTTTATTCTATTCCTTCATCTGCAGCTGCTTTTTAACATTCAATAGAAGATCATGCTTCACTCTATTATGTCTCGCGTAAGTCCTTCCTATTTTGATTAATAAAATAGAAAGGCAAGAACACATCAGAATTGCACAGAGCATGCTCAATATAACCCAACAAAGTTTCCTTGTACACTTAACTTGAAAGAGACATTTGGACTTGAACTTGCTCTAACTTGGCTCAGACGTTGACTTGAAAGTGATGTCGAAAGCTCTGAATGCAACTTTGACAAGTCTTTGGTGACACTGTGTTTGTCAAAAGTCTCCAAGATGCACTGATACGTAACGAGACCCTGAACAACTCATTTGAAATATCATTTGTGAAAGCAAAAAGAAAATGGCACAAAATATAACAACTTGGGAGAATTGAATGCTTTTTGCTTATTTCAAGGTGACAAGATGATGGACAAAATATCTGGTTATTAATTTTGTATCAATATTGCCCATACGGACATTAAGGAAGTATTTATTTTATTTTTTATTGTTGGTTTAGTTCTTTTCATGAATTTCACAAACTTCACGTTGGGCTCAAAGTGGTGAAAAGTGCTGTATGATCTACAGGGGAACTAACAACTGGGCACGCGCAAATGTCATAATCCACAATGGTTGCTAAATAAATAAGAATAATAAGCTACATAAAAACACTTTTAAATGATTGTATGATGGTAGCTGTTGATTAAAATCATATAGCACCATCAAAAGACAAACGAGGAATCCGTGCTCGGAATGCATTAGGTAAGTCAGCAATACATTTGTACCACTACAAACCAATTATGAACTAGTTTTTAACATTTTAAGAATGTAAATATAAGGGCACTTTTAAAAGGGAAAATATGATGCATTATTTCTATTTGTATCAGCCTTTAAACATGCTCTTGAGTAGCTTTAGTTTGGCAGCTTATGTTTTAGAACTAAAAAAAGAGAGTATAAATAATAAAAGGATTTCAATTGGGATCTCTGTCTATTTCCAACACTGCAAACTGTGTAATTTCCCCTGGCAGCCAGTAGATGGTGGCACTACTCAACAGTTTAAGATACACATTTCATAGAACATGCTGTCGGTTTACTTCCTGATCTCAGCACGCAGTTGTACTGATCATAAGACAACAGAAAAGCACAGAACTGGCGATGATTTATGGACTTAAACAGCAGAGAAGTTTCTCAGAGCCCCGTCAGAACTACATCAGCTATCGAGGAAACGTCAGTAATCGCGGAGCTGTAGCGAGGACTGTTTTTAACGCTCGAAGGGGAGAGGACTTTTTAACCAGGATTCATCAAACTATCGCAAATAAAGCTAAATGCTACTCCAGGTATGATTTTGATGAGGGAACAATGTTAGAACATGGTTAAAAGCTCAAAAGGTCAATTTTGCATAATATGTGCCCTTGAAGGTAATTTGGGCCAATTCAGCAGGATGCTGGCCGTAAAATTGGTCCGAGGATCACATTTGTCATAATGCCTGCTCTACTGTTTTAAGGGTTGGATTTTATTTATTTGGGAATCTCTTTTCAATAAATACTATAATATACTGTGTTTTACTGTGATTTGCAATATATTTGCAAGTGAATTGCCTTGAAGCAGAACTAACTTTTCTTGTTTCTTTGTGTTTGTGGATGTGGAAAACTATTTCCATCCTTTCTGTGCGCTGGTTACATTCAAAACGTATTAACATCTTATCTAATCTTTTTATATATACATTTCTGAACTAAAATATAACAAAATGTTCATACAAATAAATTAAAATCATACTATCTTGTTAAAAAGAACAAACACATTTCATTAGCCGGCTAACCCCTTGCTATTTACCGAATGACGCATTGAAGCACTTTCTGTACGCGATTATTTCATACGTCAGTGTACTCACAAAGGATTATTGTTTAAAGTCCTCTTTCAATTTATGTGCAAATGTCAGCGTCTCATTACGGGATAAATAACAGTGGCGTTTGCGAGGCGCTGCTGCAGGGTCGGGGAATGATTAGGTCAATATTGCGTGGCAGTAGCTGAAGGGTTACGCAGGGAGAGCACGGGCTAAAACAACAAAGGTCTTTTATTAACGGAATCCATCAGCCCCTTGACGGATGCCACATTAAGGCCGGCGTGATTGTGGCTGGTCGTGTCCCGGGGCCTCGATCACTCGACAGGGATGCCCTCTCTCACTCGCCATGTTTGTTTAGCGTCTTCCGCTGTCAGTGACGGGCAAACTTGAGGGGAATAGTCACTCAAGGATGTTGGTAATGGGGTTACATCTTTTGGAGTAACTTTTTAAGACTAGAATGATACCGTTAACCTCTACTTGTACAAGATTTATTTTGAAGTAACACTATTCCTT
This sequence comes from Chaenogobius annularis, assembly GCA_015082035.1. Lineage (NCBI taxonomy): Eukaryota > Metazoa > Chordata > Actinopteri > Gobiiformes > Gobiidae > Chaenogobius > Chaenogobius annularis. Next base: position 577,648 of record BJKM01000196.1, on the reverse strand, counting down.
ACTGAGAATATTCTTCCCAGCAGGGTTAGCCAACGTTTTTCCCCTGCAGAGACAAATTTCCAAAACAGAAATGGCAGACACCTAGCCTTGGATGAGTGATACATTTTAATGCCTATAAACCCTTGTCCATTCTATAGTGCGTAAAGTTAAACCTCCAAAGTACATATTAACATTGGTAATAGGCATGTAACATAATATATTGCGATTTCGGGAGCTACTTTCATGGTGGTGGAGCACTGGTAGCTCCTGAGTTACAGGTTGGAGACCTGTACCCCACTCCTGGTAATTGTTGTCTATTTGAACCACTCCCCTCAGGCAGGAGGCTACGGTCCATCCGGACCAGAACCTCCCGCCACAAGAATAGTTTCTTTCCCTCTGCCGTTGGACTCATGAACACCTGTCACTTTAACTGCAACTATTCATCAGTCACTACACTGTCACTTTCTGCACTCAAACTGTAATCTAACTGTAACTCTTGTGTACATAGAAATGCCTATTTTTATTTTTTAGTAATTTTTAAATTGTTTCTTAATGCATGCCCTTTTTGATTGAATATATGTTGTTTTATTATTGCTCAGTGTTTTATGTTGCACCTTAAGGCCGAGACAAGTTTCTATGTTTGTGAATTTTGTTCATTGACAATAAACTCTTTCTGATTCTGATTCTGATTTGCTTCCCAATATAAGAACGTTGCCTTCAGTGAGCAATGTAGTGAGCTTGAGCGTGAATAGTTGCAATATTTACTTGTTATATATCTTATAGGTTTGCACATATTTTGCTGTCAGGTTACTTAAAGTCCAAAACATAAATCAGATGTTCGGTCCACTATAACTATACATACTCCAGTGTTCACTTATTTTTACTTAAAGGTAGAATGTGTGGCATGTAATTCCATAACCTGACTTATTTGTGTCCCCAGATACAAGGTAAACAAATATAGCTTTGGCCAACAATTATCACGTCAATCTCAAGTTTAATTACAAAAAAAAATTTATGAGCGTCAGGGTGTCGATGTTTTCATTTGGTATTTTAGTTCTCAACGACTAAAACCAGTTTGAAACATACCTAAAAGGACTCATTACCTAACTTCTAGCCTTCGAGCTGAACATGAGAAGGATCGAAACATTTGAGTATTTATCTACAATCTGCAGGTCAAAGCATAATTCATTTGTTGTAGCTTTTTGAAACTAGTAAGAGCACAGGCTACCTACCTTCAATTATATTACTTTCAAGTTGTACATTTGTGGCTTGTCTACCCACCTCATCCGAGATTCTGTTGCATAAAAACAGCACACATTCCCCCCATGTTTGCTGTGCCTCTCCCCCTGTCATGTCAGCCGGGGGGGGCGCTTGAGGTGAATTGTCACTCATGGACAAAGTCAACATTTAATCTTGAGGAAGCCACCCGTGACCAGTTTGCTTTTCCGGTTAAATGCCACGGACAAAGGGGGCAACGACGAAGCTGACAGTTCGCCAAGCATGCAAACGGCAGGGGCCAAGGGTCGAGCTCACCATGGGTCCCTCCGGTGTCCTGCTCCGCTAGGTTTGTTTGACCTTCAGCCTAGCAGGTGGGAATTGTGAGGAGTAAGTAAAGGAAATAATGGGCCCCACTGTAAAGAGTGTGTAAAAAGGTTAATAAAATGCAAGATAATTATGTGTGATTAACAGAAGAAGTCTACGCTAAAATGGCCTTTTAATGTTTGCTTTGTTTGGAAAGTACATATACAGTGAGTGCACTATGTAGCTTCTGTAGGTGGAGGTCACATTGGTTTGCTTTGAATGTTCCACAGTATGGCATATATGCATGTGACAGGTCAGATCAGTGAGAAGGCAAGCCATCTTAGAGTAAGAATGCATGTTTTCCAAGGTATTCTTCAGCAATAACAACATATACTGTGACTGAATACATGCAGGATACACATGTTTAAAACCTGTGGAACATTCCAGCCAAAGCAATAACATCTCCATGGAGACAAGTAGCTAACAGACCCCCCACCAAGAAAAGGTAGATATTGCACCTTTTACCTGACCATAGGTGTGACATTTAGTTCCACATCAGTGTAAGAATGTATGATTATTGGATTACAGCCATTGCATATCGCCCTTGTGTCTTTGGGCAAGACATATTAACTGCTGTTAGCATATTAGCTGTATGCATGAACTTGTTTGTGTGTTGTAGTTTAACCACTGTAATAGGAAAAGAGAGGCCGTGGACAGAGAATGGAAATCAAGTCTTACTCAAAGGAAATGTAGCTACACAAGAAGCAAGAGTGTAACTTTCAACAATGGATATTAAAGGTGCTCTATGTCACTTTTTTGGTAGGGGGCACCGCCACCTGCGCCATCTCCGAGAAACTGCTAGAAGGTAAAAGTTACATAATGCACGTTTAAGGTACATTGAGAAGCCACTACACTGGAAGTAAGACTGCAGAATATGTGTTACTATAATAATTTCTCTAGAACAGCTGTGCACTAAGTCTGGTACTGATATAAACATTCGGTTCCATTCATTTTAATTAGGCAGCTAAATATAAACGCAACACTTTTGCTTTTGCTCCCAGTTTCATGTGCTGAACTCAAAGATATGAAACATTTTCTACATACACCATTGAGCATGTTTGGGATGCTCTGGATCGGTGTGTTCCAGCTCCTGCAAATATCCAGTAACTTCACCAGCCATTTTGGTGGTCACCCCAGATATGAACTGGTTTTCTGACCCTCCCAGACCCTCCCAATGAAGCAAAACCAAACATTTCAGAGTGGCCATTTATTGTGGCCAGCCTAAGGCACACCTAGGCAGGCTAGATTATTAATATTAATCATTTTAATTGCTCAGTAAAAGAGATTTTGACAAATTTGTTCAAACATTATTTGAGTGAAATTGGTCTTTTGAGTATGTAGAAAAAGTTTCAAATCTTTGTGTTTTGCACATGAAAAATGGGAGCAAAAACAAAAGTGTTGCAGTTATATTTTTGTGACGGATAAAAACACAACGTTTGGCGATTGTAGACAAATGGTTGTTGTTAATGTGTTTGTTACATTTGCCAACAAGTGTCAAACTTCCTCAGAAATTTGCAGAAATTGTGGTGCTTGATAAAATAAAACAAAATAAAACAAGTTTAATTGTCAAACTATTCTGGCCTGCTAAATTTTTGATGAATTATTGTCCAGCATGATGTGATCCAAGCACTGTTTATTATGTCGCTAGCATTGATGCTAATTTCAGCTCTGAATCCTAATCTTAATAATCTACTCAAAACAGAGCTAGACGTTGTAATGTTTTCTAACAAGCCTCTTGTGTTACTCAGGTGTAGTCGAGTGGTTGTCAGTCTCAATGAAACAGCCATGGTTTTTGTTGTTGTTTTTCATAGTTTGCCATGTTTGGCTGCTAACGCTAACTCCCCCATTGATGTAACATTGAAGCTAACTCTAGCTTTTAGAATGAAGGCGTGCTGTATATATACTATTCATGGACTAATATCTTCCGAATCAATTTACAAACACATGCCTTGGTCTGTGGGAGAAAGCCAGTAACGTATACAGTATATTTCAAAGTAAAAGTCAAATTTGTATTTCGCCGCAATGCCATGGCCCAGTTACCCAGTGGTACCCCTGAATCTGTGATAGCCTCATTAAATATGTACAGCATGGCAAGTCTTATTAAAAGTACACTGCGGTTAAACTCTCTCTTTTCCTCTTGTTAATCCTGCCCATTTGAAACACTGCCAGCCCTTCATTTCCAGGTGGTATTTGAAGTTTCAACTCCAATTGCTTTTACATACTTTCCTGAGTTTGCTGAAATGTAAATAGTCTTTGCCTTTCTCCCCGAGGTGATCAAAACATCTCTACGGGGGGGGTGGGGAAGTGAATGGAGAGCGGGGATCTAACCGACAACCCTTCTGAAATCGGCGCTGACACCCCTCGTCACTTTGTATGCCGCGGGGTCTCCGGGGAACTGGCTGTTAGCTTTGTGTCGGCTTGTTTACCTCGTAGCGTTGGGAGGAGGCTAGGACGCACAAAGGGAGGCACAACAACGCGCGGCGTACGAGTCGGTGCTTTCAATAGAGTGAAAGTAAAAAAATCTGTAGAGGATTATGCTTTTCATTTTCTACGTCGACAAGTCATGTAAGGGAAGTGTGTAATCCTGTTATGTTCCATGTTACGCCTATTAGAAGTGACTCGACGTGTAATACTCCAAGCCCAAGTATTGGCTGACTATAGACACTTGGTCTTTGTAGAATTGAAGGCGCAACACAGCAGGTGAAAAGGGACAAATCTTGAATTTAGAAGGATCAATTTGATCTTTTGAAACTTTTGCAGTTTCCTTCTATAAATCTTAGAAACAATTTATCATATGTTTGTTTTTTTTCCCAGCATGTAATGTTTTCATATATAAAAAAAGGCATTTTATGTGTAAATAATTGCATATAATTCGGACATATAAATCTGAAGAATTGATATAGCCAGGTTAATACTTCTTACTTTGTTGGCATGATAGAAGGAAAGAAAAATACAAATGCACAAAATGTTTGGTTATGAGAGGTACTATCAGTGATAATAATATTATGGCAAATATCACAATATCGATCTGATACCGATACCAATGAGTTTTGAATTAAAATGCATTGAAACTCCTGTTCTTTAAAATCATTTTACCATGTTATTGTATTGTTCTGTTGTTTTGTCCACCTCAGCTTGAACTGATTTTAAAATTACCTTTTTTTTTTTTTTTCATAAGTTATTTTAACATTTTATTTCTGTTGCTAAGATTTTAAGAAGCAATGCGACTGTTGTGATTTTGGGCTTTACAAACATTGAAAAGTACTGTTGGTGCACTCAACAGTTGAGACGTCTTAATCAGGCTAAAAACGGTAGATAACCAACTTTGTCATGTTGTTAGCTGTGAAATGAAGAACATATCTGCGAGGTGTGTTGATTGAGGGTTTAGAGTTTTACTAAATATATCTAAATATTTCCAACAGTATATGTTGCAGTTGTTACACGGTATTACTCGACAACAGTAACGCGTGCATCGCATTTATACGCCCGAGCAAACAACGAACCCCTACAAAGGCGTAACATCTAGTAATATTTTTGCATATGACTGAAATGATTTTCTTTGCACTCTTCTCTTTTATGTCTTAAACTATTTGACGGATAGCCTGAAAATGGCAAAATTAAGGTTTTGTGATTTCTGCCATGTCTTTGTGATTTTAATGCACTTTTTTCCTGTTGTGTGAAGCACTTTGAATTGCCTTGTGTACGAATTGTGCTCTACAAATAAACTTGCCTTGCCTAGCGAGCGATGGGGTCACTGCATAGGGAGAGACGAGGCTATAGAAAGCACACCAAAGGGGGTCTGGAGTGCAGCTGGCGGTGACATGCTTGGCTTTTCATCTGCTCCCTTCTCCACGGAGCCCCGGCCAGCCCCTTCTCAGCTCTCACATCAAGCTGCGAGGGACGGAGGGAATTAGCCGTCACCATAGAGAAAGCCCGCGTTGCACTCTGGGATAGCCACCGCGCGCCGTCGGGTTTATTAGACCACTTTCTTACAAATTCATCGTCGGGGCGGGCCTTTATCTCCGATGCTGTCTGTTCATCGTCGTGTTGCCTTTTTTGTTTTTGTATACATTTTAATGCGCTTTTCTTTGTTGACAGACTTTTCAGGTTGTAAAGGAAAATTCTGTTGAAATATAGATGTGTGGGCAGAAAGGAATACATTAAGATGTGGCCAAGCATCAACTTTATGGGGAGAGAATATCGTTTCTATCGAGTAGAAAATGTGTTTATTCAGGTCACAATATAATTGTAAGAACTAATAATTGTGACTATTCTAAAAGCAAAATTAGCAAAACAAATTTAATTTAATAATAATATGTATCACAATGATGTTACATGCAGAAAAACATATAAAGTTCGTCACATACTATTGGAAGAGTAATGTATTAGAATTAAGACAAGGAAAAAATTGTTTCACAAAAATGTTCACAATAATCATAGCTCTAAAATTTGATATTGTGACAAGTTAAAGTACAGTCTCAGGAACAAAAAAAAAAGTCAAGAGTTAAGTGTTAATGAGTTAAGTGTGGTGATTTTGATAAAAAATTGTAGCAGTAGCAATTCTAAAAAATGTTTTTGACATTTGAATTTTACGGCCAATATTCAGTAAATCTAGTTAATTCAATAATGAATTAACATACCTTAACTCCTAATTGTAAATTTAAGGCTAGGTCATTTTTTTCAGATTTAACTGTCCCCAATATGTACATTTTTTTGCCATTTTTACACATAACATGCCTTATTTCTTATATGAAAACCTTGCATGATGAAACACTTTGATGTGATTAAACTGCAGGAGTTTCAATTTGATTTTTTGTTTCCCCGCCGTATACACTAGTATCTTGTTAGTAAGTTGCGCTGTCTGCAACTAACTAACTAAAACCTATTTTATGTTTCACCAACCCAAAAGTAAGAGCCGTAAGCAGCGCCGGGAAAGACTTTGGTGGTTCCCTTCATCGCTTCATTTCACCGTTTGAAATAAAAATGTAACTGTAAAACTGCACAGTCCCGAACAGATCCTCCTTTAAAACACCACGTCAAAGTGCCCACTATCCACAGGGAAATACTGGTTGGTGGAGAAACTGCGGCTGCCAGGTGGCTCATCATTACCATGTGTTTTGGGAATGTCCTATTGTTCCGAGATATTGGTCCGAGGTCAATAAACAACACGGCTTCGTCTGTATCTGGGCCTCAAAACTCCTGCAAATGACACAATCAATGGATACCTTTGGAGCATATTTTGGCCATCACAAACTGAACCAAAGATCGACATTGTAATAGACATTAGATAAGTGGAAAAAATGACAAATATGGAGAAATGTGACATCTTAACTTTGGACTAGATGGGACATTTCTTTGGACAGTAGCTTTTTTAGCTGTCTTTTGTTTTGCTTTTTATTTTCTTTGTTTGTCTCTACCTCTCTCTCTTGGTGTTGTGTTCATTTTTGCTCTGTTTACTAATATTTAAATTACGTTCCAGTTTTAATACATATGTAATTAGATAATAATATCTGACCAAATCAACTGTTTCAACATCAGTCAATCAGTAATCCCACAGGAAAACTTGTTACAGACAATTATTTTTAATATCTGTATGAACTGGACTATGTCATTTTTGGAAATCGTGTATTTTACTGAGCTCATGATAATAGCTAGGTTATTTGTAATTCTAATGCTTCTTTTTTCATTGTTGTGTGCTGTAGAATAAGTAGCAGTCGCTAAATCTGGTACAGATCTTTTCTTTTGGAAGATTAATGAATTTGTAAGGTCCCACACAATTAAAGACTAAACTGACTAAATAAATGTACTAACTGTTCTAGAGCCATGCACACAAGTTCAAATCCTGGCCCTCACAATTTGCTCAATGTCCTCCCTGCTCTCAGCCCCATTTCACGCTAAGCTGCCCTGTCCAATAAAGCCAACGGGCAATAAAAAAGCAGCTCCATGTTTTCTGAGCTGTCTTTTTAAACTCAAGCTTTTTTTTTGCTGACATTTTACATGAAAAGATAAGTTTAATGAATTCCAATAAACACGATTTGAGATTCAAGAAGCTGACTTACTCTGAATATGTTTTGTGACTTTTCATTTAAACTTTCTAACAAGATCATTCTGAAAAAAATAGACTCCCACAGTTGTCATTTCTTCAACGCAATAAAAGCATGAATAACCTCTGCATAATGATGTCTTGTTCATTGCGATTTGTGTGAGAAATTGGAGAACAAACATAAGACATTTACTGCATATTGTGCCAGAATTGCAATGAAGCTGGAAAAAGACTTTGGCCTCTAACTTAAAATTGTGTCTTTGAATCGCTTTTACAAATGAGGAAAATATCACGCTGAATTTCACCAGATACATAAATTACACCCCTCTGCATTCATTCGATCAACATGAGACGACGCATAAACCAGGCGCAGTTTCCGAAATACAACGCGAGCGGCTTTGATATTGCTACCTCAATGTTTATTTTGGCATTTATTTAACACATCTAAGACGATAAATTCCTCTTTGGTTCAGAAAAAGCCATAACCGCGCTGTAATGGAGTGCTAAATCTGTGCAAATACACGTGTGCCGCCGCTGACAGCAGGTACAAAGCCTGTGCCGATCGCTCCTTTCACCGGATTAATGGACGAACGCGGCGCTGCACTTTTCCATGGGGATAAGGGAAAGGTTCTGTGCCATTTCTTTTTGATGTCGTCTCCGTTCGCACGCGGGAATCGGCTTTCAATCACAAGTCACTAGTGGTTTGGGAGGGATTCCATCTAGAGTTTATAAAAGTCTGTCTCTATCGCGGCAGAAGCTGGGGCCGAATCATAAAGGCGGTGGTGGCAAATTGTACCTGTGATACTTTTACTTCTACCTCAGTACTTGCTTGCTTTGTTTGTAGAGATGATTTCAGTTTGTAGTTAAGTTGATTTTCTTTTTTTCCTTTTTTTTTGAGTATCCCGATAGAAATGTGTTGTCTTTAAGTATGTATTTATTTGTATTATTTAAGGTTTAATTATCAGACAAATTACCTTTTATTTGAAAGTTTACAGCATACACTTTTTATTAAAAAAATTTATTCTATAATTCTTTTGCTATAAAGAATATACTAGTGCTAATATTCACAATATTATCTACATTTCAATACATTGCCCACCTCTACTTACGACAAAAGTAAGTGTGAATTAAGGGTGAAGAGTGCGGGGAGACATTCAGTAAATTGTCGGAGCATACAATAGGGTTTTGTGCAATATGAGCAGAATGACCCTAACCCTAACCCAAATAACTCATACTCCCTGTTTTCTTTTTCCATAAATAATAAATCTATTCTGACTGAAAATGAGCCGACAAAGTGACTTTACTTTACAACAATAACAACATATTATAATGAGAAACAGTACATTTATAATTTTCCCAATTACACCACTACAACAATATTAGTCATCATCTTGTTACACAGCACACCAGTAATAATCTGATACAACCAACTTTTTCCTCATGAATCATTCAATTCTGTTTCCCTAAAAGCAAAATATTGTGACTAAAATCAGACCACTACACGCTGTTTTCAGCTAATTAGAAAACATTTCAGAGGTTACAAAAATATAAGCAAGAGACATGTGGGTCACTACACACCGGGGATGAGAGCTGATTGGCTGTGCAAGGGTGGCCCACCCTGCTTCACTTTTGTGTCTGAAAAAGCTGATGTAAAAAACAGGATTTTGTATTTTGAAGCTTTATGGCACAAAGGGACTTTTCAGTAAATTCTGATCCGAGTATGGCAGAAGCATGATAATTGTCAATAATAACATAGTAAAAATAGTATAGTAAAAGTGGGGTGGGGTGAATAACTGCTTCTTTCCACTCCATTTTGACATTGTTTATTAGAAGTACAATGTTCATGACTGAAAAAAGAAGAAAAGAATCCCCCTTTTGAATCTATTGGTAATAATTCATTCATTCATAAATCCAAATTAACATCATCCTTCCATCTATACACAGTATCTATCTATCCAGATCCGAATATACTGTAAAAACCCGCCCCACTATAATAAACTGAAAACCTCCCAAGTGAATCCAATCCAAAAACCCAATCTTAACTACTCTGCTTATTTGCTGAACTTTTAAACTTTCCAAGAAATATCACACATCTCTCTTAAAGCAGGATTTGGACTGCGCTCCGAGCCACCCCTGACACGGCGGAGTTAATTAAAGACACGCAGGAGTTCTCGGGGGCCTTTGCATCTGGTGCCCCGCTGCCTCTCCCGAGCTCACCGGCATCGCTCAGATTTGTCATTCACATCAATGAAAAGTAATCAAGCTCGCAATCAGAGCCCGCTTTTTGCGCGAGTTTGTGTGGCACCGCGCTGCCCTCATCACAGACATGCACACAAATGAGAGACAGGAATAGGCATCCCTTTCAAAGTAACGTTCCCGTGCTGGAATCAAAAGTTCTTTGTCGCGGAAAAAGCGTCCTCAGATGATATCAGAGCGACTGCTTTTTTTCCAAGTGACAGGCCACCGATGACAAACACAACGGTAAACAATGTGAAGGGATGTGCATTTAAAATGTTACATGTTTGTTAAAAAGCTGTCAGCAAAGGCGTCGTAGTTGTCAATTACCTTGCTTCCTTGGTACACTTTGGGGAACGCAAGATAAGACTGCGAAGTTGGAATTCAAGGCAGTGCGCAAGGCTATGGCGCTGCACATAAAGATAGATTATTTTTGGGATGGTGTGAATTTACAAAAACCCGGATTGATTTGGATTTGGGTAAGGTCTAGGTTAGCTTAAACACCAAAAGAAAAAAGCCAACTCTTCCAGTTTAGAACTCCTTACCCAGATCCCGTCTCAAGATTTGAAGAAAGGGCAGATTTGGAAACATGACTCAAAACTGCCTGAACCGTTCCCCAGGATGGTACAACACTGATCAATTTAGCATTATTTCCAAACAGGTGTTACTAATGCTCAAAAATCTCTTGAAAAAAAGTTTGTGCTTGCTAGTACCGCAGAGCTTAAGGGTGTTGCACATGTTTGGTGGTTGCACATGTTTGTTTGTTTGTTGCACATGTTTGGTGGTTGCACATGTTTGGTGGTTGCACATGTTTGTTTGTTTGTTGCACATGTTTGGTGGTTGCACATGTTTAGTCTTGGTAGTTGCACGTTTGGTGGTTGGAAATGTTTGGTCGTTGCACATATTTGGCCGTTGCACATGTTTGGTTGCTACCACTGCCGAATGTCTCTACCCTCTCTCTACCCATTTCACTCTACAGCTGTCCTGTCTGTTTAGTCGTTGGACATGTTTGGTCATTGGACATGTTTTGTCATTGGAAATGTTTGGTCGTTGCACCTGTTTGGTCGTTGCACCTGTTTGGTCGTTGCACCTGTTTGGTCGTTGCACCTGTTTGGTCGTTGCACCTGTTTGGTCGTCACCTGTTGGTCGTCGCAAGTTTGGTCGTTCGCACCTGTTTGGTCGTCGCACATGTTTGGTCGTCGCACATGTTTGGTCGTCGCACATGTTTGGTCGTCGCACACTTTGGTCGTCGCACCTGTTGGTCGTCGCACCTGTTGGTCGTCGCACCTGTTGGTCGTCGCACCGTTTGGTCGTTCGCACCTGTTTGTCGTGCACCTGTTTGGTCGTGCACCTGTTTGGTCGATCGCACTGTTTGGTCGTCGCACATGTTTGGTCGTCGCCATGTTTGTCGTCGGACATGTTTGGTTACGTGCCACTGTTTGGTCGTCGCACCTGTTTGGTCATCGGAAATGTTTGATCGTTGCACCTGTTTGGTCGTTTGCACCTGTTTGGTCGTTGCACCTGTTTGGTCGTTGCACCTGTTTGGTCATTGGAAATGTTTGATCGTTGCACCTGTTTGGTCGTTGCACCTGTTTGGTCGTTGCTACCTCTGTTGAATGTCTCTACCCTATCTCTCCCCATTTCGCGCTACAGTTGTCCTGTCTAATAAAACCTTCAGGCCAGAAAAATAAAAACATACATTCTTTCTGTGAGTGGGAACACCGCTTCACAGATCTAACCTGTAACTTGGTCAAGTGTCGCTGCCTGTTTGTCTTCATAGATATAACCAGTGGTGGAAGAAGTATTACATTTTCTTCCTTAAAGAGCAAGAAAAAGTACCTGTTTGAAAAAGTACTTTAAGAGTAATACATAAAAGTTTTTCAACAAGATTTTGAGAAGTGTTAAAGCATTAAATGTGGTGATTTTGAGTTTTAAAAATCCTGATTTTTGGTCAACAATAGTATTTTTTCTAGTGAATTTTGATGTATATATTTATGTTTGCTCGAGTTTGATGTCACCATAAACGTGCTAAAAAAGTACCTTTTATACTTTTCAGTCTAGTTCAAATATGTAGTAGACTAGAAAGCACAGATGCATACTCACAAATGTAGTGAAGTAAAAAGTATCCTCTGACTTCAGTAAAGTATAGATGCTTAAAAATGTTTGTTTGTTACTTTCCATCACTGGATATAGCCAAGACTAATACTACACTGTGGAACATTACAGCCAATTTTGTTTCATTTTTATCTAACAAGCAAAGACTCTGTTGGGGAGAAGTGCTCTCAACCACGCCTGTTGTTTAGCATCCCTGACCTTCATCCACTCCCGACTGCCTACTTAGAAAAGCCGCGATTTCGCCAACATCGACGACCCTTGTTTCAACCGTTGTAAAACCATTAACTAATGGTGCCGCTTTTCTCCCGCAGCGGTTGCGCAGTATAAGTTCAATGTTAAAGCACACGTGTCAGTACAACTATAGGGAAGCTTGTTTAGGTGACATTGCTAACAGGCATAAAAGCTGTGCAATGACACAAGCGCATACACAGAAGAAAAGGGAAAGGCCTGGTTTGCTCAGCAGGGTTCACAGCATGGAACAAGAGGCTACTGTTGGCTATAAATATCATTTGACATACTGTTCTGAACTTCTTGTCCCAGGCACGATTTCGGATCCCAGACAGCGCCATCTCGACTTATAACCTTCTAAAGTTATGCTAAATGTACTTTTTCGCCTCAAAAATTCCTGCATGTTTACGCCTTGGCGTGGCTGTCGCTTTTTCTTAACAAAATCAGTATTTAAACAGCTTTTCTAGACTAGACACTAAACTGGACTAAACAACATATCAATATATGAATACCGAAGTATAAATTATCATCCACTAATATTGATTACTTTCAATTTAGTTTATCTGCACAGATATTTTACTTCAGTTCCAGACAGAGTGGAGCAAAGATAATGATGCCAAGGTTAAATTATTTATATAGAGGCGTTTTAATACATTTCGATATAAACATTTGTAAGTATTGGTACTAGATCATTAACGCAGTACTTGTCATAGTATTACTTTGTATCTGATCGAGATAAAAATCACTGGCATTGCCCGTCACTACATTTCAGCTTCAAAATCTCTTTCAGTACAAAACACATCTGTTAAAATCATCAGCTTTTGAATATTTTTTTTTTTTTCATAATGCTGCAATAATGATACTAATTTCTTACATTTATGCCGCGTCTTACAAGCTTGACAGGCCTCTCAAAGCACCACTCTAAAAGTCATTTTTCATTTACTCCTCAGTCGGCAGTGGTAAGCTCCTTCTCGAGACACAAATTTGGTGATACAATATTAATAACGGGTTGCTGTATCAATATATCACCATGAGTTATTCTTTTGTGTATTTTAGAGAAAAGAAACTTCAGTCCAGACTTTCAGACTTTCCTGTTTGGTTTGGTCCAAAGTACAGATGCGAACTCTGATCCTGAGCAGTGAGAACGTGGACCAAATCCAGGAAGTGACAAGATGATTGACCACGAACAGGCGAGCGAACGTGAGGAAGACGGGGCCCAAAAAAATGAAGAGAGATGAGACAGAGCTTGAAGTGGTTATAAACTACAGTAAAAAGACATCAAGTGTGAAATTAGCCAAGGCTACAAGAAAAAAACAACAATCTGCCAAACTACAACTGACATCTTTTTTAGCGACCCATGAACTCCTCCCTAACTGTCATCTGTCATGTTTCAGAAAGATGAAAACGAGACCATATGTCAAATCTAAACCAATGTCTGAACACCCGTCCTTAAGTCAAAGATCAATATTTTGTGCAGAATGTGAAGAATGAAATGGTTTGAACTGACTTTAGTTGTTTTAAACTACAATTTACGTATTGTTTGAGCTCTGGTCAATCAGAGCAGGCGATGCAGTGTCGTTTTGAGTTTTGTTGAAAAGACTAATTACAATTACCTGCTCCAATGTTACGCAATTACAAGCACAAGAACGTGTTTGAAAATCTACTCAAAGTACTCAGTGACAGTAACATGAATATCTGTAATTACAGTTATTACTTTCGACCCCTGGATTTACCATATTCAGCAAGTCAAATTGGCATATGATCTGGTGACTATTAGGTTGCTTTCTAAACTCTCTAACTGCTCTGCCACGGCCGCTTCGCACCCCAATACAATCAAAGACTTCAACAGGAAAGTGGTCAAGAAAGCACAATATTTCCCCTCATACTTTAACACAGACATAAATCTCTTTACGTTAATAGCAACCAATCTCTCCGCACTAGATTGTGCTAACATTTGTGTGTGCGTAGTGAAGCATAAGTTCGGTGTCAGAGTATTTATCTTTCTCCATCTCCTCACTGTGGTTTCTCTCATTTCAGCAAAATTCCGATAATGCTGGATCATGCTCCGCCATTGTGGGGACTAATTCAGTTTAAGAAATGAAACGATATCCATCCATTATCCGGGAGTGCTTATCCTGGCCGGGGTCGAGACAGGCCGGATACAATACCAGAGACGAGGGGAGGCGTTGAGGGTGGGCGTGTGGGGGGTGCGGGGGTGTGTATGCCCAGGACAGGACGATCTGAAGATGACCATAAAAAGAAGGGCCAGTCATTCTCACTCACACTTCGGGGCTATCGAGATGAGCCAATTAACCTCTGATGAAAGAGGTGACGCTCTCCTGTGCCTTGGCTCTAATCTAAAGGGTAATTGTGAAGTATCCCTGCAAGTATGATAAGGGTTCTTGAGCACGATCGCTGCTGAAGGTTTGAATGTGAATTCCATTTCATGCGATCCGTTGGAAGCGATGGGTTTTCGTTGGAACTCCTCGTAGTAAAGAACGATACCTTTTGGATAACTATATGCGTATCCAAAATACGTGTCATCAACAAGATCGTTCGAAGCTCCGCCACTTTGTCTCTATAGAGGTGTTTTAGCCTGGAATGTTCAACAGTACGGCATCAAACTTGTCGATCTCGTATTGATGCGTGTTTTGGATAGCTCGATGAGGGTGTGGCGTAAAAGTCAGCACAATAAAGGCTGGTTTAAACGCACAGAAGTATGTAGGGCCTTCTACTAAGGGTAACTCACACTCAAAAATATCTTCTGAACCCATGTAACTCTTTATAATATAAGAGAGAGAAGGCGTATGGACAAAATATGAAGCTGTTTTCTGACTCTGCTTACAGGATGACGCACACACATCGACACACGCAGGCAGGTGTCAGAGGAAGAAATAATGAACGTGTGGAAAATAATGCTCCCACACATTTGGCGATGGTCAACAGGGCATATGCCAAAGTAAATAATGTCACAGTATACAGTGTTATGGCAGCAACAACGAGCTATTTAACTCACCTCAGTTTCCCCCGTGACGCACTGTAACTTCATCAGTTTCCTCACCGCTCAGAGTCCCACTTTTGTGAGACGGGGAAATATGGACCATGCCGTAACTCCAGCAAAGTCCAAACTTTTAGGCATCCAGGTGTACTTTTCTTCCTCTTAATCCAGCCCAGATGCCATTTTCTTTGTTATTTTGCTAAAAGTCCATCACAGTAATAAAACGTGCTCTCAACTCAACACACTCAGACTTTTGTTGTCTAACCGTGTCCTTTTTTGAGTGCGCTGCAATTTTATTTCAACGTGCATTCGGGTCAAGACAGTCAAATTTCAATGACGTAAAACGTAAACCCAGTTTTTCAGGATAATACTACAACCTGCTGCCATTATTTGCCTTTAAAATCTCCTTTTCACCCACAAACCGAGGAAAAAAAAACATTGATTACATTTATTTTTTTACTTGGATTGCTATGCTTGATGCCAATACCGCCACAAAGATATGAAGAAACACTATTTTTGTGGACAATATAGTGTAATTTTCAACCAAAACTAACTAACCGTGTTGTCTTGTACTAGTTCTGATAAAGCACAAGATCTTTCTAAACTGTTCAGTAAAGGTCACATTTTGTGGTGTTTATGTGATTAATTTTAGTTTTGATACTTCTTCAGTTGAGTATCTAGTTTTGATACTAATTTTAGTATTGACTAATATCGAATTTTTCATTCTTTTGAGAACCCTAAATGCCATACTGTGGAACTAAGAACAGCAATAAGGAGACAAGGAGGTGACGGACACTCCATCATAAAAGTTACATGGAGCATCTTTAGTAAGAAAGTTGCATTAGACCAGGGGTGCCCATTGCGTCGATCGCGATCTACCAGTCGATCTTGAAGGCGATCTTTTACTATACTATTTTTACTATGTTATTATTGACAGCAGTTCTGGTCCGGATGGATCGTAGCCTCCTGCCTGAGGGGAGTGGTTCAAATAGCCCATGTCCAGGGTGAGAAGGGTCAGCTGTGATCCGACCTGCTGGTCCCAGAGCCCTGGAGACGTACAGGTCCTGCAGAGATGGAAGTCTGCAGCCGATCACCTTCTCAGCAGAACGCACAATGCGCTGTAGTCTCTGTTTGTCCCTGGCTGTGGCTCCAGCGTACCACACGGTGATGGAGGAGGTGAGGATGGACTCAATTATGGCCGTGTAGAACTGCACCATCATCTGCACTGGCAGCTTGGCTTTCCTCAGCTGCCGCAGGAAGTACATCCTCTGCTGGGCCTTCTTGATGAGGGAGCTGATGGTGGGCTCCCACGTGAGGTCCTGGGTGATGGTGGTGCCGAGGTAACGGAAGGAGTCCACGGTGGTGATGGAGGAGTCTGTCATGATGAGGGGGGGGGGGGCGGGGGGGCTGTGACTGAGACTGAGACTGTGAAAGCCAAGTTTATTGGCTGGCGATGCAGTTTATTCACACGCTGAGCGAGCGTATCACATGGAGGTCCCCAATAGCGTGAGTGAACCATGAGTTACAATCAGCGTGAGGAGACTACAGTTGTTATTTTGTCCGCTTTCTCAGTGAGTTTCGGCAGGAGCACACAGCGGTGCGAGCCGGCAACACAAGACAACAGCGGAAGTAGAACTCTCACATGCGGGAGGCGAGAGAGGATAGGGAGTCAGGTCTGAGGAGCAGGAGGAGGAAACAGGTAGGGCTAGAGCGTAATCCTGTTACTGTTCACAGGCTATTTCTGTCCTTCACAAAGCAGTTTGTTGTTGACGTGGTTCAAAGGAAAGCTGACTTTTCTCAACGTCTCAAGCCCCTCTCAGCAGCCTGCATAGTGTCATATGGCAAGACATAACTTGTATGACTAAGATTAAGTTAAGAAAACGGTTTCAAAACAACAGGAGGCTTCTTCAAACTTTTTTCAATAAATCCATTCGCCAGATTTTCTTATAGATATTTTTGCAACAGGGATTGGCACAACCCTCTACGCCAGCAAAGGGATTTCGTTTAAAAAAAATGCCTTCGTATCAGCCTATGGAAACAGTATTGCAGTCTGCACAGTCTCTCCAAAAAGTTTAAATGTTCAGAAGTTATGAAGCGCTCCGGTCTGCCAAAAAAGAACTAACGGCCTTTCCAACGTGGCTAGGTTCCATCTGTGTTGCCGGCGCTCCACCGCTGGCCGTCATTTGAGAAAGAACCAGGCAGTTAGAAAGCTGCTCTTCAGGCTTAACCGCATAGGTACGGCATAGATGCTGCGCCATAATAGCCCCATCATTTCTCAATAAAAATAAAATTGTATATCACTATAAAACATTACAGCCTTGTTTAGTTTAAGTTGAGGTTTTCACATTACGAAAAGTGGAAGTAGATGTTTAAATCTGTTAATTAGTTCCTAGCTCTCAACAAACCTTTGCACATCGTCAATATCCACAAGCATTAAAGGGGCTGTACCCAATTTTTTTCATGGCATAAAGTGAAATCTGTTCAAGTGAAAATTAGTCCTTTGTGTCATCTTGGCACTTGAACCTAGTGTTGTATTCTCCAAAATGAACTAGTTAAGACAGTAAAAATCCGGTATAACACCTTAAAATTAACTGTACGCAGTGTTTTTTTTTTTGTTTTTTTTTCATTAACACCGGATGACAGGGAACATACAATATATATTTTTTTTACATAAATTAAAAAAAAGAATGTGAAAAAGGGAGAAGGGAAAGTGAACATAAAAGATGTGATAGGAGAATTAAAATGTAATAATAATAATAATAATAATAATAATAATAATAGATATGTTTGCTAAGTATTTGGTCTGTGTGCAGAGTTTTAGAAGAGCTTTTTTAAAGAAAGTGAAGAGGAAAAAGGGGCGGAGCACTAAAGTACAGCCAGTCAGAGCACTGCCTTTAGCTCTTATTTAATTTGAAGGCTTATTATTACATGCCGACAGTGTGTGGCGCTGTCATATTTCTCACAAAGTCCTGCTTTTACAAAATATCCCTTGAGGGAAAACACAAAATGCAGTCATTTACATAAAAAGTCAAGTACCCTCAGCAGTATGATGATAATGCAAAATGATGCAAAAAAATTGTGTATTTAACAAGAAATGGCAAGTAATGGCTTTTCAACTTGCTTGTGTTAGTTGTGAACCACTCATCTAGCCACGATTTGTTGTCTAAAATCAGAGTTTATTCAGCTAGAATTGAAAAGATATGATTTGCAAATGAAAATCAAATACAGATTGTGGGGAAAAGGTGTGTCGAGCTCAAAAAGGACTGTCCCCAAATCTAGTGCAGACATATACACTTAGTCATGTACAACTAGTTTTACAAAGGCAACTCATTGAAACAGCTTTGATAACTTCCATGTGCTAGTTAAATCAAACTAAGTGATCTAGTTGATTCAAGTTGGGATTTCTTGGCAGCGTTGGCACTGTTCTGCTTTCTAGTTGTAATGCTCTATTATGTTTCACAGTGCAGTGATTCTTTCCCCCCCCTTCCATTCCCAGTTACGTAAGAGGCATTGTCTGCTCCGTTGGATGAGCTCTCCGACACCTGCTTGTGGATTGGGGCTGTTAAGATCACACGCATGGTACTCGCGAGACTCGTAAAGACTAGTGTTAATTAAATGGTGAAGTGGTGTGCAACTGCCTAGAAAGGGATTCTGGGACATGCCCCTTCAAGTGCCTCAGTCATTTTTAACATGGGTCCATTAAGTAAGTAACTCAATTACATATTCAATCATTTATTCATGCCATCGTTCACGCCGCTCGCTCCTATTTATTTTATCCGCCTCATGTGCCAGCGGTGTCAGTGTGGCCCAAGTGATTTACGCCAGCCGGCAGCAATCAGCACCAGGGCAGCTTCATTCATTCTGTAAAAGGGATTATATTTACGACCAAGTGGATTTTAAGATGGAAAATATGTATGTCGAAAATGGGTGAGAAGTTGCGCGTAAAAAAACTGAAATGTTTACTCTGTTTAAATATATTATGTCACGTTTTTCCATTTAATTATTCGATGTTGATCCACTTCATTTAAATTTTAAGATGATCTGCTTAATATGCATACATTTACACAGTTCTATTTTGGTTTAATTATAAAACAAATAATTTTAAGGCATCGGTGCAAGAATTACTCCATTTTGTTGATTAAGTAAAAGTACAGATACGTGATTGTTAAATTACCGGTACTCAAATAAAAGTGTTGCAAGTACAGAGTGCTACAGTCATCCTGCCGCGTCATCCTGGTGAGTATCCCCCGTTCGTCTGCTCATCCGAGGGGAAGGATAGAGACCATTATCTAGCTAAAAGATTATCTGCATGGAATCAATCAAAAAAACACTTACAGTATACGAGGTACCAATAGCACTGTAAGAAGGATAAAAGCGCTGAGGAGTCGATTTTGCATGATATAGGCCCTTTAAGATGTGAGCAATTTGAATTTTCAAGTGAATGTTATGAATATATTTTTATTTGCTTAAAGTTGATGCTTGAACACAAAACCTTTTCACAGAATGTCACCACGAACATGCAAAAACAACCACTCAAACCATAAAGAAAAGTACTTTCTACTTTTCTGTCCAGTTAAAAATGTAGTGTAGAAAGTACAGATACTCATTCACAAAAGTAAAGTATAAAAACAATTCTTAATTACAGTATTTTACAGTATTTGTTATTTCATGTTGCACCTTTTCACCGAAGAAAGTTCCAAGTTTGTGAATCTTGTTTTTATTCACTGACAACGGCTAAAACCTTTTTCTGATTTTTTTTTTCTTTGAACCTATAGCCATGCACAAGGAAAAGCTGTTTTTAATTGTTGCGGTCAAGAGTTCCTTGGAGTTCTTCCCCATTTTCTCCATCTCGCTGACATCTGACGAACAGAATCGCCATCACTTTTAATCAGCACCAGGCTGTTACTGTTTTACGCTCTACGATTCGTGAAGCGCTCCCCTCCTCACTCCTTCTTTATCATTATGTCGACTCACGTGGGATATTATTAGCCCATGTATCAGCACTTAACACTTTTGTTGGTTACACTTTATTCACTCACTAAGCCTGAATCATCCTTCATAAAGTTATTTATTCATTATAAATTAAGTCAAGTTTGTTCATTCTTCTCAAAGGCTAATTGATTTGTAGTTATTATAAAGTGCTAAACCTGTTGTTTGTTCTTTTGTCTTGAAAACAATAAGTATTTAAAAAAGAAGACATGATGAATTCCATCGAGGGATATTTAACAGCCTTCTGCTTCCCAATTTAATAATTTTTTTCTTACTTCTGCACATTTTGCGATACCAAAATAGTCACTTTCTTTATTTGTGTTTCTTGATTATCTCTGGAGCTGCAAAGATGGGCAATAAAACTCTATTTTTTGCCAATTAACTTAACATTTTGAAGAAAACGAAGTTACCAGAATACTTTCGAAACTCTGCTTTGTTTATTATTTCCCCTTGATTAAACTGAGGCCAATCTTAAAACGTTGCCTCAGCTCTGTTTACAGTACATATACGTTATTAAAGATACAGTCAGGTCCGTAATTGCCTGTTTGTTTACTCTTGTTGTCCATGCACTCTACAGCCAACAGTGTTGTTTGACACACATTATTTTGATTAAAAAACTGTTGAGTGGAGGGTGCTCATTGCCTGGAGCACCCCGAGGTGACAGTGACATCAATAATTCGTTCTCAGCCGCGCAGCACTGACAGTACACGGAGCACGATGACCGACAAGGACAATGAACAATCCAAATATTGGAGATGTGAATCAGGCAGATGATAACCACATTACTGCGCCACATAAATCACACTTCAGACTTGTATTACTTAAACACATTGGAGTGAGGAGGAGACTGTATTTGACTTGGCAGATGTCCGATCAATGTGGAGTTAGTATTGACTTCAGGCTCATACCACTGTATTTTATAAATGAATAACGTTGTAGTTTTCTAGCATTTTTTTCTTCACAGACAGACAGACAGAGACATAGACAGTCACACAAACGGACAGACAGACAGACCGACAGACCGACAGACCGACAGATAGAATTCTTCATTGTCAGATTATAGATCTGAAACTTCACATGAACAAAGTACAAGGACATTACACACACACACACACACACACACACACACACAGAGACATACATATAGAACAAATAACAAACATACAAGAGAGGACATTTAACAATGTGAGCAGAGTTTACTGCATTCACCCACAAAGGATGGTTGTTCAATCCCACATCTGAGTGCATATACTGTTGTTGTGTTGCCCAGTCCTGCTTTTTCCTATGCATGGATATGGTGTGTGAGTGAGTAATTGGTGGTTGGACGGGGCAATGACACAGATTGGAAGCCTTGGAATAGCCCAGTCTATTCCAAAGCTGCTCTGGCTACAGAAGTATCTTACCACCACAGAGTAATAGAGCGGGGCTTCAGTCCATAGACTTAAACCCAAATCAAAGAAGTCTTATATAGGCACAAGCCCAAGAATGTTGTGAAATGTGAACAACCAAGAACTTTTATGCACATTTTCGAAGAGCTGCATTGTCTCAAGTCCCAGTCAACAGAAAATCTTTCCAGGCACTTAAAAATGTTGCCATGAACGTCCTGAATGGGAATGCCCGTAAGGCTATTGAGAGAGATTTGAAAATGCACCATTAAGTTCGACAGCTGGATCCAGAGAAATGCAACATTGTTCTTTATATGAAACAATTACAAATGTGTGTGTGAAATGTCTGCCTGCGGCTTGCATGACCTCATGAAACAGCGGCACGTCACCTAGGTTCTGATCAAAATCCGAGCAATAACTCAGCAGCGTCTGGTGGTCAAACAGTTGAAGGGAGTGCGCTGTACACTGACCTCAAATACTTGCAGCTCAAATACTTGCCAACGGTGACCATTCAAATGAAAAAATAAAAATGAGGAAAGTGCTCAAATCAAACAAAATGTGAATCCAATTAAGTTTTACTAACCCAGAAAATGAGAGTGAATTTCGGCTTTTGTTGACATTGTGTAGACGTTAGAAACATTAATAAACATTTCTAACAGCAGAGACTCAACAGCTGCACAGGAGCAGGTTCACAGACAGCGGTCGACAGTGGAGATCAACTAAATTCAGAAAATCCAACCTCTGAGGAAAAATAGAATAATCCCTCCAAATCCATCGAAGAAAAAGTTTCAAAGAAAGTCAAAGTGTCTTGATCTTAAACATTGTCCAGATGACTACCTTTTGAAACTTTTTTCTACCATCCACTTTGATAATATCTTTCTTTCCGGTTCTTGTCTGGATAAAATAACAGCACCTCGGAGGTTAACCCAGCAGTGTGATATTTGGTCAAGCACTTCAGTGAAAGGGCAGTCTGTTTCATTTGGGAATTCACACAGTCTCCACCAGAGGGAAAAGTAGGTTTGTTTAATATGCCATTTTCAAACAGGGGTCCTGCTAATCCCAGCGGCATGGCAACCTAAGCGTAACACAGCCCTCCGGAATTTGATCAGAGCTAAAAGTGTTTACCGATGTTTGGGGCCTGACATTTATTGAGAGTGGCCTTTTAGTAAAAGTCATAGCAAACGCGTGAAGAGGTTTTGCGATGAGCCTCGGGAAGTTTCTCTATCTTCTGGGCTAATAAAAGTGCGGATGGTGGGGGAATGAGTAATATATCAGTCACATCTACAAGAGGCGGTCTATGGGTGTTTCGAATTGGCTCAACGTAAATCAGGTTTATGAACCTGCAGTGGCACAAAATTTACTTTAAAACTCTTCATTTGTGTTGTGATTCTGTTACATTTTTTGTTTGTTTTCGCATTTGAATAATTATACAACTTAGCTAAATTGTTTTCTTTTTCAAGTTGTAAATTAGGCCTTATTCCAACTTTCAAACCGCTTTGAACCCCTCAACCTTGCCATAATGTTTATTTAAAAATCTAAATATGTGATGCAAATGCACTTAGGAGATAGCTGCTAGCATCTGAGTCAATCTGAGAAGAATCAAATAAACTATGGTGAAGGTAACTGGACTACTGAATGAGCATCTGTGGTCTCATTTATAAAGCATAGGTGCGTACAAAAATGCTACGTATGTCACTTTCCATGTTAGGTTTGGGATTTATATCAAGACAACTTGACCTGAAATGAGTGGTTCATTCCAAAAATGCTGAACTTTGTATTTCAGAGCATTGTACTTCAGAGCTTCAGAAATGAGGCAGAAGGTGATCTGTGCTCAGAGAGATGAAAATGTTGTGAGTTTGAAGAAGTTTCTGTTTTGTCCAAACGCACACTTTTAGTAGGAATTCCGCATTACGTTTTATAAATGAGACCCCTGGTCAGATTTGTTGTGCTTAATATGTTTCACCGGTAGGGCTGCTGAACAATTGATCACATTTTATCAAGAACAAGATTTATTTTCTAATCGTCAGTAAAAGCTTGTGGTTTTGAGCAGAGTTCTGATTTTGGTGGACAATTAATTTATATATAAATTAATATATAATATATCATTTTATATATTTACTGGCAGTTATTTAAAGTTGTAAATAATACTGCATTTTTTTATTAGTTTGTATAAAAGCCCAAATGAAATGAAATGTAAAATGTATGTAATCAGTATCATATCATTGTGAATTAAAAAAAATATATATATTTTTTTTACATCGCCCAGCAGTTAAAATCACACAACGCACAACACAGCAATAAAAAACATAAACAATTCTAATATTTCAATTACGATTACTTTTATCACTCACATATCTTATTTTATGCTAACAATGCAAGAGAGATTAAAGAATTGGTATAATCAAACCATATTAGTATTCCACATCTGAGTAGAGAAGGAGAAATACTCTGCTGTGTTTATTTTTTCATATTTAATGGCAATCCATGATTTAATACTGATAAATCCACCTCTATACATCCCATATTTACCGAATCAACATTGCAAAAACATGACATGTAGAAATAATACGACTGCATCTATTTTCTTGTTTTCCAATTTCCACTGCCAGCTGTCTCCTGTCAAGTCAGATTGCCGACAATATTTGCGACGTTCCACGAGAGGGCTGAAGCATGGAGCACATCTGCGGAGCCCCGTGCACGTCGTTTCCTATGGGAGCGTGCGAGCGGGTAATATGGGATACTGTATTACATATCCGGATCACATGACGTTGGGGAATCTCGCTGTCAAGAACAAGTCAGCTTTGATTCTCTCCGCTCCGCTGAGACTGGGGGATGTTGAATGTGTCGCGGGCAATGGCCTTGAATGCCCCAGACAGCCAACAAGCGAGTTGACTTCTCCACTCTTCTGTGTATGGCTGTGTCGCTTCGGAGCCCGGGGCCAGTGGATGAGAAGTCAGCAAAAGTTTGGTCCCTGCGTTGAGATGTCACAACTGCTGTCCTCAGTCCTTGCAATTCAAATAGAGCAACACATACAGTGTAAAAAGCGTTCGCTAAGTCTTGTCATGATTCTAAAATGTTAAACTCGATTTCGAGGCTAGGGAACGGATTTAAAGGAATTATTTATTATTATATGTGAATTATTTGTACTGTTACTAGCTTTTAAACATGCTCTTGAGTACCTTCTGGCCTCTCACTTCCGGGTCTGAGCACGCAGTTGTACCGATCGTGATTAAACGGGAGAAATTCACCGAACAAGTCTGGCGATGATTTATGGACTTGAGGAGACAAGATACAATTCCAGTTCCAAATGTCTTTAAAAAGTTTTGTCAAAGCGTGTGGTCTTGGCTGGTCAGGCAACTTTCAATGCAGGAAAATCCGAAGCGCTTTATTCACCCACGACAACTCAATTACCCGAACTCCAAACTGTTTATTGACCATAAACTGCGGTCTTCTTTAATACTTCTTAAAGGTTTCTTGCCTGGATAAATAATTCCATTCAGTTATGAACTAATAGTTTACGCATGTGTTTTGGAATGCATTTGCAAACAATATTTCAGTCAGGACATATTGTGATGACTGTAAATGAACAACTGTGAAACAAATCAAAGAAACACTAACTTACTGGTGACATAATATGAAACGTCTCAGCTCTTTAACCAGTAGAGACTGAATAAGGCATGAGCAGACGCTAAAAGAGACCGGTTGCTTCAACTCTACTGTAAGTCATACATATATTCTCCCTTGCTTAGAATATTCTGACCCTATTTGGTCCGACTGCCTTCCAAACGAAACTCCAGCAAAAAAAATATAGACATCAAAAATTGTCTTGAATGCTCCTAGTCAACCAAATTTCTGAATCACTTTCAATGACTCAACTTTATATTCATCTTTCTGAGGGCCATAACCTCCAGGCTGGATATGTGCACAACGTGCCACAACTCTTAACTCAGTTTGGGGTCGCACACAATATCCCCAACACAAGATCCGTTTCTATGATGATGTTTTAACAACAATTACTAGTCTATGTTTGATTTTTGTGACAAATACAATACAATCCCAACATTGTTCTGCAAAATTATCAATCCAAACCAGGACTAAACCAGAACTATTCCAGAATTAAACCAGGTCTAAAGCATTAGACAAATTAAACAAACACTGAACCAGGACCAAAATAGGACTAAACCAGTGAACAAAAGAAAATATATTTTTTAATATTTGAAAGATGGGCCGAATTAGATCATTTGGAGGACCTGATCGGGCCCGTAGGCCTTAAATTGAATGGACCTGACATAGATGATATTTGTTAAAGATAATTTGACTTGTGTTTGTCAGTTCCCATATAAGCCACAACCCATGAAATTTGAAATAATAATAACAATGCTCTACCTTGGTTTTTGCTTCAATAAAAAAGTAAAGAGTAATACAAAGAAATAGAATCAGAATCAGAATCAGAAAGTAGTCCTTAAACCTACATTAACCTACAAAATATAACACAATTTACTTGTTCACGAATTGTATCTAAGTAAAGAAAATGCGCATTCATTTAAGAAAAAACCAGATAACATTTTCTTTTCTTTTCAAAGCCCCAGTATACGCAATCAAGCTTTCATTCTCTCCATAAGAAGCGGGTCAAGAGTGCACTGTATTTGCGTCACGCTCGGGTATACATGCAAATCCCCGCAGCGGGCCAAGATGTTTACTTGTGCATTTCAAATTGACCACTGGAGGAGGTCAGGATAACGCATACATGCATACACTTTGGGGCAGCCCGTCATCCATTATAAATATGGCATGTTTGTAATGTAACACGCTTAATCCCAGCCGGCCTTGTCGTCCTCGCCGGTGCTAAATTATTTCCTCTAATTCCCAGACTGCTCCTTGTTTTATCGAGCAGTTGATTCTGTGTGTAGGAGGGCAAAGCGGTTGTGATAGATGGTGCGAGAGTTTCCAGGCTGAATCCGCTATTATCTTGTCGGCGCCTCGACTTTGTTTTGCTCATCCGAAATCTTTAATTAAAAATCAAATCTCCTAAATTTTGCCCGGGAGAGAATTTCCAAGGTAAGTAAAAGGCATTTGAGTGCTTATTTTATTTCCTTTTTATTTTTTTGCTTGTAATGATTGCAAATTAAGTTTTTCAGTTTGCTGACATGTAATTACAAACTTGCAAACTTTTAACCCGGGCTGCCAATTTGGATGCTAAAGAGAATTTAATTAGCCTGTGAAATGTTACCAAGTGCCAAAAGCTAAATCTAGAGCCACCGATGCTTTCATCCTATGATCGGCTAAATTGGCTTTTATAATAATATTGTTTCCTCATCAAACGCATACCTGGAGTAGTCAATTAAAGGAGTTTGATTGCAAAAACAGATAAGTCCTTTTATCTTCTACAGGTATTATCGATGCAAATAATGTCTAGAGGATTAAATCAAGGAAGGATGGAATGATATTTGAATTGCAGAAGAATACGTTTGGCTTGTGAAAACTTGAATCCAGTATACAAAGAGTCGAGCTCAAGAACCCGATGACTTTTTTAGAAATGGCACTTATCTGTTTTTGCAAAAGAACTCGTGAAGTCATTTGTCGAGCAAAAACGAGCTTTGTGCATTGATTAGTCGACCAAAAGATGGGGGGGTTGGCAAAGCTATCAAAACTAGGAAATAGCTCTATGATCAGACCAAATATCTGACCTAAACTGCACTCACAAGACCACAAGCTCACAGGATTCCATACAAATAACATCTCTACAGAATAAACTAGGTAAACTATTTACATGTTTTTTATGTTTAAACCAACAGCCCTAACCTGGAGTATTCCGTTTCAGTCACGTTGTTGTTGTCCGACCAGAAGAGAAGTGTGGCGAACAACCGTCCAACCACGGGACGATCCAACCACAGACGCTAATTTGTAAATGCAGAAGTCTTCTCTCCATTGTCCTCGATCCATTCAGATAAAATATAGACATTTTCTCCGTTTCTCAGTCCATTATGAGTGTTCCAACCTTCTTTACTCGTACGCCGCCATGTTTGTTAATCCGCCTGTCAATCACAGAAATCGTAGAGACAGGATCCGGCCTCAGTCTTAGCGTAAAGTATTGCAAAAAAGCGCCTGGTCTTGGCTGGCCCAGCAAGCACGTCCTTCCAGTTAGAAATAAAGGCGCTCTTCTATGTTTTTAAAGCGCTTTCATCTTCACCAGACAAGTTACAATAAAGTCATTGCACAAATTACCTTCGCTAACTGACTTCAAAACTAACGGCTAAGATTCATTTGTCTCATTTCTACATGGAATTGTGTAAAAATGCATATTTCCTTTTAGTAATGATCAAATACCGTATATGCTTAATATGTCAAAGGTTAAAAAATAGTGTTGGCTCTAAATGTTTACACATCTGAATTGCGCTTTACAGCTAATTACAGCTACCAAACCTGTAGCTCGCATTGAACAAAAGCCAAAATCGCAAAATATGATCAGTTTGCGTTGATGGCATGCTTTTAAGCGCAACCTCCCACATACTGTTGATGTAAATTTAAAAGATCACTGGTTTAAACAGTGTTGGGAAAAGGGTCATGTTTTTCACCATTTACATAAGCCATTTATCCAACAGCTTTGCAATCTATACAATTTTGAATAATGGAGCAAATCATAGTTTCTTTACGTGTTGTCAGAGCGTTAACCTGCCCACACTTTGTACACCTTAGATGTTTTATGATGTATGATTTATAAGGCTTTGGGGGTAGAAGGTTGGATTTGACTGTATTCCTTTATCATTGTGTATTTATTTTGTATGTATTTCAAAAATGATATATGTATGTCCAAAATAAAAGTTAAATTGTAGAATTAATTGGGGTCACAATAAAATCGTAAGAACTGAAAAAATAATGATTGACCATTTAAGAAGCAACATTTTCTTTTACTTTCATCTGTAGTGCAAAAAAAATTACAACAAAGTGTAATATTTTTTATGTCACGTAAGACTTTTATCATTCAGAAAGATTAAGAGTTACGTGTTGGACTGACAGAAAATTTGAGATTTCGCAATTGTTTGGTCTCAGAAATTGTGACTAATTGTTAAATTGTTTCTCACAATAATCTTAACACTAAAATTTGAAATCGTGACATCCCTGATATAATGTCAGTGCATAAAAAACAACAATTGGCCATCCAATCCTCAAGTTCCGAAACCAAAATTACAAAAACAACTAGTAGAAAGAAGGCGAGAAGCAGTGAGACAATTCAGATCAAGCTAAAACAATAGCTGCTTGTGATAAATTTGGTTGGATATCAAAAGTTTTGTAGCTATACAACGATCCCTCCTGCGTGGTTCCGCTTATCAGTTGCTCAAACAATTGATAGAAAACTTGCGATTAATGATCCTAACTAAGTGTGTTCGCTGATGAACTGACGGATGAGAGGCTTTTGCAGTACGCCCATGGGTTATCACATTGACAGTTGTTTTTTGTAGTTTTGTAGTCTCGAAACTATATTAAAACAAGTGTGTGGACAGTCTGAATTGCCCTGGGACACATGGCAGAATAGACGGCCATTTTCTGACCACCAATTAAAAAAATAACAACAGCAAACGCCTTTTATACAAGTAATGTTGTTGAAGTGTCTTGCCCAAAGACACAGTGACAGTATGAGCAGAATATGATCTGGATTCCAACCACCAACTATAGACAACCGCTATTGCTTCTTACTGACTGAAGAAATAAACGGCCCACATTGCATAGGCTAATAGCGCTCTAATCCTTTACAAATACACCACATTGTAACTGGGCAATGTGGTTGAAGTGTCTTGCCTTAGGACACAACAACAGCTTGCAGTAGAGCCAAGGCTGCCCCATTGTGTCTCCCATCCAAGTACTAACAAAGTCTGGCCTTGTAAAGTACACAGAATGCTCAGGGAAGTACTTGTTGCTGGAGAAACTGTGCTTGCCAAGTGGCCAATCATTATTATGTATTTTGGAACTGTCGTATTGTTCAGAAATATTGGACTGAAATGAACAAAGGGTTGCAAATAGTTTTCGGCACTGGCATCTCACTTGACTTCAGAACTACAGTATGTATTTGGGCCTCAAAAATCTCCTGCCATGGACACAATAAATGGATACTTTTGGAACACACTTTTAGTCGAAGGAAAGAAAGCCATTACAAAAAAATGAACAAACAATAAAGGACTGAACTGAAATTAAATCTGGCATTCGAAAAATTGGGTGCCTAAAACAGGTTGGACTACTAATTGAAATAAAATGCAGTTAAGATAAATATATTTTGAATTTTGCAAAAAAAAATATACAATTGTTATTCCAGAATAGCTATTTTTTTTTATTTTGAATTTCATTTCCTGTTTGTAACACTACAACACACCACATCACACTAAGAAATTACCCAGCAAACACTGGGCAAAAACTCATCTAATGTCACAATTTCTTTTATTTGACCAATGAAAATATATGACAGCACCTTTTATTAATGTTTAAAGAGTCAAAAACGTTTCTTTGTGTAAACTATGCATAAACTTTGAGTGTGTCCCTAGTGTGATGTCACTTCTTGTAATTTTCTACAGATTTTTCCACATTTTCTCCAGAAATATCTACTCAAATTGGTGTAAAACTATCATTTATATGTACAACAAGTACAAATACTCCAATTGAAGTCCAAATTAGAAAATCGTACAAGCCTGTCAAACGCCCTTTAATTTGAAAATGGACCTATTTGACAGACTTTGGACTGGGAAAATGCGCCGTGAGGATTTTACGATGTCTCGCATTCTTCTAAATTGTTTGCTCATTCTCTACGCCATGTTTAATGTGTATTATTTAGAAGAAGAAAAAAGAAAAGAAAAGAATGTCATGAATGCAACCAACTTTTCGACCATTTCACGGTGAAAAGATGGCTTACTATTTCACATTCCCCCACATTTTGCAGCATGACACCCGGCTTTAGACGCTATAATAACATGTGAACATCATTGGAAACCATTTTCTTAATCCATTTTATCCACGCCTTGGTTAGAAGTAGTTGAAAGTCGGCGTTGAAAGTCCCCTCAGCTCGCGGCACACAGGGAATTCAGTGGCTGCACGTTGAGATGGGCGACTTTGTCCAGTGTATTTTGTGCTGATCCTGTCGGCTGTCCGTTCCTATTTGAGATCAGGTGCTTATTCGAGTTCAGGAGCGCAGCCAAGTCCAATGTACGTCTCGGGCTTATTTCAAACGTTTGACACATTTCTGCCGGATTTTGACTTGGCACTATCTTTGTATGCTTCTCCACGGCAGGTGGCAATGTAGGAATCCACGTTTTTTTGGGTTTTTTTTCACGAACGCTTGTGGCTCCAAATATATGCATGTTTGACAATAGAAACTGCAGAAAAGAAGTGACGGCAATATTAGTATTTTGAAAATATCCCCTAAATGTGTAATTAAGTCATTGTGTAATGATACGATATGATAATGTTGATCAATTTGCAATTTAAATCAGCAAAAGTTATGAGTAAAAGTGTTGATTATGCTAATATTTGCACGCAGTAAAACAAAAGGGCTCAAATATAAACTACGGACAATACAACAAATGCAAATGAGATAAAAGATGTGTCAGGTATGTTTAGGAAAGGAAGAACTCCATATCGCTTTTAACAATAGCAAATATGGAAATAGCTTCCAGGTAAAAGTTTGGAGCTCTCTTAATTTGCATTGGCATAATGAAGTTTGTATGGAACAATTGGTAATTGTGGTGTGTTTTCTAAATCGCAGAATTAAAGGAGGAAATTAAATTAGACGCCTGGCTTTGTATCTTGCATCTATTATACACATGTTTTACACACTGGGGGAAAGAGTACTGAATATTTGTAAACAAGGACAAACACATGAATAAAAATGTACTCAATTACAAATACAAGTACTGCTGCCTAATCTGTACTTGAGTAAAAGTAAGAAGTACACATGATAGTATAATTCTTTATGAGTCTTGTGTACACAACATTAGCTGAATGAAGTTAAAAAGGCAATCTGCATATTCTTTGCGCTCTGGCCAATCAAAGCAGGGGATGCAGCGATTGTTTGTGTTTTTGCGGGTTTAGAAAAGAGCAGAACAGAGACGGAGGTGAGGCGAAAAAGTATCATCAATTAGACAGCGAGATTCGAACCACAGACCTTTATTTTACACATTTTAACAGGTTGAGATATACGGACACTTTTGGCTTCTTTCCATATGTACAAGGTAGTTTTTAGTTAGGACTTTGAGCTTTTTCACGTTAGATCTGGTCATGGCGCGGCCGTTCCAAATCCACATCCTGGGAATTGGCAAACACTCAGCATCCGTGTGCCGCCACATCACAACAACAAAACACAGAGCAAACTTGACATCTGCGCAAACTCACACATTCTCCTCCAGTATCACACTTGATCACTGAACACACAAGTCTGCTTTGATACATCGTTCTTAAATTTAAAACAGCAGTAAATCTGGATGTTAATGTGTTTGAGGTGAAGAGCTAGCGGCTAAGTGCTGCTTTTATTAGCTTGCATTTATTAACTGATTAACTGCTTTTATCTGTGATTTAACTACAAATTCAACAAGCTTAGCACACATTTCTGTTATAGTTTCAGGTACTTTCTGATCCCAACACAACTTGTAACCTACCAACCACATGAATTCTCACGATATTTGGGAGTTTACAAACTCTTGAGTTTCTGGTCCATCTCGCGCTGACACGGCAGCTGTGCGGGTGGCCAATCACAGCGCAGCAATATAGTTTGGGCGGAAGTAAAAAAAAGGACGAACCTAAACAAACATGGCAATGCTGACAGATGGATGTTGGCCCATTTTAGTAGATTTAAAATGTTAAATATACTCAATTTCCGAACAATGTACTTGGTCCTCAAAACTTCTGCCATGGACACAATAGATGGATACCTTTGGAATGTACTTTTGGCGAATGGATAAAAGGCCATCACAAAGAAATGGATGACACAAACCTCACCAATGAGCAATGACTGGACTGACATTGTCACAGTTCAACTGTAAGTCTCTGTTTCCTGTTTCCTGTTTACCTGTTTCCTGTTTACCTGTTTCCTGTTTCCCACTACACCAACAAAAGTCCCCCCACCTATCCCCCCTCGCCTTTCACCTGGTATCTCCCATAGCTAGGATGCACTGGGTCTCAGCGTTGCCGGGACTTATAGTCATATTAAAAAATCTTAGCGTTGTTCGGGACTTATAGTCATATTAAAAATCAAACCAACCCGGGGCCCTGTGTAAAAAAACAGCCTCCCCCCTGTGTAAAAACAGCCTCCCCTAGTGCTATTTCTGTAGTAACATCACACAGATGGGAAAACAAAAATGCGAGTCAGACTTCCCAATCTGAGAAATTTGATTCATATTCCCTGTAAAAAGATAACGCCCAGTCTCACTGAAACTAGTCTGAAACTTGCTGTACTAAATGTCAGATCCTTATGTAACAAATCATTCTTAATTAATAATTTTATTTCTTCTTATAATCTTGATTTTATGTTTTTAACTGAAACATGGCTTGACAAAAACACAGGAAATTTAGTTCTAATAGAGTCTGCTCCACCCAACTTTATGTTTGAATCTGAAACACGAGAAAAACAAAAAGGGGAGGAGGTGTGTGTGCTTTTGTTAGAGATGAAATAGTTACCCACAGGTTGTCCTTTGTCTTTTGGGTGTTTTCAACATTTGAGTATGTAGCCTTTAAAATTGAGCTAAAACAGTCTCCATCCATTCTCTTCATTGTTTTATACAAGCCTCCTCAGCACTGCAAAAGTTTTATTGATGATTTTACTGAGATGCTTTCAGTCGTATGCACAGACTTTGATGGTTTGGTTATAACAAGTGATTTCAATGTTCATGTTGATAATATTTGTGACAGAAACGCTAAAGAGCTTCATGCTGTCCTTGAAACTTTCGGTCTTACTCAGCGCGTGAGTGGCCCCACCCACAGCAGAGGGCACACTCTAGATCTTCTAATTACAAAAGGGGTTAATATTTCAAACGTCAATGTGGTCGATGTTGCTCTGTCTGATCATTTCTGTGTCTTCTTTGACCTGTCTGTTTTTCCCAAACCACCAGCTGGTCCTGCAATTGTCCGGAGGAGACACATAAATGACAGCACGGGAAAACTGTTTATGGAAATGATAAACTTTGAAAATGTCTCATGTTCTAATGTAAATGATTTGTTGAACTCTGTTACATCTAGTGTTTTGAATGTTCTCGACACCATTGCCCTATGAAGGCTAAAATTGTTAAAAATAAGCAGAAGGCGCCATGGAGTGTCAATTTGTGACCTGTCTTGAAACCACCCGGGTCTCCTGACACAAATAGAACAGGCACAAGACACATAAAAATTGCAATGAAAAAGAAAACAAAATTGGACATGCCAAATGATAAATGAAACATGTTCTAATGATTTCTAATGATAAAATGGAATTGTTAACTCTGTTAAGTATGAAGTGTTTCATGACACCATTGCCCCTATCATGAGGCTATAAATTGTAAACTCAAATTGTTAGAAAGCAGAAACCAGAGAGCCATGAATGAAATGAATGATTCTGGTCATGACTTTGAAAAGGTCAGGGCCGTCGGCCAGAGTTCCCAACGAAAATGGCGCGAGCTCCAAGAGAATTTTACAGGTTCAGAAAATACATGACTACAATTTTTCTCAAATACCTCTTTAATAACAGTTATAACTAGGGAAGATATTTTAAGTCTGAATGTATTGGAAAATCTTTCTCAAGCTGCGCTCGCGTGTCCTGTTTGCCACAGTAAACAATATAAGCATTTTAACAAACCCTCCAGCTCAGCTGCCGTTAGAACTCATTTCCACATCCAAGTGTGAATCCTAAGTTTGAGTTAATGCATTATTATTCTTAATGACTTAAAGTGACAAATCAGGCATTAAAAATGCTATCAATTCTACAATGCAAAAAATAACCCTCAAACCACCTACACACACTTAGAGCTGACTCACTTTGCACCTGTAACTGACAAAAACTGTCCAGGAGATCATCACCAGCCTGAGTTCATCTACAGCTGCCTCGATGCCTCGATTGTTACCCACCAACCAGATTTCTAAAAGTCTGTCTGTGCTGAACAGTTTTGTTAGCACCACTCACTCAAATAGTTATTAACATGTCGCTTCAATTCAATCTGGAACATTAACCCCCAATGTCTTTGAAAACTGCGGTCATAAAGCCTCTCCTAAAGAAGAGCAGTCTTGATGCCGCAGTACTGAGTAATTACCGGTACCCCCCATCTCTAATCTGCCATTTTGGGGCAAAGTCCTTGAAAAGGTTGTTTACCAACAGCTCACTGATTTCCTCTTAATAAACAACTCATTTGATGTTTTCCAGTCAGGTTTTTAGACCTCATCATCACAGCACTGAGACCGCTCTTGTCAAGGTGACAACAAATGACATCCACCTGAACACTGACGCGGGCAAAGTCTCAGTCTTAATTCTCTGTTAGATCTGAGTGCTGCTTTTGACACTGTCGATCATGGGATCCTCTTACAGAGACTAGGCAGACTGGGACTGTTATCCTAATCGAAGGTGGGCATTCACTGGCACTGCTCTAAACTGGTTAACTTTAAAGTTCCTATCTGGAAGACAGGAAATTCTTTATCGAAATTAAATTGGTAACTGTGTCTCAGACCAGATGCCCCTGACCTGTGGGGTGCCCCAAGGGTCAATCCTGGGACCCCCTTCTGTTCAACCTCTACATGCTGCCGTTAGGTCAGTTGATACGATACGCAGCGAGAATGTGTCCTATCACAATTACGCAGACGACACTCAGATCTATGTTTCACTGACGGCGGCAGGTGAATATGGACCAGTGGATTCACTCTGTCACTGCATTCAACACAGATCAGTGTGTGGATGCAAAACAACTTTCTCCAGCTGAACTCAGACAAGACTGAAATCATCGTCTTTGGCCCACAGAAACAAAGAGAAATTGTTTAACTGTCACCTCCAGAGTCTCGCTCTAAAACCTACACATCAAGTTAGAAATCTGGGGGTAATAATGGACTCAGATTTGAATTTTAAACAGCCACGTCAGATCAATCACATCAGCAGCTTTTTACCATTTTAAAAAACCATTGCCAAAATCAAAAAAGTTATAGTGTCTAAACCAGACCTGGAGAGACTTATCCATGCGTTTGTCTCTAGTAGATTAGACTACTGTAACGGCCTGCTCACTGGCCTCTCCAACGAGCTGTAAAAACAGCTGCTGCTGCAGTACATCCAGAACGCCTGCTCCTCGGTCCTGCCTTCTGAGGTACCAGACTAGAACCAGGACGAAGTACGATCACATTAGTCCTGTGCTCAGGTCTCTGCACTGGCTCCTCCCTGTGGCTCAGAGAATAGACTTCAAAGCAAGCTCTGCTGCTTGTATACAAAGTCTCTCCATGGCCTAGCACCAAAGTACATCTCTCTCGGACATGTTAGTGCCATATGAACCATCTCTCGACTCTGAGGACCTCAGGGACCGGCCTCCTGCTGTGCCCAGAGTCAGGACTAAACATGGGGGAATCTGCATTTCAGTTTATGCAGCTAAAATCTGGAACAGTCTTCCTGAGGATGTGAGACAGGCCGCTACTCTGGCAATGTTCAAATCTAAACTAAAAACTGTTTTGTTTGGCTGTGCATATGACTGAAATGCTTTTCTTTGCACTCTTCTCTTTTATGTCTTGAACTAAGATTGTGATTTCTGCCATGTCTTTGTGATTTTAATGCATTTTTTCCTGTTGTGTGAAGCACTTTGAATTGCCTTGTGTACGAATTGTGCTCTACAAATAAACTTGCCTTGCCTTGCCTTGCCTTACCAGGAGATTCCTGTCATTACCTGAAGCCAATATCATCCCACGGTATCCAGAAACCTCCATGGTGTTTCTAGGGGTTTCCAGAAGCTACATTACTTTCCCACCTTCCTATCCTTCCTATCCATCTCTGATCCATTTCATCAGTATATCAGCATCCACTTCCACACTCACCCAGTGTCAGATTGTTCTTGGTGGTTTCAGCACCAGACTCTGCAGCATTTCTTCGCACTGGTGACCTGTTTCTCGAACCTGCTTGTTCCTGATTGTGCCGGTTTGCCTGATCCCTTGGTTTCGGCTGTTGCTAATGTACAATAAAATCTTGCCAACTGTACCCGCTGCATTTGGATTCAACCCTACCCCTTACAGACATAGTAACAGACATTAGACACAGACTTAATTTGGAAATTGACAAATTTGACAGAGATAAAATGGGACTTTTTTTTTTTAATTAAATGTGCTACGATTTTGTTTCTGTTGATGTTTAGTTAATGTCTACTTGTGTTCTTATTTTGATTTTTGCTCTCTGGTCATCTTGTGTTCTGTGGACGCTTCGACCAATCAGCTTCAAATACTCTTCATAACGTTTAGCCTTTTTCCCAAGGAGTTTTGGCGAGACACTTTCCAGATTGATAAATGTGTAGTAGAACTTAATTCAGAGTGATACAAATATCTGGTATGAGCCTGGTTACCCAACTTGTGCATAAAAGAGTCTGAGACCCCTTTAGAAGTCCTCATCCACTTTTTAATACGCTTTCATTATTTAGCATTCAATTGTATTTTTAATCCTGAATGTACGCTTTTATTACACATTACAAGAGATTCTTCTGTTGGTATAAACTTGTCAATTCACAGCCTTGAGCATTAATTATGTTTTTAAATCTACAAACCCTTTAAAGGTTTTAAACAAATATTTCAAAAAGTGCCACATTTATATGGTTTTGCTAAATGAAAAGCACTCAGCCTGCTTAGTAAATGTGAACAATTGTATTTTACTTTATTTGTTTATTTCATAGGAGATGAATACATGCACTTTGTGTTTTTGATGAAAGGCTAATAAATGTGACATGTTTAATTGTATATAACCTTTTATTACATCTATCACCACAAATAACACTTTTTTTTTTTTTTTTTTTGGTGAAAATACTGTTTTGATGCCAGAAAACAAGAATTCATCTTCAGTATTTCATTTTGCCTCCACTCTGAAGGGCTCTATGCTTACTACTTACTGAGACTGGACTACAAACAAAAGCCTTTACAATGAACAAATATTTTTCTTTTCTTTTTTAACCAGCTGAATATGACCTTCTTTGCTGCTCGGCTTCAAGTGCAAATTCTTGGACTATTATCAAAACACTGCAAGGACACAGCAGACATACTGAGGATGTATTGTTAACAAAGAATAGTTCTAATGCAAAGACTTCAAGAGAACTTAGCTAACCTTGAACCATTATTGAATATATGCTGCCTAAATGGTTTAAAAAAAACAACAACAAAAAAAACATTTATAGTATAATTAATATTGCAATTAGATAATAATTACATATTGTAAATCCAAATTGAGTTTACAGGACACATTGCAAACACATCCAGGAGCATATGATTTGAACAATGTAATAAGAAATGGGAAACTAATACAAGAAT
This sequence comes from Chaenogobius annularis, assembly GCA_015082035.1. Lineage (NCBI taxonomy): Eukaryota > Metazoa > Chordata > Actinopteri > Gobiiformes > Gobiidae > Chaenogobius > Chaenogobius annularis. The sequence goes on along the minus strand of BJKM01000196.1, from coordinate 539,619 downwards.
AAATGCCTTCCTCAAAATCTGTGCCTTTTCAACCTGGAAATATATATGTATGCATTGAATGGGACTTTTATTTTCATGTTTGAAATAAGCATGTGTTAAATCTCAACCAAAAAAAATTCCTACGTTTTGTATTTTACCAATCGCTAGTTCAAGAATCACACGCTGTATATATAGAATTAAAATATGACTTCAATACGTGGTAAGAGGAATGAGGTGATATAAAAGCACTACCTTTACAAAGTTATAACAACATTTAAAAAGTAAAATATGGAAGAGAAAGCGAGCTCAGGTTTCTAGTTGATGACGTCACTGGAGTTATTCATTATGTATGGGACAACAGGAACGATGAACAAAATACCTATGTTTGTGAATTTTGTTCATTGACAACGGCAATAATCCCATTCTGATTCAAATTCATGATTACAAATGTGTGTATTTGGGCGCACTGAGAGCAATAAGACAAAGTGGTTTCTTCATGGTTTTGCTTGCAATGTACAAAAGTTTCATCTTTCTAAATACGAGGCATTTAGGCCCAGGTACACACATGTAATTATGAATGTTATTAATTGTTTAAATTCTTAGAAACAAGTTGGTGTAATCCCTCGTCCAGGAGTGAAAAAGTTTAAAAAAGGTAGACATCCGGACAATGATTGTGTTTTATTTTCTGTTTATTTATGTGTTTCTTTCTCTGCGTCATGTTCTGTGTTTTATGTCATATTGCTAAAATTTTTTAAAAGAAGGAAAAAAATTACTTTTGGATTTAAGTAAAACATTGTCCAGATGACTAACTTTGAAACTTTTCTACAATAATTGCTTTTAATGTTATATCGAACAATATTATGCAATTTTGCGGAAATTATTACATCCTTTCTGAACGCGATACAATTTAAATTTGTGTTGTCCATCTACCAACTTGCTCACAAATCCTCACGTCTCCCGCTTGCTCTTTCGTCTTTGGGCTAAAAACCCCCCCCCCCAAAACCCACACACACGCACCTGGATTATACGAAGCTACGCTAGCATGGCGCGTCGGGAAAGCAACCCGCGGATAATGCCATGTCAATTCCACAACCAACAGCGCCGCTCCGATCCAAAAGGGATTATGTACAAGTCAAACATGCGCTACTACTTCAAACAATAAAGTACCTTATTAAACTCAAACATGAGAAGCCCGCGGGGAAGGGAGACTTTTGATGTGTTCACAGTCCCTGCCGTTAGGAATACATTTAGTTTTCCTCGAGAATAAAAACTAGACAAAAATCACTCCGGATTGGAAGGATATTGCGAGCCAAATTTAATAAAAACCCGCGATCATAGCCGCGTCCGTCGCTGAATCATTCCTCAGCCTTTGCATAGCCTTAGCCCCCTCAGCATAATTTTGCACTGTCAGACGATGAACTCATCTCCCCCAAAAGAAAATGAATGGGAAGGTGTCCAAGAAGGCTGAACAGAAATCCATCAAAGTACTTTGGAGCAGGGAAATTTAGCACTGAACCAGGGTGGCAAGACTGATGAAGAGTCGAGAAAACATCCAATCTTTGGTGGTGGTGGAAAGGGTAAAAGGGAAAAGCATGGACCAATCAAGCCCCTTATTATGAATTAGCAAAATATAATTCATGTTAAAAGTGTTGGAAGTTTTAATCAAGCAACTCAAGAGCATGCACTCTGAGAAAATGACCTCGTTAGTCATGTGATATCAGGAGTAAAAATGGAGATTGGTTTTGCTCTGAAGAAAACTGACCTCCGTTAGGCAGTCACTGTGAATATCAGGTTTACGTACAAAATGTGGCTAATGTTTAATTTGGCTATAAAAAAACTGCAAATTGAGAATGAAAATGAGGCCAAAATGTCCCAAAACTCTAATTTGCACTTTGAATTTTCAGAGATGTGGGAATGTGATCATTAAACAAGAGACGATGAAGTTAGAGCATCTGAAGATCTAGTTTGTTTATGGAGACGTACGTGCACTGTTAGGAAGAAGTCCCACGAAAGTTTTATAAATGAGACCCAGATCTGTGGAGACAGAGGGGTTCTTATTTTATAAAGAGTGTTTACGTCTTTAAATGTTAACTAAAATGTTACCTATTTTGGATCTATATCCTTTTTTTTAAAACAAATTGAGAATGAAATGAGGGAATGTTCCCCAAAAATTTGACTTCCTAATTGGACGTGCAGAGCACTGTAAATGAGGTTAATTCAGAGATGAGGCGGAACGTTGATCTGAGCTTATAAGATAACGAGAGAGTCTTAAGAGCGTTTGAAGAAGTTTTGTGTTTTGTCCGTACGTGCATTGTTATTCTGCCTTTGGAATGTCCGCCGTAAGTTTGTATAATTGATGACCCCAGATCTGTGGAGACAAAAAGGGGTTCTGAATAATACTACATATTTAAATTTAACTAAAAATCTTACCTCGTAATTTCAAGTTGAAAATACATTCTTTTAAATTTAATTTTAACTTTTGGTGACAGTTTACCAAATTTGACTTCACCGTTTAGGACGTGCCGAGAGAATTTAAAGGTAATTCAAGATATCATGACTAACCGAGAATAAAGATGATTTCTGACTACCTTATATATATGGCTAATTAGAAATCACGTGCGCCGTATTGCTCTCCCTGTAATTGGAATGTACTGCTCATTTGATGCAATTGCAAAATTTCCAAACCTTTTGCAAGAGATAATGAATTTCAAGTTGTATAGACAATTAATTAGCAAACAGTTATTATTCATTACCTGACGTTTTAGCCAAATGCCCGATTTGTCAGCACACAGATATTATCAATGCAGGAAAAAGAAAAGACTGTTAGAACTAAAGATGGATGCTTGACATTTCTATTATCCTAGAACTCCCAGCCGTGCTACATCTTATTGTTGTACTTTTCTGTCATCACTTTTCTTTTGCAACTGGTGACTATGAGTACATGACTTATAGCACATGATCGGTATCTACCTGCTTACCAATGCGCGATCTTGTCACTAGACCGTCGTAGAAGCTAAGCAGGCACAGTCCTGGTTGCTTAAATGCTCGCGGGGCACACGTGAGGGTACCTGAGAAATGTGTATAATACTTTGGCAAACCACACTGTATCACCATGCCTTCTAGCTTCTCTCCTGTGAAGTAATAATGACTATATATATACCACGCTGCTTAATTTAATAAACTGTATATACAACGTTATACAATTCTACTCTCACCAAAGAAGCCTCTTGTTCTTACTAAAATATCCAATAAATACTATACCTAATAATGCACTTTAGTATCGAATTACAAAATATATGGTTGGTCGTGCAACATGTTTCTCCTCACACCTCAATTTTGTCTAGTTTATGCTGCTTATCCTGTCAAGTGCATATGTAAATGAGTAAACAGGCCAAAACATCTTAAAAAAAAAAAACCATTTTGGCAGATCGAGGAACACTCCTCCAAGAGCTATCAGTTTTCGCCATTTGACGATCTAGATATACTAATCAGATACGAATACTTGTAAATTAAAACACTTGCAAACATAGCATTCGTCTTGTTTGTCCTTGTCTCTCACAGCACACAAAGTCAAGCTAAAAGTTATTTTATTTCATTTTCAGATCTAATTTTTGGAAATTTTCAAAGCTAGCTATTTTTACAAGTGAGTAAGACAAGGAATTACAAGCTGTAGTATGCGGTGTACAAAAGCGAATGCGAACGACGTGCGTATACTTTCTCACTCTACTTCCCACTCGTGGTCCTAGGTTTGTTCACGAACATGCAGCAACACAGTCCCGAAAGAAAATAAGAGTGAAAGCAAAAGTCAGACTGATCCAACCACTGGCACTTTTCAACCTTTCGTCTTTTTATGACCATTAGCAGTGGGCATTGAAGTCGCATGCTAGCCGGATCGAATTTCTAAAACCATTCAAGTGTGGCGGTAATGACGGGGTTAGCGCTGCTGTTCAAGTGGAGCGTCACGGTGGGCGTACGCCGAGCAAAAGGTCAGTGATCCATCCATTCATTATCTGCCAAATTTACAGCCTCTGTGATGTCATGAGAATACAGGAACAGTTTTGCACAGAACGGGTAAAAGATTTGGAGCAAATTGGGGGGAAGGGTGATTTTTGACACATTTTGCACACTGTTGGTAAATAAATAAATAATCAGTTTGACAATGCACATTTGGTAAACACGTTTTTTATATATTTAGAACAAAAATTTTGAGAATGAAGGTTTTTTTTATTTTTCAGAAAAAAGTTTGTGGTTAGATTTGTTATTGTAAAAAAAATAAAAATCCATTGAAAACACAACAGAGAGAATAATAATAATAATAATAATATAATGATAATGATATGATGATAATGATAATAATAATACCAAAATATATAAAACAAGACATGCATAAAATAAAATAATAGTATTTTTTTTCAATTACCAACATTTTTTTATTTTGGCAATTGTAACCATTCAAATTGAATAAAATGTGTCTAGTATAAGTATAGACAGACACATGTAACAATCAATTATTTGGGTCAAAAAAAAAAAAAAAGAAAGTATTTCAATTTCCATTTGAGAAAACATTTCACTTTTGGGCACAAAAAAAAAGAAAAATATCCTGGAATGGTTTTACCTTTCCCAAAATATGTGGCTTTAATTCTTTATCCAAAAAGACATTTAAAAATAGGTGGCACATAATTTTGAATTGAGGCCAACGCACATCTTTTTATTCCAACTGCTTCTAAAATTTGCCAAGACTAAAACCTATTTTTCCTCCCAGATAATGATTCTAGTAGCGCCTCATTATAAGGCGGGCAAAATGGGTTTGAATTAAAAAAACAAAACAAAAAAACAATTCTATGATGCAATTAGCGCCTTTGTGCAATTAACCAATGCGTTGCAGTGATAAGCATATGCAAAACAAAGATAGGGATCGTAATAATTGAACCACGCTGTGTCGTAACCCACTGCACTATTTTTCCTCCCATTCAAAGGGAAAAACAAAGTGTAGTCTCTTGCACGAGGCCAAGTGCATATATTTCACGAATAGAATCAGTGACACCATTTTGGGCAGCTTCCAACCAGGGTCTGGGGATGATAAAATACAAGACTTGGAGCAAAAGGTAGCGCGGCACCGTAGTGAATCACCCACATTAGTCCCATGTCTGGCCCATACAATACCCTAATTTCCTGGCGTTGCTACACATGCATTCTTTCTTCTGCGAACAATGGGCCGGTGCATTTTATATTGCCATTTGAATCACAAAACGATCAGACAAAACACGAACAAAACATTTAGACATATTTGTAATGGCCTGGTTGACTTCGTCAGAGCTAACAAAAATGTGATTTCAACTTGTCATGCAACAAATTGAAAGCATTAATTTCTGCCTTTCACACCTTCATCGGACATAATGGATAATCGGTCACATTCCTGTAGTGTTTTTTACCGCTTCAGGGCACTCAGGCAACCACTCAACTATTCACGCACACCTTCACACACCAGTGTACGCAGACACCGGGGGCGAGGCAGGTTAAGTGACTTGCCCAACAGCACACCAGCAGTATTCACCTGTGGCAGCTGGAACCACAGCCAACCTGTGGGTCAGTAGATCCGACACCTCTACCAAGGATGTTTATGTCGAGAACAAGATTCAAGCCCAGGCCCGGGTCTAGAGAGTGCATCCGAGTTTCAAAGGGGTGCAAAGATGATGCTCTGCCATTAAGTGTCATTATTTAACGCACCTGAAATGAGGGTGCAAATACTTTTAAATGATGTTGCAATGCACCCTTTTCACCCCTGTAGACCTGGGACTGTTCAAACTGCCGTCCCATATATGTCTATGTATAATTCCCTCTCATGCAATACAGGGATTTGGTTTATTTATTAAACATTGCCACCAAATATTTAACCAATGTCCATGTACATATGAACACACCTAAGTAAAATGTATAGATAAGAATACACGCATATAAAAACAATTAACCATATGTGTCCACTCTACATCCCATGGCAGAGAAAACACCATTTGGCAGAAGAAATGCTCAGAACAAGTCTGGCCATGATTAACAGACTTTAAAACCATGCAGAAGATCTCTGAGCTGAGTGTTTTCTGAGGCTCAGAGGGGAGAGGACTTTCTAAACAGGATTCATCAAACTGAATTAAGCGGAATACAACTCCAGGTATGTTTTTGATAACGGAACGATGTTATGTTGTAACATGGCAAAGAGCTAAAAAAAAGTACACTTAGCACAATATATAGGTCCTAAATTGAGTGTCTAGAAGTATACTATATATGGTGTAACGTGTAAAGATTCAAAAACACACAAAAAACACACATAGATAACCATAAGCATACAAAAGTAAGTGAAAATAACCCGAAAAGAGCATATGTCTCCTTTCAGGGAAAAATCTGGGAGAAAGTGACTTGGAGTCCTTTTGAAGCTACCTGACGCTGTTATCTCCAGCCCGTGTGATAAATATAAATTAACAGCACTGATATGGAAATGGGCTTCACTTTCAACGGCGTTCAAAGTAAGACGTCGGTTTGCCATGCTTTCAGAGTCGTCGCCAGCTACAAGAAGAGGCCGGGGAGGAGGAGGGGCCACGCTAAAACAGCCTGCTTCGCTACATGTAGGTCATTTCTCCTCCCAATGGAAATAGCGCCTGTTTTAGGATTAGCCGTATGATTCATTATGGCTGAATTTAATTACAGTGGTAGAGAAAGTGGTGGCCAATGCATCCATAGTTTTAGCATATTAGAGTCTCTTCTTACAACACTGGGGGAATGGAAGGAGATGATAGAGGGCAATGGGAAAATTGGGAAAAGGGTTTAGGTTGGAGCAGTTCAAAGTATGAGGAGACTTCAAGTGAAAATACGGTTAAAAGTTGAGGGAAGCAGGTGAGATTGGTGCGAGAAATTGTAGAATTATGAAGTAGAAAGTGCAATTTTGGCCTTTGCTCTAAATCTGAAGTTTTGAGATCATTAAATTCCTGAACAACACAAAGCCTAATTACTTCAATAGTTATTTCAAAATAAAACAAAGCCTTTTCTTGATGGTTTTTGACAGTTTTTTTCTTTGCTTTGACACTTTCTCTGTTTTTAAACACTAATTATCCAAAAGTGCGATTGACTCATGAGGCAGGAGTTAAAAATATTTGAAAAACACTGCAAGATCATTATACAATTTTTCATTTTTATTTGCAAGCGTCAAATGTTGAGATAATGGTATTGACATAGAGGACCATCATGGATCACCACCTGATGACATCACTTTTTTTAAGCTCTTAAATCGAAGTTAGACTCAATATTTAGGATTAGTAAAATATGAAACCCAAATAAATATGTGTTTTGATCAATCAAATCAACATTCTAAGATTATTAAAGATGCACAATGTAACTTTTCTGGTGGAGGGTCTGCCACCTGCTTGATTCCATGGCAATGTTGTAGCTTTGACTGGAAACCTCCACAATTTGACTTGTATCCAGGACATAAAACCTCAACAACGGAAATGGTAGATGGATACTTTTGGCGTGTAAGCAATAACAAAGATGTGAATGACAGGGACGAAGCAGACTCTCAAGCACTGGAACGAAATAACTTTTAACTTAAACATGGAAAAATGTTCAAGACACTGGGACAGGTGGGACAGATATATAGGGGGACATGTGCCGGACTGACATTTTTCTTGTTTATTCTTGGGGCACTCTATTTCGGTCTTTTTGCTTTCTGGTCTTGTTATGTTTGTTGTATAATTATCATGCAACAAAGTTGGGGGGGGAAAAATGAGGACAATTCCACAGTTTTGCTTTAAACTTGATTGGGGTCTGCATAAACACAACTGCGCACAATTTGTACAATCCCGACGGACCTGTATAAACGCAGGATGTGAACATTGAACGCTGTACATTGCAAGTTTCTTCTTCTCCAGAAAAGTTACGCAGTGCACCTTCTAAACCTCAAAAACACAAAAGCATCTATCTAAAAACATCATAGGTTGGGTTTCGCTGCTGAAATGCGCAATCAGACAACAATACCAATGTTGTTTAGAAGCTTTCCCGATCACTCTTTGCTTTGCCCAGCATCATGTCACAAAATCCTTATTAGCTTGATTTTGCTAACATTTATTATCTCCCATTTCTTACTTTTTTCACCTCGCAGCCTATTTAGATGTTTACTCCAGAGCCGTCGAGGTTTCATATGGTCCATTATGATCTAATAAGCACCTTGTCTCGAGCTTTACTGACCCATCAAAGCACCTGCTCGAGTAATCAAGTTCTGTCTAAATACGCTAACTAAATTAGGTGTTCTTCTGAAAGACGAAAGTGTGGAATGATTGGATTATAGAAATAGGATGGATTTGTTAAATGTTGGAATTTAATGGTGTCTTGATACCCATTTGACCAAGAGGGCAATGGGCAACACAAGATCTTCAGTCAATAACAACAGGCATGGAAGTAATCGATCCAGGGAAACAAAATATCTTTGCAAAGCACTTACAGATGATAGAGTTTTTCGTGTTTTGACTAGTGGTTCTTCTGGATTGTGTAAAAGCCAGTGTATGTGGTAAAATCGTACTTTGATTACATAGAGAGCGCCACATGAAATGCAATTACCCATTAAAAAAAAAACAGATGCAGTTACATATGCTTCATCACCAGGCTCTAATTTCCGCTTTCCATCTGAGAAAATTGAGATACGTTCCGATGCACAGAGGAAGATGAGTTTCATTTAAGCTTTTAGCATTTAGGCATTAGGCAAATTAGGAAATCTTGCATTTTCTTTTTTCTTTTGGTGTACGGTGGGTGAAGTGTTAGTTTGTCTAAGGGCACAATGAGAGCGCAGGTTGGAGTCGGAATCAAACTGCAAAAAATGTCGACACCACCGATCCAATACTAAGCAAAGAGGTTATACACTATAATAACTACATTTTCAAGGGGAAACACTGCAGGTGAATTGGACAAAATGTTAACTATAGACATTTCAATTTTAATTTCTCATAAATGTTTTATAAAAAATTTTATCAAACATTTTTTTTTCATTAATTTTATTTCTTTTTTTATGATTTTTTTTTTTTTCATGTATTGTTTTAATATAATATGTATTTTTGGGATATATGAATCAGATAACAATGGCAGATTTTGGATATCTTCAATTGAGTGAACTAGATTTTCTTGGGAATGAAACTGTTAACAATTCAGGTTTAGAATTATAGATAAGAAATCCTTCATGATCAATCAAAATATTGCAAAGGACAAAGTTATAAAGCTTTGTGTGTGTGTGTGTGTGTGTGTGTGTGTGTAGGTGCATCTTTAAGGGCTGATCTTTACATCTCTGAGGAAGAAAAAGGCATTTTCAGAAATAAAAAAATACTATGAATGCAAGTTGATTACAAATTCAAATAATAAACCATCTTTCGGTGTGGATTGGAGATATTCTATGAGAAAGCTCATGTGTTAAGAGAGCAAAGTGACAAAAAATAAGATAAACATCTAAATTAGCCTTAATAAAACATTGAACACATAATTCTCAAGAAAGAGTCAGGCTTTGTAACTACTTGATTTATGTTCTGACCTTTACTCTTTAGTTAAGTAGTTACTAAGCCTGAATCATTCTTAATAAACGATTAGTTCATTATTAATTAAGTCTTTGCTCATGCTTTATTAAGTCTAATTTAGATGTAGATATCATATGGAGGTCCAAAGAAGAGAACACTATAAATATTATCGTGTAAAATGGTTTTGCTCTTTGTTACACATAGAGCTTGCTTTGGGCTCTTCCATTTATTCAGAAGAGAACAAAAGTGTGTAGCACATACCAGAGTCACCAGCCCACCTGTTATCCACTTTGTAGCATCAAAAAATCAAGAGATCTCCAAAGTTCCATGCGCATTCGTAGTACAGCAGCGGCGCGTGGACATCGCCTGAATAATTCAACATCAGGGCAGTTGGGGATGTCGAAAATCCGATATATCACCACTTCAGGAAACGCCAACCAGCCCGTGAAGCAAAAGCGCAAATCAAAACAACTTCAGTATGGGGTCGTCGAAATAACAATATCACTGGGAGCAACGAAACAGAAATTCAGATGAGGCTTCTGTTTCCCTTTTTACTGAAATGTCAGCTAAACATTAATTAAAAAGGTACATAATACAAAAAGAGCAATTTACGGAAAATATAACCTGTTAATGAAACCACTTACTTTGCATTGTTAAAAGGGCACTATCTAACTACAGTAGATGCTAGATGGTAGTTCGTTTCCATGTAGATATTATTGCTTTGCTGTAATGTCACACTGCAGGGCATTAAATTAATCTCTCTTCATAGAGTTTTTTATTTTTATTTTAATATAAATAAAAACACTCGTAATTGAATAAATGCATGATATAAGATCAGAATGTTGCCCCCAAATTATAGAACTTTTCCTTTGTGCGCAGATTATGTTGAGTCCTTTAAAAAAGCAGTTAAAGACATTTATTTATACATATTTTTGGTTGACTGGAGTTTTTATATCTCAATTATTTTATCTTAATTTGTCTGTATTGTCTTTTTACTGCATTATGTAAAGCACTTGATGATTTTTATCTGTGAAAGGTGTTTGTTGGAGCTAGTTTAGACTATTTCCAGAAGACATGAATTATAAAATAAAGTCTTAGTTACTTTTGTATATGGTGGAACGTTTGAGGCAAAGCAATGGTATCCCCATTTTCGCTAGGAAAACATTCTTGTTGTGATTAAAAGCAAAAATCTTGTGTAGAGACTTTTACATTACTTTATTAAGTGCTTTGGTCTGATTTTTGTGGTGAACAGATTTTTGTCTCGTTTAACTTTATTTGGTCTGAACTGTTACTAACCCTACATCTGTTACTCACTCTCTGTGAAACATAATTATTTTAACTTTACGCAGACTTCAGAAAATGAAATTATGAAAAGACCTAACAGAAATAATAGTCTCTGTTTTGTGTCCAGGAGAAAGTTGCTGACATTAGCTGGCCTTTCCCCTGTGAACGGTAAACACAGCATTTTGACTTCTTCTTGACCCTTTCCCGACTTTGACCTCTCCTTCAGTATTGTCCGGCACTGGCCTCCTGACGAGTAAACACTATCCTCCTCCTCAGCCTTTACTCTTGTTTGACGCTTGCATTTTTTATCCCAGGCTCTGATCTCATCCCTGGGTCCAATATAGGCCTTATCTAGAAAACTAGGTTAAAAAAAAGAAGCAGCTACGGTAAGTAATTTTGAAATAAGAGTTTACTACACTTTTATGCTTGAAAAGAGATTTGTTGTGGATATAGGTTTTCAATCAATGAAAAACTCAATTAGATTAATGTATTGTAATGTAATGTTTGTTTTGTATACTGCTGTCATTTTATACCTTGCCTGGAACTACAGTTGGAAACTGGCTAAACTATAGCTAATACTAGCACATTTACAAAAAATTTAATTAAAGTGCATTATCCCAGTTTAAATAAACTATTAAATAAGTATTTTCACACATTTTCTTAAGCAAATTTAATCTAGACATTGTATTTCATATGTGTGACCACATGTTTTAGGTAAATACATTACGAAACAACAGGTTTAGTGGGGTTAAAGGCCCTTCAATGCCGCTTGCGGGTGTAACTGGCTCTTATTGTGACAGATGTGAGCTGTCGGAGTTGGGGTTGTCTTCCAGTGTCCTGTTGTAGTTTGGTGGAATATTTGGCCCATGTTAATTGGATTAGTTGCTCACACACAACCTTTATTCTCCTCACGGAGCGCACACTGTTCAACTCGAGATCTCTGCTTATTTTTGGTGAAAGCTGAACTATGGGCTCTAAAACATCAGCTGCTGAGTGATCTCCGCTCGTCCACCCGAGGACTGACGGATTTTATGTGTGAATTTAACCGCGTGATATCAGCATTTCTCCTGAACCGCCTTCTTTCAGGTAAACCTCATGTGTAATCTAAAAGAGCACGTTTCGTCAATTTGCGTTGCGGACTTTTATCGCCACAAAAAATACAAAAATAGTCATATCTTCCTGTGGACATTCCGATATCATGATAAATTCTATATTGTATATATATATATATTATATTTGGGCAAAGTTTGAGACATTAATAAGTAGCACATAAATATTGACACTAACTGACTAGTTAAAGCATGTTATAAATACATATTTGTTTTCCAACAGTAAATACATTGTAAAAGCATCTATTCAGGAGAAAATGACACCAAAGATCTCTGCATCGAATTACAGAGTGTTTTGTTCTCCAAGAACCGGGAAGTGCGTCGTTAGCATGCTAATGCTCGCTAGCTTTACCGTAACAGCAGAACTTGCTCTGGGCTCAGAGAGTCATGTTTATGAACTCATTTGAATGCTGGGAATGAATTAGGTAAGTGAATGATACGTGTGGACTGCTGTAAAGAGTTTTAAATTAATTAGTTCTGTTTTTCACATTTTAAGACAGGTACAGCACGTTTTAAGTGTTTCATTCTTGTATTTATTCCTTTACTGCAGCTCATGCTTTTTAACAATAAAGGGTTTTCTGGGATTAACACAGGCCCCTGTAGACCAAAAGCCCCTGTAGACCTCGATTAACATGCTTTAGCGTTTCAGCGTCAGTGGCATGAAGCAGTTCAGTACTAGTGTTAATCGTTGATCAATATATCACACTCCAAAAATGGTATGGTAACATGCCTACCTCTGAATTAAAAAGACAATCATTGACAATTAGAAATATTCTATTACATTTTCTTTTTCTTTTCATGTTATTACTGTGGTAAGGTCTGTCAAAAAAGAAAATAGCCTTGAAATTGATCTTGAAACTTTGACTATAATTCGATTAATATCCCAGCCCTACACCTGAGTAACACTGCAGGATGAATGACACTCTAGGCCAGCCCTCGGACCCCCTCCTTGGCTGCTCATCCCTGGGTTCTCTGTGCGTAACGTCGCCCTGTCAGCTCGAATCACAAGCTCTCTGACTAAAATCCTTTTCCTCCCCCAGCATTGTTCCTTGTGCCTTGCGCCTTGTGCCTGGTGTTTGGTTATGTGAATAGATGCTACAAAGAATGACCTTTAACGGCTGCGGCGCCCCATGCCCCCAGATCCGAACCCGCTTGACAGTAATCGAATGCTAATGAAGTATCTGGCTGACGCTAGCTCCGGTGCGGTGTAATTATCTACGGGGCTACCCTTGTTGCCCGGGATGCATATTGTTTGATTATTAAACGTTTTTTTTTACTGTCGAGCAGTGCACCAGGTTCCTGCCACCGGGTCAGGAATTACTCACCATCCAAGCCTCATAAAAATGCAATAAATAGTATCCGCCGCAAGCTACAAAACAGCAAGAAGTTGAATAGGACTTGGAATTATTTGGGTTTTTTCCATCTGAAGTTAAAGAGATTTGTAAAATTCACCATGATGAAATTCTATGCCAAAGGCTGCCATGGAGATAACTAATTAAAACTGTGATATTTGTTTTTTTCTCAAGTGACATTTCATTTAAGCTTAACTTCTGATTCAGAAAAAGAATCAGACTCCAGGTCATACATGGATTAAAATATGCAATTTTTAAGGAAGTCAGCGCACCCGTATCTGAATGGTTTTATCTAGTTTATTTCACAGCATCAAAATATTGATTGTTTTTTTGTGTGGTTCTTGTGTGGTTTTAAAACTACAAAAGGTGCACATAAAATGAACTAAACTCTGTGATCAATTAAGCTGTTTACAATGAGCAAAATGTTAAATCATGTTCTACATACTTGATATTCATTTTAACAAATACATATTGTGTTTAAAAATGTAAAGTGGATATCTTCTCAGCATCCTAAATATTCACCGTGATGTGGTTTATAAGCACATTCAATTTTGCAAAGAGCGCACATTGTTCTTATTTTCCTTCTAAGACCTGCTTTTACAAAATATCTGTACTGTTTTTTACTTTATTTCATGAAAAAAAAATGGGGTACAACCCCCTTTAAGTTACTGTTCGTGAGAATAAAAACACATCTGTCTTACAATATGCTTTTTAGACTGTGGTTAAGTATTTAGTGCGTTATTCATTTACTTCAGTTATACCTGATGGTTGTAAGTTTCATCTAAAGTAGACCTATGTCAGCTACACTATCACCAAGAACACTACGCAATGGTGAAGAAAGCTAAATGTCCAATATCAACTACAGCTATTAGAAATATACAGTATAAGCATGGCTTCAATCTGACACATTTTGTAGTTAATTGAACGCTAGCTCTGCAGCAAGCATTTCCATGAATCTTGCTTGCTGCTTATTTATTTTCTGTTTGCCTTCATGCCATTGTCTTTGCTACAATTAGTGTCTTCTACCTTCTTACCACTACACATGCTAGAAGTATGTAGCAAAAGTTTTATTGCATGGGCTTGTCAGGGAGGAATAAAAAGTTTTCGTTTCCCTAAGATCTGACAACAAGCGGGAAAATCTCCTTCATGTAGGAGGATGTTTGCTGTTTTCAAGCGGCGTTCCTTGAAATGCTTTAATCCATTGTCAGCGTATCAGCATGAGAGCTCCACTAATAGGGTCTGAATTACAAGGTGAAATAAGTCCATGCTATACTTCGATGGTTAGTCAGACTGGCAATTTTGAAGACATCTCTATAAATACATTGGATATGATTCAGGAATGTAACGTTGCTGATTCGAATTGTGGTGTGAAACTGTTTAAATTGAACTTGTATCTAAAGCTATAGCAATGGCCTTCTCAGTCTTGACGAAAAGTTAATAACGAGGTCATACTTTTATTGTTGATCAAAGCACACCTATTTCTGAGCAGTTTTTGAGTGTTGAACTTGTTGAAGCCGAATCCAAGATAATGCAGCAACAATTTCACATACCCCATCCGAGCCATGAGGACCCATAAGAAAGCCTGTTGTGAGCACCCATTTCCAGAGCTGGAGCCGTGATCTTGCTCAGTAGCTGGAGGGTTTGGCCTACTTTGCAGATTTAGCTGATGGGGGGAAACTGGATTCCAAGCCCACACAGACAGGGAGAGAACATGCAAACTCCATACAGAAAAAGACCCAACTTGACTAGGAATCAAACCCTTTGAGATATGAGGTAAATATACTGTATTTGTCACTAAGGTTGGGTAACAAAGTGCCTTGGTACCAAACAAAGTGATCCGAAAAGTACTGGTACTGAAAAAATTACATACTTTCTGTACCTTGGCTTTGAATGTCCACGTCAGTAAATACACAGCACTGGTTTAACTGATGTAAGTCCGCCCTGGACAAAGAGTTCTAATGGTTTAACATGGCTGTCTAGGTTTCCTACATGTTGCGCAGCTCTGCTTTTGATATAAAGGGCCTTTACAAAATAAAAACAAACGTGAAACTTAAGGACGGAACACACAACAGGATTTTTTAGTCTTAAACAATTTTTAAACGTGAGGCAAAAAGGGCAGATCACAGATATGAGGAGAATTGTGTGAAATTTTAACTCGTATCATCTTCTGAGTGCAAAGACTGCAGAGCCAAAAGTTGGGAGCTAATAAAGCTAGTGCAACTAATGTCAGCTGTTCCCTGTCCAGAGTAAAGCAACTCGCTTTGAGACAATAGAATGTTCCAAATGATCAGATCACTGAACTTCTGGTTTAGATGCAAGTCGAAACTGTGCTATTAGTTATTAGTTATTATATCTGTGTTATTAGTTTGTAAAACATGGATCCAAAATATATTTTGCACAGAGAGTTGCGATAGATGACACAAGAAGTAGTGTGTCGTGTTTATTGTAGCGAACATGCTGCAGCTTCACCAATCTTAGCAGGGGCACACGCTAAACTGGATTAATAGACTGGACTGGGTGTCATTTGTGGACACGGACATGGATGAGAACACTGAAGTGTAACTTTATAGCTTTACGAGAGGTGAGTAATCATTGTCCTTTTTGCTGTTTCCTGGGTTGTGCCTTTGTGTGTCCGTCACTCCATTTGCTCCTGATGCTCGGGATTTATTGGTTGTAGCAGTAGCGGTAATGTTTTATGGTTATAATATACTGACACCACACATTAAGAGCACAGCGGCTTAAAAATCACTCACAAGATTCCGAAGTCAGGGAGAGGCGAATTAGGGCCGAAATCGGGCAAAATATCCTGTAGTGTGTTCCAGCCTTTAAGCGAACTTCACTCCACATAAAGTAAGAATCAGCTGTGGTTAATTTGTTTGTGCGTTTGTTTTTGAGTAACAACTGGACAGACATCATACAAGTATCTTTGTTTCCCCATAATACTGGCCAATAGTTTAAACTTAAAAATACAGGCACTGTGAAAAAAACTGTTCATGTATTGGTATCGAAAAGCAGGTATTGCTAAAGTTATGGTATAGAAAAAAAGTAAACAGTACCCAGCCACCATACCACCTTGTCAGATTTATCTGTGTCATGTAAATGAATTCAATCATCTTTGCGAAAGGCTCAACAATAACCATCAGGATACAACAAAGCTAAGGGAAAAGGCAACCAATCCAACTGAGCATCGCATTCGACATTGCCCTATTTACATAGAAACATTATGTTGAAAAATTGAACAGGGAGAGATTCCAGACCCCCCCTTTTCTTTTTGCTAATGTGACTGGGACTGGTTGGCCGGGCTAGCTTATTCAGCAAAAGTGACACATTGCACCATTAGCAAATATTTATCCCCTCGATTCCCCCGACCGAAATATTAATCACTTTATGTTTACCAGCGAGTGTTTGTTAAATGCTCCGGTGTTTGCCTTGTTCAAATAAGTCCATCACCAATTTGCACAGCACGGGTTGTTTCCCTTAATGTATCTTTCCACTGTCTCGACGTGACAGCAGATTCCGGTCGACTACACTTTTCCAAGGCACGGCGCCAATACATAATAGGACATTTGGTTGCGAGATTCCAAATCTGACAGAATGCATTAAAGCCAAGCGGAATGCAGATGCAAGAGGGGGAAAGCTAGAACAAATTGATGACTTCCCATTCCGTACCAGCCGACTGTATCATACTCTCTTTTGCTCGCAGCCAAAACAAATGGGCAAATTGTGCAACACATTCTTTTTGTTTGTCATGGTCGACTGAAGAAATGGTATTACGGAGCAAGTCTTTCTCACTAGGTCAGGGGTTCTGTGGGACACGGGGACATCGTACTCTACTGGGAGTCTTATTTCTTTAGTATTGATGCTGCCCATTGTTTGCAGTAGAACTTTGTTAATTGTACATTACTGGTTATTGATACTGCATGAGCTTGACGAAAGTGGTTCATGTTCAATTAGATTTGAGTTTGGAGCGCTTTAGTCCAGGTTTAGGCTGTTCGTTGTTTTCTTTTTGAATTTTGTTCAAGTGGTTCATAGAAATCCAACGACAATTACAGTTAGGAAAATATATACTCAAAAGATCTGAAGTTCTGTCAAGTATTCAAACGGAAAATCAAGAGTCCTGCTCCAACATACTGTAAATATAACACTCTGTGCATTACTGAAACAACCGAAGAGTACATGTGGTGCAGACTTCAAAGACTGAACAGAATGTACTTTCTTGGCTGTGTACTTACCTGTGATAGAGTGC
The DNA here is from genome assembly GCA_015082035.1 of Chaenogobius annularis. Taxonomy (NCBI): domain Eukaryota; kingdom Metazoa; phylum Chordata; class Actinopteri; order Gobiiformes; family Gobiidae; genus Chaenogobius; species Chaenogobius annularis. The sequence continues at coordinate 522,107 of BJKM01000196.1, read as the reverse complement.
AAAAAAGCAAACATTGTTCACTTCAAATCTATTTGTAGGTACAAGTTAAAACTAGTTTCCAAATTGAGAAAAGATTAGAAGATTAGAAAATGTTGGAAGAGTATAATTGCTTTGCATATAAAAGGTCTCCAATCAGTGTTCTTTTTATAGCTGAATTTCATCATCTCTTTAATTTCATTAGACCATTTTAACAGGAAGAACACAGGAGATATGCAAACTGCACTGTCCATCAATCAAACCTAAAACATGTTTTGCTCTGAGGCAAGATTGCTAGCTGTCCACTGAAACCAAACTTCTGCATGGGGAAAATCAACTATTAGCCAGTTAGCTTAAGCGGTCTCTCACGTTTACTTATCTTAAGGTTGAAGGCTAAGCTGTGACAAAGATTTGTGTTTTGGTGCTCTGCCCTACAGCGAGTAATAAGTGTCTGCTTGGTTCTGTCATTATTCAAACACTCTTTATTAGAACTGTGCTGTGGACAGATACAGATGGAAGATAGGCCCCTGCGTGTACAAAGTGTTTTTCTCTGAACGCTGACGAAACTTCTGACGACAACCAATGAAACCCTTTCAATCTTGACCACTCCTGGACAATTGTGTGATTACACCAACTATAAAGACACTAATATGTATATCGATGTACTACTTGCAAAAACAATGCTTTTGTTAACATGGAGTTTTGTCTCTAAATATAAAGGTGCTATGTAACTTTTCTTGGGCTTTGTCTGGATTGTTCCATGGTATGGCATTAAACCTGTTTAATCTTCATTGAGACTAGGGCCATGCCACCAAGCCAAGATACAGAATAGATCTGTGGAGAGGCAAGCTCAGTAAGAATGCATGTTTTTCATGTTATTTCATGTTTCAGTTATTTTTCAGGAAGATTTTAAGCAATCTTAACTAATGTATATTCTATATATTCTATTTATATATTTCATTTGTATTTGTATTGGAAAAGATTGGCATAATTACAAACACTGGGATTCATTTGTAAAATTGTAGTCCTTTTCGTGACTTTTTATTTTATTTTATTTTTACAACCACAATGAATATATAAGGGGGATTGAGAGAAGACAGACTAAACATTGAACCCATAAAAGGAGTACAGTGAGATTAGGCGATCCACGAACATGAACTCATACAAGATCAGCATGAAAGTGGGGTACAAACTGTTTATTCCAAATTATTCCAAACTTGGTAACAGTTGTAAGACTGAAACTTCCCCCATTACCTTACATTTTCTCATCTTAAAGCAATAACAACTCCATGGAGACAAGCACGACCAGAATACATGGTGTACATTTAAATGGCAAATATTGAATTTGATTTTAGAGCACAGCATTGTGACAATAAAATTGCAGTTTGTTGCAATAAAAAAACTGCACAAGGCATACAAATACTTTAAAGGCAATGTCTAGCGGTCGAAGGAAAAGGCAAAATGACAATCATATCAACAGTTCATATTGATAGCCTACCCAACCTGTGAATGACATTGATTACAAAGTGACACGTTTAATAATCTATTTTACTCTTTATGAGAAGAGTGATGGATTTCGTCAATACATCTGCCAATTAACAATCAATAGAGAAATGCCGATATTTTACTTCAAAATGGGAGCGAGGTGAAAGACAAAGTTACCTCAAATGACTTAGATTTGCATTATCCGTGTGTAGCAGTATAATGATGCAAAATCAGTCAAGATCGGAGACGCGCTTGCTCAAGGTTAAAACGCGTAGCACTGCTGGTACTACTTCCATTGAAGACTATTAATATTAGCTCCGAGACGCCGAACCTTTTAACAGCAGTCAAAAATCCTTTCATCATTTTTGCCTTGATCGAAGTTAATATTTTTATCTTCGTGACAAGCTTGAGGTCATTTGCCTTACATGTTGCTCCGCCGCACAAAACCCCGCGCTACATGTGCCGCGCTGTCAAAAACGCACATTTCATTTGTCGCCGGGTCATTGTTTTGACACAGCTGGACCTTTTGCGTCGCTCAACCCAGATCGCGGGAAGGGTTGGGGGCTCGTCTGGCCTTTTATGTTTTCTTTTTTTTTTGAAGCCGTACGGTGCCCTTGCGATACCAAAGCTACACTGCGCTACATGACAGTTATGATCTAAGCCTGTGGATAATATGACAGGCACTCAGGCTCCTCGCGGCGCCTCCGGGGAGAGTCAATGAATCTGATTTCTCGTATTTGGAAAGGGTGACGAGATTGCGCGAGAGGTCAGGTGTAAAGATGTACTTGCGTCTGACACTCCACTGTAAAACAACAGGCTCAGAAGCTATGCATAGCCGACAACATCAAAAGAAAATCGATGAATATATATGGGAGAATGAAAGAAAAGTGCGTTGAAAAATGTCTATATTGCATGTTGTGTATCTCGACACATCTATGAATGCATAATCAGGCTGGTCGAGTCCTTGGGGATTTGATAACCAGAAAAGCAATCTGTCAAAGGAAGATCTTAAAGGTGCCGTCTTTCTTTAACTTGCAAATGGTAGGAGGGACTCGACATTGACTGGCATTTGTCAAGTGCAGTCCCTGGTCCATGCTTTGTGCTATTTTCTTCAAGATTTTTTCATGTTAACTCAAAAGTAAAAGTAAGCTATTCCTTGAAACACAACTACAGTGGTTCCAATGGTGCATTTAACAGATAATGAATAATTGAAAACCTAAAAATATCTTCTTGAGGTCTAAGTGAACATTTTGACAGATAATTGGAGACAGTGAGTATTTAGCTAATTATTCATATTCTATTTATGATATTGTTCAACTGTCGTGGCAGTTTATTGTCACATAAAATTGTTCGAATAGGCTACACTTAATTAACCTTGTGCTGCTAATTAAATTGTTGTGAGCCTTCCAACTCGTGCAGCTCATCCGTTTAAGACCTCAAAACTTTTGGTGCAGAGCAGAAAGTGTATATTTTCTGTCAAAAACTTCTATTACAGGAGACATATTATGCAAAATCAACTTTAACAACCGTGTTACAATAGTGTTTCCTCATTAAGTTTACTTTGATTGATTCCTGCATGTTTGAGTAATCCTGTTTGGCCCTGCAACTGAAGCGCGAGTGCTCGTAAAAGTCCTGTTTTCACCTACCCCCTATCCCCGCCCACACCCTTGTATTTAGTAGAAAGATTAAATGATACAGCTAGGGATGAAAAATGTCACGTAGCCACTTTTCAAAAATAAAAACGACAACCTGCTGCTTGTTACGGTGAAATGTCACAATGAAGAGGCGGGGCTAATCAGTTCTGCAGTTGGATAATGGACCTGTTTCTATTTCCAAGCCATTTTAGATCAATATTACGTTTACAATAAACACAATGTAAAGTGATAATCCTTTTATGTTACAGTTCAATATTAAATACCAAGAAGAAAAAAAAGCATAATATGTCTTTAATAATTGCCAACAAGGTAGCAAGGATAAAAAATCAGTAGGTATGATGTATGTATGTTACACTTGTTACACTCATTTAGCCAAAAACAATATTGTTTTATTATCCGAGCATGTCGATTAGCTGAGATGATTGGCATTCAACAACGCCTTACTAACCCTTGATCCATTGCATGTCATATACCATCCAGGTTTGAATCTATCATGTGCAAATAATATAAAATTACAGTTTAAGGTTGCCGTTTTGTGTCGGGATGTAACAACGACCAAAATATTGTGATACTGCATCATCAATCGTGGGCTGTCACAATACATCAAATTAGAAGCTTCTCTACCCCATTTCAGTGCAGGCAGTATAAAGACATAATGAAACACTTTTAAATCTGAATTCTTATGACAGCAATGATTCACACTTGAGTCTTATCAAGGCATTTTAAACAGGAAAGGTATTTTTTCTAGAGTTTTGTAAGCCTCTCCTCAATATCTCAATGAATACCGTGGTACTATCGTGAGATTTGCATAACCCTAGATTTTTGTTGTTGCTTGTTACTCCCAAACCCTGCACAGAGACCTTGATAAAACAAATGTTGACCCTGCTACAAGTGTCTAACCTAGATCACATATCAAGCTTTTACATAATAATTTCTGTTGCAGCAGGCTGTTTACACTTCCCCACAATTGCCCTTGTATTTTCTGGTACAGTGGACAGGGAACTGACCTGAAGCTGAACTCTAAAAGTTTCGCTAATAAACCCCCTCCCCACACTGATCGAAGCCTCTCTCCCAGCAGCCCTCTGGCAAAAAACAAAAAACGAAGGAGGAACAATAGGACGGTCAAATGTATCCTAATTCCTTCTGGAGACGCTAATCCAGTTCAGAGGCGGCACGGAAATGGGCTCGCGCGCGCAGGCCCCGGCAAATACATGCAGATGACTGTGATTATCTTGCCAAAGAGCGGAAACACAAAAACTAATTTAATAAGAAGAAGCGAAAATTCTCCGAGATAGCGGGGATCTAGAGAGCGATCCGAGACCCATCTGGCCCACGCGCACAACCCATTTTGGGAGCAGGAGCCGACCGTTTGTACAGCAGTGCCGAAAGCCAAGGCAGCTCACCCATCAGTCTGCCGTTCTGCACTATTAGAGGATTCACAACATGTAGATAGATGTCGGGAATCTTTCGAGCAAGCGCCGGACTGTTACCCCAGTGATTTGTTGGCTGCTCCTCACCTCGGCTAGCACTTGCACTTTTCACCTCGGCTAAAGGATGAGGACATGTTTTGGGAGATGGATAAAATGAACATCTAGTATTAATGGTAGTATATATTCAGAGATGGGAAGAGGGGTCAAAAGACTTCACTTGACAAAAGTTGGCTGGACTTTTATGCTCTTTAAACCTTGCTTGTTAGTTGTTGTTGTTGTTGTTGTTGTTTTTTCTTTTCTCGTGGTTTAAGTGAAAAATTGCTAATATTTTGCAGCACTCTTGCCTCACAAACCTAACCTAACCCTTGTAGATCAGATAAACTGAGCCGACAAAGCAGTACTAGTACTATTGAACTATAACATAAGTAGATCATTGTTTTACTTTTTGTTCATTGTAAACCTCAGTAACGGTTTAGTAATACAGGTCCACTGACTTCCTGTTCAAAACTGCAGAACTGATAAGTGACTTCAATGTAACAAGCAGCGGACATCATTTACATGTTATTATTTTCAAAAGTGACGATGTGACATTTTAGAACCCAACATGTATCACTCGGAGTCTTACTTTTTCATTGAATTGTAACTAAGTCCAGGAAAGTAGGTGGGGATAGGGGGTATGTGAAAACGGAAATTTTCTGAGCATCCAAGCCTCTATTGCAGGACAATTCAGGATTAACTCAAACATTAATGAATGAATAAAAGTACATTTTTGATGAAACTAATGATAAGGAAACACTGTTGTAACAAGGTTAAATCCCAAAGATTATTAAAGTTGCTGCATATCTCAAAATATTGAGAATGGTTATAATAATCACACAATTGAGCTGGCTCAAATCCCAGGTGTTAATGATGTTAATGATTCCATGTCACAAGGTGGAAATTCACACCTACATAAAATACATCACACATCCAGCAATACTTAAAGGCACTTTCTGCAGAGTGAAAGTCACCTGCATAATACCCATGGAAATAGAAAGTTAAAACCATACTTCTTAACATTCTCTTTTATGCCTTTACCGTGGAATGTTATAGATTTTTTTTTTTTAAGTCTATGGGAACAAGCAGGAGGAGGCTCCTCCAGGCCAAGTTTGCAGAAATGCAAGCCCACTCAGTTAGGGCAATTTTTGTCAATTCTTTAGCTATAAGGTTACAAACTGTGCATTTTAAATGTGCACTATGTACTTTTTCTGGCGGAGGTAAAACCACATACATTGCAGCAGAGGCAAACAAGTTACATAGTACACCTTTAAACTAAACTATGGCTGGTTTGGGTTGTAATGGTTTATTTGTAATAATTGATGCTGCCCCAATTGCAATACATTTCAATAGTTGAATACACCATTGAACTATTGTAGATTGCTCATGCAGCACAAAGACATTAGAGTCATGACATTTTGGTGTTTAAATCCTGGCTTTTCCATTTCCTGTCAAAAAAAGTTTCAGTAGAGTAACAGAGTTTTAACTTGCAGCATATATACTAAAGTTTGGATGGAAAACTCTGACTCTTTGACATATTTATAATGCATTGGTTTGGTTTGCATTTCATTTTCAACTTGAGTGAGTAATGCTGGCATCTGTACGGAACAATCATTTTTCATCATGTCTGTACAAATATATGATTTGTGGGCACTGAGATCTGGCAGAATGGAGATTGCACTTAGCGGTAAGGATACACAATGTTCGACTCAGTCCTAGATTTTCCTGGATACACTTTGCAAACAAAAAGGCTGGAGAGTAAAAACGTATGCATTTGCTAAGTGTGTAGCAGATACACAATATTTCTATGTAAAATGTAAAATAAGCATCTTCAGGCCACGGTCGAACACATAGTGCCTAATAATTGCAACAACAACAGACCTCAAAACCTGGCAACATTTTCCGTTCTCCGGCACTGTATTATTTTAGATGCGTACAGACTTTTGAGTTATATTTTTTTCTCCAAATACAGCAGCTTGGTAGTCTTCCAATCAAAAACATGCACAACAAATATGGGTGATTAAATAGAACATAGAATCTACTATGACAGTCCCAGTATCAGTAAGTAAAGTACTGATAGAAGTAGTTTTTTTTGGTTGCATATTGATGTCTAGTATTTGTTGTGGGTTACCATTGGAGTTGTGTGTTTTAAAACTATTTAAATGGCCCTTCATTATGTGTTTTGGGATTGTCCGACTGTTACTTTTAAGATTAAAATCCCACTTGACTTTAAAGGAGACATATTATGCATAAATTGACTTTAATGAGCTTTTAACCATGTCACAACAGTGTTTTCTCATCATTAGTGTACGCAAAGTTGTATTTTTATTGATTCCTGCATGTTTGAATTAATCCTGTATTGTCCTGCAACTGAAGCTCGAATGCTCAGAAAATTCCTGTTGTCACCTACCCTCTATCCCCGCCCACAGCCCTGTATTAAGTTGTAATTGTATACCAAAATAAGATTCCAAGTGTAGAGTTTAGCCTTAATCTTAAAAGATAATCCACTGCTTTTTTTGGTGAAATGTCACTCTAAAGGGGTTTATCAGTTCTGCATGTTTGTCAGTGGACCTGTTACTAATACTCAAACATTTTAGATCAATATTGCGGTTTAAAATTAACAATATGTAAAATTATGATCTACGGTATAGTTCAATACCAATTTTAAATGTACTATTGGCATCTGAAAAAATTATTATTTTCTGTTTTACCTGTGTCTTGCTTTTGGTTTTTCCTGTTTCATAATAAGGGGGGGGAAGAAGAACAAATCAAGGTAAAAAAAACAAACAAAAAAAGTATAGTCTAAGTAGTGAATTCATTCATAACTCCATATTTCCAGCATACTTAGAACTATTAAAAAAAACAAAACAAAAACCACTTATTTTTTATGACAGAATGTGAAATGTAGAGCACAAGCCATTTTTAAATTTTTTCTACTGATTATGTCATTTGAAAACGAACAATTGTGATATTCAATAACCTAATATTACTCCATAGTCTCATAATGGAGCCTTTTTAATTAATACAGAATACTACCATAGGGACTTTACATATTTAATCAACATATGACTATATATATGCAATTAAAGTAACTTTTTACTTTTCACCATGCGTAGTGTGCAGTGGGTTATTACCCCAGGACAAAGTAGCCTATAAAGTTGCCCTTATACTAAAAATACAGAATTAATCAGTCTGTCACTGTAACTGAATGTTAACTACACCATTTACGCTGGGTTCTAAATGCCATATAGGCGCTTTCATATTGTATTTATTTACCTGCCAACACATGCATTACTTTGATTTATGGACATCCACACCTACAACAAAGCCTGAACAGATTTTCTAACCACGGATTACAATGCAAATTACCTTGTCATGTTGCGCACCGGCCATTTATATAAGCATGTGCTTCAGCTGGCTACATTGAAAATATTCTGTATTTCTAACCACTCTGCGTTTTGCTGTTTCATTTGTTAAAGTTTCTATATAGGGCAATGGAAAAATGTACAAGAGCATGAAATTTCACGGTGTCCCAGATTCAGCGGGTCATTATAGTATGGGTTTATTGATATGTGTATAAAAGTACAGGTGCAAGGAGCCCAGTTCTAGCGCGGTGGGAATAGGTCTAAGAAAGATATGAGAATTGGTTTGTAACTGTACTCCCAATGCTTTCGATGAGTAATGGAGAGACGCCAGCCACCATTAGGTCACCCATATAAGAAGCGTTTGTCCCAGTAATGTTAGCCGTTTTAACATATTGGAGGACTTGGCCTAAGTTCTCTGAAGTTACGGATCAGTTAACACCTAGAGGATATAATAGAAAACCAATGAAACGGAAGAATGCTATACGTGAACATCATGAGCTAGAGCTGATAAACATTGATTTAGTGTTGTTAAGTACAACATGACTCACTTTCAGTGAGGAAAGGAAAGAAAATGGGATTAAAATAGAAATGGAGTCGGAACAACAGAACAAGACCTACAAGCACTTTGACTTTTGTTTATATACGTATAGCCTTATTCCGGAAGCCTGTCTGGGGCGTCGCCATTGGTGCATTGTTGTCTTGTTGGTCACATGAACGTTGGATATTTTACACAGATCAATCTACTTTAGAGCATATTTTAGCAGCAAGACTTTTCCCTCTTTCTCCATTTAAACAAACTAGGTTCCCGCTTCACCGGAAGTGCGATTACAACAAAAGTGGCGATCACGTGGGAAAAAAGGGAAAAGTGGTTGGGGTGGAATAAGGTCAATATTTTACTAAAGCATGGCCTACCTGAACAATAATTTGCCAATAATCCCTGGTAATGAAAGCAGCGCTTGGTATCAATTATTGCACTTCAGTTCTTTGATTAATGTAGGCCTAACACATGACATCATAAATCTTGAACCATCTCAGTTAATCTACACTATCAAAGAATAATATTGTCATTATGAAAAATAACCCAAAAGATTTGATTTTTAAAGTAAGCGTAAAAATCAAACTGCTGGTTCATGTTACTTTTTGTCAATATAACCTATGCAAATCGAATTTATATTGTCAAAACTACTACATTAAAATAATGCTTAAATCACTTCAGATTGAAATCATGGAACTATGATATTAACTGGAAGAGGAATCCAAGATGGCGCTGCATTGGTCTCTATAGCCAGTGCTTAAAATAAAACGTATTTTTCTTCCGCATTACTTCCTGAATTGCTTACCTCTCGAATAGAGACTAGCCATGGTGACGGCATCGCCATGATGCTTTGCGTGATGGGAGCAAGCACGGCGACAGCAGACTGCCTGAAAGACGGAGGTCAGTCAACGCTGACTTTTGGAATATGTCAACATGAAATGGTCTATTTAAAAAATGTATAATGATGAATTGTTATATCTATAATGTCTCATGTTTCTGATATTTAAAAAGATTATTGCAAGCGTTAGGATGAGAAGTGGTTTATTTAAATCTTACAGGATAGTGTAGGACGCATGGTTTACAATAATTACATATTTGCATACCCCTACCAACACACAGGTGTACAAACAAATTCATATGAAATACACATTTTCATATACATTTAAATGTCCACCATGTGTCCATAATTCAAGTCAATGAGAAAAATGCTAATAGACAATAACAGCTCCAACTGGAGTGAATAAATTACATTTGCCCATTTAGAGGAGCTAATATCGTCACCCACATAATTAGGCCCAAGCCCCAGTAGGGCATAGGGCCTATATATCCCGCAACGCTGCCTTCGGCGAAGCCCATTCACTCATTGTTGTCAAGAGCAGCGCAAAGCCAAAAACACTAAAAGCTCTCCTGACATCGAGCTGTACTCAAAAGCCATACTTATAACTGCTAAAATGAATAGAAGTCTATGGAGAGTGAGTGGGCGAGCCCGGCAGGATGAAGAATGACGAGCGTGTAAGCGCCAACTCCAAATTAACCATTTCTAAATAAACTATAATAGAACAATCCCACTTTATTGGAATAATCTGCGATGCTTTAAACGGCCTGCTCAGGTTTTAGCAATTTTGCAGAGTATTTTTGATATACTGAAAATTTTATTTTAATTCTACTTTAAGAAAAAGCATGAATGTTAGTATTTCACTTTAAGGCAACCATTCGTTTGGAGTCTTTAGATTGGCATGCACTCCTCTTGAGCAGAATACCCTGACCTACAGTGGCATTGACTGTCCCTCTTGTCTCTGCTGGATTCTTATCTTGAGTAAATTCCATGCTTTAAAAACCTGTTTTTGGGTCACCTCTGGTTCCCACAGTGTTGTCAAAGCCACGTTGGCATATTGCACCTGTTTGGAGTTGGACCACTGGCCTTGCAACCTCCTCAGGGCATCCTCTGTGCTCACTCCATCACAGTCTGTTATCCGTGACACCGCCTCCTTCTCAGGGATGACTGTGACCCAAACTTCATGGACCATATAATTCCATTCGGCCTGCAAAAGAACTGCAGCATCCAGTACGCACACTTGTTTACCTTCTTCTCTTGCTTGTCGAATTCGGTTTTTCATCAACAAGGCGATTTCAGGCCACACTATATCCGTTAGAGCTTTTAACCGTTCCTGGTTTCCAAATACTTTCTTTCCCAACTCATGTCGATTAATTGTTTTATCTTCGTTAAGGATATCTGAACCAAACTCCTCCAGGACTTTGTGGTAGGCTGCCATCCTGGGATGGTATAGCTCATGGCCCAGTTTGTCACAATCAATTTTGACCGCACCCAGCGCCTCCAGTTGTTTGGCAATGGAGCTTTTCCCACTGCCACTGCCCCCCGTTAGACCAATCACGTACGGGCGGAGAGGGAGATGAGATGCAGCTTTGGGTTGGGTAAGGAGTGTCCCCAATAAACGAGTCCGGAAACTGGAGGAGCTGATTTTCTCCTTTTCGATTTCGGAGTGATGTGCATCTTTAAGGAGCTGGATTTCATGCATAACAAGAGCTGGAAGTCCAATGCGTTTCTTGTTGACAGCTTCGCCTACTTTCCTGGTCTCCTCACTGACTACAATGCACTCCAGCAGAGGGTCTACAACGGACCCTCCAAAGGGGTCATCAAGTGGCACAATATCCACCTCCAGAGAGGGCTTGACATCCTGAAGAAACTCCTGCAGTTTTTGCACCCGTACAGAGTAGGGCTCGATCAGCTCCTTCAGCACTTTCTTTTTTAGCATTTCCTGGTCACACACACCTATAAGGAACCTCCTATTGGCCAACAAGCATGAAATGTTAAGCAAGGTCTGGTGAGCTCCATGTAGCCGGTCAAATGTCCCGCCTACAACCACATCATTGTACGTTTTCACTGGCTCCACCGTCTCCTCAGGCTCTTTTTGGTCGACATTTCCTCCTTGTAAATTCACTAACTGTGGGTGAAGCAACACTGAGGTCAAAGATGGGCTACATACATCACAGCGCCCAGTGTACCTTTGTAGACATTGAGTAACTTGATGCGTCTGGCTTGTATCCAGCAAAGCAAAGTCTGTTAGCACGACATCTGGAGGGTGTGAAAGAGATTGTGGCGTGGGAAAGGGAGAGTTTGAGATAGAGGCTGATCGAGTGCGAACATTTGTGAGTCTAGGTGGCCGCTGTGATGTTATAAAGGCATGCAATGAGGTTGGAAAGGTCCACTACAAGAGGAATGCATACTGGTCTAGCCTGGCCCTCCTTGCCCAAATTGAGTCCAGAGTGAAGGTGGACGTAAAGTGTGCGTTCGACGAGCTGAGCGGTAGCGCTGAGGACGGGGGCGATGCGCAGAGGGAGAGAATGAAACTCAGCCAGCAGATGAGCAGGACAGCCGGGGCAGATTTCTCTCAGGGCGCTCCAAAGCCGGCCACCCCGGCCGAACCACTGTATGTGGGCGAACAGCCCCAGGTCAGACACAATGATCTGCGCTGCCCAGTTGCGGCCTTGGCGGACGTAGCTGTCGGCCATAATCCATATTGTGGGCTCTAAACCTAAATGATCATGCATTAAAATAAAAAGATTTCTGTGCAAATATTTATTAGTGCATTAGACTCTCGGCCGCGGGGGCACACGTCTGCAAGACATTTCTTTTTCAAAGTTTAAGTTGGAAATATTGCATATTGCCATAAGGTTGACTGACAAATAAAATTAAAAATGCATTATATCGTGTCATTATTTTTTTAATTTTAATAAAGAAATATACTATATAGGCCTACACTACCTTTTGAAAGATATAGCAGCACCAGCAGTGAATGTGATTCTATGAATGTAGACCACAACTATATATTGCATTACTCGATACTGAAGTATACTTAATAAACAAAGATTAAAAGTACTATGATTATAGATTTATTACAAAAATATATAATAAAGTACTGCAGGAATGTACTGCAGTTTCATATATGATTTCCAAGAAGAAAAAAAGCTATTTCTACCCAATTAACCTATTTATATATATAGTTCAGCTTTCCCCTGTGACAAAGACAGGAGACAACAGCCAAACCCTTCAATCAAGGTAAGGTCCACACATACTCATGCCCCACAGATCCTGAGTAAGAGGGACTATTTGAGACGACCTCAGACTACTCTGCCTCTCCACACATACTCACTCACCAGAGACTCCCTGAGACCTCCTCAGACTGCAGTGACATACATGATCAGCCAACTTCCCCAAATGATGTTTTACCAAAATGTAGCCAGGAACATGACCACGCACTCTTACAATCACCTTGGTCTATTAAGCGCCAGTTGGAGACATGTGATTCTCTACTGAGGATAAACTGAACCACTATTGCAAGAAGCTTAAGTCAGAGCAATGCAAGACCCACCGATTACAAAGGCAAGTCACCACCCTCTCAGAGCTGAAAGAAAAAAAGCCTTATTTCCACTGGATGTGCTGGGATGATGGATAATCCCTTCAGTGGTGTCACCAAGGATCCTCACCAGAATGGAGAAAGAAAACAAGTCAAAGGTATCAGAGGAATTGTAGACTTTTGCCATGACTCTACACTTTTATTCCGCAAAAGCCTATCTATGTGCGTGAATCCATGTGCATGAATGTTTTGACTTGGCCTTACCACATCTAGACACCATCAGGAGCTTTGATTGCTTTACAGGCCCATGTACAGGAAAGACAGAAGGTAGGTAAGGAGACCATATGTGCCTTGATGCTTGATAAAATGGCTATTCAAAAGCATATTGAATAAAGCGCTGGGAGATTTCATGGATATGTGTACCTTGGATGTAGTATCGTAGATGACAGTCTCCCTGCAGCTAGAGATGCTTTGGTGGTAATGTTAGTTGCCATTGATAACTCCTGGAAGCCCCCAGTGTAATATTTCTTCATAGAATCACTAACAGGTGAAGAAGGTGTTAACTTAGTCAAGGAATGCCTTCGCCGCCTGCACAGCAATGAGGCAAGAATAGTTTCATTAACCTGTGATGACCTGTAGAGGATTGCCAGTGAATGTGTTGACCTTACCGTGCTCTGCACAAGTGCAAAGGGGTCTTGCAAAGACACTGAACAGATTATGTTATGCTGCATCAACAATGTCCAACCCTACAGTCTTCTCAGTTTTGGATGCAAAGAACTATTTTTGGCAGATAATCCCTTACTTCAAATCCTCAGTGCTAACCACCTTAAGCACAAGCTTTGGTCATTACAGGTTGCTGTGCATGCCATTTGGAATCAGCTCTGACAGTGAGGTGTTCCAGCATTCTATGGTCTATCTTTGCTGGTTGCCCATGCTCCATCATTCAATTCAGTTAAATTAAATGTATATTTGTAAATCACAACAGCAGTTGCAACGAAGAGCGACATTGAGAACAGATTAAAAAAAATTCAAAGGGATCATCGCGGATGACATACTCATTGGAGGGCGGGACACTGAGGAACATGATGCTAACCTGAGAAAGGTACCCAACAGAGCTAGAGAGGTCAACCCTCTCAAATGCAAGTTCAGGCAGTTATGTTGGACATGTTTTCACCGCACATGGTTTAAAGGCAGAGTTCTCTAAAACTAAGGCACTTTTCAGTCCATGGAGCACCACACACTCTCATCACGGACAACGGACGACAGTTCTTAAGTCAGCGCTTTAAAGACTTTGCGACTCAACTCATGTTACTAGTAGCCCAGTGTACCCTCAGTCCAACAGGTTAGCAGAAAGAGATGTCCGTAGTGCTAAGAACCTCCTGGAGAAGTCACATAAAGACAAACCGGATGTATTTCTTAGCCTGCTGAACCTGAGGAACATTCTTCGTGACTCCAAACTTGGATCACCAGCACTTATGTCAAGACAAACACGCTCAAACTTCCTGTCTCCAAAAGACTGCTTGCACCTGATATGCTCAAGCCTAAGGAAGTGCGTGACCAACTTTACAACAAAAGACTGACACAAAAGGGGTATTATCACAAAACCAGCCAGCCTCTTCAACCACTGGTAGAAAGACAGGTTGTCAGACTGCAAACACGTAAAGGTTTTGACCGTACCGGAGTAGTCAAAGAGATATGCAATGAGCCTAGATCTTACTTGATTCAGTCAGAAGGTCAAACATACAGAAGAAACAGGAAACACATCTTACCTGATGTTGCTGAGTCAGCTCCAGCTTAGTCAGATCCAAGAGACCTGTATCAGAGCACTAGGACTGACTCAGAGAGACGCATCTCTCTTACGGAACAGACGCCACAGGAAATGGACTCTGGGTGCTCTATTTACACTTCCCAGAATATGAATGCTAATCTTTATAGAACATGCACAGGTCGTGTCAGTATTCTCATCACTCTCGAGTATTTTCATTGTTATTTGAGATCTCTAATGTGTTTAACCAGTTAATGTCATTTATGGATTATTTGATTATGATGCATGGTTCTGTCTATATTCATTTAAATATATGTAAATTAACTGTTTATACTGTACTGTTATTGCTGCAGTGTTTTTTGTTTACCTAATGTTTATGGTTATAGGCTATAACGAAGGAAAGGGGATGTAGAGCATTGTCAGTGAATGTGTTAACCCTTCACCTTACCGTGTTCTGCAAAGCGCAAGGGGGTCTTGCGACGACATAGTACAGTATTACACTGATAAATAAAATAATCATTAAACAGTAGTTGTGACTCACACCAGTCGGTCGCCTTTATTACCACAACACACAACAGGCCCATCATGCCATTTCTCCATGCTCAAGGCACTTGGAGCAAACTTCGACGTACAATCAATGATTCTCTCCTTTCCTCATCTTGAAGATAACTCTTCTATCCATGCAGTTTTAGATGTCTGCCACATGTTTAAGCTGCTCTGTAATACAAAGGAGGTACACTGCAAACCACAACAGGAAAGATCAAAGTGGAAGCATCTTGTAGAGCTGAATGAGCTCCAAGAAAAAGAGGGACTGAGACTAGAGAAAGTTGAAGATGGCACATATAAAGTTGGAGAGACAGAAGATGAAGGTGAAGCTGGCAACACAGGTATTTAGCAGCAGTGTCTCTGATGCTCTGGAATATTGCAACAAACACCTACACTTGCCACATTTCAGAGGCTGCGAGGAGACAGTAGACTTCCTGAGAACTATTGATGCTGCTTTAGATGTTCTCAATAGCAGAAATCCATTTGGAAAGGGGTACAAGGCCCATGAGTGCGTCAAACAAAGAACAAACTGCAGCAATCCTTCAAAAAGCAGAGTCGACTTCTCTCAGCGACAACAATTGGAATCCTATGCATCTTCATAGCCAGTGTTAGAAGTTTACAGAACATCTTCCATAACCTTGTGGAAAAGGATGATGCCCAGTGTCGTTATCTACTGACCTATAAACTTAGTCAAGACCACCTAGAGCTTTTCTTCTCCTTCAACAACAATCCCACCACCAGACCGTTAGTACTGCAGCCTACAAACGTCTTCTCATCAGGCATCAAGCAACTTTATACTGTAGGAAAACATAGACATCTTAGGGGTGACATCTGCATCGATTAACACCACACTGTAGGTTCAAACTGGAGTCTGCTATAGAAGACTATTCATACTTTCCCAATGTTAATGCTGTCTCCGAGCACAAAGAGGCTGCAATCAACTACAGGGTTTGTTGTAAAAAAAAAAAAATCAAGCAAAAACACAGCATGCACCGACGCAATAACATCCGAGACCCCCGTCCATTCGTTTCTTCTCCTGAAGAATTGAGGAAGATTGCAGTTTGTAAAGAAGCAAAGTGTTGTTTCCAACGGATCTTGAAAGCAACCTCTGGCAAACTTCCACAAGGACACGTGCTGTCTGCTGCCATCGAAAATGAAGTTCTTTGTGCTGCCCGGTGGTCAAGTGGTTAAGGCACAACACACGTATGCCAGGCTCCTGGTGCAGCCGGCTGTGTCATGAGTTTGATCCCGACTCTGACATTTACCGCATGTCCTCCCTTCTCTCTCATCCCCCATTTCACACTTTCCAGGGCTGCACAGTCACATGTTTGACACCACTGTTGAAGACAACTATGTGCATCTTCTGGTGAAAATGGCAACTTCAATATTCTGTGCTATTTGGCTCCATCATTTAGCTAAGAGAGAAACAGAGGAATTGACAAAACAAATGGTTAGAAATAAATTCACAAGTTGATCCACTTTCAGCACAAGTAATGTACATCTGATAGACATCTGATTCATTGTCTTTCACAGCATTATATTATACAACTTGTATAGCGAACCCCTTTTTGTCACTGTTTTGTACTAGAAAACTTGCTTTACAGAGAACATGTTACAAAGCAAGCAATGGTTCCTTTGTAAAACTATTATTATTATTCAGGGTATTAACGTGAAGCTAAGTAGAAGTATTTTCTTTTGTTATGCTGATTGATCCACTGAAACTTGGAGCTTGAATGAACGGAGCACAAGTTGTAGGTGGCAAACAGCTAATAAATCCCTCTAAAACTATTAGGACAACAACACACTGACTGAAACACATTTAGTATTATGTGACTCATGCACTTAGGAACAGCTGTCACTGAAACATTTGGAGGTTGCATCAATGGAGGACAAGTTTGGATGTGACAGCATAAAAACACACACTCAAAACACGACACTGAAATGGTTAATGTTCTGTTTTTTTCTTATTTAAAATTGTTTAAACATAAAGATTGCAGTTCCTGCAAAACCAAAAAATATATTTAACTCTGTTTGTGTTAGCATTTGTTTAAAAAATGTTTTCATTATGTAGATCGTTTTTTGTTGCTCTTTTGTTGTTCTTTCTTGTGTCCACAATACAAATATACAAAAATGCAGTTCTGCAAAAACTGAATTTTTTTTGTCTTTTGTTATGTATGTACTTTTGCATAGTTACTTTTTTAGAAAATGTAACGTTAAGTTTACCTGTGGTCCTGTCAGAGTTTGTTGCATCCTTATCCTTGTCTTGTGTTCTCACTCGTGGCCTGAACTTGACGTGGTGAGTGCGCTTTAAACTCAAACAAGCCATTCTTTTGCACGTGAAAAGTTTTATTTGCTGTGAAAGATACAAATGGTTTAGTTATTTAAGTAAATGTTAGAATTCAGAGCACTAACTTTAGATTTTATGGTCATAACAAACTAACATTGTATATGAAGACACTTCAAGTGCAAAGCAATGACTACCCATGGTTTACTTTAAGTCAATGCACACGTTATTATTATTATATATTTTGTTTGGAGTAGTCAGGTGTTTACTGATGATGAGGTGTGAAAACGTGAGAAAAGACATAAAACACAACTCACGTATATCGTTAGTCTCGCCATGTCCATTTTCTTCTTCTTTTGTTTTGTTTTCGTACGACATGCTCCTCTGATGACCGTTCACAAGGATCATGAGAGCAGCCAGTGCATTTCACATGTCTTGAGGTTTTTAAAAAGGATAAAATAATGAAATTCCTTCTATTTTATTTTTTATACTAAAAAGAATTGAGCATTGCCTGTAATTTTACAGGCCGAACACTCTGAATGCTCCAGGCCATGAGGCTGCAGTACCGCAGAGTGGCCACTACTCAAGTTGGATCACAGGCAGAGGGGGGGTACCTTATCCAGTTCATTTAATACATCCATGATTGAAATTGGTTAATGCCAGACATGTGACCTGTGCCACCCACAGCTATCTTGGTTCAGGAAATATCAGAAGAGTCCTAATCTTTACCGTCAGCTGTGGTTCTGACATTTATCCAACAGGTTACATCGAGCAAAATTACAGCTGCATTTGAAATGCAAATGTCGCTTTGTTTTAGTGAGTTATGTAAAAATAAAAATAAATACTAATACATTATTAACATTGTGAATAGCATACAGGTCTAACATAATGGACGCTAAGAAATGTAACAACTGAAACAACTGTAATATTGCTACGATAAAACGTTTTGAATTGATTTTGAGCTTTTACTGCTTACTTTGATGAAGGTCTTTGCCAGTTTCAAAGTCAATGTAAGTCATATAAAAGCCGTTCAAAAGCCCCGATATCTGTGCCGACAGTGAACCAATTTTGTGTTTATAAAACGGGAAACTACAAAAAGTGAACACTCGTTGCTTTCCGTAGAAGCAATGTGTCTTCGACCAGCCGCAATTGAATTCTATTTTTGATGATATGTGATGAACGTTGGCATGAACCATTTGACTTCTGGCAGTTGAAACGTCTCAATTTCAGAAACAGATAACTGCATTTGAAACCTATTCTACCTCACTCATTGTTTATTTGAAGTGACATGGTAAAATATAGGGTAAGAGTTTTCCACATGTGTCAAGAGAATAGTGTTGCATGTGGTTTACTATAACGTAAAGTGACGCATCACCTACTAGACATATCTGAATAGTTGCTAATGTTCTTTTACTTTCAATAATGTGTGAAAGAAATACCTTAAGTATAAAATATATATTACATGTGTACTTTTAAGTTCAAGGTTACAGTCAAATGCAAAATGCCCTATCAATTCCTTCAGTCACAGATAAAAGCTAACAAGGCAAACTTTAAAAGGGATAAATGCAAACCAAAACTGTATTCAGCAGAGTTAGCTAGTGTCTTTAGTTGTTGATTTATATTCATGCTACGCTAATATTAGATTATCAAAGTGTGTGAAAGCAATACCTTATAAGATATTCTACCTGTGTACATTCATGTTCAAATTACAATTCCATGCAAAATGTCACATCAATGGCCTCAGTCACAGATATAAGCTAACAAGGCTAACTTTAACAGGGCTAAATGCTAACACCAATTCCGTATTCAGCCGAGTTTGCTACTGTTCTTAGTTGTAATATATTCTTGCTAAGCTAATAACAGAGCATCGTATTAATTTATTTTTCTTTTTTTTTAACGTCATGTCAAGGTTATAGGGCGGTGCGCTAAATGTCAAATTAATACAAGCTAGTGACAGGTGATGACAGTCAATCACACCTCTGTACATGTTATAACCGTAATTTATAGAGCTTTCAGAGTGGACCCCATTTCTACATGTTCCAAGCACATACTAAAAATCAATGGGAATGAAGCCAGAAAATGTAATTATCAACATCAAATATCAGGGGAGAAAATGACATTGACTTGACATAGAGCAAAGACATTATGAATCTTCTATCTAGCGCCATGAGCAGAATGACAATACGTCCTCCGCTAAAATTGGGACCCCAGATTGAGTTTGCGCTAATGTAGATAAAATGATTTGGTCTTATACTAGTTTTGGTGACTTTGGTGATTCCAAGAACTAACTTCTGCAGTTTTCAAGCAGAAATGTATACATTTAGCGGCAACTGGAACCATCTTCCAAACATTTGGGACGAGATAGACAATATCATCACTAATAACCCTGAAGTTTGAATGTCCTAAAAAAATAGTTTCACAAATTAGAAATCACAAAAAATACTTGGCTCATCACTATAGCATAGCATTAGCATTAAGTGATATCTGAAAAGAGCCGTGAGCTTCATTGCAATAGCTTCCTGATCAGAGCACCTAGTTGGATTAAAAGCCTCTTGTGAAATGCGCATTGACTATACTTATTTAACAATATACATTTTATACAGGCTACATTATTAGTCAAAAGTTTGGACACACCTTCTCATTCCATGTTGTTTTCTTTATGATTACGAAGCAAGAAGTATGAAAAAAATGGTTGAATCATATGTTTTAGAATTTAGACTCAGCCACCCTTTCTTTTGTTGACAGCACTGCAAATCCTTGGCCTTCTTCAATGAGCTTCAAAATGAAGTTGATGAAGCAATTAATTCAGTTTGAATTGAGACAGAGATTCGGTCCTATTTGT
The DNA here is from genome assembly GCA_015082035.1 of Chaenogobius annularis. Lineage (NCBI taxonomy): Eukaryota > Metazoa > Chordata > Actinopteri > Gobiiformes > Gobiidae > Chaenogobius > Chaenogobius annularis. The sequence continues at coordinate 501,812 of BJKM01000196.1, read as the reverse complement.
GTGTGTTTTAAATTACATTGATTAAATGCCTGTACGGTTTACGTTCATAAAATCAATACTGAAAGCCATTTTTATTTGTTCTTGAAAAGACTAAATAAAATCGCTAGAAAACCAAGATCGATCAATAAGAGGATCATATCACCCAGCCCTATAGTGAAGTCACCACAAATGGTTTTCACTTCACTGTTGTCAAGGTTTATTAGTGGAAGGCAAAGAGTGTATATCTTGAAGAATCTAAAAATGTAAAACACATTACGAGTTGTTTCACTTGTTACCTACATTTCCATGTTTGTTCATTCATAGCTTCATTGAGAATCCACAATTTAAATAGTCACGGCAATAGAAAATAAATAAACATTGAATGAAAAACTGTCAAAACTGCATTTTCCTTAACAAAGTATTCGATAATGTTTCGAGTAAATTACTCTTTCTGGCTCATGTTTACCAACGGTCGCCATATTATCAGAAGAACCTTTGTTATATTATATTGTTCATCTGTGCCTTGTCCCAAAATATCCTGTCTCATATGTGACGCAAAACCAAAACAGTGCTGCTGAACCATCACAGTGTACACACATTTCTTACCTTGCCGACGTAGAGCGGCTCGTTCCCCGTGTACTCCTCCAGCACGAAGAACTGGTTCCATACCCAGCTGCGCCTGTTCCTGAGCAGGACGTCCCACGAGGTGCCCTCCGACTGTGGGGATTTGTCTGCTTCCCCTGAGCTCGGATCTAGCCCTTCGCAAACCTTCTCCCTCCAGGCAAAGAGGATCACCAAGAGAGCCAGGCCCCTGCGTAAGCCCCCGCCACAGCACCCCGACATCTGGGCCGAGCTCCAAACACGTCCAGAGAAGCGGCAAAAAAAAAAATTGGAGGGGGAAAAAAAGCTGGAAATGTCAAAACCTCAAGGGCTTATCCACACTGTCCGGGCTTCGTCTGAGCAAGAAGCCAGCCTTGGATGGAGTTCGTCAGTTGGAAAAGAGTCCAATGTTGCTCATCGTTTTTTCTTTTTTGTCTTTTGCCTGATGGAGGACTAAACGCGAGGTAATTCCCTCCTCCTCTCTCCTGCTCCAGCCTGGGGAGTTGACATTAAAGCCAGCTAACAGGGTCACACGTGGCTAGGGGACGCTCGGGCGCGCAGGCTGTATAATTGGCACCTATCAGAAAGGGACAGAACACAAAAGAGGTGAGAGATGACAAAGTCAGAAGTGCTGTCAGCAAAATATGCGCCTACCATCTGCAATGTGCCCGCGGATGAGACCATAATGACATTTTTTAATGCAGACAAATTGGTCAAAATTACGAGACAGTCAATACAAAAAGATAGGCATCACGTTTCATGATATGCCGTTTCATATAGCTAATGATTAAAGGTTAAAGACATTACAGTTCCTACTTGGCATTGTAACTGCTGATCACATTTTATAGCAATAGAAGAGAGTTTCTGTCCCTAAGATGGGTTCACGCCACATCAAAATTAGGACTTAAGTGGGAAAAAAGCCAGTACTAAACCAGCACTAAATAAGGACTAGAACAGGGACAAACCAAGTCTACATTAGGTTTTTAACTGGGCTTCATAACTTCATTATCACGGGGAGAATATGTATGAAAAGAGCAAAATAAATGAATACGCTATCAAGACTACTTCAACACGTTTAACAAAGATTACACAAAACAATTGGCTTGGAGGCCTAAAATTGGAACATTGGAGACTTAAGATTTCTTTAATGCCGATGAATGGAAGAAACAAACTGCAGTTGGTGTACAAGAGCTAAGAGTCGCTGCACTTACACGCACTGCCAACTTGATCCAAAAGGACTAACAATGTACGCAATCAAAGTTTAAGCCAATTCCTGACTATTAGGGATGGGACAAGATCTCGAGAAATGTTATCCTATGTCACGAGCGTAAAGCGGTTAAGTTGGTATCTCTGAGGAGCTCCAAAGACTCCACCACATAGAAACCTGTAGCAAACATATTCTTAATTTAAAACTCTGTCCATGTTTTGATTTCGTACAGATATAACCAATATTTGCCTGGATAATGAGTCTTAAAATTTAAAAATAAAAATTGTCATGAAAAAATAAAAATAAAAATATACAAGCATCTAAGTAATCTGCAGGAAAGTGCAGTGTGTTTTAGACTCAGACTTTGCTTGAAAATGATCCCCAAAGAGATATTGACTTCATCCATTAGTGTAATGTCAGAAGAAGGAGATAGAAGGGCTCTTTCTCTTTGTCACTCTCAGCACCAGCATTAGGGCAACAGCAGTGAGGGAGATGAGGGAGGAGTCGAGGCGACGCAGAGAGAACAGCAGATTCAGTTTTAGTCGAACCCTTTAAAAAATGCAAATAATGTGTATACGCTATATTGGATATTAAGTATTGTAATAAACATTAGTGATTCATGTGGGAGTTTTCACTGCAGAATTGGTCTTAGTCTCTAAAAAGAATCTGTATTGATTAAAGTCAGATTGTTTAATGCATTTAGGCAACTAAAAACCTACATGATGAAAATTAGTTACTTTTTTTCCTGTCCCTTCAAATCAATACATTACAATAAATGCAATGTATGGTAAATGCAATTTTTTTAAAGTCAAGATTGTGCATTAACGCAATTATTGAAAATTATATAAAAATCCTGTCTCATCTTGTAATAATTCTGCCTCTTTCCATCCCTACTAACTATATCCCAACCTATTAAACCTTAAAAATGTATTTTTAACATGATTTGGACATGTGCTAAAATGTGCGTGAGAATGTCTTGGTTGAGGTTGACGGTTCACGCGAAACGTAATTGGAACATAAAATGAATTGCTTTATTTGTGTTTCAGCTTGTTCCTGTAGGCGTCGTTTACATTCATGATATATTTTTCTATGTATGTTCATTCCCGTACGCTGTCCAAAAATGTCAGTTTTGCATGTCTCAACAACAATGATATTATCCATTTATTCATATATCGCCCACCTCCAGTCACACATCTTGTCCGTTATGATCCAGCAGACCTGTACGACTGCTGAACAATAAATATGATAAACACAATCAATGTCTTGCCCTTGAAGACACATAGAGCGAACGACAGGGTCAAAATGTTAATAAGGCAAAAAGTGAGGGAGATTTGACACGGAATGAAACAACAGCCACTGCTTGGAATAATAATGACACAGCCTTCAGTCGGACCTGTGATTATCGAAGCTTTGCCGCGCCAAGGTCGTAATTCTGTGTTCTTTTCGTATAGGAACGGGATGTAGCTGCGGACAGAGGGCTCGCCACTCAACTCTAACAAGCCATATGATCTGTTGTGTGTGGCAGGCTCACAGATTAAAAATAAATGTGATTCGTCAGCAGCACTGGGTGATATGCCTCTGGGAGCCCAACAGAGGGGTTTAAGTGGACCCCTGCAAGGAAAATGGTGGGAGATTTTTATGAGAATCAAAGGTTAAAAAAAAAAAAAAAAAAGTATTATTAAAAAAAAAAAAAAAAAAGTATTACGATTTAGTTTTTGTATTTTGTCCATGAAAGGTGTTGAATAGGTTGGGTTCACATGACATCACAACATTCTACTATCCTTGTGGATTTGTAGACCTGGTTTATGGTTCACATCTCTGTATTTACTGGGACTATAGACGTATGAAACAAAAACTCCACACAAATTTCTCTGCTAACACAAATGAAGAAAAGTATATTTTTCTTTCTTCCACAATTGGCTTCAGAAAGTGGCGACCTTATTCAACTCCAAAAGTCATGATTGAAAGGACGTTAAGGCATGATATTATTATGGCAAGTTTCTGGAGACAGCTTTTAACCATGTTATACTGTTGTCCCCTCCTCAAAAACATACCTGGAGTTATATTTTGCTTCAGTCATGCTTGTCTTCTCTGAGCCTCAGACATTTTCCCTGACATATTGTGTCACAGGTTAAAAAAAAGACTAATGCTGTTTTTGTTGTTGTTGTTTTTTAACTCAATCAATCATCACCGGGCTCATTCTGCAGTCAAATTTCACACTTGTTTCATAATCTGGTTTACGAGGTCAGAAATCCCTCAGTTTGAACTTTCCCTGAATGTTACATCACAGGTAGAAATCCGACTCTTATTAGCTAAGAAAAGTTCAAACATTGAATACATATCTGCTTGAAGTGATTGAAGTGACTGTGGCCATGATCCTATCGAGGAGGACAGGCGAACACAGGGTCATTGAGACAGTGAAAAGAAATACGCCGCTTAACTTTTACAAGAATGGGAAACAAACCAGTCCCAAGCCATACAAATGTAAACACTTTCAATTTGCCAAAATATTTGAAGCAAGAGTAGCACAATGGGTTACTCTTTCATCTGGTTACTAGAGACGCAAGTTCAATTATTGCCCATATTGCCTACTCCAACACAGGGCAGAAGGCTCATTATTAGGGCTAATATATGTTTTGTTTAGTAGTCGACTTCTCAGCAATTATTATTTTAATTCGTCGTCTAATCAAATGATTGTACGTTGAGATTTTTAAAATAATTGATCTCTAAAGGTGAATGTTTGTAGATAGAGAACGACAAATTACAAATTAAGTGTTTTATTAAAATCATAAATTCTACTTAGCCATTTTGTAATAATACCACCGTCCTAGTTAAAAAATGTCTTTTTTAGAGTGTGTATATTCCAGATAATGATTATGATGATGATGATGATGATAAAAAAACAAAACAATATCCGGCCAGTCATGATGTTTCTGATTAATCGTTGCAGCCCCACGAACTATGACAGTAAGATAGCCGAGAAAGCAGCCGAATTATTGTCAACTGGTCAACACCTATAAATAAAGCGATATACGCCATGATATGTCCCGCTGCTGCCCTCTCCTCCGTGTTCCCTACTTTTCATGGCATGCCCCGGCACAAAAGACCGACGGCGTTGGTGGTGATGGCGGGTGCCGGGCGGAGAGAGACCGAGGTGCTGTTCATCTGATTTGTCTGGCTGTGACACATTGCGCGAGATGCCAGAAACATGAGGAGTTGTCACACAAGAGAAAACGCATCATCTTTTGACAGATAATGCTCTCCGTGTCACAACACATCCTACTAGAGCCGCACAGCTGAGCAATTACATCAGCCCAACCCCATCTTCCACTCGCACGCCGTTATCCATCTACTTTGACACTTCAACCGATCTCTCAATAAATATTTTGAACGGGTGGGAAGGGGGGGAAAAAATGGCAACCCTACGCATTCCCAGCTTGTGATGTAAGAGGTTTGAGCCAGGCTGCTGGCAAAGATGTGTTCCAGTCGGGATGAGACTCATTCTCAAATGTGATTCTGACAGAAAGCTAGGAGCAAACTGTGATTTTTCTTTTCTTTTCCCAAATCTGGAACACGGGAGCCATTCTCCTGACATTGGTTGGACAAGAAAGACAGTTTCCCCCCCCCCCAAAACAGAGTCTTGACAGATTCATACAGGTTTCAACAAATCAAATATAATGCACTTATATAACCATGCAGCGGAGTTATTGCAGCGATGTTGCAAAGCTCTTGTTGACGTTAAGGCTGGGCGATACTGACAAAAATGTATACCTCGATATTTTTTGCATTGTCTTTTTTTTGCAATATCTAGGCAGTATTTCAACAGTGCATCAGGAATATGTTCAATTCTACCTGCAAATATCTTGGTTGAGGTTTAAGTATCTTGTGCAAATGTAAATGAACCGTAAAATGAACCACAAAAATACAGAAATATCACTTGATACCCTTGTTTGGGAGATTACACAAAATGTTTGTCTCTTTAAGTCACTTTTAGTTGTGACTTGGACTTGACTCACAATTTTGATGACTTGAGACTTTGTAAAATGTACAAAGACTTGGGACTCGACTGGGACTTGAAGGCCAGTGACTCGGGACTTGTCTTAGATTTGAGCACTAGGACTTGAGAAAACATTTTGCTTCCCCTTAAAAATAGATGTGCTTTGAAAACGGTTTTGTTTATTTAGATGTACGTTCAGTGCTTAATTTTACAGACACAAACTGGAACATGTCCCTCCCACTTCTCTATTTCTGAACAGGACTTCTTAAGGAAGGATCATTTCCCAAAAGAAAGCTATATATTTGCTCATTTTGTATAGACTTAAAACTCAAAGCAGAGGATTTAGACTTGCCTTGGACCCACTTGTCTTTGACTCCGACTTCACTAAAAAAGTATGGAATATCAATTCTTAATATAATATCTATAATATATATATATATTTTAAATGACTTTTTAAAATATAATTTTTTATTATTTTGTAATACATGGTTTATATTCTAGGCTTTCTGCACACATATTTACTTTTCATATTAGCTCAAGCAAAGGTTGAAAGAAAATAAGCACAGCCAAGTTTAGTATAGAACTCATCGGTATTGGATGGATATTGCAATATTTATCATAGTATTACTTGGCATCGGATCAATTCAAAATCATGGGTATCACCCATCACTACTTGAGACTTATCTGAAACTTGCAAAACAAGGACTTAAACCCTCCTCTGATAGACGATATACTCGATATTCTAATTTTGCATATCTACAAAACAATGATTGCAATATTACAAATTATTCTATACATCTCCACCTCTAGTTGACAAAATGTGATTTTCAATTCGTATCAACACAACGCCCAGCTCCAACTGAAGGAAGGATTAAATGCAGAGGACATTTTTTCCTAAAGGTTGCGTTCATGTGACATGACAGCATTTTCTAATGCCTATAGTTTAAAAATAAGATGGTAAATAGGTCAGTTTTCTATGGTATTTGCTGCTAAACTATCAGATTACAAATTCGTTCATGGTTTATGGTTCATTTCTCTGTAATTACTGGGTCTCATGAAACAAAACTTGCAACATTTTCTCTGTCTGGATAAATAAACCAAAATGAATTATTCAACCCCAAATGTCATCAGTTGAAAGGGCATTAGATGAACACTGCAGATTTGCAGAGAACCAATCCTTAAAAATCAATGGTGTGGTTCCATGTTTGTGAAATTTGTATATTTCTTTCAAAAACTGTAAATCCCCCTTAGAGTTAATGAACACAGGCCCTTGCCCGCCGTCTGAGATTATGACACCATCAAATATTGGAACGTGAACACAACCTTTTGGAACAAGAAAGTACTGTTAAATGCACGAAGCTAACTAAAGCAAACAAGACTATCACTTGTAATTTGTGCTCTTGACATGTCACAGAACTAACGAGTCCTTCAAGCTTGTCTACTATTTGGTGAAAAGTGCTATTTAGAAAATATTTTGAAATTGCCTTTTAATACCAATTCACCTCTTGCTGCAGTGGCATCCATCTAATCTGACACCTCAACCAATTTGTCAATACATGTTTTTGAATGGGTGGAAAGAAAACAACTCTATGTAGATTTGGGAGCCAAGATTTTCCAACCGAGTGATACTGACTCGCAAACGTCATTTCGGTATAAAGCAAGAGGAAAACTGCGATTTTTAACCGTGTTAATATTTATTTCGGAGTTGACCTCGTCTTCTGGCGCTCCGCACTTTTACGCCCAGATATTGGCAGCATCCCGGACTGTGGAGGTAATTGCTTTGGCATGCCATGACCCATCGCGTCCCACACACAGTCCCACGCCCCCTTATTTGACTTCTTTCTTCATCCCCTCGAAAAGCGAAATAAAAACAAGAGCAGTGTGTGTTCTAGCAAACTGAAAAAAGTAATGGCAAGTAAAGTCATTATCAAGCGCTGGTAATTAAGAGCGTTAGATCAAACGGTACTGATTAGCACTTTTTTTTGGAGCTGTAACTGTTCAGAAATGCAATACACTGAAATGTGAAGGTTTTGTGGGTCAAATTTTAGATGTGTGTTTAAAGACTGCAATGTGGCTGTAACAGTAGCTTCACTGAAGGTTGAACTCTGCACTCTTAGTTAGTTTATCTTATTGAGTTATTATTTACCCACAGTGCTACAGCCTGGAGGGATGTGTCAAGGTTGTCCTGTTTCCCCCTTAAACTTCCAAGAGTTGTAGATTTAAAAGGCTCAGGGGTCTCGCTACGTACATACAGGGCTGCCATTCCTAACATGATAAATCAAATGGCCCACCATCCGATTTGACATGGAGGGAAAATAAACCATCCCTAAAACTCAACTTCATCCCATATTTTAGGTAGCGCCATCGTTAAAATACTACTTCAAATGAACAAGTCTTCGTCTTAAGCTTCAAAACGCTGTGTTTTATGACAATCAGACTCATATTCACGGAGAAATGAGTTGAATGTGGACGCGGCAGAATACAAAGACACACGGAGCGCGCACATGCGATTACGGTGATCTGCCGCATTGAAATGAAACTTTCTTGGCCAGATCTGACTCAGGAGTCAAAAGACATGTGTATCACTACACAGATACACAGAGCCTACTGTTGTTATTTTGTCCGCTTTCTCAGTGAGTTTCAGAAGGAGCAAACCGCAGCGCGAGCGAGCCAACAACACGTCTCAAGCCCCTCCTCCCAGCGTTACCATGGAGCTTGTCTTATTATAATAACTAATAATATACTTAAAAAGAGCTTCAAGTGAGGTGATTATATATTTAGTCTAGTTATTATTATTTTTTTCAAAATAGTCATCTGTATGAATGGGTTCTAGTCAAGTTAATTAACAGATTTACTCTTCCCTGCTTTATACTGCACATCTATACAGAATAAAATATTATTAGGCACTTTATATAGGCCTATTATATAGGCCTATATAATGTGTTAATAGTATGTTTAGGGTGCATGTACCTAACCAACCCCATATGAGGCATATTTACCATCTCTTTAAAAGATTCTGGGGAGAGCACTGAGGCTGTACATTTATTTATTTATTCACACGATATGATAATATCACAATAATCGATATATTGCTCATGATGTATGACTAGTTTTGAAAGAACCCAATACATTTTTAACAACTTTTTTTCTTTGTTAAACCATGACCTGGACAAACTCAAAATGAAATAAACCCATTTTAATCATCAAAACAATCAAAATGTCAAGTTTCCTTTCTTGAAAAAAGCAACACATTTGTAGTGCTGTTACAAAATAATTCTGGAAATTATACCAAAAATGACTCATGGCGATACAGCAGCCCATGATATCAATACTGTATCACCAAAGGTAATATTATGATATATATCAAAATTTCGAAGTTTTGTCACACCCCTATTAAAGCTCTTATGGTGAAAATGAGACTGCTATGTGCTGTCTGCATCTATTTATAGCATCTAATCATAGACTGTGTATATTCAGTAAGTGAGCAATACAAACAGTTTAAAATGAAGTAGTTCTGTTTTTCACGTTTTAAGAAAGTAAAATACAGGTACAGCGTCGTTAATCGTCCGGCTACAGGTCCTGCATCATATTTTTCCCGAACACACTTTCCCTAACACCGGGTGCGTGTACCTATGTTCCCCCTTTTCTATGAACGGAGGAACTACGGTACCTCGTATTTAAAAAGGTCCCAGTATTCCCCGGTGCATCCATTCCTACATGTTGTTGAGTGCAGGCCTGTTGTCTTGAATCTCCTCAAATTATAGAATAGGCTCCTGGTTCAACCACATATACAGTTCCACATCCCCAATAGTTGTGCATAAATGTATGGCTTTACAGCATAACATAGAGCAGCATATCCAGCCACGGAGCAGGTCCCGGAGAATATAGGGCTGATCCCGCCAAGACCTGGTCCGCAAACTTGTCCCAGAGCTCTGTTCCTAAACGTAACCCTAATTCTAAAACACCTAACCATAACCTGATTGTCAAAAATAAACATATACCTGCCGCTTTCTCAGGCTCTTCTCCACTTCACGCAGCACTATCCTGTTTAAAAAACCCTACGTACCAAAATAAACATTTGCCAGCATAACCACCAGTGCAAATTGATGGGAGTGTGACAAAGTAACTGGAAAAAGTCCCAAGATCTAGAGAAAAGTACCCGCATAGCGTATTCTGCTCAGCAACACGCAGCTTCCCATGGGTTAAATTTAAGTTTTACATGTACATAAATGGTTGGAGTATTTCCGTTGAATTATATGTCTTCATCACCACACTCAACATCCACTTTGCAAAGTTTTCTCTTACTTCCACTTCACTATATACTGTATTTTGACCAAGCTAGCCACATCCTGAGTCTTATGGTTTCAAAATAATAAACGGGAATTCAATCTGCTGAATCTTCTTACAATCCAGTCACAAGAATCATGTAAGGCTTTAGCTGCTTACCTACATAATACAGGATTAATTGGAAGATTATAGAGTTATTAGCGTCTTTGTAGTGTTACACTACAACCCCCTTGTAATATTACGGGTTCCGTTGATCTTCTGTCCGCGCTCACTCCAGTAGGTGGCGGTAAACGCACCTTTCGACTGCCAACCGCCATTAAAAACAACAACGCATCGCTTCCTCTTTTACTTCCTTATCTTATTTTCCAAGCATCTCTGTGACCAACTTCAAACTGCTTCAACTTGCTATCTCGCAACTCTTGAAATATTTCTGAAAGACGATCCATCTCTCCGACAGAGCCAATCTTCACATACATTCGGAGTCACAGCCGGAGCATGACGCTTGTGTGGTGGAGGTGGAAAGTGGAGCAGATCTGGCTCCGGGGCAGTTTGCTTGGGTGAAGGCTGGGCTGAGGTTCCGGTATCATGGCCCACTAAAGAGGGGTCAGTCGCAGCACCACGGAGAAGTTAATGCTTTTGCTCATTTTGTTCAACCCTAGACACCGCACCGGATAAAAGACGGATAGAAAAGAAGATATAACAGTAACATGAGCTGCACGGATGAGGAAGAGTGTTGTGTAGTGGGACAGCAATTGGTTTCATTAAGTAAGGTAGATGGGATTGTCCCTTGTCTTATGACGACTGTAATTCTTTTGGTTGGAAGATATGACAACACAAATCGAATCGAAATGTGCTATTTCGCTGATAGCCTCATACAGCCACTCTTGCTATTAGTCAGCCTCAGTCATGCCCTGAGTAAGTGACAGGTAGATTTAGCCAATCAAGCTAAAGCTGTCAGAAGAGGTATATAATCATATTTACTCCCCTAAAGCTAGTTTGTGTACATGAATACAAATCGAAATCGTGATCAAGGTTTCTAGAAAATCTTGATAGAAATTTTTTGGCATACCAACAGTATTAATATAAATATCAAGTTTTTGTTTTCTAATTTTAAGTTAAACTTGAAATTACTGAGATAAAGAGAAATCCGAAGGTATGAAAATCCACATACCAGCATGATCTTGACTTGTGTTTTCAATAAAGGGTCAGTAATCATTCATACTAAATGTAATGTAAAGTACTCATGTTACATTACATTTAGTATAAATGATTACTGACTCTTTTGCTTGGCCAGAAAGGACTTTTGGGATAAATCAGTGCAACTGAAACTGAAACTGACACACGCGCCAAACTCCAGAAATCAAGACTAGGACCTTTCTGCTGTGAGTGCAGTCACTTTGCTGCAGTGTTTACTTTATAGTGTTGTAGTTTCAATAACTATGCTATTGCTTTTATATGATCAGGAAACTAGATATACTTGCTTAACCTCTGATGTAAATTAAAGTGTATTTAGGGTTTTAAAGAAATTAAATCTAAGCACAAATACTGAAATGGCTTGAAATTATGGATTGTGTCAACTAAATTGAACGCATTTTACTTTTCATGGATGAAAATATGTGCTTGCACTTAGAACATAAAAAGTAAGTATTTCACTTGAAACTATAGAAATTGACAATGTTCTCAAATCAAGCTTAATTCTTCTTTCAAATTGTGTTTTTTCTTTTGAAATTCTCCCAAAAATATATCTATCTCAAACCTAAAGGAAATGAAGACAGGCCAGCACGTCTTACTGTACACCGTCCTCTCTCACACTTGTTCATCCTGTCCCAGCGGTTTATCAGACACCTTTCGATAGAAAGTGCTGAGGCTGCCGTTACATACCGTACGCTTGTTTGCCCGTCAATGTCAATATAAGAGTGTCGGAGGACAGGCTCAGTGTATCCTTCAGAGAGCACTCACCATCACAACCTTTCATGTCAGACGCAGCTGCTCTGTGGGAACATTTTTGAAACCTACATTTGCTTGTATTCCAGCTTTTATGTAGACCCGAACCACTGTATTTTAAGGCGACACACTACACACAAAACCTCATTATTTCATTGTTTTCGTCAGTTTGCTCTCTCAATGTGTACGCTTTTTTATATATATTTTATTTTTTGGATTTTTAGATAACATAATTAAAGCACGATGACAAAACATAACAAAATGACGACATAACAAGTCGGAAACAAGAGGAAACAACTATATTGTCCAATCTGCAACAAAAGTTTATTTAATTACTTACATCCAGATCTATATGGGACACTCAAATTGCATTTTTCTCCCACGTAAAAATCAGCCCTTAAAGTAGCACCTACACACACCAAAGTTTACAATCTTGGACAAAAAAAGATTTTGACGGATAAAACAGAATGATTTATTAACATCTCGTTCCAAGCCTGATTTACAGGCAAAAGCTTAACTCAGTAAATTTGGCAAAATTAGATTTAAATTTTATTTTTTCTCATTTTCAGTAAGATTTAGTTTACTTACAAATGTAATAATATATTCCAAATTCCTGCTGTAATTCAACAAAATCAAACAAGGAATGTAAATCTGGCTCAATAAATTTTTAAAATTTTCCAATTATGTCTGAAATATGTGCAATTTTTAACACATTATAAAATGCAGTATTTGCAGTATTTTTTTTATTCTTAGCTTTGTGTAAGTACAATTTAGTAGAAGTAGAAGTTCAAAATGGATATCTGTAAATTTAAGATGTTTACATTTTCATTTGCAGTGTCTCGTCTTTAATTATTTAAATTTCTTAATTAACAATTAACAAATGCATATGCGCAAAATATGTATAAAGTGAATGAAAGCAAGCATATGGTGTACTGAGAGTGAATCTGAGGTGGAATATATATAATATTGTAAAATATTGTCTTTATGAAGTATTCTAAATGTATGCTCAAACTGGAATAAGATATAAAAAAAACATGTTTTAATTGTTTTAGTGTATGCAATTTCTTAAACCCCTTTAATTCTATGGGTACTTTGAATATTATTGTCCCTCACGTGGATTTTAAATGCAATTCTATGTGTTAATATCAAGGATGGGACAAGCTCTTGTGCCACATGATTTTACAAGATAAAACTTCCAAAAAGTAGTTTATTGTAAAAAATCTTGTAATCTCGTTTTATCGTGTACTCTCGTGTAAATTATGTCTCATCCCATCCTTGATTAATGTAAATAAGTAACAACAATTATTACTTAATTTGAACAAAACATCAATGTGGCTACTTTATATACTATTTACATTTGGATACATTTTTGGCCTATATGAAGTTTATCAAAAATACGAAAGTGATCAGATTGAGTCTGGGTAACAATGAGTATTAGTTTAAAAGTATCACTTACGCATAAAGAACTCTTAACAATGTCACACTTTGTCTTTATTATGTCCTTCATATAATTACATTACATTGCCTCAGGTCCAGTTCTTTCAGATGAAGAGCTGGCATGAGTGACCATATCATCCGCCTCAGAAGATTAGAGGGTTAAATTCACACAGCAGCCTGCGCACTTTATGTTTCAGACTTCCAGAGCCAAATGTTCCCCTTGTTCCCTCCAGAGACGGACCCACGGCACACAAATTAAAATATGATCAAATGCACTCAAATTCTGCCTGTTGTGCACACTACTTCAGCAGACTCATGCTCGCTTTCAAAGTGACGGTGCATGTGAGGATGTGGGGGAGGGTTTATAGCTCTTTTTTATTTAGTGCTTGCAAATTACTTCAATGTAGCTGGTCATATGCCTGCAGCTTTTGATATGTTGCTGTGGAATATGTGATCATGTTTTTAAAGATGCACTGTGTAACTTTTCTTGTGGGAGGTTTTTATGGAGATGTTACTGCTTTCTTTTTACATTTTGCCATTGTGTCTTTAGACCTTTTGATTTTCAGGCAGTGTGCCAAGGAGTACTAGTGTGTCTTGAGAAATTGCCAGGTGAGCCTTAAAAAAATATACAACAATAGTCAAAGATTTAATTTAATCATTTACCATATTGGAGTATACTGAACAAATGTTTCACCCAAAAATGAGTTTGGACTAGATACAACTCAAACTCCTGCTGCCTTGTGCAATGACTTCTCTTCAAAAGAATGACTGCTGCTCTGGAGGAAGCTCCTGATTGGTTGATGCACACAGTTTTTCCAACTGTTGCGTCTGACGTGCAATACGCATTGTGCCAAACGCTTGAGACGTGCCGCAGTAACGAGCATCCAAATCAGACTTTGCATGTAAACGCGACGCTTTTGGCAGTGAGTCTGAATGCAGTTAGCCCCGTGGCAGCTGTGGCAGCACAACGCTGAGTATTAAATGAACAATGTAATTGCTTTGAGTGTTCAGTTAATCATGACATAAGTCTTAATATTGTGGTGAACAATCTAATTTCAAAACCAAAACAGCCGAGCGGAGTAAGAGTTCACCTGGCTTCACCTGGCTTTCCCTGGACGCTGACTGTGTTGCCTGAGCTGCAGGACACAGAGGAGGGACACCTTTGTCCTGAGGGCTGTTACTCTCCTCGGCCTGCCCTGACACAGGATATGCTGACCCTGCCTGAGGAGTTCTTCTGTCGAGCTTTTCTATTATTATTGTATTTTACTGCTCAATGCGTTGAATTGCACCTTGAAGGAAAAATAAAGTGATATTTATTGAATTAATTAATTGTAGGCAAATGAGAGTGACACTGATTTAGTTTTTCTTTGGGTGTATTATAATGATATTTGCAGACAATCAAATATCTTATATGTCTTAAGCAGCTTAGGGCATTATTGAAAAAAATTATAAAAAATTATTAGAGAAAAAATCTTTTTGCAGAACGATTGTCAGTGAAGTATGAGAAGTGTGAAATGTCTGTAAATTGAAGGTGCAGAAATAACACCTTATACTCTTTATTTGAAAGTTTACAACATGCTTTTTGTTCATTTCATATTTTTAATCAGCTCTTTTTTCCTTTTTTTTTCACTATAACCTAGTATATACTCGATATTATCTAAATTTTTGAGTTTGGCAGTTACTATTGTATTTCAGTCTTCTCTCAAGTGATGCCCCTGGTTTTCAACACTGGTTTGAATTGGACATAAAAATACAAAATTAAATTGACATGGCCAAAACCTCAAAACCTGTCCAAAAAGTATTTCCAGATTTCAACCCCCAAAACCCAGCAGTTCTAATCCAAAACATGAAACAATGTGAGATTTGCAGACCTTTATAATCTAGTTACATTATGCACAAACCAATGATTTACGTAAACCCGTCTACTACCGGTCCATCCAGACACCCCCAATTCCCCCGATCACCCCCTCGCTCTCCCCCGGCTGTGTTTCTCTTACACAGTACTGTCTTAATCCCATTTGCCCGGCTCACAACAGGATTACCAGTGCAACAGCGCTCGCTAACCAATCACACGCTTCCTGCCATCCATATTCCACTCTATCAAATCGACTTGGGCTCCTGTTGTTTTTGGACACAATTCAAGACATACAACAATGAGGATGGTGGCTGTCTGAACCCATATGACACACTTATGAAATAAATAAATTGACTTTTTCTTCTACAGAATGGCATTGTGAGTCAAATAGCAAAGTAGGGCGAGAAAACATCAAATCAGCAGCATGTCAAATATCGTTTTAATTATTGTTTAAGATGTAGAGGGCCCAGTGGCGCACTCCATTTAGTGTCTCTTTGTCTACATCTGATGGACTGATGACCATCTGAGGGAACTATCAAGCTCCTGGGCATGAAAGATGTATAAAGAAAGTTATAACCCACTTATTTTCATTCACAACATTTGAATAGGTTTTCTGCTAGGACTTCTTTTGTACTAAATTACAAATCTCTAAAGCTCCTTTTAAGAATATAAACCATAGGCTTCAGCTTAGATATGGGATTTGTATCTAGGACGTAAAACACCACCAACAACGGAAACAATAGATGGATACCTGTAGAATGTAATTTTGGCTGGACATTGGGACAAATGGCGTCAACTACGTGCAAAGCCAGACTTATATTATTCCTTTTTTTGTCATTTATCTGTTTACTTTGTGTCCTGTTCAGTTTTTGTCTTTCTTTTATGTTAAATAAATATGAAATAAAATAAAATAAAATGTGAATTTTCCAGACCCAACAAATGCCCAATCCATCTGTGCAGAGCGTCTGACCACTTTATAAATTTAAAAAATTTATTGATTGATTTTAAAAAAAAAAGCCCTGTCATTTGTTTATACTTTAAAGGGTTCAGAAACAGCTTCAGTTTGAATTGGGGGTCATTTTAGGCAGAAGTTTTTGGACAAATCTGCCCTAATGATAAGGAGTTAACTATATATTCTACTGACATGTTCGAGTTCATCTGTGGAAATGTAACATGGCAAAGTATAATATTCACAAGCTCAAATAGACAATATTATCTTTTACAACGAATGCAGCAAATATAATGATTATAACAAATATTTTAAAAAAATATTTGTGTTCATTTGCTGTGTTCGGTTTCAAATAAACCTAACACAAAATTACTTATAGAATCCATTTGATACTTTATGAGACATTTTAATGCACAATGGGTTTGATTGAACCTTAAATCAATTGCATCATTTTACAGCTATAATTCACGCTGATTTGTTTCACTTGTGCCACACCATAATAAATATCCGTACATGATTCTAAATGTGATGAGGTGTGCAATTTTACAAAACTGGGCTTTGCTAGGTTTTCCTGAGAGACTTGCAAATCAGTTCCAGTGTGATATGTTACAGGGTGTTGCTTTAAAGTCGAGGAACGCAAAGATGTAGAATGTTGTAATTTGTAAACTGTGTGTTGTGCCTAAAGTGAGACTAAACCCAGGATTAAACCGTGGCTAGAACAGGACAAATCTGGGACTAGAACTTCTAGAATCAGGAGACTTTGTAGATTTTCTTTTGATTGTTTCTTGAAACAGACATACTTTTTCAAGACATGAACTGATTGATTCAACTAATCATAAATATTAGCAAAATTAGCAACAAAATGCCATGTTTTGGAAGATTTTTTAAAATGTTGTATTTATTTCGTGAACAAACCATCCAGTAGATTCTATGCCTAACACTATGTACTCAGCCCATTTACAAATACATTTTTGAAGATACATTTTTGGTACTTTTCACTTTCACCTCAGTTTACAGCTTCCTAGTTTATCTATCAAAGCAACTTCATAACCTTTTCTCCACACGTTTCATACAGTATTACCAGAGCGAGCCTCAGAAGTGATGCTGACTCCATATCTAAAGCCTCCCCGAACCGCCTCCGTATCTTATTAGAATTCACCCAGCGCGACCACCATCAGGTACGAGGACACCCGATGTGTTCTTGACAATTATTTTTTTCACTATATTTCCAAGTTTTAAAGATAGTGACGCCCCAAAAACATTCTTAAGGTTATGAAAATTCACATACTGTTCAAGTTCTCCTCTTTTGGATTGCTTGTCACATTTTTTTAAAATCTCAAAACCCATAGATCTTACAAATTCCATTTAAACACTAGAAAGCAGGTTTGAGTCTCATCAACAACAACATAGTCCACTTGTTCTGTGTCTTATTCTGGTTAAAGGTTATTGATCACTTGTTGGAGTCTCATTTAGCAATACTACATATTTCCTGAATTAAAACAAATTAAAAACAAGATGTCATGAGCATTTGTAAAACAAGATAAATCTGTATGTAGTAATAATAATGCAATAATAATAATGCATTTGCTTTATATAGCGGTTTGATGGACATTCAGAGTCTTTATATGGCATTATTCTTTCACTCCATCCAAGAAGGAGGTAAGCTACCTCCTGGGGCAGACTGACGGAAGCGAGGCTGCCAATCTGCGCCATCGACCTCTCCAACCACCAATCACTCACACATAGGCATGTCAAGATTATTCAGTTAATCGATAATCGTGATTATTCAGGTCGCAACTAAGAACGATTACTATTTTAGAAGCAAAATTATGTCATTTCTATTCAAATCCGACCCCAAAAAGTGAATGTATAGTGATGTTTATGTGGCTGTTTATATCACAATAACTTCAATTTTGCATTCAGAAAGTTTGATTTCATGAAAAATATATGTTGTGATGTTTCTTCTCACAATACTCAATATCATGACAGCCCTAAAATGAAGTGAAGTGTCTTGCCCAAGGACACAACAACAGTCTGAGCCTCAGCCGCCTCACTGTGGCACCTGGTGTTCCGGCGGTCTCCCATTCAAGCGCTAACCAGGCCCTGACCTGCTTAGCTTCGAGATCGGGCATCGACAAGCAGAAGATACAGGGCAGTGCTTTGATAATTGTGTTAACTGAAAATTTAAACGCGATATTGAATATTTAAGATGCAATATTTTTGACAAACAACCCCAGCATGACTTTTTTGCAGTCACGTTCACGCTACTTATGAAAAGAAACTCTCGATTAAAGCCCTAACTTTACACTTTACATCGGCAGTGTTAAGGCTATTTTTTTTCTAAACATCTGAAAACATACTTTTTGATAAGGCACCACAATGCTGATCACATTTCTCCCAAAAATATTTCAATTTCTGAGCATTTCACTTTTCTTCAAATGCATCCTTCACAAGCTTCATATTTACCCTGCTGCACGTAATAGATCTTTGTCCACTAATGAACACATAAAAGACCAGGGAAATAAGCATATAAAAGCCTGACACTCCCCGACCTCTCGAAAATTAATTTCCCCTTTAATAATAAAGCACTAATTACTCTCCGTTTTGAGTTTTTTAATAAAAGTGCTTAAACTTCAGACCTCAACTTTTCGTGTTGTTGCGGTGACGAATCTGCCACGCTGCCGTCCTTGCTGCTTTTCAAATCAACTTTATATTGCGCTTGGTAGATTGTCATAACTGCAATAAAAAGCTCAGCAGCTCAAGGAATAAAAAGCCAAGCATTTTATTATTACACATTGATCCACAAACAGGAAGGATAGTACAAATTCTGCTTGCGTACTGCGAGTATTTTTTTTTTAATATAATAGCCGACCTCAATTTAGCGAAGTTGCGTTGAATCTGCGGGTGTTTACCTCACGTTAAGTTTACTTTACGCAGAAAAACGTGGAAGAAAAAAAATAATAATAATAAAAAGTTCACGTCGTCCGTTGCACATGTTCTCGAATACATTTTTGGAAAACGACCAGCAAAAGATCGATTTTTACGTGACGTCCAAACAACTTAAAATGTATCACGGAAAAAAACAAATTAAAAGCAGCGGTGGATAACGACGTAGCGTAACAGCAAAGATACATTAAAAGCGACGTCTTAAACCGGGACGTTGCGCTTCAGACCGCATTGGAGAAGAAAAGGTAAAACACCAGGAGGGAAAAATAAAAAAAAAATTAAGTCAATCCGTTAGCACTTACCTGTGAAAATCTGGAAGGAAGTAATCACGCTTTACGGTAAAAGTTCCATTCGTAAATATTATTCTAAAAAAAAAAAAAAGTTGCGGATGGGATGTAGTCCGATCGGGCGCATGGGCGGAGGCGGGAACGCAGGGATGGATGCAAGCGCGACTCCGTGCGTAAACTGCTCAGCTCTCTCTCTCTCTTCCTCTGTGGGGATTCGGTGGCGAGTCTGGCGGTTCTCTCTCCCCTCTTCTCCTCGCTCTTCTCCTCTCTCATCCTTCTCTCTTTTCGTTGTTCGAGGAGAGAAAGAGAGAGAGAGAGAAAGCGTGCCCCTTCTGTCCGACACCGAAAGAGGAGGAGGAAGGGAACCCCAGCTGCGGGATCTCGATGCGTATCTGTCCCAGCGTTGCGCGTTTTGATTTTTTTTTACGAAGGGATGCGATTCCATCTGAGCCCCCGGTGCCGCGCCGTGCCGCGCCGTGCCGTGCCGCGCCGCGCTGCTTGGTGCTTGGGTGCTTGACTGACGGGGTTTGGTTGTCGCGGTGGGCTGGAGGAGAGCAGGGATAAGTTGAACGCGCGAAGAAAGAGCCAAAAACACACGCAGCGTTTCCTGGCGGAGGCGAAACAAGGAGCGTATTTTTCTTTCTTTTTTCTGCGCAACCTGCCAAGTTGTTGGCAGCAGATGGCACGTGCCGGTGAAGGATTGCGCCGTGAAGAATCTGTGAAATGCTGAACCCGGAACTGAGATGTGAAACGAATATTGGGAGTTTTTAAATTCTTTTTATAATTTTTTCTATTTAGTGAGGTTGGTCTATAATAATTAGGGTGAAAAATGGATGCAATCACTCCTTCTTCCTCGAGTTGTCCGTGGTAGACAAAGTTTAAATGGTTTAAATCAGGACACTGTGTTAGAAATCAAGATGTTTAGATCCCCACCAAAAGATCAAGACCCCAGATCACAACATTTAAAATTATTCTCTTCCATTCTTTTTTTTTTTTTTTCAAAGGCAAGACACTACATATTTTTCTTATGTTTTTATTTTATTTTTTTCTCTCAGGCTTTCACTTAGAAACAACCACATTGTCTTAATTATTTCATTCATTCACCATACATCTATATGGGATATTGCAACTATAAAGACCGTTTTATTAAAATGTATTTTTCTCCCACAGAGACATAAAGATCGGCCCTTAAAGTTGCACCTACAAACATCGAACTTTTCAATCTTGTACTGAACAAGATTTTGACAGATTGTACTGAAGGATTTGTTGATATCTAATTCTTGGCCTGTTTTAAAGCTTTAAATCTAAAAAAAATTTGGCAAAACTTGAAATTTTAAGCCAATTTTCTTTCAGATCGAGTACTAAACTTATAACTAGATAATATATTCAAAATCCCTTCTGTGAAATAGTTTGTATCTAAAATGAAGTAAGAAATGTAAACCAGGCTCTGTCCATGTTTCAGATTTCAATTTCCCAAATCGGTGCAATTTTGGCTGTTTTTACACATACAATTCCTTATTTCTATGTGCATACCTTACATGGTGCTGCCCAGCCGTCCGCAGTGTCATGAGGTTGAATCCCGGCTCCAACAATTGACTGCATGTCCTCCCTTCTCTCTCATCCCCATTTAATGCTCAGCTGTCCTGTCTAATAAAGCCTACGGTCCAAAAAATCCTTAAAAAAACCTGTAATACAGTCTTTTCTAACATTTATAAAAGTAAACTACAGGAGAAGTCTCAAATTGATATTTGATTTTTTTTCTATTTTTTCCTACACCTGTAGTGTGTGTACCTGTAGTGTGCCTAGTATCTTTAGTCTCCTGTTTTGATTATTTATTGGTTTAAAGGTGCATTATGTAAGCTTTCTGGACAGGAGTCTGCCACTTTGTCTCCATGGAGATACAATCACTTTGTCAGGAATGTTCTACTGAATGCAGATTGGCATTTAACTTATCTACACCACCAAATCATATTACAGGTCAGATCTGTGAGCATGGCAAGTCCTGTTCACAGTTCACAGGTTTTTAAGCAAGGACAGGCAAGTTTATTTGCTCGAGTCCACTGAAAAGGCCAAATAGTTTCTTTCTTTTGTGTAAATAGAAGAATCTCTGCTCTCTCTCTCTCACTCGCTCTTCCTCAGATGAAACGGCCCCACTGCAAAACAACTAAACCATTTATTTGGAGACTAAATGTTGTGAATTCGGAGTCCTCTTCTTGTTTTCTTTTTATCCAATTAGCAGTTCCTGTGGCGATGGTAGAAAGCCCTCTGTAAACTGCAGTATTAGTAACTGCCCTAATTAGAGGCACCAGGCAAATGCAGCTTCCTAACAAGGCACAGCACCGCTTACACTCAATATCAGACTTCTACCTTTAGAATTGTCTGTAAATAGTTCAAAGCTAAATATTTTTCTCTTTTTCTAAGCAAATGTTTTCACAACTGTTCAAACCTGTTAATGGTTTTTCCTCCTATAAAGTGCATGGACCTTTTTTATATTTTGTATCATCATAGAAAGTATACCTAAAATGTGGTCTGGTGTTGTCACGATACTCAAATGTCCTAACATATATTTTTTTAAAGAAAAGTAGAATCTTACCAATAATTGCTATGACTTTCTAGTTTGGATACTAGTTTCAGTATTGATTAATAACTGGGTATATATTTTTAACAACTTTAACGTATCTGTCTTTCTTTCCAGAGCTGAAAACTTTATAATCCAGTTGCTGAAGAACACATCAAGGCTATGGTGTACAGTGCAGTCGAACATTTCTGTGTAAGTCATTTTAGGACAAGCTGGTCATAGTCTTATTGTTAAAAAATATTTTATCAAATACGACAAAATTATAAAATGTTTCTCGAGCTACAAAGGCAAGGCAAGTTTATTTGTAGAGCACAATTCGTACTCAAGGCAATTCAAAGTGCTTCACACAACAGGAAAAAATTCAATAAAAACAGTCAAAGACATGAAAGAGAAGAAAAAAACAAAAAACAAAACAGTTTTTAGCTTAGATTTGACTATGTCAGAGTAGAGGCCTGTCTCACATCTTCAGGAAGACTGTTCCAGATTTTAGCTGCATAAAATTGAAACTAGTCCCCATGTTTAGTCCTGACTCTGGCACCAGCAGGAGGCCGGTCCATGTTTAGGCCTGACTCTGGGCACCAGCAGGAGGCCGGTCCCTGAGGTCCTCAGAGTCCGAGATGGTTCATATGGCACTTACATGTCCGAGATGTACTTTGGTGCTAGGCCATGGAGAGACTTGTATACAAGCAGAGCTGTTTTAAAGTCTATTCTCTGAGCCACAGGGAGCCAGTGCAGAGACCTGAGTGTTACTGGCGCCAGCCCTAGGGGGAAGCTGGTGGCACACAGCTAGATGTTAGACTGTGTACACTAAAGATAAAGTGTGGCTGTGGAAAGACGGAGTAGACGTGTTAGTCTTAAAACAGCTTGTTTAATTCTGACAATCATTCAATTATCTCATACAATCAATAATAAATAAAATGTTAAACGGAGAATAGAAAAATAAACAAACACATATTTGGTAAAAGACAATAAAATAATATAAAAATGTGCTCAACATAACGATAAGTATAAGTAATAAGATCATAAAGAAACTCTACAGTGCAAATAAAACTACATACACATCTACAGCTCTTCTACACAACACACACAAACAAGCAGGTGAGCAACATCAAATAACAAGCGCCTTCGAATGGCGGCAAAACTCCCTGAAACAATCTGCATACTTATGTTACACTTGAGTTTGAGTAACATTTGCAATCAAGACGGTATGATCTTGCATGCTACCAGCATGTAACCAAGTGCCTGAAAAAAATACTTTTCTCAAAATAAAGCTTAAAATACTGTACATGGCAGAATCGTGGCAAATACAAGACCACATGATGGTACAAAAATACATTTCAGTTTCACAAAACTCAGTTTCTGTTTGTTCTGTCTTTACATGTACACATGGATTAAATTTGAACCAAGTTTAAATCAGTAATATAACTTTTACGATCATACGTGTGGTGTGGAAAGACGGAGGAGACGTGTCTTAACACAGCTTGTTTAATTCTGAGCTGCACCTGCGCATTGTCTCTCTCTAGTCCCCACAGGAGCGCTTAGAGCACCCTTTACTGGTTGGATCTTCCCAAAATAGAAGACACATTAACAAAAATACAAAATCGTACTTTCTGGTTCTAGTCAGGACCCGAGCAGCAGCGTTCTGGATGTACTGCAGCTGTTTTACAGCTTGTTTTGAGAGGCCTGTGAGCAGGCCGTTACAGTAGTCTAATCTACTGGAGACAAATGCATGGTTTTATAACGAGACTCTGGCGGTGACTTCTAACACTTTCTCTTTGTTTCTGTGGGCCAAAGACGGTGATTTCAGTCTTCAGCTGGAGAAAGTTGCAGTGACATGAGAGTGAGTGAATCTGGCCCATATTCACCTGCCGTTAGTGAAACATAGATCTGAGCCTCGTCTACATAATTGTGATAAGACACATTTTTGCTGCGTATTAACTGACCTAACGTCTTGTCTTTCAGATAGGACTTCAACCAGTTTAGGGCAGTGCCAGTGATGCCCACCCGGACCTCTAGTCTCTGTAAGAGGGTCCCATGAGCGACAGTGTCAAAAGCAACACTCAGCTCTAACAGAATTAAGACTGACGGCCCGTTCACACTGCTGCGTCAAAGCGTCCAGTTTACATTCAAAGTCTATGTGGATGCGCATCATGGGCGTAGCAACCAATCAGAGATTACGCTCCAGTGACGTACCTACGCATTTCACTATCCGGAAGAAGGACCAAAGCAAACCCCGCACTGATAACAAATAATCCAGACGCAGCTCTTGGAGCAAATTATGATATTCACGAAACTCTGCTCACCTCTGAAGTATCGGCGGGACCCAGACAAGCCCCAAGCCGATCACCTCCATTTTTGGACATTGTAAAGTAAATACACCAAAGCCACTCCCTCAACCTGATCTGTCATCGGACCAAGAGAACAGCAGCACCGGGGAAAACGACAACTCCTCCATCGCGCATGTGCGCTGGACACTACAAGCGTGCGTCTGCTGGTGAGTTTCTTTTTTGTACGCGCGTCCAAGGTGTCTGCATTCAAATGTACAGGCGTTCAACTTGGGCATCCAGCGGTCTGAACGCAGCTTGAGGCTTCGCCTGTGTCAGTGTTCAGGTGGATGTCATTTGTCACCTTGACAAGAGCAGTGTCAGTGCAGTGATGAGGTCAAACACCTGGCTGGAACACATCGAATGAGTTGTTTATGAGGAAATCAGTGAGCTGTTGGTAAACAAGCTTTTCGAGGACTTTGCCCCAAAATGGCAGATTAGAGATGGGCCGGTAATTACTCAGTACTGCGGCATCAAGACTGCTCTTCTTTAGGAGAGGCTTTATGACCGCAGTTTTCAAACACATTGGGAATGTTCCAGATTGAAGCGACATGTTAACTATTTGAGTGAGTGGTGCTAACAAACTGTTCAGCACAGACTTTAGAAATCTGGTGGGTAACACATCGAGGCAGCATGTAGATGAACTCAGACTGGTCATGATCTCGAAACCATTGTCTTGTAGACTCTCATTGGGAAAAAGATGGCCCCGACATTAGTGGAAGGCTGTTGTTTTTTTTTTTTTTTGCTTTTGACATGGTGTAATACATTTTTATGGTTTAAAACATTTACTAATGCAATTGGTGGAACTGGACTTTGATGCATTTTCACAATAAAAACCATTACATTAAACAAGATAACTAAATAAGAGCAGATCCATTTCAAGGGCTTCTGTGTTGGTCAGGGAGGGGATAGGAACAGTTGGTGAAGATAAGAACAACAAAGTGATTTTAGCTCCCAAAAAGGCAGCAGTACTTAGACTCATTCAGATATATGTAAGTGTATAGTGCATATTTAACAGCAGATAAGCAGTGCCTGGTCTGTTGCAGAACCTGGTTGTCGAGATAAATGGCGCTTTGGAGCAATATTGTGTACAGTGTGCACGGAGGCCCCAATGATTCACGCTGATGCAGTTGTGGAGGAAGCTCTAAAGCTCCTGTAGAATATTGTCAGGATGGACAGGGGGGAAATGAGCTCCCTTTATCCGGTGCAGCATAGTGTAGCCGCTGCTTTTTGTTCTGACTAGGGATGACGCAATATCAAATTTTAGTGTTACGATTATTGTGAGGAAAAAATATCACGAGTTAACGATTATTCATGATTATTAAGACTGTGACTAAACAACAGTGAAATATTAAATTTTCTTTCATTCCCCTGGTCTAACATGTTACTTACTATTCCTCAAGACAAAATAAAGTTACATTTGACCAAAAAAAAGTTGTACATTTAGGTCTATATTTTGGACTATAAATTGAACTAAAAATACTAAATTTTGCTTCTTAAAACATGGTCCTACTTAGAGCTCCTGCACTGGCTAAATTTGTTGAGAACACCATTATGGCAGGGCCAAATTTCTGGTTATGAAAGGCAAAGAGACTGAAATTTAGCTTTGGGAGATTATTTTTGTCATCATATGAAGCCGTACATAGCCGTTCAGTTCTTAAATCTGACTCACTTTACTCTTTATTGTACAAATAATGTTTACTGATATTGATAATTAACATGATGCGATCTTGATAAAATAGTGAAATCATATTGTACATGACAAAGGCTAATTCACTCATTTCAAATCATTGCTATAGCTTTAGCTTGTGATTTTATTAACCAGTCAATTACAGTGTTTTTGGAATTTTTTTCTCTTCAAATTACTCTCTCGCTCTTGTTTAATAGAGTCATAATTAATATAATTGCCAAAGATTATGAATCGTTATGAGACGATGGTTAAATCATTTCCCAAATAAAAACCTAAATCAATGCAGAAACACTTTTGTAGCTTAATTAATGTGAAGCTTGACTACATTATGCTGTAGAAACCCACTTCTCTTGTCATTATGGAGCTTTGTAAATCAGATAAAATGCTTATGCTCTGACTTTCTTCTGCCCTTGATGACATGTCCATCCCGGTGCACAAAAATAATCCACAATCTCTGAAACTCCGATAAAGTTTGATCATTGCTGCCGATGCTGTTAGTTTCAATGCAAATTTCTACGCCGCCATCACTGTCAGTGCAGAGTTTGGTGGTGCATGCTGGGATAGCACGACGACACTGCTGGTTCTTCCTGAAATCCACAATCATCTCGTTTGTCTTAAGGGTCCGTTCACACTTGTCCTTGTTGGGTCTTGGTTTGAGCCCAGTTTAGTCCGGATGTAGACTCGGTTTGGTCCTGTTCTACCCTTGGTTTAGTCCTGCTCTAGTCCAGAATTAAAAGTATTTGATGTTGGAACAGTTCATGACTTTCAGGTTGACTCTACTGCCTGCATTCGGAAATCTGTTCTGTGCGTTTGACCATTCTTCAGTGCTGCTTAGGTACAGTGTGTGACCGTAGTGCGGCCCCTGAGGAACCCATCTCCAGATCTGTTCCAGGGTCTTGGTCAAGAGCTGCAGGATTCAACTATTTGGCGAAACTGACGCAATTGGAGGAAACCCACTCAGCGAAGATACAAACACCTGCTAAATGCTGTGAGTTCAACCTGCAATACTTCGGTTCCATTAGAGTTAAGCCAATTAAAAAAGTGAGGTAAAAAAGAGCAGTCTCTAATTACCCAGTCGAGGGTCCTTATTCCCAAACGCTGTGCCCAAAGTGGTGGATACAAAATAAGCTTTCCATTAAACTAAGCTCCTTTAGAGAATATAGAATACCGGATTTACTGGAACTACTGTATGTTCAGCTCAGACACAGGCACAAGTCTGGAATTCAACTCAGATGATTTGTAATTGATTGATTTATTGGCGATATATTGTCAACGAGATCCGAGACATTTTAGTTTTAAGACATGCAAAATTGGACTGTAAAGTTTATTGTCTATTAGTGTTTGAAAAATGTCAAACTTGAATTGATATTAAGGAAAAGGCTCGATACGCACCAATTTTGATACAACAATGATAATAATAAGGTTTCTTAGTCGTTAATAAGCACTAGTTATTTGTCTATAAGCACTCATAAGAAGACATTTATAAGCATTTATCACTTGGTTATTGAAAATAGTTGAATAAGCACTGTATAAATCCTCGTAAATGTCTTATAAGTACATGTACAAATAGCTAGTGCATATTATATTTAGTTTGAAAATAGTAAGTTAGTATTAGTTTTAGTTAGTTTAGTTTATTATTATTTTATAATTTTAAAGCAAAAATGCTTTTTTTAGACAATAGAATGTAATTTTCAACTCAAAATTATAGCAATAGATTAAAGCTGTAGATCATTCCAAATATTTGGGAAGGCTCCACTATTGTCCTATTGATGTGATTTTGTTCAGCATCAATGCTTATTCCAGTATAATATATCTAGTATAATGAGTAATCACGGTATAATGTGATATTTCTGCATTTTGAGGTTAATTTTACCGACCATTCAAATTCCTGCCACTTGAACTTTTCAGGCGTATTTTGACCCCATTCTGATGAATCGCAAAAGTATCCCCTGAAAATCGTGAGTGGAATAATCCCTCCAAAAATAAATATATTCATTTTAGTCTATAGAACCCACCCTTATTATAAATGATTCCCAAAAATTCAAGTTTAAAATTGACTTCACAACAGGATTAATTCCTCATGCACCCGTTTCTAAGGAGGTTACTCATACCAGACAGTGCTGCGGTGACACTGTAACCTTTTATGGAAAACCACTTTCTGTATTTGTGCACTATATTTCTTTTGTCCCGCAGAGATGAAGAAGCTCTGACCCAAACTAACAGAAAGAGCAGCCCCTGTCTGTCACACCTAGAATAGCACAGGGAAGTGGACTCTGCTGCTGCTACTTCTACTACTCCTACTCCTACTACTACTACTACTACTACTACTACTACTACGACGACTATTACCACCATTAATACTGCCACTACGAGCAGGGCAGTTGAACAACAATCTGTCGACGATTGATTTTACCTCTTCTGCTGTTAAAGGACACATATTATGCATTATTTGTAGCATTATTATTGGCCTTGAAACTTGCTCTTGAGTTCCTTTGCTTTGGCATGTCATGTCCTAGAACTATAAATAATGTATCTACCGAAAGCATTCATTACTTTCCATTAGTCAGACATTCCCTCAATAAGGAATTGTGTTAGAACGACTGAATACCATAGGGAGGTAAACAAAAGCTAGCTCGCCACCTAGATGTTGATGTAAGCAAGCAGCTGTAATGAACGATTCTGGTGATGATTTATGGACTTGAAAACAGCTCAGACGATATCTGAGCTCTATACCTCTGATGTCACAAATCTGTGTTTTTGTGAGACTCAGAGGGACAGGACCTCGTAAACAGGATTAATGAAACTAGCGTGAACGAAGTTTAATACAACTCCAGCTATGATTTGGATGAAGGAACAATGTTAAAACCGTTAAAATGGTTAAAAGCTCAAAAAGTGTTCTACTTATGACTATGAACGATTTCTTACTGCTATTACAACTATTATAATGTTTTAATAACAATAACAGCACTGCACTACTATTACTGATACATTTGCTGGCACTACAAGTACTAGTGCTACTGCTATCTTAGGTTGCTCATAGTTATTACTGATATGACAATTTAAACTGATTGCACTGATTACTCTATTACTCAGTTTTATTCATGTTATTTCGCCCTTCCCGCTCTTGCCTCTTTTTACTACGCATTTGCACTGATTTCCGTTGTTTTGGCAAGGAAAAAGTCTCGCCGCTAAAATACGACATATTCAGATATGTGTAAAATGTTCATTATCCATACGCACCAACATGTTAACTATGCGGCTTTGTATTCTGTATAATGTATAGAACTACTATCTACTACTAGCTCTATGCAAACTAATACAAACAGTACACATAATCCAGTATGATAACCAATATTTGCCAATACGATACAATTGCTCTTGTTCCATTCCATTGTAACGCACCAGTCTGTTCGAAGTGAAACAACTAACGCATACAAGGGCACAGAGGCAACATAAAAAATTAAAAATAAACAGATTTGAATGAGAAAAAAAATATTCAAACGTCACAATACGGATATTAGCACAGACATATCAACCATCCCTACAATTTTCTCTATACGCGTCAATAAATTATTCCTTACCTTTACCTTAAAATACTGCCAATCAATACCAACTTAAGCACAGATCTGGAATGAGCAGCAATAGAAAGAGTTCGAAAAATATGGGACTGAGAAGATTAAGAATTGGAAGCTGCCAAGAAGATAAACACGAAGAGGGCAGCGCGTGCAAAAGGCCCGGGTAAGGAAGAACTCAAGTTAAAGGATGTTTAGATGACAGAGGGTAAGGTGAGGGAGGAGGAGGAGAGGAGGTGGCGCGGACGGGGAATGGCGAGGAGGGGAGGTGAAGGAGGGGGGGACGTCTGCCCAGTTCAAGCGGTGAGAGTTATTTTAATTGGGGTGCATTGGAGAGGCTGACGGGCTTCGTCAGCGCTTCCGACCCCATCAATCACGGGGGGAGGTGTCGCGCCGGGAGATGCCCGAGTGATGTGGGCGCCGTGGTAGACCCCCGCCGCTCGCTTCCCCATACACACATATAGCACACCCGCGAACGCACACCGCCATTTAACCGTGCGTCTCGCCTCCCAAAGCTACAGACGTCAAGATGCTGTGACCTCCGCGCTGCACCTGGCCGTTTATCTGCTCCCCCGCCACACCAAGCGCATCTTTCTTTTTTTTCTTCCACACAGAGGTGAGCAATATATCGAAATGCAGATGATATGGAAAAATGTGAATTTCGAGTGTATCGTTTAGAGTAAAAAAAGCTACATAAAGAGCTGATTTAACATTTTAATTCATTTTATTATTATTCATTTTCATCATCAATTCAGTTGTTTGGCAATTAAATGATAAAATGATTTGTATTTTTATTGTATTCAGTCATTTTGGGGTTTATAATACACAAAATCTTAGAACGCATTCTTATTAAACCGTTAGCTAGTTAGTTAGTTAGTTAGTGAGTTGCTTAGATAGCTAATTAGTCAGTTGGATAGTCATTTTTTTCATGAACTAGTTAGTTAGCTAGTTAGTTATTTAGTTTGTTACTTTGTTGGTTGGAAAGCTAGTTGGTTAGTTAGTTTGCCAGTTAGTTTGCTTTTTAGTTAGAGGGTTAGTAAGTTAGATGGTTAGTTGACTAGCTAGTTACTTAATTGGTAAGCTGGTTGGTTTGTTAGTAAGCTTGTTAGTTTATTCTGTTTACTCTTTATATGCTGCCATTAGGTAACATTATCAGAAAGCATTAACTTCCACTGCTCTGCAGAAGACACACAGCTGTATTTATCAATGAAACCCGATCAGACCGATCAAGCAGACAGACGGTGCTTGTGTGAAGGATATAAAAACCTGGATGACACTTAATTATCTGCTTCTTAACCCTGAAAAAACCGAGGTCATCGTTCTAGGCCCTAAACATCTACAAAATGCTTTATCTGAGCAGATAGTCACACTGGACAACATCAGTGTAGCCTCCAGCTCCACTGTAGGAAACCTTGGAGTCTTATTTGACCAAGAGCTCTCATTCAAAGCACACATAAATCAAGCCTGTAAAACAGCTGTATTTCCATCTGCGTGATATAGCCAAAATCAGAAAAATCTTGCCTAAAATCGATGCTGAAAAACTTGTCCATGCGTTTGTAACATCTAGATTAGACTACTGTAACTCCCTGCTCGCAGCGTGTCCTAAAAGCGCCATAAAAAGCTTTCAACTGGTTCAAAATGCAGCTGCAAGATTACTAACAGGAACTAAAAGAAGAGAGCACATTACGCCGGTGCTCGAGTCTCTTCACTGGCTCCCTGTCGAGTTTAAAATCAAATTCAAATCCTCCTCCTGACCTACAAAGCCATAAATGACCTGGCCCCATCCTACCTCAAAGATGCTATAGTACATTATCATCCAATACGTTTAGCGTTCCTGTGTTGTGGAATCCGCTCTTGTCCATGTTAAAGAGGCCGATACAGTCTCTTCCATTTAAAACGTTCCTTTGAAATGGCTTATGGTCAGGCCAGTTAGGAACACAAATAAAAACCTACAGTTTCCCAGCTATGCTCTCCTAGGAGCAACTATGCTGGGGAAGTATGGCAGCTTGAGCACTATCCTCTGCTTCTTACTACTTTTCTATCAAACAATATTTCATATTAAATTTCACTTGCAATTGGTTATCGCTTTTCCTTCTTCTCCCACTCCCCGACGGGAGTGAGAGGGCACCACTGAGGACCTGTGGATCCAGATGCTCCTCATCTGCCTGGAGAAACGTGCTCAACTCCATATGAACGGTTCTTCATCAGCCTCGAAGAACTGGTTCTCCTCCTGAGTGGGTCCAGCTCCACCGTCTATCTGCAAATGGAGGAGCGTCCGCCTGTCCGTCCGAGGGAGTCGGATCTCTCCTTCACTGTGGAACTCCTACAGATTTCTACTTTTCCCAAAGAGGTTTGGTAGTTTTTCCTGGCCGAGAAGGAGGGTCTAAGGACAGGGGAGCTTGGGACATCTGTCTAAGGACATGTGATGCTGGGACATCATTAAGTCCCTATGAACATTGTTTATTCTGTTTTTATTCAGTTTTTTCCACTATCGCCTCTTGAGGCAACTGCTGTTGTGAGTTTGGGCGTTACAAAAATAAATTGAATTGAATAAGTTTTGTTGGTTAGTTAGTTAGTTAATTAGTTATATGTATATGTATATATGTAGATGTATATATATATATATATATATATACATTGTCCAGTAGAAGGGACAGTTTTTTGGTCCAGTCGTTGCGTTACAGGCTGGAAGAGTGGAAGAGCAGACTGACCATGAAATGCTTGTTGTTTGATAAAACCATGTACGTTTCAGATGGATTACCCTTCTGGTGGAAGGTAAGCCCCCTGCTTGTCTCCATTGAAACTTTACCTGGAATTTTCCACAGAATTGTGATAAACGTAGAAATATCTATGGAGATAAGCAGGCGAGGCTAAATTCCAGGGCAGATCTGTGGAGAGGCGAGATCTTTAACATTTCCACTGTTGGGGGCAGACCTCCTACCGGAAAAG
Organism: Chaenogobius annularis; assembly: GCA_015082035.1. Classification (NCBI taxonomy): domain Eukaryota; kingdom Metazoa; phylum Chordata; class Actinopteri; order Gobiiformes; family Gobiidae; genus Chaenogobius; species Chaenogobius annularis. The sequence continues at coordinate 469,211 of BJKM01000196.1, read as the reverse complement.
TTACCTCGCACACCTTAAGTTGAAATGGTTATGGTTAAAAAACGTATTGTTGTATGTTCCGCATTCACTCCAGGTTTGTTTTTGAATCAGAAACAACATTAAAACAAGGTTGAAAGCTCATCTCTTTTAGTCGTCAGTGGCAGTGCATCTTGTTCAAGTTGCAGATGACCTCAAAGGACAAACACTGCAAGTTTTCACATCCAATTTGTCACATTAGCCTGAGACGAAACATAAGCAAACATAATTCAATCATATATTAACATGCATTGGTTCACACAGGGAAAAAAAGTGAAATGTATAAATGTAAATGTATAAAGGTCAAATACAAATTAGTTTGTTTGCTGTTTGGCTGTCTGTGATAAAGACAGCCACTTTTTTTCAGTCAGTAAAGATCTTTTTGTAGCGCTAGGGTAATTTATTTCCGACATTTTCTCATTCTTCAATGCCACTGGGACGACTTGTCAGGAGAAGGTTACTACTTTGAATCCTACTTTTTCATGATAAAAGACCTACGTAAAGACGAGTTATTTAGACAGAAAGGGACCATTGACAACATTTATCAAATTATTACATTTGAAAAAACCACGGTATTTGAGACTTAAAACCTTGAAAGTTTTTGATTGTTCAGCTTAAAAAATGATACAAATTTTACATTCAATATTATCAAGTGATCATATTTTTTGGGAAATTGAAAGAATTCTTAGTTGGACCAATGTCTTGAACTGGAAAATCCTACTTAAAGTTAAAATTCTAATCATGTTCACTAAAAGAATGGCATGACTGGTACATTTTGGTAATGCATTTATAACATTGGACTGAATGTTTTCAAAAATTGAGGGCAACCGAGTGCAAATCCTTCATACTTTTTTATTTATTCTTCGAAATCGAAATAGACTTTAGTAGTTTACGTCCTTGAACTTTTGTATGATTATGAGTCTTAACAAGTCAAACATTCTCCACATTGTTCACGCGTGTTGCACAAATAGTTGATCAACTCTACAACTAACTTTTCACTTCAACGGTAGCCAGATAAGTAGGATAAACTTTATGAAACTTTTTAATACAAAACAAAAAGCAATTCATTTCAACTTGCCCCAGTTTTATTCTCAAGTACATTCGCAGATTGAACTGAAATAGCACAACCATGCGTAACGGGCAAAACACGGACGAAGAGCAACAGAACTAAATTTGGATTTAATGCGATCAAGTGTACGAGAGTCTATTCCAAGACCACCAAACATTAAATGAATCCATGGCTTTATAAAATGTGACAGACCAAGCATAGCAAAAATATGAGTCACTACACTCACCAACGCTTGAATGCATAAAAATGACCCTTTCATTGTGGCCTCATATGTGCATGATTACCTTTATCATGACAGTAAGTGGCTCCATTGATCCTCCATGTTAATTTAGGCGCCATCTCTAACCTGCTAAATGACAGTTGACATTGTAATTCCAATAGCTGCCATTCACTGTCATAGAAAACAGATGATTGCACCATCGACTGACCAATTTCAGCTCCAAACAAGATATAGATTTCCCTGGTGGACATTTAAAAGAAAACATGTCCCCGCGCTCAGTAATATAGAGCTGTCATAGCACGAGTTAGCGGTTAAAGAACACCACATGCGAGCGACGTGATGGGCAGTGGCAACAGCAGTCGCACGTCATGGGGACAATAGCAACGGGGAATAACACACTACGTTTAGCCGACACGCACGGCAGGAAAACTGGAGAACTTTCCAAGGCCGATTTAAATGTGATTTTTCAAAATGCGTGTGAACCCGGGAACTTCGATTGCGTTGGCTTTATTGGAATCTCAAACATCCCAATAATACATGTGGAGGAGTTGTGTTGTCCGTAGTTGCATTCCAGCTGCATGTAAAAGTGCGGTCACGTCACACTGGGAGCAGACTGGGGCCGTATCCACATGCAGACAAGGCGTTTCCAAAATGGCTTGCAATTAGCAGCGATTCGGAATGTACAACTTGGATGTAAAATCTACAGAAGAGAGTCGAGGAGAGCGGACTTATGCTTCAGATTTCACTGGAGTAATGTAGTGACAAAGCTTCAGAACAGACCAACTCTGTGATGGATTTTTTTATTTATTTCTCCGTGACACTCGTAGCTTTTGGTGCAGTGGAGGAGCGAGGATTCTGCAGCAATCATCGTATAAAGGTCAGTAAGTATATGCAGAATAGAGTCCTGAAATGTCTGCTCCATGTGGATGACGCGCGCTTTAGATCTTTGCAGACGCATCTGAGCTCTGCTGTGTGTGGACAGGACTTGGGCGAGACGTTCGACTGCATGTGGCCAAAAACAGCCAGGACCATATTAAACATATGTGTGGATGTGTACTCACTCATTACAGATCAGTAGAGATGACAAACTAGGATCCCTCCACTGTGGACAAGCACGTGTTGTTCCGCTATGTTAAATTGAAAGTAAAAACAACTGGAGCTTCAATGTGTTTATTTGCACTGCAGAGATCAAATGATGTGTGAGTTACATATTTTCTCAGCTTAAATCAGATGTCGCTTATCTATGTTTGCTAAAAGTGTGGTTATATGTCCTGGATGATTTTTTATTAGCAATTATAGCTACAAAAGTGTGACTCAAATACTAAATAACTAGACTAGAACGTCTCTCAACCCCTGTTAAATGGTTTCTGTGACCTGCTGTAGAGTTTGGTTGTTTAACGCACTTAGACCTTTCTGTGCAAACATAGTAACTGAATTATTCAAGTTCAAAGGTGTTCTTTCTTTTGATATACAATTTGGGGTTTTAGAGGGGTTTGGTTTTCTCTGGAGGATCAAACATGGCGATGATTCAAAGGCTTCTGACCTTTCTCACACCTCCTTGTCGACAGTGGGCTTCTGATTTATCATCCAACGCAATTCCATTTAGCACTTGTTCTAATTGATCTTTGACCCCTTGTCCTGCGTGTAATCACTCACCAAGGCTGTGTCCACATGGAAAGGACTCGGTACATTTGTATCTATTTGACAAGAGCTGTACCGTAAGATTGGCTCTAGGGCTTTTAATTGAAGCAGATTATTTGAAGGTTTCAAAGGTAGTTATTGGGCCAATGTACATAACATCCGGAAGTCATTATTAATCTGAAAGTACTGGTCTGAGGAGCTAGAATTGCTACTGCTCTAAAGTGATGGGAGCTAGATTAGTCCTAACCTTAGGGAGACGATTTCCCCTGAAATAAAGCAGATCTTTCTGCTCCGTAGACTATCCTTCAATGTGAATGACAGAGACTTGTTGATCAAAATCTATAAATCCTATATTCGTCCCGACTTTGAATATGCTTCTTTTTCTTGATCATCACTCTCATCCATTCAAATGAAACTCCTGGAAAAGCTGCAGAGACATGCTATACGTATCATTTTGGAATACAGCTATATAAAAACCTTAAATACTAGTCTATGCAGTTTTGTCACTCACAGATAGGAGACTTTTCTCTCTTGCCTGTTATGGATGCAAATTGCTTCACTGTACATTGCCAAGAGCCTGTGTTTAGTTTAGCCTCACTGTTTGTACATCCAGTACATATTTACAAAAGCAAAGGCTGGAACTGCCTGGACTCTCATACTCGACCTCACACACTTTTGACCGCTCACTTATTATTTTTTTAATTATACTATTCAATCTGATCCCACAACTGTGGAATTCAGCATCAATTGACGTCTTCAAATCCTCACTTTGGTGCATCATTGGAAAACCAATATATGAACTGCTGCATTTATAACAAGCTTTTGTCAATTACTTTGCAGGTCACGACATTTAAATAAAGATGATTTTTTGTTTTTAATCAGCCTGGTCCTTGTTTACTTGCTAGACTAGTTTCGGTTTGTTCTATTGTTCTCAGCCTGCTTCTACCTCACAGTTGTTAAGTACCTGATGAGCATTTACTGGCTTTGTGGTTTAGACCAATGTTTGAGGAGACTGTTGTAAACAGAAGGTTAACTGTAAATGAGCCCTTTATTTAACCATCAAATCTTCACCTCACTTTGTGTCCAAATGAGTGGTTTGTAGGTGGATGACCAAATGTAAACCCAAATTCTCGTGCCATGTGTGTTTAGTTTCTCCAATGTAGTGCTCCTTGTATCCTTCTTTGACTTCTTTGATTTTGTTGTTAACAACTTTTCCTTGGGATGTGTCCAGTGTACTTGGTTCATAAAAAGATTTTCCATCAAAAGATAGATTGATAAAGTTACCCTGCTTGTAGTTGTGTCCTTACATAAATGGCCTTCAGTGCCTGTGTACCCTGATAGTTGAAGAATGGCATAAAGCACTTAGAGCCTATGACGGTAGAAAGCGTGCTGAACATGTGCCTCTAGTGGTCAAGTGGATAGCACATATGCCTACCGTGTGGGGCAACGTTGTTTCTTACAATTCCGCTCTCGACACTATGCTGCATGTCATTCCCCAGTCTCATTCCCATTTCATGCTGCACTGAATAAAGCCTATGGCCTTTATCCTTTAAAGAATAGAAGAATAAAACTGAGAATGCTGAATGTTACAATTTAACAATGTCACCTTTCTATAGCGCTTTTCTTCTTTCAAAGCACTCAAAGCACTTAACATCAAGGAACCACTCACCCATTCATACAAACATTCATACACCAGTTTACAATGGAATCAAGGCAAGTCAAAGTACAAAAGTGTGGAGAAGAGTCTGCCATGTTCTTGTCTCTATGGAGATGCTATTGCTTTGCCTTGAATGTTCCACGTATGGCATTAAATGTATCTTGATGGATAGAAGCAGATGATGCCACCTAGCACGAGTTACGAGTCAGATCTGTGGATAGGCAACCTCAAATGATTTTAAGTTATTTTTTCAGCAATACAAAAACTTGAATATACAAGATTGTCACGTTTAATGCCAATTGTGGAACACACCAAGCAAATCAGTAACATTTCCATGGAGGCAAGCAGATAGTGAACTCACCTCCAGAAAAGTCACTTCATTGCACCTTTTAATATGGAAAAAATGTTAATAGCGTAATGTGGTTAATTGGTAGAATTGTGGTGCAACCCTCAAAATATATTAATAGCATACTATTGCATTTAGCATTTAATAGTATTATAAACTGCTTTAAGTTTTGTTATTTTAAAAAGGATGACCAACGCACAAAAAAGCTTCTTCTACTGCACACACAAGCCATGACTCCCACCATTTTCTTCAGTTATTTGCATAATTGATTTACTTTCTCAAACAGACTCACGAGGACACTATTTCTATCAGCGAGGGCACAGTTCTAGGCTCTACATGCACTTCAGACAGCGCGGATCAGAGCAAGAAGCGCAGCCTTGATGTTCAAGGGACAGAGTCAAGGAGGAGCTGATGTCCATCTCACTTAGGTGCCGTGGCCGACATACCAAATACACCCTCTTATTAGCATGTGCTGCAGCCCTTAGAGATCCTGCGGTTGACGTTACTGTCCCGGCATGCACCGCCAACCTCCGCACCGGCACGGATGGCGGCGGGGAATTCACATTGCAACTAACTGCGTCGACTGTTATTAACAAACTTTATCCGACTTTCAGTGATTGTGGATTATTTTTGCGCACCAGGATGTGCAATTGATCAATGCCAGAGCAGTTTACAGCATTTACAAAGCTCCAGATGGCAAGAGAACTAAACGAACCAGTAGTTAGTCAAGCCTCACCATAATTAAGTTAAAATGTATGTCTGCATTAATTAGTGATTTAACCATCATCTCATAACGATTCAAAATCTTTATTAAGGCAGTGTATTTGCGATTCTGTTAATTATGAATCTATTAATTAAGTGTGTGTGTGAGAGAGAGAGAGAGAGCAGTTTGAAGAGAAAAATGATCACAAACACTTTTCAAAAACACTGCCTAATTGACAGTAAAAAAAAAAATCACAAACCAAAATTCAACCAATGATTTTCCGCTTTGTATTACATTGAGTGAACGAGCGTCTGTCATGAACAAAATGTCATGTACAACATTAGCTGTTGAGTGCGTTTTCACTATTTTGTCATTTGTCATGTGTACAGAGTTTTATAACAAAAGTGCATTTCTCACAAACATCTGCAGGGACAGAGGGTGGGAAGTGAATCAGATGTCTAGATATAGAAAATGTTGCAGATTTAGGGCGGGATCTACATGATCCCATGGGCTTTTTTCGACAGGACAGTGCAGCGTGAAAGGGGAATGAGACTGGGGAATGACTTGCAGCAAATTGTTGAGAGCCATATTTGAACTCCCAAAGCAGCTAGATGCACCACATATGTGCGATCCATTTGTCCACGAGTGGCACAAGGTCGCTAATGTTTAATCTGATTCGTTTTTAAGAAGTCTTATTATTTATTTATTATTTATTATTTATGATAAACTCGAAAAGCAAAATTTCATACTAGTCATGAACGCTATATCTTCCCTGCCGTAATCTCGTCCCCATCAAATTTAGTCACGTGAGCTCTAATGGCGATATCTGAGGGAATTCAGACTAATTATGCGGCCTGGTATTGAGCGATTACATTTTCATCGGATGCAGTGCACGTGGGTCGAAAGATCAAGTGAACTAATGGATGACCTAATCATGGAGGATTGGCTGTATTGATCGAGATGTGGTCCCGTGCTCATTGTATCTCGTGAGTCTGCAGGCGGACACCATCCCTCAGCGCCTCAAACCTACATATTCTCCAAGCCTCACTCAGATTACACTAATTTAGCTCCCCAGCTTGCCTGCTCCCTCGGGGGTTAAACGCATTATCCTGGTGGAATTACAATCTTGCTGAGTCGCAGTTTAGAAGTCTTCCAAAGGGTTCTTATAATTCACTGTAACAGGTTTTTATCAATGTTCTTCGTTTTTTTGCGACGGATTTTCCCCGATACAGCAGCGCCCCGTCGTACCTCTGTGTATATAAATTGTCTTAATCCTCATTGATATACAGAGTGTTGAAAATGTTGTCATGCTTGCAGATGCAATTTTGCGCGCAAGCAAAATTATGACTTGGTGCTGGGTGACACTGACTGCCAGCACAGCACAGACAGTCATTCTTCAAGGACAATCTTGTGCATCTGTGTGAATAATCAATGTTACTGAAGGTTTATCATGGTATCGGGCATCTCTCAAACATACAGAGCTGGTAGTATCAGTACAGTGGAGTGCACCTTGTTTTTCCCGGAGATTAAGATATGCTATGGCGTGTCAGAATAGAAAGTTTGTAACCTATTCTACTTGTACTTGAAGAAACCTAGCTGGAATTTTCTGTGAAACATTCACTTTTGAGTTAAATTGATAATTAAACAATAAGAACATAAGAGAAGCTTTGATGAATCCCAATGATCAGCTGCAGTACATTTTTCCATTAAAAAGACCCAAACCTGATCATTAATGATTAGACATGACTGAATCTTGATCTTGTTTGAAATGAGATTAATTGCTAGTTAGTACTGCAGACATACTGCAACAAACTTTCTGGTTCAATTGTTGGACTATGTGGCTCCACTGACTCAAAAATCCTTTCCTTTAAAGAAGAAATATTGTACATTTGTATCATTATTGGCCTTTAAACATGCTCTTTAGTACCTTTACTACAACCCCTCATGTTTTAGAATTTAAAATAATGTGACTACTAAAAACACATTGTTTTCTCTCAGTCAGGCAATCCTCAAGTGATAATTTATGGACTTAAAAACAGCATTGGAGATCTTGGAGTTCTACCTATGACATCACAAATCTGGGAAATTTGAATGTGTTTTCTGAGACTGAAAAGGAGAGGACTTACTAAACAGAGGTCATCAAGCTAGCATGTATGAAGCTAAATACAAGTCCAGGGAACAATGTTAAAAGTTTAAGTTTAAAAAAATATATATATATAATATATCATATATATATATATATATATTAATACCACTCTATATATATATATATCGTCTTTGGCCCACAGAAACAAAGAGAAATTGTTAACTGTCACCTCCAGAGTCTCGCTCTAAAACCTACACATCAAGTTAGAAATCTGGGGGTAATAATGGACTCAGATTTTAATTTTAACAGCCACGTCAGATCAATCACATCAGCAGCTTTTTACCATCTAAAAAACATTGCCAAAATCAAAAGTATAGTGTCTAAACCAGACCTGGAGAGACTTATCCATGCGTTTTGTCTCTTGTAGATTAGACTACTGTAACGGCCTGCTCACTGGCCTCTCCAAACGAGCTGTAAAACAGCTGCAGTACATCCAGAACGCTGCTGCTCGGGTCCTGACTAGAACCAGGAAGTACGATCACATTAGTCCTGTGCTCAGGTCTCTGCACTGGCTCCCTGTGGCTCAGAGAATAGACTTCAAAGCAGCTCTGCTTGTATACAAGTCTCTCCATGGCCTAGCACCAAAGTACATCTCGGACATGTTAGTGCCATATGAACCATCTCGGACTCTGAGGACCTCAGGGACCGGCCTCCTGCTGGTGCCAGAGTCAGGACTAAACATGGGAATGTGCGTTTCAGTTTTATGCAGCTAAAATCTGGAACAGTCTTCCTGAGGATGTGAGACAGGCCTCTACTCTGGCAATGTTCAAAATCTAAACTAAAAACTGTTTTGTTTGGCTGTACATATGACTGAAATGCTTTTCTTTGCACTCTTCTCTTTTATGTCTTGAACTAAGATTGTGATTTCTGCCATGTCTTTGTGATTTTAATGCATTTTTTCCTGTTGTGTGAAGCACTTTGAATTGCCTTGTGTATGAATTGTGCTCTACAAATAAACTTTGCCTTGCCTTGCCTATATATATATATATATATATATATATATATATATATATATATATATATATATATATATATATATATATATATATATATATATATATATATATATATATATATATATATATATATATATATAAAAGGAGGCAACACACAACAGAACAGTGATGCACAGTGGCTTTGTGGCTCCGAAAGAGGACCATAGCAAACCTCCCGGAACAGAATCCAGTTACCATCACAGTGGCAATCTTCCAAGAAAGAGTCTCAGGTATTAACAACTTGACAGCACCAGGCTAGGACATGATTCACGCCTACTGGCTAAAGAAACTCACAGCACAAACTCACAGTGCCTGGCAGCACAAATGAACCAATTGCTAAGGGATGGGACACACCCTGAATGGATAAGCATACGATCCTGATCCTGAAGGATCCCTCCAAAGGTACAGCCCCATCCAACTATCGGCCAGTAACCTGTCTCTCCACAACATGGAAGCTTGTGTCAAGCATTGTTGCAGCTAAAATAAGTGGGCATATGAATCAATACACGAACAAAGCCCAGAAGGGCATCATCAAAGACACCAGAGGAGCCAGTCATCCAAGACTGTAGAACCCAACACAATGAACTAGTGCACACACATGGATCACTGAATGGAGATGTACAACTTCAACAGTCGACTTCATAGGAAACTCAATGCGGCTGTGGAAAGTCACCCTTGAGGCCAATGGTAAGCCACTTGCACAAGTTTCCATCAGATGTGGCATCAAGGAGACGCTCTGTCCCCACTGTTGTTCTGCTTAGGTCTGAACCTCAGCCAAATAATCCACAAGATATGGCTATGGATACAGACTCAGGAATGGGGCCATGATCAGTCACCTCCTCTACATGGATGACATCAAGCTGTATGCTGAAAGTGACCGAGACATCAACTTACTGAATCACATAACCAGGATCTACACGCGGCAACAGCCAAATACCTACAACGAGTAAGGCAAGTCTTAAGAAGCTAGCTCAATGGCAAGAACAAGTCCCGGGCAATAAACAGCTACGCCCTGCCAGTGATCAGGTACCCTGCTAATAAAGTGGCGAAAGGAAGAGATACAGACAACCGATATTAAGACACAGAAGCACCTCATCATTGACGGAGGGTTCCACCCCATATCCAGCGCCCTGAGACTGTACACTAGCCGTAAGTAAGGAGGCCGTGGACAAGCGAGCATGAAAGCCACTATCCAGGATGAAAAATCTAAGATCCACAAGTACATCAAGGACAAGGCCCCAACAGATGGCGTGCCCAGTGAATGTCTCAGGCAATGGAGAACAGAGGAAGAGGTGCTGGAGAAGGGACCATCATGGGAGGACAAGCCCCTACATGGGATGTACCACTGGACCATAATGGAAGTGGCTGATATCAAGAAAGCAGAGCAATAGAGGCCCAGACCTACCACACTAGACAAGACAATCCAGCACATAACTGCAGGGTGTAAGATGCTGGCAGGGAAAGCATACATGGAGCGCCAAGTGGCCGGCATGGTGTGCAGCAGGGGTGCCCACACTTTTTCAGCGTGCAAGCTACTTTTAGATTCGGCCCGAAGATCTACCTAGAGATTTATATTACTTTTTATACATACTTTATATATATATATATATATATATATATATATATATATATATATATATATATATATATATGTGTGTCTCATTGTACTCTCCATCAAATCGTCTGTAATTTCTTGTTAATTCTATCCGACACACGGACACTCTAGACCAGTGTGTCAGTGTGTCAGATAGAAATTAAAGAAATTAAAGTCCTGTGTGAGTAATTGCTGTGGTGAAAAAGGAGCTGAGTCGAAAGGCAAAGCTTTTGATTTACCATCAATCCACTTTCCTACCCAGACCTATGGTCATGAGCTTGGAGTTATGACCTGAAGGATGAGATAGTGGATTCAAGCAGTCGAAATGAGTTTCCGCCGCAGGGTGGCTGTATGCTCCCTCAGAGATAGGGTGAGGAGTGCAGTCACATGGGAGGAGCTCGGAGTAGAGCTACTACTCCTCCTCGCCGAGAGGAGCCAGCTGAGGTGGCTCAGACATCTGTTCCAGATGCCTTCTGAACACCTTGCTGGGGAGGTGTTCTGGGCATGACACACTGGATGGACTATGTCCCATGTCATGCGCTCTGGTGCACAAGTCCGCCAGACCAATAAGCAGGAACACGCCCTTAAATAGTATAGTGCAGTTGAGTAGTAGCACTCTTCAAGAAGTTTCTTTCGGTAGAGTTTGCACATTCTCCTTGTGTCAATTTTCTGTTGGTGCTCAGTCTTCCGATTTCTTTAAAACTGCTCATGCACAATGACAAAAAACTTTTTCCAAGCCTGTAAGTACCTTTTTTGCTATGATGCGCTATGGATACATGTTTAAATGTATTTTTAAATGAAACAACATCTTGACAGGTGTCTCGACGTCTGTATTGCGAGTGTCGTTGGTGCGACAAAGCGTGCAGTGTATCTTTTAAACAGAATGGGTGAATAGTTGAGATGGGGAACAGATAACAAAGAAGTCCTGGGGTCATTCGCAGCCATTTCCCCGCAGTTCGCACAGAGGAGACAGACAGACATGTTCTTTCAGGAGGGCTCGTGTGGAGTCAGACAGGCCCTGATTCGAATCCTAATGACGGGGCCGCGCTTGTGTGTGTGTGTGGGTCTGCAGCAGAGGGGTTGTGTCAGCTCATACTCAAATCTGCACCTGCAAAACTCCCACAAAAAGAAGTGAGGCTGTCAGATTACATTGTATTTGTACAACACACAGCAGCCACACTTAAATGTGCAGTAGATTGAGCCTTTTTACTTGCAAAAATTGGTTTTATTCATAACGTGCTTAATGTGCTTAGATTACTGTAGAATACTTCTTTAATAAAGTTAGTCATGTTTTGTGGTTGAAACCAGTTTAATCGTTTAATCGAACAGTGCAAGGTTCACATAAAGTGCTCCACATACTTTGTTTTTCTAGCTAAACAAAATTGTAATTGTTCTTACTGACCCCTAGTTTCCTTGGATTTGTAACAACAAATTGTTTACACTAATATTCAGGGGAGGGTTTGATAAGAGGAATTGACAATGCCATTGATATTGAGCGTCTTGTTCCCGTCCCTAATCATAAGCATGTTTTTAATTAAACTACAGCATTATAGAATGGTTATAAGCAACAACAGCAAAAAGTTGCATATCAAACACCTTTTGAACTGTGCATTATTTGGTGCTTTTTGATGTAAGTGTTCCCAAAAGGTTCCAGTCCGCTCCATTGGCTTTCTCCACTGCAACTGCTATCTGTATGTTCTCAAATACAGGAAGTAATCATCTTTACCAGTTTTACCAGGTGTTGGTTGAAAATGATAAAGTTCTCACAATTTGACTCAGATAAGCTCTTCTGAATCTTCAGCAGCCCAACAAGGACATGCAATACATATAATGCAAGTGAAGTGCCGTCATTATGGAACTCAAACGCATATGATTATATAATTGAAGACCATTGAAGAACATTATGCATCAGCATGTGTCCGCGTCCAATACCATCTTTTGTGCGCAACTCAGCACGGGCTGAATCAAAGTGAATGGATTTTTCTCACAATTAGGAAGAATGGACTTCCATTGCCTTGACCTTTCCCTTTCCACAGCGTTAAGTTGAGCACATTTCTTTTTTAAGAGCATATTGCCTTTAGACCATTCAGGAGGGAAACATTTGTGCTTATGGAATGGGAGCTATTTCTGCATATTGGAATATGTTATGGTTTCAAAATGACTTTCAGTGCATTTGACCTGTTGTATAACTTGTGCCTTTGGCTAACATATCAGGTGAAAGAAAATAAAATTCTGCAAACTGTCTCTTACATTCACCTACTTATCCATCTCATTCATTCATTCAATCAATCATTCACTGTCAATTAATGTCAATTTACTATTTTAACTGTCCACGTCTGTTTTGAATATCAAATTACCTGCTTCTTAAAAAAGGGTTGTTGTGAATTTTTTCATTGGGTTTACCCTGTATAAATAAAAATAAAATGAATAGTTATTTGATGTTTATTTGGTTCAAACTCTTTAAACTGTTACTCTACCGAGACAGTCGCAGATCTTCTGTTTCAACTTTTATTATAACGAAGAAAAACTGAAATGAGACTTCAGAACTGGATTTAGTCTCTGGCGCACTCTGAAACTCTCCACAGATGTTTCAATACCCTTTCCTCCAGCAAAACCGGTCTCTCATTGTACCTGTCACGAATCTGCAATGTCTACAAGTTTCCTAAGTTTTCTAAATCCATCCTTCTCAATCCTAGTTCTACCGAGGCGCCTTTTTGAAATGATAAAGATACATTTCCCTCTAAAGTTCTTTCAAGCACACAAGGGGAAACTGCCACCTTCCATATTAAACAAGCATTTAACCCAACTGCTCAAATCTGTATTCAGACCTTGGCGTCTCATTCCAAGTTTATTTGTGCTACCTCTAGACTGCGACTTTCAATTAGGATTTTTCCCCATGAAAGGTGGCAAATGTTCCGGGGTTTTGACAGCGAGCCTTGACTCCATATCACCTAGATGCTTTCCTTTCTGTTGCTCTGGGGAAGAAAAGGCGAACGGAACCGAAATAATGTCACCGTCGTGTTATGGTAGATACAATGAGGTTGAGGAAAGGCAGAAACGCACACGTCACAGAGGGAAAAGCACAAACAAGGCAATAATGTAAGGTGATGGACGGATGGGGGGAAAAAAGAAAAGGGGTTGGCGTCCCAAAATGTTCGAACGCTCCAATAGAAAACCTGAAAAAACCAACTGTTGCTGCCTGCTGCATTCCCTCCATGCCACTCATGGTTGCTTGGTTGGCAAAAGAGCTTGTTATACCCCCCATGTTTCATATCTTTCCATTTCTCCCCAACACCATAATCATCTGCATTCTGTTTGCTCCAACAAGCCCGTCCGCGTTTCCTGGCCACCGAGTAACAAGGCGACAAGCAGCGTATTCTCTTATTTGGCAGCGAGGAGGAGATGTAGAGGTGAAAACAAAAGCAAAAAAAAGAAAAAAACAGAAAACAGACAGGAAGAAAAGACAGCGACGCGCAGGTGGTGTGGGAATCAGATGTAGTCGTGTCGGCCCCCGCCACGGCACCAGCGTCCTGCCGAGGGAGACAAAAGAATATCCCGCTAAAGGAGACAGGGAGGAAATGAGCAGACAGCGTGGAGGTCATATTGATGCCTTGGAAGACGTAGAAAGTTCAAACTTGTGGCGAATTTTCTGGCGAGATACCACAATAAAGAATTTTAATCATGGATGGGCTGATAAGGTTTGTTTGTTTTTTGTACCGATATCCGGTATTTGGCTTGCTGCTGGTGCCGATGACCGATATTTGTCAGTGCCGATATTTTAGATTTAAAAAGACCCACAAATCTTGTTGAAGTTGAAGTGAAAAGTTCAGAAATAATTGCTCATCTATTCCCATTTTTACTAATCAAATATCAGCCATTTTTCCCCCCGATACCAATATTAAAAACAAAACAAAATAACGTTTGATATCAGCCAATACTGGAACCGATATATTGCCCAAGTCTAATTTTAAAAATCTTTTAAAATTACAGACGGAAGAAAGAAATATATATCTGAAGGAGAGATGCAAAGATATTCAAATAATTTAGTAATAATTTTAATGTACACATGTAATTCATTAATCAATTAATTATTATTGATTAATTATTAAAGAAAATATACGACAACAATTACAACAACAGAAAAAATAAACTGGACTAAATGGGACACTTTGTATGCTTTAACCTTGCTTCTCTGGATGCACTAATAATAATCTCAAATAATACACACTCTGTTTTTTCTCTGGTCCCACCCTGTCTGTATTTTAATTTCAATTTGAATCATATCAACTTTTTTATGAATCACTGGATTTCAATACACCCAAAGTGCTTTACAGTATGTCATTCATTCACTCCATAACATGACACTGCATTGAGCCTCAGAAACATTCCTGGATTTGTATTTCGCTTCATTCACACGCATTTCTTCCATCAAATTGCGTTCATTTCATCTGCATTCTTACGTTGGCGTGCTCGGGGGCAAGCTAGTTGTTCACAGATGACCTCCCACTCACAGATATAGCACTGTAAGTAATGTATGCATTCAGTTGACACTTTATTTTTAGTTCTAAAACATGAGATGCCAAAGCAGAGGTACTCCAGAGCATGCTTGAAAGACAGTGATAGAAATCATGCGCAATGTGTCCTTTCACATAAAGCTTTTGTCACTTTCTGTTGGAAGAGTGATCGAAGCCTTTTTCTCAAGTCAGACAAGTACAATTTATTTTAAGTTACGCTCTTTGAGTAAATGCAAGTACTACCAACCTCTGTATACTTGTAGCACTTCAGCCACTTTAAAAACAAAAGTCATGTTCAATGGCTTCTGGTGTAAAGAGCTTAATCCAATCTAAGCTGATAATAATGGACCGAATCACCCAACAAGTGACACAAGGGAATACACAAGGCTCAGTGGGCACATAATGAATTCTGCAGACAAACTCAGAGGAGCAGAACAGGTCCTCTTCCTCTTCAGGCATATTTCAAACATTTCTCATTAAGTTCCAGGAGTATCTTTTGCACCCATTAGCTTTTTCTCAGTCTTTAATGTGAACGGGCCGGTAAGAACCAAAGACACTCGCTGAGTCAGTGAGAGGAGGCAAACGGAACAAAATACATTACTAATCATTTTCTACTTCTTGAACAGAAAAGGTGAAAATAGCAGGCAATTCTTTTCACAGGAAAGTTTGTGCTGAAGTTATTAATCTGGGAAATCATGAGCGCGTATTTGTCACCTAAGGAATTGCTTTGTTGAAGAGATTGTATACACCAAGGTGCAAATATTATAATGTGGATACAAAACAAGTAAACTAGCAAGTGGAAGGATATTTGCGTATTATTTGACAAACATCTATAGTTTTTTCAGACAGTATTTGTACTAGTTTGATGGCAATAACCTGTCTTGTAGTTTTGGAGGCTGCAGGTATTCTTGGACTTTGAGCATTGGGGTAATTTCATATTTTGTGCTGAATACAATTATTTCTAAGCTTGACGCAATCTACATTCTTTTGCCGTTGCCTTGAAGAGGGCAGGTCTCATGGGAAATATAGGACAAATATTGAAGTCAAATGGGGAGACAGGTCTGGGGATCTGCTGTAGAGGATGACCAACACAGACAGCACACACACGAGAATCCATATTCCACCTGAACGACCCCGCGCACCACCCAAAGGAGCCCACGTACCACCTAAGAGCTCGCATAACACTTGAAAGAGCTCGCGTTATACCTGAAGGAGCTCGAGTAACACCTGAAAGAGCTCGCGTAACACCTGAAGGAGCTCACGTAATACCCGAAAGAGCTCGCGTAACACCCGAAAGAGCTCGCGTAACACCCGAAAGAGCTCGCGTAACACCCGAAAGAGCTCGCGTAACACCCGAAAGAGCTCGCGTAACACCTGAAAGAGCTTGCGTAACACCTGAAAGAGCTCGCGTAACACCTGAAAGAGCTTCACGTAATACCTGAAGGAGCTCGAGTAACACCTGAAAGAGCTCACGTAATACCTGAAGGAGCTCGAGTAACACCTGAAAGAGCTCACGTAATACCTGAAGGAGCTCGAGTAACACCTGAAAGAGCTCACGTAAACCTGAATGAGGCTCGAGTAACACCTGAAAGAGCTCGCGTAACACCTGAAGAGCTCGCGTCACACCTGAAGAGAGTACCAGTTTGATGCAGCTCGAGTAACACCTGAAAGAGCTCACGTAATACCTGAAGAGAGCTCGAGTAACACCTGAAAGAGCTCGCGTAACACCTGAAGGAGCTCGCGTAATACCTGCAGAGCTCGAGGTAACACCCGAAAGAGCTCACGTAATACCCGAAAGAGCTCGCGTAACACCCGAAAGAGCTCACGTAACACCCGAAAGAGCTCACGTAATACCCGAAAGAGCTCGCGTAACACCCGAAAGAGCTCGCGTAACACCCGAAAGAGCTCGCGTAACACCCGAAAGAGCTCACGTAATACCCGAAAGAGCTCGCGTAACACCCGAAAGAGCTCGCGTAATACCCGAAAGAGCTCGCGAAACCCGAAAGCTCGCGTAAACACCGAAAGAGCTCGCGTAACACCCGAAAGAGCTCACGTAATACCCGAAAGAGCTCGCGTAACACCTGAAAGAGCTCGCGTAACACCTGAAAGAGCTTGCGTAACACCCGAAAGAGCTCACGTAATACCCGAAAGAGCTCGCGTAACACCTGAAAGAGCTCGCGCTAACACCTGAAAGAGCTCGCGTAACACCTGAAAGAGCTCACGTAATACCTGAAGGAGCTCGAGTAACACCTGAAAGAGCTCGCATAACACCTGAAAGCGCTCGCGTAACACCTGAAGGAGTTCACGTAATACCTGAAGGAGCTCGAGTAACACCCGAAAGAGCTCACGTAATACCTGAAGAAGCTCGCGTAACACCCGAAAGAGCTCACGTAATACCTGAAGGAGCTCGAGTAACACCCGAAAAGAGCTCACGTAATACCTGAAGGAGCTCGAGTAACACCTGAAAGAGCGTCACGTAAACCTGAAGGAGCTCGAGTAACGTAACACCTGAAAGAGCTCACGTAATACCTGAAGGAGCTCGAGTAACACCCGAAAGAGCTCACGTAATACCTGAAGGAGCTCGAGTAACACCCGAAAGAGCTCAGTAATACCTAGGAGCTCGAGTAACCTGAAAGAGCTCGCGTAACACCTGAAGGAGCTCGCGTAACACCTGAAGGAGCTTGCGTAACACCCGAAAGAGCTCGCGTAATACCTGAAGGAGCTCGAGTAACACCTGAAAGAGCTCGCATAACACCTGAAAGAGCTCGCGTAACACCTGAAGAAGCTCGCGTAACACCCGAAAGAGCTCACGTAATACCTGAAGGAGCTCGCGTAACACCCGAAAGAGCTCACGTAATACCTGAAGGAGCTCGAGTAACACCTGAAAGAGCTCGCGTAACACCTGAAGGAGCTCGCGTAACACCTGAAGGAGCTCGCGTAACACCTGAAAGAGCTCGCGTAACCCCTGAAAGAGCTCGCGTAACACCTGAAGGAGCTCGAGTAACACCTGAAAGAGCTCGCGTAACACCTGAAAGAGCTCACGTAATACCTGAAGGAGCTCGAGTAACACCCAAAAGAGCTCACGTAATACCTGAAGGAGCTCGAGTAACACCCGAAAGAGCTCGAGTAACACCTGAAAGAGCTCGCGTAACACCTGAACAACTTCGCCTATCACCTGAACAGGCTTGCGTAATACCTGAAGGAGCTTGCATAACACCCGAACGACCTCACGTAAAACCTAAAGGAGCTCCTGTACCACCTGAACGACCTTGTTTACCATCTGAAGTGGCTCGCTTAACACCTGAAAGAGCTTGCGTGTGTGTGACAGACACACACACAGTAGAATCCACTTCAACGACCTCGCACACCACCCAAAGGAGCCCATGTATCACCTGAAATAGCTCGCGTAACACCTGAAAGAGCTCGAGTAACACCTGAAGGAGCTCGCATTCCACCCGAGGTACCACATGTCCTACCCAAAAAACGACACAAGTCGAATGACCAAGTTTACCATCCGAAGGGCCTCTCATACCAGCTGATGGCGCTCAGGTGCCACATACATTCATCGCAGTTTGAAAAAAACTGACACAGAAAAACAAAATAACTTCAATTTATTAAAATGAAACTCTTTAATCAATACATGACTACATTTTCTCTGTCGTTGTGCTGTTTGTCAAGGAAATGAATAAGAGTGAACGACTCTGCTATATTCTACATAAACACCATTGTCAAACTTTTTCCCTGACTTTTTAAAAATGGTGTAGAATGTACTTAGCAGGGTGCTTTTGCTGGAGCAGTGCAGTGGTGTGACTCACCCAAGCAGATGCCATGTTCTGCCTGTGTGCAGTGTGTGCTGACAGCAGAAGGGATAAGGAATGCAATTTGTCATAAGAGTTTGTTAAAACAAAACTCTCCTGCATGAATCACACTCTGGATAGGCCCTTGTCCTGTAGTTTTCCAAAGAAACCAGAAGTGAAGGTGAGAAGTTTGGTGCTCATGCCACAACTTTATGACACTAGCTTTTCATATAGTTAATACACTTCTTTTGGACACCTTTGCAATTGTATTTTGTACATTTGTCTTCGACTTCTATGAATGTATATATGAAACTTTTTCATTCCCTGCACATTCAGTTCCGCAGAAAACACGATGCCCTCTTCTGGCAACTCTGTGTGAGGTATTTTGAAATGACAAATTAGCAGCATAGTAATTGTCACCATGATGCAAAGAGAGTATTTCAATAAAGATGGCAGTTAAAGTGCACTTCACTAAGCTCCAGATAAGTTTTGGAGCTGAAAACAATGTTATAGCATGTTTAAATGTCTCTTGCACAATCCTTTGATACCATAAACAGTTTTTTCCTTGTTTTGCATAATGCCGTCCATGAACACCTCTGTCAACTCCGTCATCCTTTGCTGACGAATCTAATCCTTGACTTTCTGCATTAGACAAAATATAGCAAAATGCTGTCCCTGAGTATTGCAAAAAATCCTGCCTGGGGAACAACTCTTACCTTTAGCCGAACCCAATTTACTTGAATTGCCTGACACCCAAATTTGACTTGAACACGATGCAGTCCATTGTTGCACCTTAAATGTCAGAAAGACGATTTTCCCCATGCCTTCATGCTAGGAGGAAGCTAGCCACTCTCTCCTTAAATTCCAGTCGGATTAGTAGCCAAGCCCACAGATCAGTGCGACTGACATTTGCCAGTTGGTTTCCTTGCTGCAGCTGACCACAGCAGTTGGCCGCAACCTTTTCAGTTCCTCGAGGCACCGCTGGTGTCTTTATTCTCTAGGACATGTCACTGAACATCGCATCTCTCGTCTTCTTTTGTCCCTAAAGTGAAGGTCAACTCAGGCGTCAGCTGTTTTCTTTTTGTATAATAATGCATCCTCAAAACTTCCACAAGCTGCAAAGTCGTCTTTGCTAATTCAACTTTTGGAATAGTAAAATTTCCCTCTGGCTGGTTTGTTTACGAAAATTCCAATTAATATAACCCTTTCTCTGGTTTAAAAAGGCAAACTCATTAATCGGCTTCAAATATCAGTAGCTGTATTGGAAATGGTGAAAATGTCATTTGTGATTTGTCATTATGAGATTCTATGCACAAAGATGAAAGAAAATAGGCCTGATGATGTACAGTGATTAAATCCATTGTGCGGAAAATTGAGGCAATCAGAAATTTTGATTAAACAATGGAGCTTTTCATCAATAGACGTCTTTCTATAAGCAATAGCCACAGTATTGTAGAAAAAGATTCACTTCTACAACTGACTTTTTCTACAATGGAACACTCCTGGACGAATGAGGGATTACACCGACAATAGCTAGAGTAGTAACGTTTGCACACATCAAGCGTGCAATAAATAACCCTGTAAAGCCTACTATTGCACAATTACAACATCATTTTTAACAATTCTATTAAAATATATATATTCAAATATTCACAATAGAAATATATATATTTTTGTTGAATCACGTTTACATAGTTAATGGCTCTTGATGTTTGTCCTCACACTTTTATGTGATAAAAGAAGGGTCTATGGGTCCAATCATGCCAACTCTACCTGTTAACTTTGCGTTGAGCAAAATGAAAATTCTTTTCATATTTAGTTTTTTATGTTTATTACAATGTCTGGAACACATACATATGTTTTTACTCGGAAAAACAATCATCAAATTTAATTTCAAGCTTGTTATGTCCACGTTTACAAACTGGATCTAGAGTGTGCCTGTTACACGTTGCATAAGGGCACTGCACTTCTCAAATGGTCACTAATTGGAAATCAGAAGCATTGCTGTAGAAAATGTGTTAGATGATTCACTCCTACATGTGCTTTTCTGCATGTCCCTCACTGAAAATGTCTTGCAAGTATGAGTGTTGCTGGCTTGGTTTTACAGCGGAGTGAACTGGAATTGTTCATTAGCAAGGACCACGCAACTACAAAGATGTGCAAATAATATTTATTGACGTGAGATGGACGATGGTAATCCATGGCAGGAGAAGAGACTCAGGGTGGGGGCTCCGTCTCTGCGATCTGCCCAACCTCAGTTAACATATTCACTCCATTTAGTACAATGTCTCTACTGTTTGCACTGATTGATTTTTTGAATGCATGAAAATTTGTATATGTTGAATAGACTAGTACTGATATTACTCCCATAGGACAGTGTTATTTCATTTGATTTGTTTTAGTTCATTTAAGTTTAGTGAATTGTCCACGATTGCCATGTCCAAAGAATATTTCAAGACGAATATTTCCACAAGGCATTATTGAAGAAGTTGTGAATTTTTAGCAGGATTTTCCAAGATACCTTTTGTGTTTTCATGCCTCTATTGACAGAACCGTAAAGAGATGACAGAAAGTCATAAGGGACGCAGTAGGAAGAGCTGTTGATGCCTTGTGAATATTTCTTTCTGTCTTAAAAGTACACTGTGTAGCTTTCCGTTATGCAGACTCTTTTTCAGTTCTTGGCTTTGCTTAATTTGGTGTCAATGTGATCCAATTTGAGTTTGACAATAGTTAGAGTTTTATTAATCACAAAGGAAAGCAAACATTATACTTGGCTATTGTTCACACGTAGCTTTTAATCAAATTCAGATTTAAATACAAATGGCAAATGGTCTCACTTAAATATCTTTTCTACCTTCAGGAGGTGCACATTTGACCTGATTTGACACCACACACACATTCATATAGCGATGCAGGCGAGGTGGGTTAAGTGTCATGCCCAAGGGTACAACAGCAGTATGAGCTGGAATTGCACCACCGACCTGTGGGCCGGGAGATCTGACCACTCTGCCAACGATGTTTATGTAGAGAGCGGGATTCGAACCGCAGACCTTCAGATCAGAGGACAAGCACATATTGAGCTATTGTCAACCTAACAAAAATCATCAAAGTCATAAGATCAAAGCATTGCGACCTAGGGCACTGCCTGGAGAGCTAAAAAAAAATAGCTAATGTCCCCCCCTCTCGGCTTACTCACGGCAAATAAAATGTAAAAACATTTTCAATTCTAAACGGTTTTGTAGAGCTACTATTTTTATTTTTTTTGCCAAGGCTTGTACTAGAATTGGTGGAATGCTCTCTACACAGAATCTAATGCATGTACCAATTTCTCCTCCGACCTAATTTCTCCTTGTTCTTGCACTTGGACCACTTTGATTTCTCATGTGAGGGGGGACAAAACCTCACTGGAAATGAGCAAAAGTTTTCCGGAAGAAAAAAATAAAAAAAACAACCGGAGTGGCAGCCGTTGATTGAACCGATGTTTCCAGTGTCTCCAAGCGCCGTAAGGCCTTTTCCGGGACGGTCCCCCTGGGGTTCGATTGCGACCAGTCCTTTTGACAAGACCCCCCCTCAGGTCCGGTGCAGCTGCCAGAGAAAAGGAGGCGAAGGGTTCAGAGCTGCTGACAGGAGTGTGATGTGGTCGCCCGCCTTCCGTCACAACCTTCATTTCCTGATGTGGAGCCATTGATTCCCTGCCCGGGTGACATTAGCGACACTCTTTTAATCTGTTGCAAAGAGCTCAACCCGCGGTGCACGTCTCCCGAGGATGAGAACAAACTGTCGCCCAAATGGAGACGATCAAGTCTTTTTTTTTTTTTTCTTCCTCGCAGCTGTGTGAAGGAAAGACCCAGGGACGCCGACATGCCGACACCAGGAGGTTGTTTGAAGGCATTCTCAGGGGCAGAGAATTCCCGACAAGGATTATTTAAAAGCTAAGGCAGTTAATGGTGGAACTATATCTCAGTTTTTACTATGGTATATTTCTCTTTGTTACATCAGTCTTCATTTTGAGTTGGCCTCACTTGCTAAGGTGGTGTGAAAAGACTCTAATTGGTATATAGAGGTAGATGACATTTTTTCATTTATGTTCTACTGTATTATCCTTTCAGAAGTCACCACAATCTGGGGTCTGCAGTTATTGAACTGGGCCCACGTTTTTCATTTTGAATTTCCTCTGTTTATCCGTGCAGCTTTCAAAAGGAGACACTTTTCCATGTATCACTAAAGCTGAATATTGACACATATTGTATTGCTTATACAATAGCACGACAGATATTATATTTACACCACAAACTTTAACTTGTGAGTGACTTTCAATTAAAATAATATTAACAGCAGGGCTTTAAAAAAAATATTTCGGAAATAAGCAAATGTATGACTGTCCCAGGGTATCCGCTGTCCTTCTCTGCAAGGAAAAAACATAAAAACAATGGGGAAAAGAGAAACCTCGAGAAGAACCACAGTGAAGTAGAGCTCCTACTCCCATGGATGGACAGGCTGTGAATGTGTCCAGGACTGACGCACTCCAACACCGACTTGCAAACTTCAACATGGTGGATAATTACGTAAAGAAAGGTCAGGGTGTTCTAGATCTTTTTCAACCCAAGCAACTGCCAACCAAGCGTTTCTGAAATGTGGACGAATTGCAGTTAGCAAAACGACACCAACATAATGGCTGACAAAAGACAAAAAAGGAACAGAAATGCCAGAGGGGAACTCAACCACGGATTGGCTGTCTGTAGAAATTTCACTCAACTTGACTCCAGAATGTGTCAAAGTTTTTAAAAGTTATTAAGTTTTGCTTTAAATTGAGCTTTAATGATCTAAATCCACACCAACATTATGTGGTTTGCATAGAAAAGGACTAAAAAGGTTGCGTTCACATTCTCAAATTTGATGACATCATAATCTTGGATGGTAGGCAAGAGTCTATATATGCAAAATAGAAATCATTGAACCTCATTATTATTTGTTTGGATTTGGCGCCACAAACCTTCCAAACATCACACAATTACATCTACATCTTTGGCGTTAAATAATGACATCACTTTCCGAGGCTATTGTAACCAAATCATTTCACTTTTGTCCATTGTTACTGACAGAGAAGATGTCGAACTTTGTGTACGCTTTTGTATCATGTGGCTAGTCCCAGTAATGACTGAGATATGAACTATAAAAACAGGTCAACAAATCTGCAATCCGACAGTCAAACAGTGAATTCCATCACAGAATTCTGACCTGCACAAGCGCCTATCATCGAAGAAGTAGTTCTGTTTGAATCAAACTTCTCTGCAAAGTTGGAGTTATTAAGGAAGAAGCTGTGAGGATGAAGTTGTGGATGTACAGTATCGTCTCTCTACAGGATTCTCTTGGAGCTGAATATGAAAGGCGGTGCACCGGTGAGAGGAGAGGCGTTGTTGTCAAAAGACTGACATATTATTTCAGGAGGCAAGACCGCGAGGGTGTACAAGGCTGCAATTGGTGAGCGAAATTAAAGGTCATTTTGAGAAAGTGGAAATTAATGTGAGCTATCAATTCCAGCCTTTAAAAAATGTGACATATTTCAAGCTGACACGTTTTAATTAGGCCATCAATACTAAGGCAACGGTGGCTAATGGCGCAGAAGACACGACCGGGATAAGTTGCCTTTGCTTTAACTGTTGTGGACACATTTTAATGGCTGTATTGACAGAGAACAGACCCGTTAGTCAGCCTGGCGCACATTTACACTGTGGGTAAATTGAATGCTTTCAGTGAACTCCAG
Organism: Chaenogobius annularis; assembly: GCA_015082035.1. Classification (NCBI taxonomy): domain Eukaryota; kingdom Metazoa; phylum Chordata; class Actinopteri; order Gobiiformes; family Gobiidae; genus Chaenogobius; species Chaenogobius annularis. The sequence goes on along the minus strand of BJKM01000196.1, from coordinate 444,750 downwards.
TAAACTGATACTGCAGGACATCAATCTGTGCAAGTCCTTTTACAGGAGACACTACTCACACAACGCCAGTGTTTCAGCGATACTCTCACAATTTATTTGACAGCTTTTCTGGTAAACATTGAAACGGCAGCAGACGTGACGGATTATTTCACTTTGTAATAATGTCAAATTATTACTTTGTCAGAGCACAGAAGTCCAAGAGGAGCTGGGAAGGTTGTTGGTGGGAAATCCCTTCATTCAGTGAGTGTACTGTAAACACGTCTTTGATTGTAGTATCATTGTCAGGTTTGAATACTTAAAAAATTTAAATAAAAAATACATAATTGATCTGATGAAAACTACCTGTGCAAGTGTGCAATGGATTTAATTTATTTAATTTTTGTTTTTGTGGCACCCTGGACATATTTGCTATGAAAAGACACCCCCCCAACAACTTGTAACAGGGTAACATTTTTTTATATGTTGGTTGCTTTGTGTGTGGCACTCACGTTTGTTTACCTGTGGATAATTGTTCACTTCCTGATGTAATGCTACATTACGCCAGTAGGTGTCAGTAACGGCACAGCACACGGAGACTGACTGCCCTGCTTTACGCAGAAGTAGCGCAGTTCCGTCAGAAGCTGTGTACAGCAAGTAAAGTTGAACAATTATTCACCGAAACGGTTTTATCTGTGTTCACAGGTGAGTTAGTGCACAAGCGTCATATAGTTCATAAGTTAAGGAGTAAATTCCGGTGTAAGGAAGTGTTTGGTTCGGCAGGACTAGATTTGATGATTGTTTTGTTTACTAAAATGTTAGCTAGCTTAAGTGCTATCTACAGTTAGCTTCTCCCGCACAGATGGCGTAGGGTAAAGGTACTTAAGCAATACTGCTATTAATGAATGTGACACTACTTGTAATGTCAAAACCTAGTTCAATGGTACCAAATAAGTAGAATAATATGTGTGTTCCAAGTTAAAGGTTATTTTCATGAAACTGTTTTTCTTTTGTAAGATAAATGTAACAGTTGTTTTTTTTATATTTGTGACAGCACACGGAGACTGACTGCCCTGCTTTACGCAGAAGTAGCGCAGTTCCGTCAGAAGCTGTGTACAGCAAGTAAAGTTGAACAATTATTCACCGAAACGGTTTTATCTGTGTTCACAGAAATAAAAGGTGAACCTGTTGCACACGAGTTGTTGCCTCTCTCATCACGTGTGTTACATAATCTTGGCGAGCCAGCCAGGAGGCTAAAACAAGCATCTTGAGGCAGCCTCCGTACCAGACGAACCTAGACGTAATTCCAGAATCAAGATGGATAAACTTCTGGACGAGATCATCACAGCACTGTGGTCCCTCGGAACATCAGAGCTCATCCAAGTGTGTCATCATCTAAAGTGCAGTGAACCAGCGGGTGAAGGGTTCAAAGGACAGACCCGCCGGGCCCTGATGAAGGTGGTTGAGAGTACACTGGGTGAAGTTGAAGAGGGTGAAGATTCCCAGGTGTTCCAGCAGTTTATCAGTGATCTCCAGATCTTTGTTCAGTCACTAGAAGAACATGAGCCACCTAAAACAGAAAATGCTGCCATAGAGAGACTCAAACAAGAATATGCACAACTTCAGCAAGTACAGGCAGATGAACGTCGCATTCTGGAGGAAAAGATAGGAGCTTTGGGGGCCAAACTGAGCAACATCACCGTAAGCAGTGAAAAAGAAATGATTCCACATGTGACACTCAGAGCACCTGAAGTCACATTAAAGAGAGACTTTAAAATATGGGGTCAAATAGGGGAAGCAGGGCAGAAAGAAAAACTCTCTTTCACCAGTTTAACTAATCAGATTGAGTCAGGCCTCAAGAAGGGTTACTCTGAGAGTGAAATCATTGAGGCTGTCATAAAAGCTGTCTGCCCTGGGCTGCACCTCAGAGATCTGCTGGAAGTGAAGCGTGACCTCACACTCCCCACACTCAAAATCATACTTAGAGGCCACTACAAAGTTGACTCCTCATCTGATCTGTTGCACAGGCTCATGAACATTTCCCAAGACCCCAAAGAGTCGGCTCAAGCATTCCTCTTTAGGGCAATAGAGTTGAGAGAGAAACTGCTCTGCAAGTCTGGGGAAGAAGATGAGGGGGAGCAGTTCAGTCCAAACCTGATCCAGCGCAAGTTCCTGCGGTCACTCGAGACAGGTTTGTTGAGTGAAGCAGTAAAGTTCCAATTAAAACCATACCTGAGCCATACAAGCGTTGCCGATGAGGTTTTAATTGAGAGGATAAATGAGGCAGCTAGTCTTGAAACTGAGCGACAAAACAAACTTAAGAGACACATACCAGTCAAACCAGCCAGAGTCAGTGAAATACAAGCAGAGGTGCAATCCAGCACCAACCACATAGACACTGACAATGACATGGACACACAAGAAGTGAGACAGGAGAAAGGGGGTGATAAAGGGAATAAAAAGAAAGAGTCACAAAACAGGGGCCAGATCCAGAGACTGTTAAGCTTATTGAAGGCCTCAAAGCAGATGTGCAGGAGATCAAGAGACTATATATACCGAGGCAGGGGCAGCAACATCAAGCCGCCCTCCCCCCAGAGCTAAAGGCTGCCAAGGCTGTAAAGAGGCTGGGACTGGTGACACGTGCCGACATTGCTTCCGGTGTGGACAAGAAGGCCATCTCTCCCGCGGTTGTAGACAAGGCAGACAGTCACAGGGAAACGGGAGGGGGTTGCTGCACAGGGACCAGCAGTAGCCCAGTCACCTTTCGGGTCCCATATCAACATTGCACCCCTACAGGCCCACCCTGTATGTCCCCCACGGTCTGACAGCTATATTCCCTCACAGCGCCAAACCAAGCTCATCAGTCTCATCGGACGAAGATGTGTTGTCCAATGTCACCTCGACAACGTGCCAGTGGAAGCATTATGGGACACTGGGGCTCAGGCAAGTCTAATAAATGATGGATGGAGAAAGAAATATCTACCTCACAGCACGCTGAGACCTCTGGCCGAGCTTCTGTCTGAACCACTGGTGGCAGTAGCAGCAAATGGTAGTGAAATACCATATATAGGCTGGATAGAGACTGAATTTTACCTGGACTGTGATACTCACCCCACAAAGACATTATATGTTCCTGTTTTAGTGACTAATGATCTCAATGTTGCAGAACAGCCCATTGTCGGGTTCAATGTAATAGAAGAAGTAGTTGGCAAGTGGGGCAAAGGACATTTGAAAACAAAGTGTATACAGAAGATCAGTCAGACATTCTCAGTGTCAGTAAAAACAGCTAAGTCGATGGTTAAGTTGATGCAGCCACCTAGTGACAACCATAGTATTGGGACAGTTCACACAGGGAAGAAAGAGATACGCCTGCCTGCAGCCCAAATAAGCACCACCTATGTCCGAGCACATGTGGGAGCCCAGTATGCAGGCCATAGTCTTCTGTTTGTTCCAGATGAACTGTCACAGCTACCTGACGGCATGGTGATACAAGAAGGACTGGTTACTGTCACAGAGGGAAGGTCAGTATACATTCCCATCTCCATTGCTAATGCCAACAAGCAAGATCTTACTTTGTCTTCTCGTACCATCCTGGGTCACTTAGAAGAAATAAAAGCAGCGTATCCAGTCATGGTCCAAAATCCTGAAAAGGAGCCTGATAAACCCGGGAGTGATCCAGGTGTCCAAGTTCAGGTTAATGAGGTCAACAGTAACACCCAGTCCCACAACAAGCCACTTCAGTGGGATCCTCCAGTTAAACTTGACCATCTGAGTGGTGACCAGCAGAATGTGGTGAGGCAGCTACTACGAGATGAGTGTCATGCTTTTGCATTTGATGACCAAGATGTGGGATGTATCCCATCTTTAAACATGCACATCACACTCCATGACACTAACCCGGTGAAAAAGACGTATATTTCCGTACCAAAGCCCCTGCACCAAGAGGTGAAAGATTATCTCCAAGACCTGCTAAACCGAGGGTGGATTTCTGAGTCGAGGTCATCATACTCATCGCCTATCGTCTGTGTAAGGAAAAAGTCAGGTGAACTGAGACTGTGCTGTGACTACAGAGAACTGAACAGGAAATCGGTACCAGACAGGCACCCCATTCCAAGAATTCAGGACATGTTGGACTCTTTGCATGGCAGCTCCTGGTTCTCGGTGCTCGATCAGGGCAAAGCCTATCATCAGGGGTTCTTGGACCAGGAGAGCCGCCCCCTGACAGCTTTCATTACTCCCTGGGGCCTGTATCAGTGGAACCGCATACCGTTTGGCCTCAGTTCAGCTCCAGCAGAGTTCCAAAGGAGCATGGAGGACTGTTTAAAGGGACTGCGTGATGTCATCTGTCAGCCCTATTTAGACGACAATCTAGTGCACTCTTCATCATTTGAGACTCACGTACAACATCTTCGAGATGTGCTGCAGAGGTACAAAAAACATGGTGTTAAACTCACTCCGCACAAGTGTGATGTTTTTAAGAGGCAGGTCCGGTTCCTGGGTCGTATGGTGTCGGAGCAGGGCTACACAATGGATCCGGCTGAAATTGCCCCAGTCCAGTCGCTCAAAGCGAAACCACCAACTACAGTAGGAGAGCTAAGCAGAGTCTTGGGTTTCTTGTCATATTACCGCTCGTACATCCCAAACTTCTCCAAGATCGCTAAGCCACTGTACCAACTCCTCACCCTGCCTACAGACCAGCCACACCACCTGTCACCGCCCCCTGCATACAAGACAAAGACTAAAAAGGTTAGTGCAAAACACAAAGGGCGACCACCCCCTGGCACACCCATAACATGGACAGAAAGCCACCAAGAGACTTTCAACAGGCTCATAGACTGTTTATCAGAGCCGCCCATTTTAGGGTACCCAGATTTTGCACAGCCCTTTATACTTCACTGCGACGCCTCACAAGAAGGCTTAGGAGCAGTATTGTACCAACATCAAGCAGGCAAACTGAGAGTAATAGCCTATGGTTCACGTACACTAACACCCCCAGAAAAGAATTACCATACGCATTCTGGAAAGCTTGAATTTCTAGCTTTAAAGTGGGCAATATGTGAACGCTTCCGTGACTACCTCTTTTATGTCCCTCATTTTGTTGTTTACACGGACAATAACCCCTTAACATACATTCTCACAACAGCAAAACTAAATGCCACTGGTCATCGCTGGGTAGGGGAACTAGCTGACTTCAACTTCACAATAAGATACAGACCTGGCAAGAGGAACGGCGATGCAGATGGCCTGTCCAGATTACCGCTTGACATTAAGCAGTACATGTCCCAGTGCACAGCTGAAGTGAAACAAGATGTAATAAAAGCAGCAGCTGACAATGTGTGTTTGCAGAAAAACAATTCTGGCCCAGAGAGTTATGTCATCAGTGAAATCGCCATTGATCTGGTCCAAGACATAGCCCCACCACCAAACACGTCCCTCTCGCCCTCAGAAAATTAGGGCAAGTCAAGAACAAGACTCCGTAATTGGCCCAGTCCTGCAGTACAAAAACAGTAAGTACTTGCCCAAGGGCCAAGCACTTAAAAAAAGAGTCACCTGATGTGAAAATTCTCCTAAGACAGTGGAACAAACTACATGTGAATAAGGATGGGGTCCTCTACAGGCAAGTCAATGGTAGAAATCAGCTTCTCCTCCCAAAGGAACATCATGACCTCATCTTTGGAGAGCTGCACGAAGACATGGGACACTTGGGGGTAGAAAGAACTTTAGGGTTAATACGAGACAGATTCTACTGGCCAAGGATGCAAAAAGATGTTGAACACTTTGTGATGCACGCTTGTGAATGTTTGAAAAAAAAAACGTCCCAATAGAACCAACAGGGCACCACTCACATCAATTATCACAACTTACCCCTTTGAACTGGTGTCAATTGACTTTTTGCACTTAGAGACATGCAAGCATGGGTACGAATACATCCTTGTGGTAATGGATCATTTTACGCGTTTTGCACAAGCGTACGCCACAAAAAAACAAATCAGCTAAGACAGTGGTGGACAAGATCTTTAACCATTTTGCTCTAAAGTTTGGCTTTCCAGTGAGAATCCATCACGACATGGGTCGAGAATTTGAAAATCAACTGTTCTCCCAGCTCCAAACAGTTTTGGTGTGTTCGTAACTCTCATACCACACCGTACCATCCACAGGGAAACGGGCAGTAGTAGAGCGTTTCAACAGGACCTTGCTCTCCATGCTGAGGACCCTCACAGATGAGGAAAAAGCTGACTGGAAAAGATCACTGGCAAAGGTAGTGCACGCCTATAATTGCACTAAAAGCGAAGCCACAGGGTTCTCTCCATATTTCCTGCTTTTTGGCCGCACCCCCAGGCTCCCTGTCGACATCCTGTTCAAACCTACCAACCCAAGCACAAACAAGTCAGCTACGAGAGAGTACGTGCAAAAGTGGCAGTTGCAAATGAGAGAAGCCTATCAGATTGCATCGAAAACAGCACAGAAAGAAGCGTCCAGGAGCAAACATTACCATGACCAAAAGACGCATGGTGTGCAGCTGTATCCGGGCAACAGGGTCCTCCTGCGCAACCTTAAAGAGAGAGGGGGTCCTGGTAAGCTCCGTTCATACTGGGAAGATGCTGTGTATGTGATAGTTTCCCCAGAAAAGCCCTGACATGCCCGTTTACGAGATAACACCAGAACAGGGAGGTAAAAGTCGCACAGTACACAGAAACCTGCTCCTTTCCATGTGACTGTTTACCACTAGAAAGACCTGTCAACAAAGAGCTGAACAAACAGAAACAGTAACAAAAAGAAGAAAGAATAACAGCCGGAGAAAGAGATAAGAAGACAACAAGAGACATTGCAAGAGAACACAGAATCAGACAGTGATGATGAAGTTGCTCTTGTGTGGAGATCTCCTCGCCTGCAGAGCCGTAAGGACAGCAGAGCTCAGGTGCACGTTCCTGAGCCTGAGCTGGAGCAGCAGCCTGAAGGTGCCGGAAGAGGAGGACCCTCATCACCCTGATGACCACGCCAGCACACCAGTAGAAGACGGTCTGGAGGCAGCAAATGCTGAGACACATCAGGAGCAGCTCATCGACCATCCTTCTGGTGAAGAGGTGAGGGACGGAGACTCTGATGCCGAGCCGAGGTCGACATCCCCACCACGCGTCTACCCACACAGAGAGAGACGGCAACCCAGGGTCCTCTCCTATGACCAGCTTGGACAGCCAACTACAAGAACAATGGGTATGGACCACATCGAGGTGAGTGTCCCACCCACATGTTCTCAGAGACTATGGAGACCATGGGCGTCTGACTCCTTGCAAGCTGCTTATTAAGACTGGTTTAATGACATTAAAGACTGTGACTTGCAATAGGTTAAGAATAAGTGCAATCAGAGACTAAGTTGAGTATACTGTACATGTCACAAGTGTCTACATTTGAACATTGAGATGGTTATGGTAAAACAGACAAAAGAAGACGTTGGCCGGTTTTGTGTCTGGTTACAAAGGTAGTAGACGGAAATGTTTCACTTTTGTGTGAATTTGTTCATCTAACTTGGGAAGAAAATGTGTGTTTACTCCTATACATACTTTAGTATTCAGACGTCAACTAAAGCTGACTTAATACTACAAAAGTGATGCTAGTGGTATAGGTAACCGTTATACTCAAGGGACACTGTTTTGGATATGTGTGTAATTAGAAAAAAAGAAAAAAAAAGGGTTGCACTATTTTTTTCTTTTTCTTTAGTAAGCAGGGGAGGGTGTGGCACCCTGGACATATTTGCTATGAAAAGACACCCCCCAACAACTTGTAACAGGGTAACATTTTTTTATATGTTGGTTGCTTTGTGTGTGGCACTCACGTTTGTTTACCTGTGGATAATTGTTCACTTCCTGATGTAATGCTACATTACGCCAGTAGGTGTCAGTAACGGCACAGCACACGGAGACTGACTGCCCTGCTTTACGCAGAAGTAGCGCAGTTCCGTCAGAAGCTGTGTACAGCAAGTAAAGTTGAACAATTATTCACCGAAACGGTTTTATCTGTGTTCACAGGTGAGTTAGTGCACAAGCGTCATATAGTTCATAAGTTAAGGAGTAAATTCCGGTGTAAGGAAGTGTTTTGGTTCGGCAGGACTAGATTTGATGATTGTTTTGTTTACTAAAATGTTAGCTAGCTTAAGTGCTATCTACAGTTAGCTTCTCCCGCACAGATGGCGTAGGGTAAAGGTACTTAAGCAATACTGCTATTAATGAATGTGACACTACTTGTAATGTCAAAACCTAGTTCAATGGTACCAAATAAGTAGAATAATATGTGTGTTCCAAGTTAAAGGTTATTTTCATGAAACTGTTTTTCTTTTGTAAGATAAATGTAACAGTTGTGTTTTTTTTATATTTGTGACAGCACACGGAGACTGACTGCCCTGCTTTACGCAGAAGTAGCGCAGTTCCGTCAGAAGCTGTGTACAGCAAGTAAAGTTGAACAATTATTCACCGAAACGGTTTTATCTGTGTTCACAGAAATAAAAGGTGAACCTGTTGCACACGAGTTGTTGCCTCTCTCATCACGTGTGTTACATTTTCATGTTTGAGGTTTAAATACTTAAAGTAAAGCATTATTGCCAAAGCCATTTAAAAAATAAATAAATAAATAAACATTGAAAGGTTCTATAGTCATTGTGAGTTCTATTAGAGTTGTTCAAGTCATTTAGTGAAACACATACAGTCATTTTGGAACAGAAAAAAAATTACTTACAATGTGTATGCTGAATTTGCCATTTGGCCATGATTTAGGCGGTTTAACGTATTTTCTATATTATTTTTTGTGTAGTTTAAATGTATATCAGATATGGATGCTTTTAAAATACCTATACAACTATACAGGGTCATCTATACTCACAATTTACTGTGAGAGTCATAATTCATGACATCCTCAGTGTTTGCAGTGGTTCCCATAACCTGAACAAACTTTTTAAGACAAAATGTTAAAAACTGATATTTTACTTTGAGACAGCCGAGGCACAACTTTTACAGGGACTACAATATGTTTCTAAAAACTTTTTTAAAATATTTTTTTGGCAGTAAACATCTTTCTGATTGCCCAAGGATGGATGAAATAACACCCACAGATGCAGCAAGGTTTGGAATAGAATGAGACAAACGGCCAAAAATGACTTATGAGGCCTTTGATTTAACATCATTTCACAGGCAAAATGGATGAAACACCCAAGAGCACAGCAATGTAGGAACTGGCAAACTTTTGGTTTAAAAGTACTTTACCACCCAAGCCTTTTTCAGTCCAGTTTCAGATTTGATTTCCAGCTGTTTTCATTGCAATTAAGAACGACTCAAATCCCATAAGAGTCTGGTATGTTCTTAAAAATGAGATTACAAACTTGCTTTTCCAAAAAAAACGCAGCTCCAGGAATGCCATTGTTGGATCACCTTCTTACCATGCGCCCATTCAGCTCTAAGCTTTGTACAAACTGAAAGAACAGTACACATTGCAGCTAGTTAAAAAAAATATTCCTGTTACAGCACTGCACTTTTACAGATGTTTCCGAGCCTGGCTGTCCTATCTCAAGCCCGTTTGCTCGTGTATTGTATTAAGCGTCGGCAGAAGGCTTTGGTCGTGCACGCGCTCCTGCACTGTACGTGATTCAATTATGTCTTTTCCCCCCCCCTCCACTATCACGTAAAGCTAAACAATCAGCCCCTGGCAGATTCTCTAAAACGAAGGACCTTCTTCATTAGCAACACACTCTTTAAACTGTTCCTGCTTTTATCCCCCTCCCCCTGCTCCGACTCTGCTCATCGAATAAATAAGATAAGGGAGAGCCGTGAACGCATCCATCATTCAAAGTGGAAAAGGGTAATTTAGCTTGGCCCTCCTGACAGCTTTACAACTTTGTACGCTATTCTATTTTAATTGGCAATCATGAATTAACTGAATGAGAGCCCCGTTCACTGGCAATGTCTCTCTCATTGCAGCTTTTAATTGGGTTGACTTGATGAGTTCCTGAGATAAAACCAGACAATATATTCCGGTGATTGGCAAGTCGTTTGTTGCCATATAATTAGGCGGCAGACAAATCAAGCACACGACTGTTTCCTGGTGGGCCCCGGTGTCACCCTTTCACCGCATCCATCTCGGCGCGCTGACGGATCGCTGGAGGACTGCTACGTGGGACATGATATGTAGCGCGGACGTGTCGCCATCTATCCGCTCCTCCTTACCGAAGATGTATGCCTGCCTTCAAAGCCAAGAGAATAGAGAGACGGAGTGACATGCTTTCTGCCAGACCACAGGGTTCCCCAAGTAAGACAAACTCTGAATGGAAGTCGGGGGGAGGTAGTCTATTTTTTGATTCCCTTTGTGGATTCTTGGCTGTTTAAATTTTGGCTTCAACAAAAAGGCGCCTTCCTCGGGAGACGTTTAAGACAGTGAAGGACTCGGAATAACACAGTTAAACAGACCGCGAGTGGCAAAGTACTTCACGGTGTATTTCATACTTTGGTTTAGTCGGTTTTGTTGGTGTTGCAGAAAGAAAGATGTACGGGGTCATTCTTGATGTTTGATTGCTTGCTTGATTCCTGGTTTTTAAAGGTGGACTGTGTAACTTTTTTTAAAGAAATATATATATTGTGCTTACAATATGAATACAATATAATACAATATAAGTAGACCATTGTTTCAAAATGTGTTCATTGTAAGTCGCTATATTTAAAACTGTTTAATAATTAATGGGTTCGAAGTGACATCATACACTCGTTGCTACTGCCATCTTGAGGACAAAAGTTGCATGTTGCACTGTGGGCTGTCTCTGTAGGTTTTCTCTTCTGTAACATCCCAAAAGACCACGTTTGTCAACAGACATGTTTTACTGTGGTCAGGAGGGACCAGTGGACTTACAGAAATCACTCCTGCCTGAGCACTGAGCTGCACAAAGTCCGTGCTCTTGAAATTAAATTACATTTACTTTTGTAATGCCCGAAATCACGACAGCGATTGCCTCGAAGGGCGACGGAACAGATTAAACAATATAGGGACTTGGCAGTGTCCCAGCATCCCGTGTCCTTAGACAAATGTCCCAAGCTCCCCTGTCCTTAGACCCTCCTTCTCGACAAAGAAAAACTACCGAACCTCTTTGGGAAAAAGTAGAAACCTCGACAAACCTCACAGTGAAGGGTGGGCAGGCGGACACGCTTCAAAAAAAAAAGTTTGAAATCTTTGAGGGCTGGTCCAGTGCAGGGGGCATTTGGACGGGGAAGCTTAGACCTTAATGTCCACGAAAGTTTGTTATGGCAAGTGACGTTGTCGTTGCTTTTAAGTGTCTTGCAGCTGTAGATAAGGTTTTCAGTTTCAATTGAATGTGCCGTTTTGCATGACTATCTAAGAGCGGAGATAGGCAACAGTTGGAGCGACGTCTTTTAAATGCCGGTGACGACAAATAAGTCACGTGACTGAAACCCATGGTGAGAAACAGGCCCATTGACTTCTACAGAACTGATGAACGCATTTTTATATTTACATTTTACTAAAAAAGATTAATACGACAGCTAGAACGTAAAATGGTAGGGAGAGAGCGAAGTAAATACATTATCTGAACTGATCAGGGCCAGGAGTCAAACCCACGATGCCGAGGTTGTGACCACTACATCGAGAGAAAGTATTACAGTACGGCAGAACTTTAATAAGCAGTAGATCTCTCGCTTCTACTCATCCTTCATCACACCAGCATTAGTACAATCAGTTCTTCCAATACAGTAACGGAAAAAACTCAACAACCGCATGCTAATTTTCTTATCTTCAACCGGACGTGTTTTATCCCTTTGTGATTTCGACTTTCCCTGAGGCCATTCAGACTCCGCCTACACTTGTACATATGAGGTCAACTATTCAAAGCTTTGCACCATTTGCTATCCTTTTTTAAAACAGAGCAAAAGGAATTAAACATTAATGGGTTGATGAATAAATATTTTGTGTCTCCAGGACTCAGCACTTTCTCCCATTCTTGCAGCGGTGCCTTAATTAGCTATTCCTCAAGCCTTTTGTAAATTAACACATCTCTTTCAATGTCCTTTGCCGTAATTATTTTTTCTCTCGCGCGCTTTCTTGCATTTTCTTCTCTTGGTCAAAATTAGTTAGGCGCTCATTTTATGCACAACACCGTGGGATGCATAATTATTCGACCTAGAGTCATGATTTTAACTTACAGTGCAATTTTTTCCTTTTCAGATGTAATTCAGACCGTTCGCTCCGGGCGAAAGGCGCACTTGGGATGTTTTTGTTCTTGCCAAATGATATGAGTCACTTAAGAATAATTCCACTTGTGATAAACCGTGTCTATGTATTGTATAGGCGTATTAAAAGTTTGGATTGTTACCAAGAAAAAACAAACAGTCAAATCTCATGCCCCCGAAGCAACTGTCGGCTATTACTATTGCTGGTATAGGTCTATGGCATCAAACTACTGAAGAATATCATCTGCACACCCCACATCAAAATCGGGACTAAACTGGGACTATGCCAAGAACTAAAACTGGAGGATTATACTAGTCTGCCAAACCAAGTCTACGCTAATCTTGTACACACCAGATTGATATGTGTGGCGCTCTTGATTTGAGTTCCACACATTTATCAATCTGGAAAGGCTCTCGCTGAAGTGACAAAAAGTACAGAACAAACTGAGAAATCAAAACTTGGTCCGATACATTGACTCACTGTAGATCCAGCACTGACAGCTTTCCTTCCACATTTTTTTTTTTTTTAAAAAAACAGGTCGACGTACCTGCCTGACCTGCCAGTCCCTTCTTCATTCTTTTTAAAAGCAGAAGGGTCTGGAATTGGACCAAAGAGGGGCATCCAAAAAGCTCTCTCATCTCCCATCTCCAACAAATTCTCGGAACATTCAAAACAAAATATATAACTTAATTTACCTTTTAGTTTAGTGCTCCGCTTGTCAACTCTGCAGAAATTCGCTCCGTTTCTCCGTCCTCTGTTATTTTCGATTGCCATTTCCCTGGTAAGCCATCACATTTGTTTAGACACGAACGCAGCATGCATTTCTCTGATTGGTTAATCCGCCTGTCAATTATGTTCTTTGGAAATTGGAGAGACAGGATATAATTCCATACCAAAATGTCACAGTATTTTCAAAGAGGGTTGTCAGGCAACCGACGTACGTCCATGTAGCACCGCCATGTTTGTTTGGATGCCGCCCCAAACCACAAAGCTGCCCTGTGATTGGTCCAATAATAAAATAATAATACTAAAACCAAATATATTGAAAAAGGAAAATACAATGTACTACTAAAAAAGTTTGAAAAGGAATTGACAAATATATTTTGTTAACTTGCAACTTTAGTTTACCAGATGGAAAATACAGTGGCTTTGTACAAATAACCACCACATATTACATGTTAGTGAAGTCGATTTCACAGTATGACAAAAACCCCTGGAGGTACACAAAACAAACTGCTGCAAACCACTTCACTTTAGTTCTGGGATAAATCCGCCCAAGATGACTTAAGACAAATGTTACCAACAGGCGTTCGGGGACAGAGGGAAGAACAGGTAGACGTATTGGATTTGGATGGAGAGCAGAGCCCCAGAGTGCAGTCTCCACATGCCCCTCGCTCTCCTCTCCACTCTCCTCCTCCTGCCAGTGTTTGTCCACCTCATTCGGTATCAATCGCATTTGGAATGAGACCGTTTTCAATTCCCGCAAGTCTCACCCTCGCTCCGACTTTTGACAACCGAGCATGAAAACACCTACTTGCCTGGACTTCACCTGAGCCTTATCAATAGGAATGGCAAAGCAAAAGTACGCTCAATAATAAATAAAGCAGACTTTTTTTGGAACGTTATCTTTTGCTCTTTGGTTGGGGAAATATTGAAAGAAACGTACGGCTTTTGAGAAGTCATTGTATACTTTTAAAAAGCCGATATACTGATTGAGACTAGATGATACTTGACAATTGGTCCATGGTGAATCTATATTTACTATGTTTATGTTGTATTGAATTATTTGTATTTTACTGGCTTTGCACCCAAGTACATGCCCAAGACAACAAAACAAAATTATCTCAACATAACTTAAATGACAATTCAATGTATGAATATTTACCATAGTAGACCCTTAGACACTGCCGCCCCCCCAAAAGAAAGTAGCTACAGAATAAAAGTTGAGAAAATTGTAGTATGTTTAATTGTAACAGTACTTTCTCTTCAATCTAAATATATTATTTTTCGCACCAGTGCCTCGAATAGTGCCACATCACAGCTGCCACGGCATGATAAATGTGACGTTTCGCCGTCAGAGGATCATAAATGTCAGGTCCTGCCATCACAGCGGAACGGCATGGCAGAAAGTCAATGGTGTAGAGGTGAGGGGGGGGGGGAGGAGGAACGGCCTGCATGGTGGAAGAGCCTGCTGGGAGGGATCAATGGCTCATCTAACACCCGCGCGCCGCACACCGATCCGGGCAGAGCTGAATCAGGCACTCCCCGCCTGGCAACGAGGGTGTCCAGCTGCTCGGGACAAGTGCGCACAGCCGGCACGAGCGCCCGCGCTGATTTGTTGATCTATTATCAGAATAGGTGATGACAAAAAGATGTAATAGACTGTTGAGCTCATTTAGTTATCTGGAGCACTATGAAATCGCGGAGTGTTGGTGGGGTTATATTAGGCACTGTTTTCTAGGGCTGCAATGATTAATGGAAAAAAGCTTCATTTATTATTTTTATTGCCTCGATGATTAGTTTAATTTACATATTTCATAAAAAAACATGTGAATCTGTGGTGCACGGAACGCACGGAACGACTTGTGGCGCTTTCGTTTCACACAGAGCTTGTTTCGCGACGACCTGTTGCAACTGAAGCTCAGCAGATTATTATTTTTTTTTATTTTTTGTGATTGACCTCATCACTTAATAATGGATTGACCATGTGCACGTCATGACCAATCATACTTTAGTCACGGGGATAAGTCACATCTGTGCGCCATCTAGAGGACATGTGCAGTGTGTGTGCGGCACAGGCAGAGGGCATGGCTTGAAGTGCAAGAATGTGATGTTGCTAGTAAACATTACAATATCTCCCATAAATAAAGGGGATTATATATATATATATATATATATATAGAGAGATGGAGATAGATAGATGGATTTAGATAGATAGATAGATAGCAGCATTTCTACAGTAAAGACTTGTAAAGGAAAAAAAAAAATTCTTTAAAAAAAAATTATGGAAATTATGTAGGTAAAATGTAATCCCTCATTTGTCCAGAAGGGTTCCATTGTAGAAAAAGACACAATTTACCTTCCACTTCTCAATTGTGTACGACTTTGTATTTCTCTTTCTTTTTTTCCATTTTAAACTGTATATAAAAAAAACAAAAAAGAATACAGAACTCTGACACAAAAAGAGGGGGCAAAAGGGACAGGTTAAAACTAAAAAAGTTATAGCACATGATTGTCAACATATAAATCCCATTTAGTCCCAAATGTATCAGATTTGTCCATGTTCGGATTAAGTCTGAATGTCCTTTTTTTCCATTTGTCTAATATCTGTTTCTACGTAAATCCAGTCTTTAATCGTAGGTGTGGTTTGTGTCATCCATTTCTTTGTGATGGCCTTTTTTTTCCTACACCCAAAAGTCCGTTCCAAAAGATATCCATTCATAGTGTCCACGGCAGGAGTTTTGAGGCCCAAATACACAAGTGGGACGGCCATTTCAAAAACAGTCTGCAGTGCCTTGTTAATTTCAGTCCAATATTTTTGAGCAACAGGACAGTCCCAAAACTCGTGATAATGGTTTGCCTCCTGGCTGCCTCCTTGTGAATAATGGGCACTTTGGCATGTTATAAAAAAACATGCGCACACAAACATAAAATCCTCAAAATGTTGCTGAAATTAAGCTGTCTGCAACCCATGAAGAAGTCACAGTCAGCACAGCAGCTCACAGGCTCTAATAGCAGTAAAATAACTAATGCCAGGGACAGACTGTCCTGTTTAATGAATCCATAACACTCCTTTACAAACAGCCTTTTACCAACAGCACACACGGGTGATCTCTGGTGCTGTTTTCTCTTTTCAGTACATACATGTAAATAAAGTCCACAGTACTGCTTTATTTTACAATTGTACACAGCAAGAGTGAGTCCTTGTGCTGTGGGGAGGAGAGGGGATTGTCAGTGCGGCAGCGGTCAACTCAAAAGCACAGAAATAAGCAGAGTTCTTCGCACATAAAGCAGATATTTTCACCACATGTGCACTATCTCAGGGGTTCCCAAACTTTTCAGGGTTTGTCAAAATCATGTTTTTATCTAAATCATGTTTTTATGAATGCAACTGAAATCGTCAGTAGTTTTTAGCCTGTGGTGTTTTCTAGAGCCTCGATCTGGTCTGAAGAAGAGCAGGGGAAAGGGCTTTAGGTGACGCTGGAGCGGGGGCGGAGCAGGGAAATTTAACGTCTGTGGGGGTCCTAATAATAAAGTGAGTAATGAGTTAAGCTGAGTTAATATTACATCTAAAACCAGTGATGGAGCGTAACTTTTGGAGATTTGTCCAAAAGTTAAACTAACATAAACAAAAGCCTCACCTTGCTTCTCTTAAAGATCGCAGACCTGGTTGTTCTGTCCCCAAAAGCGCTTCATTTAGTCCAAAAGGCAGAGTGGAAACTGATCCAAGCCCAGGTCAGTGAGGTCTGGAGGGTTAGACTTCACAGTTGTAATGTTGTGGGCAGAAGCACCGGAATGGCATCAAAGTCAGAGGGTGAATGCGTTCTTACTTGGCTTTACTTTTTTACTTCCAGAAAGAAACAATTGCTAAGTTCAAGTTAGTTTTTTTTTTTTCCATTTTTGAAAGTGTAGAAAGCATACATTCATGCCACTCTGAGAAAACCTTGACACTAGCTGACCATACATACACTGCAGCCATTTCCCTGCATTGGAGTTACGTGTGAGCTAAGTCTGCAATGAGACAAGCACAAAGCAAGTATTCTGCTCAGCTACAGTTGAAAGCCTGACCAGTTATTAGTGCCACATAGAGAAGCCGAGAGGAAATAAGCCCCTTGAAAGCTAACAAAATGTCCCTTTCATTTCACAGTCAACCGACCTGCAAATTCAAACTTCAACTCTATTAGAACTCTGTGAACTTCAAGACGGAGGCACTGCGCCGGTCACATGAGAATTCTAATTTGCCAAAAGAACAATATGATTTTTCTTATAATTCATGTCAGTCTGTGGAAGCAGGTGCACCATTTGTGTCGTGTCGGGGCTGGTATCAAAGCCAATGGGGCTGGCAAACAGAGCGAGCTAATGATGAAGGCAACATCTGCTGTTGGACTGAAGTGGTCAGTCTGCAGTGTGATCACATGTGGTGGACACAATCTCATTAAACCACTTGGAGAGTTCTGGTAATCCTTTAGTTTGGGGTTTGTGCAATACTAACTCTTATCATTCGGGCTGATTACTTAAAAAATGACGGACTTAAACCACCCCAAATGAAGAAGCAAGCTGTTTCTGAGCCATTTGTGTATAATTGGGTATAAATAAAAAGGCTAGTGATGGGCAATACCAGTGATGTTTGTTTCGATCCAATACTCTCAAGTTATCGATCCAATACCAGTGAGTTTTGTATAAAAATGCATTGAAACTCCTTTACTGTAAAACATTTAACCTTGACATCATTTTGCTTGCTTTAGCTGATCTAAAAACTGAATTTATGTGGAGTTAAATTAAAAAAATAATAAGAATTACTCTCTGCAGTTTTTGGAGAGAGTTCAATATCTTTTACATGAGAATCAATACTTTTCGATACCTCAGTTAGTACCGATATATTGATATTTATTGTGTCAGATTTAATTCAAGTCCACATGGTTAAAATAAGGAATCGACTTGGTATTCAGTAGTATTTTAGACAATAGACTCATATATAAATAATAGTACTTTCTTTATGTTGCCATGTAATAAAGTTCAAGATCACTCTAAAACTGTTCAAGAAAGGACTTTTTACCCCCTCTATTTATATTATTTGCATTTATTCATTTATTTTGTATCAGTACTTGAGTAATTAAGTCTAATCTGTTTTTGACTGATATACTTTTGACAACCCTACTCTGAAAATGTGATTGCTGGAATTCTGATTAAGTTCATGCCAGCAAATCAAGCAACAAAAAACATTTGAAGTAGTTAACTGAAAGCAATTTTCAAGCGCATCCTCAATGGGATTGCCAATCATCGATCAAGTAGAAGTGGGCCTTGTGAAAAGTGTCAAGCCTTTCTTTTCCTGTTACCAACTTGAGGGAGCATTAACAGTACTTTTAACACCGTAAACGACTCTTTTCTCTTTGTGGACATAAAGACAACCGACGAGAAACTCCAATCGAGTGCAAAAGTTTCTTATTCGCAAGCGCCCTATAGCGTATAATTTAAACTTCTTCCCAATGATATTTCCAAATATTGACCGTGTGAGATATGTTATAAACATGTCTGATGGCTCCAAACAGCTGTTCCTTTGCAGAGCACATTAATTTTGACAACCCTGTCTGCTTGCCGCTGTTTTTATCTCTGCAAAACTGGCTCAGCTCAGATCCACTGTGAAATAAAGCACTTTTCTCCCGTCCACGCTGCAGTAGTTTTGAAAATCACCTTCACCTCTCTGCGCTCTCACCCGTTACCTTGACTCACCGTGGGGGCTGTACAGTAGAAGAATATGCTACGGATTTGTCCAAAAGAATTCAAATTTCCCAACTGCCTGCATTTGTATTTGACCTTTCAGCGCCGCTCTTCAGTCATTCTTATCGCTTAATGTCTTTCGCTACAAGAATCATCTTTCAAAGACCAGATCGTAGGTTATATTTCTTCCTTCTGTCACCGCGGCTCAATCCCTCGGAGCTGTAACAAGTGAGTAAGGTTATATAGATACCGAGGGAGAGAAGATAGATCTGTGCTGGAAAAGGTTGGGTTTGAAACAATAGGGGGACATTTGTGGCATTTTAACTGTTGTAGACACGAGGAGAGGAGCATCCTGTTGCTTTCGCAATATGAAGGGCCCTTACAGACGTGCCCGGTCATCTCCTCTGGCAAAAAGTACAGTACAGACCCTTCCAGGAGTGACATGTTTAGAATTGTTGCACAAAGCCTGGTACTTATGTGGACATTCTATCTCATTCTTTCAATTTTGTCATTTATAGCATGCGCAAAGAAATTATTGTTGTTTATATGTTAGTTAAATCGCCATTCACTAACTAAGTTTACTTTTTAAAGCTGAACTACCCAACTTTTTTCCCGTAAAATAAGTACTTTTTTCGTCAAAGCAAAACTTTCTGACAAAAAATCAGACAAAACGGCTGCACACATGTCTTAATCTAATTTGAAAATATTTTATGGATTACAAACTTGGAAGAAAGACGTTTTGGGATGAGAACTGTGTGTGTCCTTTGCTTGTTAGCCGAACTCCAATTCCCTGTCTGAAAAAGCGGTTATACTAAAGATGTGCTAATGGGCAACAAAGCCATGCATGTGAATACCAGCGGTGTGCCAAAATGTTTGATAGATTTACATACCTACTTCCTCCTCCACGATTTGAAAATGTACGATTTGTATTTGCGATGCTTGACGAAATAAAACTATTATGTCATTATCAAACTGTTGTGTCCCGCTATGTTTTTGGTGCGTTACTGCTCAAAATAACGTTCGATTTCAGACCGTTTTATCACGTCGTTTTTAGCATTCATGCAAATGTCGGCGCAGATCCTCACGTCAAATAAGTCGAATAATCATACAAAAGTTTTATAACAAGGCTCTGGTGTTACTAACTTGTGGTCGAGTGGTTTTCAGTCACCTGGTTTTCCATAGTTTGTGATGTTTAGAGGCTAACGCTAACCCTCCTTGTGAAAATGCGTTAGCGCTAACAAGCCTTTCGAATGAAGGCGTTCCATTTACGAATACTGGAAGGTTATACATTCAATTGCTTCCATGCATCAAACTTAGGCCAGACGGGTGTAGTACCTTGCCGATATATGCCGTTGGTGGTTTGATCTCTCCTTCTGGCGTTTTGCACTGCTGTTGTGTCCTTGGGCATTGGCATGAGATCCAGAACACACACACTTCTTCTCTATTGCGAAGCTCGAGCCTGGTCACCGCTGCCGCACCTCGGGTCAAACTCAAACGGTACCGTGCTATTAGATCAATTTCTTTCTACAAACAAGTCTCATCAAACAAGGTCATCAACATTTGGGGACAAAAGCAAACTTCTCTCACCTCAGATTAACAGTGTTTCTCATTTTATAACAGCGTTTCTCATTCATTCTGTGAGGTTTTTCAGTCCCTGTGATATTCTTTTCCTTTGTTTTTTTCCTCATAATCAGCCACGTTTGTTTGGCTGCGGACTGACCATGCCTGTCTCTGATTGGCTAATCCATCTGTCAATCACGCCCATCTGAACTTGCAGAGAACAAATGATTACTGTTGGTGTTATAAGGTTATTGTATTGATCATAACATTATTAGTCTGGCAACTATTGACTTTAGATGTCTCTGTTGCAGGGAAAAGATTTTGAGTGTCTTGCCCAAGGATGCGATGTCAGTCACTGTATTATGATGAAAATAGTTGTAGTTAAAGTATTATTGTTTGTCTTTCTTTTGGTAAATAGTATGAGGAAAAGAATCCTTTGGTCTCAATTATTTAGTCGACTTTTCTTTTCCCCACCGTAATAGCTTCACCTAACGATAAATATATAACATATAGCATCCACAATTCCTCCACTTGCGCTCTTCCCTATAGACTTACAGAGCCTACCAGACTTCCTCAAAATGAGCCACTGATGCAAGCAAAATGTAAACTTGCAAGTCACACAGAGGCCAAAGATGAATAAGTAAAAGCTTACAAAAAAAGTTTTCCCCCTACCGAATAAAAGACCCGAATCTAGTCAGTCAACATTACACGAGTTCAGCTGGCCCTGCCCACACCATCCATCACTAAAATCAGCGATGGACAGCATCCCTGTTGTGGCCAAACCCGTTTGTCCCATCACATGTTGCTCTCTGAATCAGATTATTTACGTTAACAGACAGGAATTGATGCGATAATGGTACCTACAGTGCTAAAGTCTGAAGTTGACACAAACAAGCTATCCATCATTACAATGCAAATGCGTCACAGAGATAATGTCGCCATGTGTTGTCATGAATCAAAATATGTAAATTGGTTTTCGATGTAGAAATGTATCATATTTTATTAATGGTACCAAATGGCCTTGGCAAACAGTGAAAGTGGAGTCTAAAATTGAAAGAAAATGATTCTTAAGTAAAGTAGATACAAACTTTCAGGTGTAAAATGGCAGGATGTTGGTCCGCACAGATCAGTCGTAACATCTACAAACGTTCCGACAATCACATGAACCCGTTTTCACACCTTTCATCGATCATTTAAACTGAGCTACTGGAAACATTTTTGTAAGCTATTCCATGTCGAGGGTGCAGAATATTGAAATGTTACTTTACCAGTTTCTGTGTGGACACTTGGAACAGAAAGTAGCACTGACTCTTGAGATTGCAGAGAGAATACTGTCCATCTGTGTGTGTGTAGAGCTGGCTACTGTTAAAAGCACAGCGCAGTTTGGAAAAGTTAAAAGTACAGCTGAGTATGCCCGTTAGGTCCTATATGGAAAGTTTCAAATCGTGCCGCTCGGTGATTGAGGGGATAGCACGCACGCCTGGCTTGTGGGCAGGCCGCAGGGTTGCGAGTTCGACTCTGCCAATTTGCTGCATGTCCATCTCCGGTCTCGTCCCAATTTCATGCTGCACTGTCCTGTCCAATAAAGTCTACGGGCCAAAAAATCCCTTTAAAAAAAAAGAAAAATCATATACAAATCAATTTCACCATTTTCTTTTTTTAAATGATTATTCTTATTATTTTATGTATAAACAGTAATAATAGTTCTGAGTTTTGTCTTCAAGTGTTTCTAAAGACATGCTTTTATTTTCAATGAAAGGGCATCTACTATATTTTGAACCGTTAGTCCCTTCTCTCACTGTGATGTTAAAACCATGACAGAGAAACAACTGTCTGAGACACCTCTGATTGGATAAAACTGTCTGTCCCTGGCATTTGCTTCTTTACAGTTCTCATCAGACAAAATACCAATATCAAAATGAATACCCAATACCCGTCCGTCTCACCATTTTCTCGATGAGTTGCTTTAACAATATACAGCATGGAATAAAAGGTATTTTCCTGAACTAGAAGAGATAAAAGTCAGGTCCATGCCCTTTAAGACTGACTTTAATGTAATAGTTTTGACATTAACGGTGCAAAGGGGACTCCAACAACACAACAGTGCATCTGTCATGTGTCGCTGGTCCAAAGGCGATGGAGACACACATGCGTCAGGCCGGGAGGAGTGCCACCGCGGACAGACGTACATTAAACTACGGGGGATTCATCAAGCCCGCAGCCTCAAAGCCCTGAGTTAAATGAATTGATCTATCAGCGCGACACCTGAGAGACAGTCTTCAGGAGAGAGTCGAGATAAACTCTTAAGGATCTTGCGGAGGGTGCAATGCAGCAAGGTCATAGTCACATTGCATCAAATGGGGCGCCGGGAGGGGGGAGGGACCGTTTTTTTTTGTTCTGCCGTGTGAAGTCCCGTTCGCCAGAGGTAACAATTAAGGCTCATCTGTCAGCGAACGCTAATGTGTTCATTGTAGTGTCTCCGCACTTTTTGAAGCTCGTTTGGCGCTTTCACGGCCCCGTCATTAAAATCCAAGGTGCTCAGGCAAATGTTGCAGTCGGATTGCAGCAAACAGAGGTGGAAATAAATGGGATACTTTTGCTTGGATTCTTTTACTTTTTCCAGAAACATACAGTATTTTAAAGCCTATTTAAATGTTGTGTTATTTGGAATGTTTAGATGTTGGTGAAATGTTGCTTGTCTGGCAAAACTGTATTTATGATGTATTATTTATTCATAAACCTGACCACAACTAATCACACATTCACAAGGCAAATACATAATATATATAGTCAGATTAAACTAGTTAGAGGAGGATTCAAATTGGCAATCTCCTGGTAATAGGTCAATTTACACATCATAGAGACTGAAATAGAATGTAGTAAGTTGTTGTGGTGATACTGCTTTTCTGCTGGTTTCATGATTTAGTTTCAATAGGTTGTGTTCACTTTCTAACATCGGATTATGTCATAATTTCAGATAACGAGCAGGAGCAGGACACATGTTTCCATTGTGTCGCTGTGGAGGCACCACTGTCTTGTTCACCATACCGGCTCATTTAAGCGATCCAAAGCGAACCCTGCGAAGTCTAGCTTCCAATGCGGTCTGGCGTACTTCGGCCCCGGAACATTTTTGATTGGACAAAAGAGAACGCGGACTCAGGTAAGAACAAGACAGCCAAGATCTTATATAAATAGAAAATCATTATTTCTCACTAAACAATGACTTGATCTTGTGATAATCCGTTCTATTCCCACTGATGACAGACTCAACACGTTAGCACATGTTAGCATCAGCTGTTTTGTGTTTATTGATGCACAGCACGATCCCAAAAATATAATACATCAAGTTTATAATGCATGTAATATTATCCAAACCTAACGCATTACAAAAAGAGACGTTTAGAGGCGCAGAGAAATGAAATAAATGTAGAAAATGCTGTTGATAAACCGTAAACAGGAAACACTAAGCGCTTGAGATCGACTTCATGATTAAAAAGTATAATTTGAGTGCAATTTAGTTTTCATGTTTTAAGAAAACATTTGTCACGTTTGGGTGACGTCAAATGTCGAAACAATCTATATGATCTACAAAAGTCAAATCATATAATGGTTTGGTATGGATTTTCTCCACAAATCAGCCATATTAACATTATGGCAGTCCTTTCGACCGCCAACAATCATGATTTTGGTGTTGAATAATGGAACCAGCTTCTGAAGCTGTTAAGAGAAATATCACAAGGCACTTTTGCCCGTTAGTTTCATGTGCATAGGCCCAGTAATTATATAGTTAATAACCATAAACCAGGTAATAAAAACTCATCTGCAACCTTACATTTAAACAGCAAATTTGGACCTCAATTTTAGATAAAGATTTAAAGATTTTAGGATGTTAGAATGTCACATGAACTCCAAATATTGCTGAAATCTTTTTGTATTATGAGTTCCATTACATCCGAGCCCTCCTCTCACCTCCTGTACTCTACGTTTTTCACAATATCATAAGTATTCTTTAAGGTAGAGGTCCGTGGCTTGCGAAGCTTTGACATCTTTCCCCCCTTTTTTCCTGCACTACTTTTAAAATGATGAGAGCAGAGCGAAAAGGTGCATTTCAGTGCCACATGAGTTTGCCACCAACCAATCTCCCGGTCCCCCAGCTGTCCCTGGGTCACCTACTCTGTTACAGTGAGCTTTATCAGATGTGACAGGGCTGGTTCAATAAAGTGGATGTCTTTAACAAGTGTTCTTTTAGTTGGATTTGTACGGCAGGGGGAATGGAAGATTCTATCTACTCATCTTGAAGCACTTTCTCTGGCTTGCTGTCTCGTTTGATGTCTGATCATGGCTGAAGGTTAAAGTTGGCCGTCGAGGGTTATTAATTGTGCATAGTTCTCATAGGAAGAAATCGATTACAATACCGCCATGTAAACATACACAAGTATAGAACAAGCTTGGGGATATGTTCTTGAATTGGAGGAATGCTTTCGAAGGCATAATGAAGTTGTTCTTGAGCGCAAAGGATGCTGTTTGAGATTCAAGCTTTTGGGGATAACTCGGCAATTCCGGCACGTCTTGTTTGGAGAGTGTTGCGGTGAGATAAAGGCACGGCGACAATCCTAAAGCGGCGCTGCTCAACCTGGGATTGTGTTATAACAAACATACAATGGACGAAATTCATTGCAACCTTTGTCATTTCAACCCCTCTTGCACACGCTGATGCTTTGAAAAATCTCAACTTTTTTGTTTTCTTCCCCCATCTCGAGATTATGCTTTATTGTCTGTTTTTCCTTGCCCTGGATGCATCACCCCTCCCCCCTGCTCTTGGCCTCCTCTCTTTTCAGTTCAAGTCTTTCATTTCGCAAACATCTGTTGGCAAAAGAGAATGCCTAATCTCTCAAGGGCCTTCTTTCAAATTGCATAATGGAAAGAGAAAGCTGATTTGAGGTAGCGCAGATGATGCCAAGTATTCGTAATTTCTTCGCAATATAGTAATGGATGTATAGAATGGGATAATTGCATGTAAAATGAGGTTTGAAATCCACTCTGAAGTAAATTCTCAAGGTGATGGTAATATAAGCGTCGCCTGTCAACATTTGCACTTCGGAGTGGTGCACAGGGGCCGGAGCCAAGATGGCTACTTCAAAAACAGTTATGGAACAGACTTGCACTATTTTTGCCAAGGTTTTTATGAGCGCTATTACAGGATTGGGCTTGTACGTATTTCAAATTTTTCTAAAGCCTTTTTAAAGCCTGCACGTATTGGCGAAGCTTAAAGAAATAAAATAGCAAAAATAATCCTAAAACTGTCTTTCTATTTTGCGTGTGTGTGTTTTGATTCTATACTCATTCAAAGTTTTGCAATATTGTTGAACCAATAAGTGAGCATTTCTACCATGCGTTGTTGGATAAAAAATTGACTTTGAGATAAAAGGTTTTTTTCGCATTGGATTGAACAATTTCATATTTTCAATTTAGTTTTCTTAATTGCATGAAGAAGAAAAGACAGGATCTTTTGACTCAGAAATAGTCAAATCTATTCCTTCAAAGTCTGAACTCTCCTCCAACCACCTGCTTATACTGACAAAAGGATTGGCTCTTCCTCTCAATCAAAACATTTGACTATTCACTGGATTTCTTTTCAATTAAAATCTGATTCATTGCACTGCTTGTGATTTAAGTTTCTACAAGACCACAACATTATCAAGGTTAGAAGAAAAGTTGAATATGTTGTGGGATGGAAATCTCTGCATTCAACTCATCCATCAATTCTTCGGGTATAAATAATCGGGGACAATGGGCAACGCTCCGTGAAGCTTAATGATTTTGGAGCATGTTCAAGCCCCAAAAAAGGACCGTACAACTGAAAATGAATAACAAGTGTTTTAGTTTGTTTTGCAGACATATATATTTTGGAGTAATTTTAGACATTCTTTATTTTATTTTATTTTTTTTTTTTAACAATAAACCTTTAAGTTTATCTCTGTTTTTCTTAAAATTTGAACAATAAACAGTAATTATGTTATGTGGATGTTTGCCTTTATCTGTATTTATGCACAAATAAACCTATGTAAACTCTTAACCATAATCTAATTGAATCCAGGAATATAAAACCCTTGAGAATATACTTATATATTCTCATAGTTCTAAATCCGTATGGTTTGGTACAGCTACTTTGGAATAACTCCAAAAACTCCTGGGTGGCTCACACTGACTTTCAGCTAAGGCACGAAAAAAGTGACAAGAGAAAAGCAACTGTGTAGACTTTACTTAGTCCCTCTGAGACCGACTAAAGCACTGGCTGGTTCTATCTACACCCCAAATCTCCAATGGGCTTCAATGCAACAGTGAGCCAGAACATATACGGAAGACACATCCATCTGCATCCGAGTACTCCGTGTATGCCACAGTATGGCATATACTTTTCAAATAAATGTGTGCCCAATTTTGTTTTCGTGTATTCAAGTAAAATAAATGTTTCCCCAGTACAGAGATATCGTAAAAGCCTTTATTTGGGTTAAAAAAAAAAAAAAAAAGAAAGTCTGCTTAGAAAGCGTTTTATTCTCTAAGTGAGCAATACATTTAGGCTTCAGCAAACTAGTTCTATTTTTCACATTTTAGGTACAATACCTTTTAAAAGATTTGCTCTGCTCCTTCAAATATTATTAACTATTATTATTGTGGCCTATTCCTTTTGTCCTTTTGTCCCATTTTTTTTGTCCTCACATTTGCATTAAAGGGCACATATTATGCAAAATGTGCCTTTTTCAATGTTTGTTACAACATACCAGGAGTTGAGTTTATCTTCTTTCACAGTTGTTTGATGAATCATTTTTTGTAAGTCTTCTCCACTCTGAGTCTCACAAATACACACCAATTTCCCAGTTTTGTGACATCACTGCTAGAGCGCCGAGATCTTCTGCACCATAAATCCATGGTCCATCGATCATCATCGCTCTCGACTCGTTCTGAGCTTTTCCACCTCAAATCGCGTTCATCACAACTGCATGCTTTCGTTAGCATGTTGGGGGCAAGCTAGCTTTTGTTTATCTCTCCATGCTAATTCCCTCTGCTGCCAGTAGATCGAGTTTTATTTATTATTTATTTATTTTCAGTTTTCAAATAAACGTATAAGAGAAACAAACAAATAAGAATAGAACAGAACAGAGGACAGCATTATAAATAAACTTAGATAAGAGCCAAATAATAAATAAATAAATACATAGATACATAGATACATACATACATACATACATACATACATACATACATACATACATAAATATCACTCAAACATACAAGGACAAATATAAGGCATATTCAAATCAAAATAATGATCCCAACCAATCCAAAGTCGAATGTTACTTTTTCCATTTGTTTTATGTCAGTAGCTTGCGTTTTAACACAAATCCTGATGACGGAACGCCTCACAGATATAAAGTAATGTATGCGTTCAGTATAGAGTCAGTCAACACCAAATAGTTATCCCAATGATGAAAGAATATTACTTGAGCGGTAGTAAAAATACTTAAAAATATATATAATCTTTTAGAATTACAGGGGGGATTTTTTTGGGGTTCCTTTACCTCCTTTTTGCTTATGGGAAGTTTTTCTTGGTTGTTTGTTCAGTATACGGTAATGACTTTGGTTCAGTATATAAAAGAACAAAACATGACAGCCACTTCGACATCACACCATTTATATCCAAAGCCTTTGATAATGTGTGGAAGCTATTTACATCCTGGCAAACACACACAAAAAACAAGTTCATTAACCCGTTCTTTCTTTCTTTCTTTTTTTTTTTTTCTCGATTTGTTCATCTTCCAGCCACGGACACGTTTTCATATTAGGTTGTGTGAAAAAGCGGATTCCAAGAACGCGGCCTGTTCATGCCAAGATGGTAGCACTTGAGAATCTAATATCGTTCTTGAATTAATTTGCTTTCTTTCATCTGTCAGGACCCATTGTGCCGTCTGGTAATGACTGACAGTGACAAGAAGCTCTCACCCACATACGTCCGTGCGGGGAAACAGAAAAGACCAACATCCAACAAAAGCAGTGGAAGCAGGAAAAAGCTCCTTGTTTGGTTGAGTCAAATTCAATACGTCTGACAAGGTGTCCTGTGAATTTATCAGGCTGAGTAAATAAGTTATACAACTGAGGTGTGTAGAAGATTATTTTTGAGAATTCAAATCGATGGGTAACACTTCATAATAATAATTACAATGCATGAAGATAACTAAGAATGAATCAGGCTTAATAACTTCTTAATTAATACCATAACTCTTAACCCAAACCGCTTAATTAAGTAGTTTCTAAGACTGAATAATAAGCATTTTTTTCATTATGTATTAAGTCTTTGTTCATGCTTTAATTAATTTATAATAGGGTTAGGGATTGGCTTTTTTTTCTTTATTTTTAAGGATTTTTTGGGCCATAAAGGTTTATTAGACAGCGTTAAATCAGAGATCAGAGACAGGAAGACATTCAGCAATTTGTCAGCAGCACTAACTACACTTATTAAAGCATTAAGTAAGATTTAATTCATGGTGAACAAATAGCTTATTATGAATGATTCAGACTTAGTAACTATTCAATTAATTTCCTAGTCCTGAACTCTTAACCCCTAAGTAGTAGTAGTAGTAGTTATTAACCCTGAATCATTTGTTCATGGCAAAATAATTCTTGCTTAAATGCTTTATTAAGATATAAATAAGTGAAGTTATTATAAAGTGGTATATTAAAGGAATTATTGATTGGCGAAGTTTACTTTTTACCTTGATTTTGTGTGTCTGGTTCTAATATATTTGTTGAAGCAATTACAACTTTCATTTCAATACCTTTTTTTCTTCTTTACAGAAATATACTTTTATTTATTCAGCTCCATCCTTAACAATGTGGTGCCAGCATGGGGCGAGTGGTGTTCAGTAACAGCGGTGTACAGCTTTTGAATAAAACTGCGCGGTATTTCATTCTTTTATTGTAATACACTTGCTGTTTCTCGTACATTTTTTGCTCTGATATGTAAATTAGAGATCCACAGGTAGGCCATCGGTACCAAGCTAATAAAAAATGTATGTAAAACAATGGAGAACCAAGTTTGTTACTTGTTGTAAATCCATGCGTTTCAGAATAAGGAGAAATAGGACTTTTGGCGTAGCAATTCATTTAAACAATATCGTGTGTCTTTTTGAAAAGGAAAAGGTCCTCATAGTCTCTGTACACATACTGTACATAATTAAAATTAACTAAATATTTCTCTGTAATCAACCTGATTAAGAATGGAAGAATGCCTTGGGTTTATAAAAGCACATTCAGTCACTTTCGATGATGATGAATTACTTCTGGTGCTGATTGGCAGAAACATGGCGGCCTAATGTACGCCAAAGGATTGTGCACTCGTATGCAGTAGGCACAATCCGATTTGAACTGGGCTACTACTCACACACAAAAATATATCAGTGAATTGTGGTGAAATTATACCTGAGAGACCTGTGGTTTTTAGAAGAACACTAGTGTCTCTTGAGGTTTTGCCTGGTGTGTCATGGAATTTTTATTTATTTATTTAGTCACACATAGATTTAATTAAATGATCTTGGTGTGTCCTGACCCCAATTCTGCAACAAAAAAAGAGAGAAAAACTATCACAGCTGACAAATTCAAAGCCCTACAGCAAACAAATAAAGTGAAGTAAAAGCATGTTTATGTTTATTGTATGTATAAATACCTTTGTCCTCACAGTGAGCGGGCGTGCCTTTCCACAAACCTGACTCTTATATGACCTGCTTGAAATGTTCCTTTGGCTATAATATTCCACAGTATAAGTATGGTTTTACCTTTCTACTTCCATGACTCATACAGGACTTTTTTTTTTTTTTTAAATTAAAGGTATAAATTAGTGTTGTGGTATCTTTTCAACCGCAAAAACATGTCTAACAACTCAAAGATAGTTAAGCAGTTCTTTGATTTTTACCTTCTTAAAACATGAAAAACTTTAGTTCATTTTGCGAAGGTCAAAAGTATTCAAAAGTATTCACTATATACTTCACTTACAGCAACTAATGCATTCCGAGCATCCAAATTATTCACCGTGATTAGCACTTTTTACAACTTTCAGAGGCCAAAGCTAACAAACATTAGCATGCTAACAGCTCACGTCTTGCTACGCTTGATAATAAAATGCTCACAGCGGTCTCATTTTCACAGTAAGAGCTGCTTTTACAATAAATCCATGCTGGGGCAAAACAGATTTTACTTTATTTATACAGAACCAGTACAAAAACTTTTATCCTAGACAGAGGAAACCCAAAGTTATACGCTGTTACATTAGCAGCGCGGTCTTATTAGCGTAGCATAGCAGAAGTCCCCTCGATAGTGTTCAGATCATTTGCAATCCGCAGCGTTTTTTTTTTTACTTTGTAATATCCATCGGCACTATTGGACTTATTGAATAAAACAAGAGTCCGGTTTCCAGTTACTCGCACGGTTACTTACTTCTAGCCTTTTTCCCCCCCCTTTTTTCCGTTCGTCCTTCAGCCTCGCTCATCTCCAGCACAGCAGCAGTAATTAACGCCACTGATACATCCAGGGAGATACTGGAAGCTATGTCAGAAAATTAGGCGGAGGAATAATGAGGGTTGAGGGACGTGTTCTCCGACTCTCCGGGTCTGCCGCGGCTGCATTAAAATCAAAGGACTTTCACAGCTAATTGGATAGGGGTTAAACTGCTTGGATACTTCAACCCTCCCCGTCCCGAACTTGCCCTTAAGAGATGAACGCTGCGCTAGTTTTGTTTTTTTTTTAAGAGTAATTTTGCGTTTCATTTCCATACCAAAGTGAAATTATTTTAGTCTTTGCAGGAGGGGGAGTGCACGCTGCGGCGAAAACGTTGCCTCTATTTAATACTAAAGCAATTGAAACGACTTTTACTCTCAAACAATTATCTTCTTCCACTTTGCTAGGCTTTCTTCTTTATTTATTTTTTTCGCAAAAAGTCACCAATTACCCCAGCGCTCTGGCAATTGACCATAAGATGCACAAGGCATAAATCAATACTTAGCGGCCAACAAGTCGCTCGTCCAAGTGGAATTATCTTAGCAAGAGACACCTGCACTTGCCGGTTGCTCCCCTGGTTACGGTCACGGCATTGGCGGCGCGACACTGTATAATGAGCCCAGCCACGGTCCAGCGCTTTCAGAATACTGTAAACACCACCCCTCCCCGCGCTTCTGCCTTCCCTCCATTGTGTTCACACTGAGCAGCTGCAGCGTTAGCCCCGCGGACCACAGCGCAGCGCCTAATTGTAAGCCCACAGTAGTGTCTATGTACACAATTAAGGGAAAATCAACCCGAACTGTGCTTCCTCCTCTTTAAAGACACAATAAAAAATGTCCCACACCGCCAACTGGACGCTGTTTGTTCAAATAAAGCCAGGCTGGTGTTCCGTAACTCGACTTTCACGGAATAACACGCTTAATTACTCTGACGTACAAGTCGTATATTTTAATTAAAGGAATGCAGTGAGGTAAGGAACTGGTGATAAGTCATAATGATAACTAATGCAGAAAAAAAGGATTTAAATCAAAAGACCATTGAGTGCGCAAACAGAATGCTAATTTATGCGGTGACAATACAACAGCGAGTCATAAACAATGAGTTCGTGCGAGAGGCAGTGTTAAACAAGGTTGTACCAAGCACTGAGGTGGAAGAGGGAAAGTTAAAGCTAAAAGTGCTTTGTATATCATTACATATACAGTGAATATATAGGATCACATAAAAAGTGCAGATGGAGGATTAGTCCTGAACTGCTGTGATTGTGGAGTGTTTTTAGAGGAAGGAAAAACTTGGGGAAACCACTTTAGGAATGAAACTTTGGACCTTCTCGTTGATCACTTAAGTGAATGTAAATCATATAGAAATCTGTTTTGGTTTGCATTGTATTTAGTGAATGTGTGAGTGTGTGTGTGTGTGTGTGTGTTTGTTTGTGTGTGTGTGTGTGTGTGTGTGTTTGCTGACAAATTGTACGAAATGGAAAAAGCGGAAATATTTTCTTAAAGGACAGATATTATGCATTATTTGTATTGTTATTGTTATTGGCCTTTAAACATGCTTTTGAGTACCTTTAGTTTGTCATCTCATGTTTTAGAACAAAAACATTTTTTAGATAAAAAAAAAAACTGCAGAGAGCCTTGTCATAGATCGAGAAAACATCAGTTATCAAGGAGATTCATAATGTTTTTTTATTTATTTAACGCGTCAACAGACTCCAGTGTTCCAAGAGATACCAGCCTTGCGCCCTCTGATGATAATTTTGTCACTCAAATTTCATGACAACCAAGGCCTATATACAGCATTTAATTTATGAATATCTCATGATTAAATGATTTTGCAACATCGGTAAATAAGGCTGCAACTAATAATAACTAGTCAGCAATTATTATTTTGACAAGTTAACTAGACAATTAGTCCTATAGTACATTCAGAGTTTTTTTTTTTACCAGATTAAGTCAAGATGTGGTGACTCAAAGCTTCTAAATTAAGAATATTTAAGAATGAAGTGTTGCATTTGCTTATTTTTCTTACATTTTCTTTTAATAATGCAACTGTCATTGTAATAAAAGGACTTTTGGCATGTGTTTTAGAGTCTGTATAGTCCAGATAATGATGAAAGATGATAAAATACTACATTTTTATTTAAATATTTTGATTAGTCGTCGATATATTCCACGTGCTAAAGCTAAAACACATTAGACCTTGAATGAGCATCGCACAGCGTCTTTACAGGTACTTTATGTTCACCTGCTGCACGGATATCTATTTTCTTCTTGGCACCGTACACGACATAGCACATCAAAGCGCTCAATACCCTGCACCGCTGCGACTCCCCGAGAAATCCACCACCTCGTCTTGTGATTCCATCAAGGTGACATTGTTCAAAAAACATCCATCTCCGTGAGCGCCGCGCAGTGAAGTCCTTTGTGACAGCGACCGGTGATCCAAGCACTCCACTCCGGCAGCTCTGATGTAGCGGACCATGGCTAAAAGGCAAAACACGGGATTTTCATTATTTAAATCACAGGCATGAACAGACAGAAGAGAAAAGGGCAGGACGAGGGGATGTCTGGTCCAAAATGACGAGGGAAAAACAAGTGAAAGCATGGCGACCTCACTGAAGACTGAAACTTCTCAACAATGTAGGAAGTACTCAAGTTTGGTACGTCAGTAAAAGTACAGAGACAGAGGCGAAAAAATGCAATTACTATGTCATTTTATTAAGTGTGATGTGAAAAAAATCGATCAAGTAAATCCCTGGAAAAAATATATTTTAGAGTAAAAATTGTAAGTATTTCACACATCTCAAAATGTTAAGAAATGTGAAGATTTTTGTTCACCATAAACGACCTAAGTTTACTAGCGGTTTTTACAATATATATATTATATTATTATTATTATATTATATTTTTGTTTGCTCAAAGTTGGGACGCTAACTTAAAGATCCTATGGACTACTCATTGAACTAAAATGGAGTTAAGATAAATATATTTAACATTTAGCAAAAAAAATATATAAAAAGTGTATGCCAGAATAGCAATTTTTTAGGTGTGTAATTGTACTTCCTGTTTGCAATTGATTACATCACAGTAGGAAATTAGCTTGCAACAACTGGGCCAAAACTTATCAATTGTAAAAATATATTTAAAAAAAAATTACCAATAAAAATATTTACTTTATTTTGTTTAATTATTATTCAGGGGTAAAAAAACTGTGTATAAACTTGTGTGTAAACTATGAATAAACTTGGGATGGAATGAGCGTCTAGAGTGATGTCACTTCTTGTTATTTTCTACAGATTTTTATACTTTTTCTCCACAAATAGCTACGTGATTGGTGTAAAACTACAATTTATATTTGCAACAGGTTTAAATACACCAAATAAAGTCAAAATTAGAACTTTAAACTATGAATGTGCTAATATAATCCCTCAGCCATTTCAGGAATCTCAAACTGTAAAGAAAATAACTTTTTACTTTTCAATCCAGGTAAAACATTTTGAGAAGTACAGATATTTACGCTCAAATGTTGTGAAGTAAAAGTAAAAAATATTCACTGTAAAATTACACTTACAACTTTACAGTACTTTTAAGTTTGTTCTTTGTTACTTTCCTTTTTTAAATTATTATTCTTTAAATCAGACACAAAGAGAGAAACTTTATATTTAGAAACAGGCACCGCTCTGAAGTTTCTACACTGTTGTCCCTCTATTTGTCTAATGTCTGTGGTGTTGTCTGTCTTTTGCTGTTTTTGTTCTTGTTGGCCTCGCCATTGTTACTGTTTTGTATTTGTAAATAAGAATAACATTAAAAAAAAACATCTGAAGCTTGCTCAGCAAAACATTAATACCTACAGTCTAATTTTCTGAAAGGGGAGTACTCGAGTCATTGACTGACAAATATAACTCTAAAAAGATCAATCAAAAGGTTTATAAACAGGAATGATTCTGTGTGGTTTAAAAAACAAAAATATCAAAGCAATGAATTACACATTTGTTTACACAGGCTATTCCTGGGCTCAATTTAGTTAAAAGAAACGCTGGTATTGAAAAGTAAGTTTTGATTAATTCTAGAATAATCTAAGGGGAACCTCACGTTAATGCCACTCTGCAAGTTTCAGCCACTCTTTGAATCAGGTCTTACATGTCTGAGGGAAGGATCAGATGTGGATTAAGGCCTCTTCCGAGCTCTTTGGGTCCTCAGAGCTGTCCATGGTGCTGATCTTGGTGCAGGGTTTAGCGTTCGAAGATTTTTTGAACGATGCAGCATGGTCCTGAGGTGTTTCAGGAGCCATTTTTAAATATGCTATCCTTTGTCTCCCTTGTGCAGGCCG
Source organism: Chaenogobius annularis (assembly GCA_015082035.1). Lineage (NCBI taxonomy): Eukaryota > Metazoa > Chordata > Actinopteri > Gobiiformes > Gobiidae > Chaenogobius > Chaenogobius annularis. The sequence continues at coordinate 409,680 of BJKM01000196.1, read as the reverse complement.
AAGCATGAAGCGAGGGGGTCACACCGCTGACCACCCAATGTTCAAATCTAAGCAAAAATCTGTTTTGTTTGGCTGTGCATATGACTGAAATGCTTTTCTTTGCACTCTTCTCTTTTATGTCTTGAACTAATTGACAGATAGCCTGGAAATGGCACTTTTTAATTAAGATTTTGTGATTTCTGTCATGTCTTTGTGATTTTAATGCATTTTTTCCTGTTGTGTGAAGCACTTTGAATTGCCTTGTGTACGAATTGTGCTCTACAAATAAACTTGCCTTGCCTTGCCTTGCCTGATGGGGGAGGGGCCCCTGGGGTCTCCGACCTGATGTGTCTTGTGTCCGAGTGTCCCGAGCAAGAGAGAGTGTGAGAGGGGCTCAGTGTCTTTTTATCTGACCTTGGAGGTGTGGCCTAGAGTGGGAATGACTAAAACTGACTTTGCCTCTCTTTTCATTGTTCTAATTTGGACAATTTTAACTTAAACCAGCCAAATGACATGTAACCATAACAAAATACAGCAACATTATCAATGAACACACATCATTAGCAGGTAATGAGGAAACATATTTCAAACACAATTCTTTAGGCAAACCAAACTAACGCTTGATTTAGTTTAGAAGTTTAAATCACACTGTAAGCATTAAGTATGTTCAGATGTGAAATATAGTCATTAAGGACTTTGACCTGAGAGACTTTCCATCCAGCAGAACAAAGAGACGTTCGTTACAGTGGACTACTTCACTCATGTGTTCTTTATCAGAGGTGTTGACCCAAAGGGGGAAGGAGGGGTCATAAACCCGAGGGCTGTTGTGTCATGTGATGTTCACATCACAAACTCCTTTTGCTTTGTTCTGCAACAGTCAGTCCCACAGTTGTTTTGAATTATGAAAAGGTCTTTTGGGACGTATTTTTTTAGTTCACTTATTTTGAAAGGGCTTCAGGAGTAAATGTTCTCTTTCCTGCTTAAAAAGCCTGGAAACGCTCCGGTGGTGCTGGAAAAAAGGCCGCCCAGGGAAATGGCGCATTGTTGACTTGTTGGTGCACATCTCGTACACAAACACATTAGCTTTTAACTGTATCATAATGTGTTCTCATCAAAAATGTACCTGTTTCTCAAGAGCTCAAAACATGTCATTCTCGATCAAGCTCCTCGTCTTTTTATTGTCCAGAGAGCTTCGCCAGACGCGTTCTTATCATTTTATGCTCAAACTGCCTCTATGAATCAGTAAAGGTAGCATTGTTTATACTAACTACTTCTATGTTTGTTCATTTGTTTGTTCGTTTGTTTGTTTGTTTGTTTTTCAAAATTCAAAATATAGAACAACAAAAACAAGAAACAAAGCAAGAATATAAAAATGAAGGCACAAATATTCCCAAAAATATACGTCCCATGTAGTTCAATGTTGGTCAAACTTGTCCATTTTAAATTGGACAAGTTTAAAATTTTCACATCTTCCATATGTTATAATGTCGGTCCAGTTCTTGATTGTCGGCACAGTTTATGTCATACTTTTTTTTTTTTATGTTTTTTTCCCTGCTTGCCAGAAGTATACTTCAAAGGTATCCATTGATTGCGTCCATGGCCGGAGTTTTGAGCCCCAAATACATAGTTGTGAAATTGAGTGGATGATGACGTCAAAAACAGTCATCATCTTGTTAATTTCAGTCCAATATTTTTGTGCAACAGGACAGTCCCAAAACACGTGATAATGGTTTTCCTCCTGGCTGCCACAGTTTCTACAACATTTAGCATTTCCCTGCGAATAATGAGCATTTTGACATACAGTTATGAAAAAACGGGAGACATTCTTACAACAGAATTCTTTCCAGTGACTTTGGGGTTCTCCATTGAGACGTACATATATTTTTCTTCAGTAAAAAAAAAAAAAAAATTGCCCTCTCTTTCAAATTTCATTTGAATATATTTAGTAGATTGGCTATCCAAATTATTAATGTATTTATATAATTTATATATTATTCCCCTTGAAAAATCTGATTGATATGCCTATACTAACTACTTTTAAGAGTGATTTGATTTCAAGACAGTGCCACCTGCTGGTGTTTGATATAACTACGTGCAAGGAGCATAAAGCTGCAGGGATTCTCTCTACACATACATTATTCCAAGCAGTACCAAAGGAAATGGTGTACAAAGTAGTGTGAAAAGCCCTTAAAAATGCAAGCTTATGCCCTTTAACCTACGCTACCAGACATAATTATGTAAGTTAAACAGAGGACACTTGGGTGATAAAAGCAGATGTAAAGGGCATGTTATTGAAATGTATTATTTTATATGACTAGAGCTTTGCAATCATAAAGGTCATATACATAGCACATTACCCATTATGCAGTAGGACTGGGAAGAACATTATATTGCCCTCTGTAATATGGGGTCAGTTTGCTGCCTCTAATTCTAATGGAAAAAGCAATGGACATATTCTCCGAAGTGACTTTCACGCATTCAAAATATACTTGTTGACTGACTTAGTTCAAAGTTAGTTCCAATAAATCAGAAACCACAATCAGCGTCATGTTTCTGCCTATTAGCATTATGAATTGAAATGGATATTTCTGGCATCAAACAATTAAATTATTTTCCATCTTCTAGAATGTGTTTGTGTGCAGTACAATCTCCTAATGATATATGACATTGTTATTGCAGACACAAGAGTTGAGACTGAAAACTGTATAAAAAGCATTGCGCATAAGCCTCAGAGCTGTATAATTGAGCTTTGTTCCAGTGGGATTAGTTTACGTTGACCCGTAAAGGAGGAAAAACAAGGAGCACAAAACTAATGAAATGTTGTGTATTCCGCTGTGCTAATTCTCAGAAGATGGCCGCTATAGTAGGGATGTCAACTTGTGAGAATAAACATCGCAATTTAACAATTATTATTAACAGCACGACCAAAACAACAATAAAAAACACATTTACCGTTTTTTCAAAATGAGACCTGCTTTATGAAATCAAACGTTCTGAATGATCAATTTGGCATAAACAGCAAGATAAAAAGAAGCACTTTACATTTAGGTTTACTTTTTGGAGGAAAAGCTGAGTAGAAAGGACTTCATTTTGCTTCCAAAATCATCACATTTCTTTTAAGTGAACTGAAAAATATCAAATTTGGTTAAAAATGTTTCACTTTTCTATCAATTGAATAAAAAAGCCAGATTTCTTTCTTCTAAAAATGTCACATTTATCGTTTTTTTTTGTTTTTTTTTGTTTGTTTTTGTCTTTGTGATTATATTGTGACCTAAATGATCACGATTATCGATTTTAATCTAATAATCTTGACACAGAAAAGGAGCAGAGCGCGGCCTTGCTTTAAAGTTGATGTCTTTATAAACTGTGAATATGTTAAGTTGGCTATATTATACATTTCTGACACTACTTGGTAAATATAGTAACGTTGTGTAAGCCTAGGACCTCCAAACTCAAAATAAACGGTGTCCAAATGGGTAATCCAGAAGGGGCTCCTGTGTGTTGTTTAAATCCATTTGTAGTGCATTATTACAACAAAGGCCCCCTTATAGCGTCCAACCTGCTGTGACAAACCCTGACACCTTTGCACCCTTTTGGAATGTATTTATTACTAACGTCAACATTATCATAAGAACAGTGTGTACAAACAGTCTTGATGTAGGGCTTGAGGCCATTGCCTTTATATAAATATGAAGCTATAACATTTTATTCGTTTCTTAAGGCTCGCTGACTACCTTGACCACTGACACAACTACAGCCGTTCACATCATCTTTGTAAAATTGCTACATAAAATATTGCTTTCCCGCTCCTGAAAACCGTACTATTAAACATATACGTTGGCTTCTATGGCCGTCCATTCGAACGGGCAGCACATGCAGGGGGTTTAAAGGCTCGGATGGACACGTAGACGGGGAAAGCTGTAAATGTTAGCGAGGGAGCGTGAGCAATAGCAAAGGTGAGCTCACAGTGGCAAGGTTAGCCGTTTCCAATATCTATGAGAGGCCCGGCCCGTTTATGCGATATTGAGTTTTCACCGCGAGACCCATTTGTGTCCGGTTCCACTGCTCATTGGTTCTGATTTACAAGGCAGTGTGCGCGCTCTGGCATCTATTCATCTATGTTTAACATCTCCGAGGCCAAGGGTTCACCTGCCTCGTCGCCGTCCCACTGGAGCTTATTAACCGCGTGGCTAACGGGAGCACTCCCAGTTAATTACATAAATGGATATGTACAAGCCAAAATGTAGCACATCCTGGTTTTATCTCCTAAATCATTTCTCATAAATCTAAGTCAATGTCCCTCTAGCAACAGCTACTAACGGCGCCTGCCCATTCCAGCTCCTCCTTTTTTTTATTTAATCCCTAAGAATGTAATTTTTGGCTTGTATCACAAATTAATATAGCCCAGGTCGGTCATCTTGCCATTTTCAATATCTTTGTTCTTCATAGTAATTTGGTGAAGATAATTTTGGAGTTTTAGCACTTATAAAACTGCCTTCTAGCTCATAAGATAAAGGCTAATAGCGTACTTGTTGGTAGCATAATAGTAGTTATTGGCCTTTAAACATGCTCTTGAGTATCTTTGCTTTGGCATCTCATGTTGTACGTCATTTCTTCATCAGGATTTGGTGTTAGCACAACTTCTACTGGTAGCAGAGGGCGTTAACATGGGAAAATAAGCAAACGCTAGCTTGACTCAACATGCTAACGTAAGCGCACAGTTGAAATGAATGTAATTTTACGGTGGAAATGCTCAGATTGATTTATGGACTTAAAACAACACTTCCAATGCTCTACGTTGTAAACACAGTTAAGGAAATAAGCGTGAATGAAGCTAAATACAATTCAAGGTATGTTTTTTAATGAGAGAACAATGTTATAACATGGTGAAAAGAACAATAAAGTACATTTTGCATTAACGCGTCATTTAAGTAAAGTGGCTGAGTTGTTTGGCCATTTGGATCTTAAAGACTTCTTATATGAATTACACAAAACATTTATTTAATTTGGGGTTTTTTTTCCTTTTTTTCAATTCAGAAGGAGAAATCAGCAGTGACAACAGAGCTCAACAGTGACCACCTACTGCTTGGTTCCGGAAGTACATTTTTTCCATACATTTTCCTCATAAAGATTGTAATTAAAAAATAAAAAATAATATTAATGTTTGAAAGCTTGCTCAGGGCTAATCCGCTCTGTGGTGCGTAATGAGCACAAGACATATCATTTTATTTCAAATCTGTTTCTGAAACTTTATATATTCATAAAATGTATCAAAATTTTGCCGGAATGTATTTATTGAAAACAACTGAAAACAATCGTGTCATGGACATTAGTTACCACAGAGCTGCTTTGCCATCGTCTTGATATTAGAATTTTTATAAAACTCGAATGAATGAGAAATTTACTTCCGAAACCACGGCGAACTTGGAAGTGGGCGGGACTGTATGAGCTCCATGACGAGGAGTCTTGAGTTGTCACTGTGTCTGAGCAGACTCCCGACAGCCACATTTCCAAATATATACCACGACTAAATGAAAGGTAAATGTACGATGTCAGTTTATTTTGATATAAAATGATGTATTTTTTTGAAAGTCCGTGCGCAGAGCTGTGAAATCGTGCTTTGAAAATCCGGATTCATCATTTTTAGAACAGGCTTTATTACACGGTTACAGGGTGTATTCTTAGACAGTCTATTAATGTGCTTATTTGACTAGGGGAATCTGTTGGGATTTATTTAAACCCGCAGCGTCAAATGGAGTGACCAATAGCAGAACGGATATTAATATTTTTCTTTTATGTTCCAGACAGAATACTCCCACTTCCCCATTCCCCTCACATAACGAATGCATAACCCAGTGAAACAATTAAAGCCTTATAAATACGCTGACAAAAGCCTTTGATGCTTAATAATATATGTTGTTCAGAAGCAAAAATAGACGTCACGGGAGATACCGACTTCTGTTCTTTAGAAGTTTTGCTTTCGAGGTAATTTGAAAGTGTTTTTTATATTTTAATTTTGCCTATTGGCTGGAAGAGTGGTAATTTCAGAGGGAAAAACAGACAGCGGTGTCCTTTGGCAAAACATTCCTCCCACATTGGCCAAATTACTCATTTTGGTTGCAATGGGAAAGGTATTTGATGTAAAAATAACCTTGCAAATGGGTATTAAAATTGATAAGCCAATGTACAACATTTTTAAAAAGTCAACGAATATAATTACATACATTTTGTGTTCATGAAAGTTTCAAATCCCAGCTGCACAACACAAATGTGATAAACTAGTTGCAGTCGAGGTTCCAACTCAAGGCCCGAACAAAAGAGCAGATGTGTGCGGCCAATGCCTCGCCACATGTTGGGTTTGACTGAATTTGTTTTCTATTGGTCGTCAAGGATTTTTGAAACCTCTCCATTTTGCATTACATTTGACCTCAGAATAGTCATTGCAGAGTAGTTTTCTCTCATGCGGATGTACCGAGTTGTTTTAACCTGTAATACAAATGAAAATATTGTGGTTTTTGGTACGTATAGCGGTAGCACGTAGAAATCTGGGACCTGCTTGATGTGAGTATGCAATATTAGAGCCAATTATATTGCTACCTTTTTCTTACTATCATTTTTTATATTGTTTTCTTCTGGGATTTTTGGCTCGCACGCGCCCCCTGGAAGGCTGAAAGTGGGAGGTGCAGGTGAGAGCGAGGTCTCGCCTGCATCTTTGGATGTTATTTGCCATTTTGTGGCCAACATTTCTGTTGATTTTGCTTTATATAATAGAGCACGTCCCCTACACGTCATCTCTGGAATTGTGCCAAAAAAAAGATAGAAAGAAAAAGTTAAATGTGAGCAGATAAACAGGCCACTTATGACTCCAATGTTAAACGCAGCTCTACATTACCCTGATCGATCGCCAGAGCCACGGCAATTATTATTATAAACAAACCTACAATAGGCTTTAACATGTGACCGTGGAACTGTGAGGACATGTTCTGTCTAAAAACAGTCAGACTCAAACATAACCTGCTGGTTTTATGTGAAGTGGAACAGAGACTGCTGCCACCGACATTAGACGAGACGCAGCTTCTTCAGTGAGTTTCAAACTTTCACTACGCCTGATTTCCCCTGTAGGAAACGCTTATGTTTGTAAGGTTTAGTATGTTTTAATAGTTCAGTTTTAGTGGCGCTGTCGACTGTACAGTCCGATAGAGAGGGGCTAATGTGAGGCTGTGGCTTCTCTTATTCCACTGACACTGAAGTGGATTTGACTGTTAAAACTTCCCTGAAACCTTCTAAAACCTTTAGCCAAGCCCCCGGTGGCTTTGCCCACAACCACAATCAAGAAAACGTTAGATTCTGGTCTCAAATCTAGTGATTTGATTGTTTATTAGCTCCACTGGTTGCATTGCTCACTCATTTGTCCATAAATGCCTATATGACTATTCCATGGAAAGGTTCTAGATTCTAAAGGTTCTAGAAAAATAATTTGACTTAAATGTTTTAAGTGGAGGATGGAACAGTGGAGAGGAAATTACCATAATTCAAATTTTACAAAACACTTTCACAAGTTAGACAAGTTTCTATATGGTTTTTTTTGTGACATTTAAAAAAAAAAAAATTAAGATATTAAATCAGAATCCACATGTTTTTCCACCTGTATGCTGCAACTCTCATTTGCTCAAGCATTTAAAATGACTAACACGTACAAAGACATGGCATGAAATGCTCTAAACATTTGTGAAAGACTCTTTTGTCAGTTCCCGTCTCAAAGGCAGGCTTCATATATTGAACAAAAACACCTCGAGTAGATTTGTGTTTACGGGCCGCACTCCTGCACAAGGCAAAAGGTAAAGAAAGAGAATCTGCCATCTCAAAGAGTTGTTATTCAATATTCAATGTCTCTTGACGCTTTTCACTTCAAAAATATATCCATTATTTTTTCATATGCACCAGGGGTAAAGTGCAGCACTTTCAGTACCAACCTGCAACAATATTATGTTTTCCAGGTGTTCCCTTACGCAAGATAAAGAAATACTAACGTGTCAAAACGTGTATTTTTGGAAAACATAAAGGGGGACTTCTAGGGCGATGCATGCATTCAAAACAGGAAGCTGCGACATGCTGCCTAATCAGGTGTTTAGTTTTCAGTAATAATACAATTCACACTATTCTATTATTGGAGTAGTAAATAAAGTATTAGTAAACATGTGCAGGGTCAGTCGTGGTTTCCAAATTCAGTGGAAACGATTTTTTTTGTTTGAACATGCCATGCTAACTTTTTACTTTTTTGGCAGTTAGAAAAAAAAAAATCAAATCAGTGCGACAATGTAATGAAATTTCATAAGGTCCAACAGGTATGTTCTGGAAAATAACCATTTATATATAAGTTGGACAAGGACAATGATTTAACCTTTCGCTGAGTGGTTCGCTCAGCCAGTTCCACCTATTGCTGAGCAGTTTTAACTATACAAAGCATGAAAAATGTATTTTAAATGTAATTTGCTACAGCTGTTGGCCTGGTTTTGAGTTGAGAGACCACGGTAGGAATAATATTCTTCAATCTCTTCCTTTGTTAATGCAGATGTAAATTTAGAAGTTGGGGAAGTAGAATAACATTTCGTTAGCGTTGCTTTTCAAACGTTTCAGAAAAGCTTTCGATTTGGTTCTGAATGAGTCAAGGTATTTAAAGAAAATGTCTTCCATATTTGAAATATGCTATTAATAAACAGCTGTGATTGAACAGGGCGGAGAAAGGATTTGCTGTGAACCTTGTCTAAAACCAGTGCTATTCAACAGGCCCTCCAAGTTTAATTCTGGTTCAGTCCTGGATGGGAAATTTTGCAGAGCAATGTGGCAACTGTTTTGAAAAGGAAAACACTGAAAAAAAGGAACGAGTTAATTTACCCAATTTCATGTAATAAAGTAAAGTCTGTTTTCCATCAGTACAGATATATAGTAAAGGCATTTATTTAGGCGAAAAAGAGACCACATTGCTTTTTTTGGATCTATTGATGGAGCGTTTTATTCTATGTAAAGCATGCTAATGTTTGTTAGCTTTACCCGAGATGGCAAAACTCGCTCTGGTCTCAGAGACTCATTAAAAGTGCTTCTAAACTCATTGTGGTGAATATATAGGATGCTGGGAATGAATTAGGTAAGTGTGCGATATGTGTGGAGCTGCAAAGAGTTTAAAATGAACCAATTCTGATTTAAAAACAGAAACAAATCTGATACAGCGCCTCTGAGCACTCAAGGGTTGCCGGAGAATACAGGATTTACTCAAACATGCAGGAATCAAAATACAACTGATGCTGAGGAAACGCTGCCATAACAAGGTCATATTCTCTTTATGGCATTGCACATATGGCTGTTACCACCTCGACGTCGCGGGTCCGTGTACCTTAACCTTACTCTTCCTTAATGTCTCCACCCCCTCTCTTCCCAATTCACACTACAGCTGTCCTGCCAGTAAATCTTTCAAACAACAACGCAACAATTCTCTTAGAGTTGTGTCAAACTTTCCAAGGGCAGACAGTGAGTCACAAAATGAATTAATCTTTGGACTTGTTGGCAGACTTCTCCATTGATTAGAACATATGAGACAGCTTTATATTAGTGACTTCCACAGGTGGCCTTCAATCCCTCCGAAATGTCACCAGGATTGTCTTTGCCGAAGATATGAACATCCTCCTACATCTGCCGGAAAGCTCCAAATCCTTATCTGATCAAGTCTTCATAAGCTCCGCCGCCGCCGCCGCCGCCGCCGCCGCCACCGCCGCCACTTTATAAAAATAATTTCATTTCTGACATTGCGACTGGCCAGCTGTCCGTCTTCATACGGTCGCCGCAGCCAGAGCCTTTTTAGAGAGCGTGGCATTTGCAGTTAACACCTGAAGGAATCTAATTAACAGGGTGCGGCGTATATTTAATCACGCCTTATGAGTTCACAGTGCAGCCTGTACTTCATTTACAAAAAAGTATTATGATTTTAAATGGAGCCATCACTCACTGTCACGGCCCGGGCGTCTGAGCGCGCTGAAGGTCTAATCTTTACAGCGTCAAGACTTTTCAGCGCCGGCGTGGAGACAAGCAAACTCAGAGCTGCTGGGATTCAAAAGGCTCAAGGACAGATGCCAACTGGATGAAATAAAACTGTGAGCCGCTTTTTCTTATAAGGCATGAGCACGTTTGTATAAAATGTATTACGCTATATCAACTCTCCATGGTATCATTTTGTTTAAACCTCATAAGAAGAAGAAGAAGTATTTTTCTTAAATTCACATTATTGACATTCATTCATGTGATTTGGTAGAGGTTGTCTCATTCTGGACGTCACGACAATACACATTCTGAAGAAAAACATGTTTATTTGTATATTTGTGTTTGGGTGTGCGCGCTTTCTTGTAAATTCACTTCCATTTAGGGATGTCACAATATATATCACATTTTAGAGTTAGAATTATTGTGAGAATAAACATCAAGATTTAACAGTTATTCACGATTATTGAGACTGCGACTAAACTACAGTGAAATCTTTAATTTTCTGTCATTTCCATTGTCTATGTTCGAAACGTAACTTTCTGAAAGACAAAATAAACAGATAAAATAAAGTTCTTCACATTTAGGTCTATTTTTTGGACGCTAGATTGAACTAAAAATACTTATTTGCCTCTAAAATTGCCACGATTATTATTTCTTGTTTGTTTACGATTACATTGTGACCTGAAAATCACAATTATCGATTAACCTAAATAATCAATAATCCCTACTTCCATTTATGCATAACGCTCTTTAAAGAACATAAAAAAGAAAATAATAAGAATGAAATTTGAAATGCAAAAAAACATGTGAAGACTCTCTCTGACTAGATTAACGCTGTCAAGGAAATCCATGACCTTAAGGCGAAGTGTAAATGTAATAGGAACAGTGAGAAAAGGCAGTCTTATATTAAGCAAAAGAGGCCTTGATTATTGGAGGACGGTTCCGCAGTTACCTTGGTGACACAATGCCCGCATTAGCAAACACAGTCTGATGCTTTTAGATGGTGTGAAAACTCAAAAAATAATTTGATCAACACGTTTCAGGAGGAGTACTACAAGCGTTCATGGTCCTGTTTGTGTTTGATTTTCCACCAAAAAGTTTAGGTTGACTGGCTGAAAAACTGTTCAATTAGTCAGTTCTTTATGGTCTTTAAAACTCAGATTAAAGTCTCATTTGAGTGCTCTGAGCTTCCAACAGAGCAGTGCCTTCAGTTGGCTTCCCCAAGAAACGTTAACGACATCATGTGAATGGTATCAATAGGCAGTAGTGGGAAGTAGCTGAATACATTGACTGAAAATACATTTTTTTTATATTTTATTTCAGATTTATAAATAAAAATATATACAAAACACAGAACACAAAACGACCAGAGAGAATAAATCAAAAGAAAGCACAAATACGTTTTTACGCAATTTAACATAAACCCAAACAAATTCACGGCCTATTTAAATTAAAATAAGAGTCCCATTTTCTCCAGAGTCGGTCAAATTTGTCCAATTCTAAATTAATTCTGGATGTAATTTTTTTTCCCATCTGTCTAATATCTCATGTCACAGTCCTTGATCGTTGGTGATGTTTGTGTTATCCATTTCTTTGTGATGGCCTTTTATCCTGCCGCCAAAAGTACATTCCAAAGGTATCCATTTATTGTGTCCATGGCAGGAATTTTGTGGCCCAAATACGTAGCCCTGAAATCCATTGGGATGGTGATGTCACAAAGAAAAATTCAAAGTACTAATTTTGTGTAAGTGTGTTCAGGTATTCATCAGAAGAATAAACCATGGTATTTGAGCACACAATTTAGGCTTCAAACTTCAGGGAATTTGTGAGAAAAAGCAACTTTTTACTTCTCTAATTTATGATAAAAAGCTCTCTTAACTTACAAATAAATGCATAACAAACAAGAAAAAATTAATAATAATAAAAAGCTGTTTTTATTCCCCCCAAATCAGGATAAAGGGGTTAACTTAACGTTACGTCACATCATCAGTCTTTTCTTAGACCTTCTCTTGTTTTTTTTAACACACACATATCACCCACTATAACGCCGGATTTATACCAAATATGTGTCAGATTTCCAAAGTCATTAAAACCAATGTGTGCTGTTACGCTGGCCTCAGAGCACTGATGTGAGAAAGGATAATTTTTTGGGGTAATAAGACGAGTACTTCTCAATGTTATTGCGTGAACCTGCACAGTGTTGATCAAATACATAATTGGCGGTGTGTAACATGCTCAAAATACGTGTCGAACCCGTCCTGAGTTTAAAACCAGCATAACACATACATTACTTAATTAGCCTCAGATATTGCTGCCTTCCTCTTTGTGCAAAAATAAGGTGGACAGGATATTGAAGCAACAGAATATCCTGGAACAAAATTAAAAATGAAAGTTTCCTGAAATAACTATTAACTGTGCGCTGCTTTTAAATTAATATTCCCCAGCTTTCCCTCTGTGTACGCATATGGAACTTGTTCTGGCAAGTAATTATGTTCTTTACGCAATGCACACATCGACGGCAGCTTGAAGTAGATATATGTTATGCGCTCTGTCCATTAATTATATCCAGTAGACTGCTGGTGTGATTAAATTTGATTAGTCAGACTAGATACTGATTTATTCTCCTCTCTGTAGCAGATGTCTGATAATCACACAAACGTGGGTCCCAAACTTGTAATCACCATACACATGTCGCCTGCCGTGCGCGTGCCGCCCAGATGTGAGTGGGAGCCGGACCAGGAATTAGCTGAATCGCTGAGGCGTACACTATACATGCTGTGCAGGGTGATGGGACTAGATTTACCAGAGAAAAGTGTAGATTTTTATAGTCTGTATTTGTTTAAATGTGTCCTCTGCATTTGACTTATTTCTCCATTGCGGCAAGCCTCAGGAGCAATGCAGAAAATGGTTAACATTTCTTGCATCTTGACCAGAAAGCCTGGTGAGGCGAATCAGACAGGAACATTGTCCTACTGTGCGTATGTTGTTCAAGGACTCAACTTGTCTTAACCAAATGTGAAATATTGTGAGACTGCTCTAAAATACTGTGAAAATACATTATATTGGCTGTACACAATAACCTTTCTGGGGGACTGCCCGGTACTCTTAACGCAGGGTGTTCACCTAATGCGAGGGGGCTTCTGTACACATTTTAGTCGGTTACCTGCAGACTGCCTGTTACACTGTCTACGGTGCACTGCAGTCCGCACAGATTCACGCGGTTTCAAGCAAGAACAGTCGTCAAATGGCCAGAAAACCGATTCAGACCGCTGCGGTGTCTAGGAAATTAGAGTTCTTGTGGAATCTTTCTGCAGACTCCGAGGTCAGTGTAACAAGATTCATATTTATCATTTTCTAACACGTCTGTACACAGACACGCTGGTTCCTCAAGACTTAAAAGTTATTAAAATCAATGCGCCCTTTTACACTAACCTTGGCGCTCTGCAGGGTCTGCGAAACAAAATACGTGTTGAACCTGGCTCACAGTCAATGTGCACCAGGCGTAAGTTACATGCTGGCTGCGCCGGCCTCAGCGGTGTGACTTCGATTCCTAGTTGTGACATTTTTCTGAAATGAATCTTCTTTGCTCTTCACCTCCGTTGCCAGCTAAAACATGTCCCATCCAATTAAGCCTACAGAGATTGTTTTCGTTTGTTTAACATATTAAGACAAAATGGCCATTGGGAACTGAACTCACAACACTGCGGCCGTCTGCGCTTGGAGCCTGGCATACGTGTGCCGTGCCATAACCACTCGACCACCGGACAGCATAATTTGCACTTGTTTCATCAATTCTGTTTACAAGGTCGTCTTCTCTACTCCTTTTCTGAGTCTCGAAAAAACTCTAGGTTACAAATTTCACAGACTTGTGACATCATAGGTCGAGATCCAGAGGTCTCCTGTGCTGTCAATAAAGTCAAGAAATCATCAGCAGACCCATTCTGCGCATTCCTGCCGCTAAATCACACTCATTACCGCATGTCTGATTTAGCATGTCAGAGCAAGCTAGCTTTTGTTTTTCTTCTCTGCTGCCAGTAAATGAAGTGCTATCACCAATCCTGATGAGGGACAACCTGGCTGACAGACAGTATTGTGTGGTTTTGGATAACATATTATTTGAAGTTCTAAGATGAGATGCCGAAACAGAGGCACTCAAGAGCATGTTTAAAGGCCAATAACACGTAATATGTGTTATTGGAAATTTAACATTTCCAAATATATATATTTGGAAATGTTAAATGTTTTTGTATGTGATTATACTGTCTTATTTCAATAAAGAAAGAAAGAAAAAATGGTGACAATGTATTTTCACAAGGGAGCTGCAGGGGGAGCTCTATCGCCAACATGCCTTGGTTCTGCTTTAAAGTTGACCATAGAGTTAATGGTTTCTCTTTTGAGTACAATGTAGCAAATCCAGCAAACCTTACTGACACCAAAGTTCTTACACTTAATTAGTGATTCCGATTCAGTGGGGTAAAAGTACCCTCTTGCCATTTTTGCTAACAAACAACAAACGACCTACAAGAAATAGTGTGGAGTGTGTTATTAGTCAACTTGGCTCCAACACAAAAGTAATTAAATCTGCATTCTGACCTTTTGTGATGTTTTGACAGCACAGAACAGCCTTGAATTAGATTTTTTAATGAATATGGAATGTTGGAGAGCTGATATCTTACCAGCAGAAAGCATTTGGGAACACAGCGTACCCATGCACTCCACTACGAGGTTATTGTGTGGATTGTCTGTACGAAGGAGTTGAGCACAGAGGAGCAACAGGATGAAAGATGTTACTCTGCCAGTTTGTCACGAAAGTTGTGTGCTCCTGTGTGATAGACTGGCAGGTCGTGCTAGCTCTCTATCCTTGGGGGACACGCGGGTTAGTCTTAGAAAGTTGCATGTTTGGAAAAGCTTTGCCGTATTTTGTGGGTTTTCGGGGGTAGAGAGGGAAAATACTGAGGAAATACTGAGGAAAGCTGGCATTATGGTGTTCATAAGTCTTGTTAGGCTGCTTGCGACTGTGGAGGTTTTCGGCCTGTGTTTGAGTTCAAAATGAGTAAGCATCATGACAGAGAACAAAGAACTGTGCTAAGGATGGATCCATTCAGCAATGTTTGAAGAGATGCCCGGAACTACGGCCTAATCAAGTCTGGGGAAGCCATTTGAGTCTATCTAGACATGCATTTCAAGTAACCTTGCATTTTTATCATAAAATTGTTTTTGATCAATAAAGCAATTTAAAATTATTTCGTACGTGACTGTTACTCAAAAACATGTTTGAAGGCTAATATCAATACAAATGATGCATAATGTCTTTTAAAATAAGTACAACAATAAATGATTATTTTTCTAATGTACTGCCAATTTTTTATTTTTTTTTACTATGCTGACCTTGACCACGATGCCTTCATTTTTATTTTATTCATTGATTTATGTATTTAATTATTTATTTGTATTTATTTCATTATTATTTATAGCCCACAAGATGTTTTTTTTATTATTATTCTAGTACTGTAAAACATGTACATATTATGGAAAAATGTACTTGTTACCCCATGATGATTCATGCATGTTTGAGAAATCCTGCATTAACTCCAAGTCACACGGTTAAGTTAAAAAACATTCATATATATAATTCATATAACAATTTTTCAAAACTAAAAACACATACATGAAAATCTTCAGCTTGCTACAGCAGAGAATCATTTCTGTAAATGTAAAATATCTACATATGTTCTCGTATACTTCAAAAATGTACACAAAATGAATGTGTCTCCTTTGTGGAGAGTCAACAAGAAAAATAAAATCTTGTTTGTATGTATAGGTCTACTGCCCGCGACACGCCAAAAATCCACAATGTACCTTCATGACAGTGAAGATAACAAAAATAATAGAAGGAAACTCTGCGGCGGATGGATCGAGCTGCTGAGGTTTTGGGGAACTTTGGTCTAATGACGTCCAGGGGAAGCGCTCTAGGCAACAAGACAAGGCGTGGAGAGCTAACTGCAAATTTCTCCTCGAGTAGTCAAGTCAATTCCACTTAAGTCCACTTTGCTTTTATAGTCCACCACCATGTGTCTCCGATGGCTCTGCTTCCTACCCCCTGCTGTGTGAGGGCCGTCTGATCAGATGAGGGAACACGCTGTCCTCGACAACGCCATACGGGTGTCAAGACGAGTGCGAATGTGTGAAAATAAAAACTTGAACCAAGCATCCACGGCAAGAAAATCAATTAAGGCGTGTTTTAGATCTTTGTATAGAATTCAACACAAAGTGAACTGATAATTATGAATTTTCCAATGTACTTAAATAATACCGTGCGTTGAAATGGTAATATCTCAAAATAAAGCACGTAGGCTATCTATGTGGTTCAGAGAAATGAAAAATGAGACACAGTTACCAAAGCAATTAACATTTCAAAACCTTATACATTTAAATGGTAGAACATTCTTAAAATAGTGCATATAAATCTGAAACTCATTAATAGAAGAATTTGCAGTAAATTAGTGTACATGACATTTGTTACCTCTGGCACAGATGTACAGTAGTATCGGTTATTCGCATTGAAAAAAAAAAAACGTTTTCCAGATATCAAAATTGGTGTGTAAATTGACCAAAGAAAAAAAAAATCTAACTTTTTTGCCAATACTTTGCAGTGGGTACAAGGAGTTCTTCCATGGGGTCACTGCCACACCTCCCTTCTCAGAGATTTTAGCGTTCCATAAGTAGGGAAACAGGAAGTGTGCAGAGTTAGCATGTTTCTCCCTGACAGGTTGCCCCAGCGGCATTGAAGGGTGGTCCAAATGCAGAGGAAAATTTCCCTATGGAGACAATAAAGTGTCCCTTAACCTTAATATCTGTCAAGTAGTTGGACACCAGCTTCTGTTCAATGCTCCAAAAATTATTTATCTACAAGTCAACCAAGTCAAAGTCAAGGGCTACTTGCTATATGTGGACTATGCACATGTTGTAGCCACTAGGGGTCCCTATAGATTCATATTCTGCTTCATCTCATTGCAAATGTTGCTGTGCTGTGATTACTTGCTACAAGGTTGATTATCATAATTATAGTTCTGTTCTGCGAATATTGTGGCAGTTTGATTCATTTTGTGTGAACATTACGCAATTTTCCAAGTAAAACTCCAATACTTCTGTGAGCTCCTGTGTAAGAGATCTTCCATAGGCCCTCTCGAATTTAGAAACAACAGCTTTTGCAACTCTGTGTTGTCAGTAGGCAAACTAAAGAAATGCACCTTGGGTCAAAGATCAACGGCTGGAGCCACACAGATCAGAATGGTGTTTTAAATGACTCAATTAGAACACCCCTTATTGTGTTTCACTATCATATAAAATATGTACAAATATTTCAATTTGTATTGTTTAAAAATGCTCTTGAGTTTAGTTTGGATCTCTGCTGTTTTCCATGGGACTAATTGAGCTCCTTGAACTGACACCTTAACGTGGTGGAGGGGTTTGAGCGCCCGAATGATCTCAGGAGCTATGTTGTCCGGGGCTTCAAGCCCCTGGTAGGGTCTCCCAAGGCAAACAGGTCCTGGGTGACGGGTCAGACAAAGATCGGTTCACAAGGCCCCTATGAATAGTAATACATCAAGGCCAGTTACGTCGCCCGGACTGGCGTTACCGGGGCCCCACCCTGGAGCCAGGCCTGGGGGGGGTGCTCGACGCGAGGCGCCTGGTGGCCGCCTTTCCCCACGGGGCCCGGCCGGGTGCAGCCCGAACGAGTGACGTGGGGCCGTCCTCCCGTGAGCCACCACCTGGTCCCCCGTGAGCCTATGTCCGGCCCTCTCTCAAGTGGAGCGCCCAGCCCCTCTCGAGAGGGGCTGGACGCTCCACTTCTCTGGTGTTGCCCACGGGAAGAGGTGGCGGGCTGGCGTGGGCTTGCTTATTGCCCCACAGCTCAGCCGCCATGTTTTGGAGTTTACCCCAGTGAACGAGAGGGTCGCGTCCCTACGCCTTCGGGTTGGGGACAGGTCTCTCACTGTGTGTCGGCCTACGGGCCGAACAACAGTGCTGAGTACCCGGCCTTCTTGGAGTCCCTGGAGGGGTACTGGACAGTGTACCGACCGGGGACTCCGTTGTTCTACTGGGGGACTTCAACGCCCACGTGGGCGACGACAGTGGACACCTGGAGAGGAGCGATTGGGAAGAACGGCCCCCCCGATCTGAACCCGAGCGGTGTTCAGTTATTGGACTTCTGTGCTAGTCACGGACTGTCCATAACGAACACCATGTTCAAGCACAAGGGTGTCCACCAGTGCACGTGGCACAGGACACCCTAGGCCGGAGATCAATGATCGACTTTCTTGTCGTGTCATCTGACCTCCGGCCGCGTGTCTTGGACACTGGTAAAGAGAGGGGCGGAGCTGTCAACCGATCACCACCTGGTGGTGAGTTGGATCCGCTGGCGGCGGAGGAAGCCGGACAGACTTGGCAGGCCCAAGCGTATAGTGAGGGTCTGCTGGGAACGTCTTGCGGAGCCCGATGTCAGCAGGGTCTTCAATTTGCGCCTCCGGGAGAGCTTCTCCCAAATCCCGGGGGAGGCTGGGGACATTGAGTTCGAGTGGACCATGTTCTCGACCTCCATTGTCAATGCGGCTGCTCGGAGCTGTGGTCGCAAGGTCTCAGGTGCCTGTCGCGGCGGCAACCCCCGAACAGGCGGAAGAAGGAGGCCTATCAGGCCTCTTTGGCGTGTGGACTCCTGAGGCCGCTGACGAGTATCGGCGGGCCAGGCGTGCCGCAGCTCGTGCTGTCACAGAGCCAAAACCCGGGTTTGGGAGGAGTTCGGGAGGCCATGGAGAGGACTATCGGTCGGCCTCAAAGAAATTCTGGCAAATCGTCCGGCGCCTCAGGAGGGGGAAACAGTGTTCTACCAACACCGTTTACGGTGCGGGTGGGGACCTGCTGACCTCGACTGAGGATGTCGTCGGACGGTGGAAGGAGTACTTTGAGGACCTCCTAAATCCCACTGTCACGTCTTCGAAGAGGAAGTAGAGACTGGGACTCGGAGGCTGACTCATCCATCACCCAAGCCGAAGTCACTGAGGTTGTTGGCAAACTCCTCGGTGGATGAGATACATCCCGAGTACCTAAAGTCTCTGGATGTTGCAGGACTGTCTTGGTTGACACGTCTCTGCAACATCGTGTGGCGGTCAGGGACGGTGCTCTGGACTGGCAGACTGGGGTGGTGGTCCCTCTGTTCAAGAAGGTGTGTTCCAACTATAGAGGGATCACACTCCTCAGCCTCCCTTGTAAGGTCTATTCCAGGGAACTGGAGAGGAGAATCCGACCGAGAGTCGAACCTCGGATTCAGGAGGAGCAGAGTGGTTTTCGTCCTGGCCGTGGAACACTGGACCAGCTCTATACTCTCCATCGGGTGCTCGAGGGTTCCGGGCGGAGGGGGTCCGGTTTGGAGAACACAGGATCTCATCTCTGCTGTTTGCAGATGATGTTGTCTGATGGCTCCATCAAACCTGGACCTGCAACATGCACTGGGACGGTTTGCAGCCGAGTGTGAAGCAGCTGGGATGAGAATCAGCACCTCAAATCCGAGGCCATGGTTCTCAACCGGAAAAAGGTGGCTTGCCCTCTCCGGGTGGTGGGGAGTCCTTGCCCCAAGTGGAGGAGTTCAAGTATCTCAGGGTCTTGTTCACGAGGGAGGGAAGGATGGAGCGTGAGATATGACAGGCGGATCGGTGCAGCGTCCACAGTGATGCGGTCGCTGCATCGGACTGTTGTGGTAAAGAAGGAGCTGAGTCGAAAGACAAAGCTCTCGATTTACCGGTCAAACTACGTTCCTACCCTCACCTATGGTCATGAGCTTTGGGTAGTGACCGAAATGACAAGATCGCGGATACAAGCGGTCGAAATGAGTTTCCTCCGCAGGGTGGCTGGGCGCTCCTTTAGAGATAGGTGAGGAGCTCAGTCACATGGGAGGAGCTCGGAGTAGAGCCACTGCTCCTCCACGTTGAGAGAGGCCAGCGAGGCTGGCTCGGGCATCTGTTCCGGATGCCTCCTGGGCGCCTCCCTAGGGAGGTGTTTCGGGCATGTCCCACCGGGAGGAGGCCCCGGGGAAGACCCAGGACACGCTGGAGGGACTATGTCTCTCGGATGGCCTGGGAACGCCTCGGGATCCTCCCGGAGGAGTTGGAGGAAGTGGCTGGGGATAAGGAAGTCTGGGAGTCCCTGCTTAGACTGCTGCCCACGCGACCCGGCCCCGGATAAAGCGGAAGAAGATGGATGGATGGATGGATAATTGAGTTTTTGGCACCATTTACTGGCAATTAAATTACGGAATTACAAACAGTTACAAACAATTACAAACAGCACGAGTTGTACAGATCGTGATTAGATGGCAGATATTTACAGAACGAGTCTGGAGATGATTCATGGACTTAGAGTGTTTTTGACAGTCGGAGGGGAGAGGACTTTCTAACCAGGATTCATCAAACTAGCGTGAATGTAGCTAAATGCTTGTCCAGGAATGTTTTTATAAAGGGAACAATGTTAGAACATGGTTAAACGCCAAAAGTCAATTTGGCACAAAATGTGTCCTTTAAGTGTTTTGTCTGTAGACCTATTATTACTTCAAAGTCTTTCCCAAAATGATTCTATTTTGCAGCTAGAATCTCCATTCATGAGTGCAAATGTTTTTTAGAGGTCATAGACTAACTGCCTCTTAGTAAGCTGTATGTATTTTTTCCATTCAACCACACATTATTATATAAAATCATCACCGCTCTAGCTTTTAATAAACAATATACCCCTTTATGTTCTTGAAAACTCGGATTGTACCCTTGGGGCTGGCTCTTTTAGTGATTAGGCTGGGCGAACTCTTTTCCAGTCTGCTCTTTGAATTAAGTCCCCCACCCTTTTTGCTAGCTGGAGCCTCTCGGTGTGCTGATCTTGCGGGCTAATTGGCTTCGGGGGTTGATGCGTAGTGTTTACCAGCGTTCCTCTGGGAAAAAAGATGAACCGGCAGAGGGGAAAGGGGTGCTGGATTCTCCCGACAATCATCGTCCGCTCAAGGCATGGGCCGTTAGCCTTCATAACGTTGCCCCCTGCTAAGTGTACTGCCTCTGGCCCTTAAAGAGGTGTAGGTTAGGTGAACGCAACACCATGCACAACCCGGAGCGGCTTATTTGACATTTTCCCAGGCATTTATGTTATAAAAGTGTTTATTTTCATATGCATTGTGAGGTAGCGGCGAGACGGAAGGAAGGGAAAAGAAGAAAACATCGTAGCTGGGGGAAAAATATAGCCATTTAATTGCAGTGTCAGAAAACAGAAAAATACGGAGAAAGTTTCGAACAGGATTACAAAGACACCGCCTGCAGCCGCTCTGCACTTTATATTCTCCATCCTTCCCTGTGGAGAGATTTATTTACTATGCAGGCAGCCTTTTCTACTGGCCTGACATTAGTTTCTCCACAATATGCGTCATTATAACGACCAATGATTTTGTTTTTTTGTTTTGTAAAATTCTCCACATCATAATAAAGGTAAGGGTTTTTTTTGTTTAACATGCTGACAGGTAATTCTCTATTCATTAGCAAGTTTAGACGTTTCTCAAAAAGATTAGGGAGCAAACACTACTTACACCCACTCGTGACTACTCCAATGTCAAACTTATTGCTCGTTTCCATTGTGTGCACGCTGTCTGCCTTGATCCTTCAATATAAACATGGTATTCGTGAGCCCTAAGCATGTTTTTGCATTATAAGACTTTTTTGCACCAGATACCAATTAAAACTAATGTATTCCCGTAAGTGTTTTGTTGTTTATTTGACAACTTCCCCGTTAGCTACACCATTCCTGTTCATGTGTGGTGGCAAACTGTGAGAGGTTTTTGCTCCCATACAGACTAATTGAGAGCTGTTGCCTTCGTGAAAACACTTTGGAACAGCATTGTCTCAAATTAAGGAGACACTCTTGGTTTCAAATGGGCATTTGTTTCAATTATCTAGATGGGGTGTGAAGCTGTGCGACGCTGCGCTTTTTTGTTGAATTGTGTCGGATCGGGGATGGGGAGCAGATGGGATGCATGCGGAGAGAGTCGACTAATGCAGCCACAGTTTACGCTGCGCACTGTTGCTGGGACAAATCAATTACACGTAAATGCCATGTGCCACTGGAAGAATGTAAAGGCTTTTGAAAAACTAGGGAGTGAATCGAAAGTCTCCTCCCGATCTTGCTTTTCTTCTTGGGAGCATGTTGTCCGCTTGAGTTGGATTGTGTGATCATTTCAAATCTGTTCTACCGATTCCAGCGTTGACCAGATTGTGGAAGACAATTTTATCTTACTAGAAAAAGAAAGAGAAATTCTTCAAATTATCGCAGCAGACATCGCTTATTGCCCATGAAACAACATAATACAGCAGCAATAGGTGCTTTACTTCCCATTGTTCACAGCAGAATGTGGGTTGTTTGTTGTCGTCATGTTGTAGCTGTTGCACTGAGTTCGAGAAACATTTCCATTAGGTAAATTAAGTTTCAATGTAGACTGCGATACACAGCATTTCCACACTGTGTTCTAAAATGTCTTGTTTTATAGCAGGCACCAAAAAGTCCCATTAATAATAAATAAATATGACACCAGGCTGTTCCTGTAACTGGTGCTGTGGCTGCAGATGTGAGAGATTTCTTTAAGAACTTATGATCCGTTTCCAGTTGAAATCCTGCTCTTATGTTTTCGTACAAAGCTTCTTCAAAGGGCTTTGTTAGTTCTACATATGCTCTTTTTAATGCTTGGAAAAGGTTTTTGTCACTCGCTGCTAGTAACACCAAGTACCACAGAAGAAGGCCTTGAACTACCACCAAATCTAAGTGTGTTTCAGGCTATAAAAAAATTGTCTACACTTATGCAAGCAGCTCCAGTTTAGAAATAGTCCAAAAATGCCCCTCAGCATTCTGACAGAATGTGTTTCTTTTTGTTTTGTTTTTCCCAATTTTTGTTCTGGGAGCTATTGCTTTGCTCAAATTAACTTAATACAGTAAAATGGAAATTGAAAGTAGTTTCTCCATTGTTGCTCTGACTGTGCAGCTTAGAAACATTTACAGTAATCAAGGGTAAGCAGGTCATCTCTTATATTAAGCCTGTATGAGCGATAAAAGTGAGCTGAGCCTGCAGTGTTCCTGTTTATCTGGTTTTCAATGATTGTTTACTTGATTTTGATTGTGATTGTAGCAGAGATTTTTTTCTTACCATTGACACACAATTTGTCCACTGGCTGGTAATCTATAGTACCGAGCATTTCCAACATGAATAAATACCTATGAAAAAAGTCAGTCATAAAACTGTGATCTGAGAATAAACTGGTAATGTTACATATCTTCTTGACAAAAATACTGATAGATTTATCTATATTTTATAAAGGATTTCATTCATTTAGTCTTATTGACTGATTTAAGATTAAAGTGACTTCATTCTTTACGTTCCCTCCTGCTCTCTGTAGCTTCTTTAGGCGTTAACCAAACCTGCCAGTACAGTTCCTCTCAATGGGAACTTGCCTTTGAATACGATCTCCGGATTAACAGCACGCCATTGCTGTCTGCTACTTTGTAATAGAATATATCCCACGAAATTCAATACAGCATTTTAAAATAATACTTGTACAATCGTAAGGGTGCATGTGTAAGACTGTGAATTAATGAAAACACCGCCCAACGGGATTTACAGCATTATACCGCAAGTCGTGGATTATTCGGCTTCCTCCTGACGACACAACAGCCTTCTGAAGATAGCTGAGTGAGTTAGCCTGAGATAAATAACAAAGCTAACCAAGGCGTCTTGAAATGCGAATTGTTGGCCTTTCTTTCCTCGTTGGTGTGACAAGCGAGTCCACTTTCTTGTTGCTAATACCCAATTAGGGAGATGATTATTGATTGAGGTGTTGAAAGTTGACCGCTAATCTCCTTTCTCAACGGATAAGACGATCAATAGGTCTGTGTAATGAGCAAGCCGCTTTCTCACTGCTAATAAATAGAATTAGAAGTGGGCTAGATACATATTTGAAAACTTGAAAAATCAAAGTTTGTTTTAGTGCAAGGAAGGGTTAGACTAAATTCTTTTATTCCTGACAAAATTTGTTTTATCAGCTTTACATCGTCACGCAGTTTGATTCCTCTGCTTGTATTGACTTTGCAGAACCCCTAGGTGCCCATAAACAAATAGCGATTGAGTGCGAAGGTATAGCCAATATTGCCGTAGTTATACAAAGCAGCGTAATTATGGTAATTACTTCCAGAAGGTAATTTTACCCACATCTACAACGTCTTACCAACTTTGCAGTGATGAAAAGTGGCTGGTGAATGAAAGGCTGTTTGTTGCTGACCTATCAAGGGCAGCTAAACAAAAGAACTCAGCAGACATTATGGTAAAGACGAGTTTATTTTCCAAGGGCAATGCAAACGCTCTTGACATCGGGGTCCTTCGGCATTTGGAAGCTGATTGAAGTTAATGATACAAACTTTTTTAATCAGCTACGGTTGCAATTTGTTTAAATGAAGGGCTCTTTCTGGTCTGGTAAATTTCGTCCAACGGTGGCCAGCATGTGTTTAGTGTGAACAACGGTGTCAAACCACAGAGGAACGCAGAAGAGGAGCTTGTGGGGACAGGTTTTTGGCGACTGGTTTTTGGCGAATTCGTTTGTAGAATCTGCATCTCCGGTCGACACAAAGGCAGCACACAATTTTCTTTTTACTCGCGTTTAACTCAACTTTAAATACCAAAACCCTCAGCGAGTATCTTTTATCTGTGATAATAAAAAGCTGCAGTTTGCTTACCTTTCTAAACTTGTGGTAAGTGGCTCTTTCTTTGGTCAAAAGCTAACCCAGTCTGTTCTCTCCATTTATGTCATACCAAGTGCTCATGTCACATTCAGGACTATAGTTAAGTGCTAATTATGTTGGTCAAACTCATGCTTTATAGCTTCTATCCAAACGGTTTAGCCACTAGCACTGCCTGCTGTTGGAAAGAAGCTTCTAGACAGGAAAAGAGGACACCAGATTTTAAACCATGACTGAAGAACATGTTTTCAGAATTGGCTGTTAGCACCGTCCACGTAGCATCTTTTCTCACTCTGATGTTGAACTGTATGTACAATTACAGTCAATTTTTCCACATGGTTTTCACCCAACAGTGCCTTGATCCTATTGATCCCACCCAAAAAAATGCTTTTAAAATATATAGGCAATATAATTCAGTCTATTTTCACAAATAGCTCCTGTTGGAATTACAGTATGGAATAAAATACTTAATTGCTGAAGCACACGTGCAACCAACAGAACTTCCATGTAGCTTTTGAACTTTCAATTTATGAAACTACAAATATTTGAGCTTGAACAAAAACGTTTTACTACAAGAGTGAAATGTAGAAAATAAAAAATGTTGTACTCTTAACAATATTTTCACACTTGCTATCAGGACCCATTCTTTTTATTAGCACAATAGTCATTTGCCAGCGTCACACAGACTGTTCACAGTGGGATTACCGGAATGATTTGTTTCTCAATTAGTCTTCTTGGTACTGGTTTGTTTTCTGATTGTTATCTTGTATTTATTTGTTCCACCTCTTTGAAAGTCCTTCTCCAATCAAAAGAGTCTTATTTTGTTTTCTGCTTTCTTCAAGCACATCGTAGCAACACAGAATTGGGGAAAAAAGGGATTTCAGCAACTTTGCTCTATAGCTATGGAGCAAACGGCCGTGCTCATCCATGATTTTATAGCATATTGTATATTCTGTCACTTGTTTCATGTGTGAACACGAAAAAGAGTTTATCTTTCTCTTTTATTTTTATATATATATGTGTGTATATCTATATATATATTTATATGCTCCCAGGAGGCATCCAGAACAGATGCCTGAGCCAGCTGGCTCCTCTCCATGTGGAGGAGCAGCGGCTCTACTCCGAGCTCCTCCTATGTAACTGAGCTCCTCACTCTATCCTTAAGGGAGCGCCCAGCCACCCTGTGAAGGAAACTCATTTCGACCATGTATATCTGCGATGTCCTTTCGGTCATAGGTGAGAGTTATAATGTAGATTGACCGGTAAATCAAGAGCTTTGCCTTTCGACTTTTTCTTCATCACAACAGTCCAATACAGCGATCAAATAACTGTTTGATCCGTTTCCTCACTTGTGATCAAGACCCCGAGATACTTAAACTCCTCCACTTGGGGCAAGGGCTCTCCACCCACCTGGAGGGGGCAAGACGCTTTTTTCCGTGTTGATTTTCATCCCAGCCACTTCACACTCTGCTGCAACCTGTCCCAAGGCATTACAGGGTTACAGGTCCAGATTTAATGGAGCCATCAGCATCTGAAAACAGCAGAAATTAGATCCTGTGGTCCCCAAACCAGACTGCCTCAGACCCCTGACTGAACCTAGAAATTATGTCCATAAAAATAATGAACTGAACAGACAAAGGGCAGCCCTGGTAGAGTCCAACATGCACTGGGAATAGGTCTGACTTACTGCCGGCAATGCGAACACACCTCCTGCTCTGGTCATTCAGGGACCGGACATGCACAAAGCACATGTGGCCTTTTTGGGCAAACTCCCATGAACCCTCGAGCACCCGATGGAGAGTACAGAGCTTGTCCAGTGTTCCACAAGATGAATCTGGGGTTTGACCATCGGTTGGATTCTCCTCTCCAGTACCCTGGAATAGACCTTACCGGGGAGACCGAGTAGTGTGAGCAGAGACGTTTCAACCAAGACAGTCCCATAATTGGGCTGAGGCTGAGGACATGGTCCACTTGGATTCAATGTCCCCAGCTTCCACCAGGATCTGGGAGCTCTCCTAGAGTTGGGAGTTGAAGACTCTGCAGATAGAGGGCTCTGCAAGATGTTCCTAACAAACCCACAGAATACGCCTGCTGGGCCTGCCGAGTCTGTCTTACTTCCAACTTACCACCAGGTGGTGATCGGTTGACAACTCTGCATTCACCCGAGTGTCCATTTTGTCATCATGGACAAAATGTATGGAGCACAGAAGTCCAATAACTAAACACTGTTTGGGTTCAGATCAAGGGGGCTGTTCTGTTATTGCCTGATTTCTCTTCACCAGCCCTCATGGCTCCTCCTGGCGGTGGTGGGTCCACAAGAGGCCGGCCCCACGTATATACTTCTGGCTGTGCCTGACCGGGCCCCATGGGGGAAGGTCAAGCCACCAGACGCTCGCTGTCAAGCACCCACCCCAGGCCTGCCTCCAGGGTAGGGTCCCTGTAACACCAATCCGGGCCTTGTAACTGGCCTTGTTAGTAAACTCATCTTAAAGGACTTTTTGTAGTTCAATAACATTTCAGCTGCAGAGGGTCAAATAAGTAACATCTATAACAAATGTTTGGTACTAACGAACTCCTTAAAGCCCTTCCGTGTAATTTTTAAGTCCAAAAATGCTGTGGATGGGCTTGCATCAATATTGACTCTACATAGGCTAGCATAAAACATATCCATCTCCATGAAGAATGCTCTGAAATATGGTTTTAATTCTCTATTTCTATGGAATCAGGCACTTTCCACTTTCTGAAAGTTACACGCCATCAAGTAAATTTATTGCTGCTCATATCTTTTAAATGATATTGTTCATAAAGAAAAGTTTAATGGTATTGTTTGGGTTATTGTCATTGGCAATGTCATTGGCAATGAACAATATAATTGTATCATGATAACGCTCTTCAAAATGTGTTGCTACATGACAAAAAGTCCTAACAAAATGGATGAAATTCAATCATTAAACACCACAGCCACCACCAATAAGGAAATGATTTGCAAGTCGCCCTGCACGGCCCTCACCTGTGCCACTCTTCGACGCTTAATAGGACGTGCTGAGGTGAAATGAGCCTGATACAACACTGGTTTTCACACACATCATGTTTGCCACCCGCTTGCCACTTCCCTCTAAGAGCATGTTCCACTGTTCCACCAGGCTGTCTCAGTGGGCTACATCCCGTTAGCAAACACACTTTAAAATGCGGGGGAAAACTTTAGGGAACATGACATATACAGCAGAGCACTCAAGAGGGCTTTCCAAATGTACAAACCAGGAATCTATGTCAGCCCCAGACACCAAAATCATCTCAATTTCTGCACTGGATAAAGCCGAGACACAACAAGTCCAGGTTGTTTCCTTCACTCAGTTAGTTTTGTTTTTCCTGTACAACTTTACTTTTGGAGTTTTGTGTTCTTCCATTGTTATTTTTACTGCAAATGTTTGCCAGAAGTGATATACACGGATTGATTGAGGCAAAACGCAAAAAAAGCCAAGGCTCTTCCAGCAAAAAACTGGTTTGAATTACATAGCACCTAACTTGAAAGTATGATAAATAACTCTCCATATAACTGTATACATTTTGAGTTACTTGTTGTATTTGTGATGTTCCTTAGATTTTGCAGCATAAATCAATGTTAACTTAAATTGCACAAAACAGGTTACCATTGAATTACTTATTTCACTCAAACGAATTTTTAAAGTTTAATAATTTGACTTATTTTTGCAACATACGTAGAGGTATTTTGATAACTGTCCACCTAGCAACCCCACTGGGAACAAGGGCCAACATGGACTTACACAATATTTATGATTCAGCAGCTTTATTTTATTAAATTAATGTTTAAACTGTTAGAATTGTGTTCCTTGTGCATAAGCGCCCTCTGCATTTTGGATGGAAATGTTTATCTTGATGACAGAGGTAGAACACAGCTCTACTCACTGTATTTTTATACTTCTCAACTTTTTCTCCTCAAACTGACACTTGACTGATGAAAAACTATGTTCAGTATTTACCACAGGCACTAAACCTTTCACATGCAATTTAAGGGTTAGGGGCCAATGTTTTGCATGTTTACCACAAAATATGTTTTGGCAAGCTTCATGTTTTTTAATAAGGACTGATATTGATGGGTTTCAGATTGTGCAGTACAATGTGATGATGTAATACTCCCATGAGACATGTTTTCACATCACATTTACAAAAGAAATATCCAAAAGAAAGAACCAGATAATTTGTAATAGTGAACTATAAATAGACTATTATAGCAAAATGTAGTGTAAATACAACTGGAATCATACCTGCCCCCATCACCATTAAATATCAGAAGCGTATGCATCTGAAACCCACCAATACTACTACAATACTACTTTCAGTGAATAAAAAATATGATTCATGAACAAGGAACTTTCTTCTGTGAAAAGGTGCAACATTAAACAACAATATGATAGTAAAATATAAAAAAATAAATAAAATAATAATAATAATAATAATAATAATAATAAGGCATGAATAAAAAATTTAAAAAACGAAATAAGTATACTACTACTAATAAAAGTATACTAAATACTTTGACTGAATGTATACACACAATTTAATACTTGGGGGAAAAGATTTCTAATTCAAAGGTGCACTATGTAACTTTTTTTGTTGAAGGTGCACCTTTTTGTCTCCGTAGAGATGATATTACTTTGCCCGGAATGTTCCATAGTACTGCATTAAACATATATATTAATCTCCATGGAGACAAAAAGGTGACCTTGCGCATATATTTTTCACAGTATTTTTGAGCTACATAGTGACTCTTTAATTTTTCATTTCTTCCTTTATAAGATTATTAACATGATCAAAGCAGTGTTTTGATCATGGGCACAATAAAATAAAATGTTCAAGATCTATGGACTGTTGCCATAGTGATTAACAATTTCAAATAAAACATTACACCTACAGAATGGGAAAAAAGTCCTCAGAATGTTGCATCTAACAGAAACTGAACCCCATGAATAGTGCTTTTCTACCTCCTTTCGAGCAATTCACTTGTACATTTATCCGCCGTCGCACACCGACATGGAGGGCAAGGCGGGTTAAGAGTCTTTCTCAAAGAGACAAAAACAGTTTGCTCTACTGGAAGAACAGATATTGAACCGCTCACCTTTTGGTCATTGTGCGAACTCTTGAAAATCTTGTTATTGATTTTACAATGTACAGTAGTATCACTTTAATTTTACTTTACAACTACAACTTTATTTTTCCTTCATGACAGCAAATTACACATTTCACGCTAACGTACCAGCACCTCTGTAAAGCAGCGTGAAATCAAATATTAGTCAGCCAACGTTTTTATTGTGAAGACAGATACGGTATATACGACCAGTTAAATAAATGTTGGAGCGGTTCTTTGTTGAAAAATCTATAACCAATTTTCAGCCTTTTACAGCAATGTATGGTGCAGTGGAACTGTCAAGGCTTCTCTGCATTTAACATTCATTATATTGAAAAAAATATATGTATATTGAAAGTTACACTAAACAGTAAAACCAGCGTAAAGGTAAATGGTCTCAATTCATACAGCGCCCAAAGGAGTTTCATCATTGGCCACCATTTAACTAAAATAAGAAAGGTTGCTTTATAGAAATATTGGTAACACTTTATAATAACTACACATATTCCTGCCTTAGTAACGCATGAACAAAGACTTCATTCCTGGTGCACAAATAATTTAAGGGCTATCCAACATAAGGCCCAGGAGCCAAATCAGGCCCTCAAAGCAATTTAATCCGGCCCACACCCCATTTCCAAATATTTAAAAAATAATAATAATATAATAATGGTTACTGGGTTAATGGGTACTTGGTTACTGGTTTAATTCTGGGTTAGCACTAGGTTAGACCTAGTTTGGTCTTGGTTTCGTCCTTATTTAATTCTGTTTTGATTCAGGGTTAGTTCTGGTTCAGACCTGGTTGGTACAAGTCTAGTCCTAGTAAAATTCTGGTTCAGTCCTGGATGGGCTAAAGCATTTTGTTTGTAATTTCACACAATACATCTGCTCTATCAGTAGTTATTGTATTTAATTAACTCCATTTATTGTGTTATTTAGTGTGTATTATTTTGGTTTTAGATGTATTTATTGTGTGTGTGTGTGTGTGTGTGTGTGCGTGTGTGCATGCTTGTGTGCTTTTGCGTGTATGTGGGTGTATGTGTGTTTGCGTTCAAACAGAGTAAAAATGTGTATTATTATATTATTATTACCATCATCACAATGCATACATTGTCTCTTAACTCTAACCTTAACTTGATTAAGTAGTTACTAAGCCTGAATCATACTTAATAAACAATTGGTTCATTAATCTTTGTTCATGCTTTGTTAAGGAAAATTAGGGAGTAGTTATTATAAAGTGGTACAGAAATATCTTTTGCCATAATCATATTCAATGGATTAAATCCAATATGTCATTTTGTAATGAAAAAGTCAAGCTATATTATAAGAGAAGAATGTGTATGCGCTGGTAAACTACTAAAGCTAGTTTCTACTCCATTGCACTAAATATCTGACTCCTTTGACACCTCCAACACCCCATGTCAATGATAGACACTGCATTTATATTTATACACTCCAACATGGAAACGTTTTTGCTTTTAAGACTGATTTAATGGTCAAAATGTCTTTCAGATCTAAAGTTCTTTTTCTCCTTTGCATCCCTCCTCCTTTCTATTTAATGCATTTGAACAAGAGGCATTCAGAAAGATCTCCCCCGCTGTAAACAAATCCTAACAAGTCAACACTTTTGATCTGGGTTAGAGCTCGCACTTTCCCGCCCCTTTTAAAGTTTCATCACATCTAGACTTCTATACCAGGTATCGCCCGCAACTTTCCCCCGACTCATTTGCAAAGCTAGGTTAAGCTTATGTAAAAAAGATGCATCGCGAATACGTCGGAGACCGCTCGGAAACAAACATTTTGCCCTGCCTCCCTCCCCCTGACAGCCGAGTGACAGCTATTTAAATGCAAACTGTCATTAACGAACACAACCCTGCGCGACACCTGCTTTAATCACGGCAACAAAGGCGCAGCGAGTGGCCGAGTAGGAGCCCCCGCGACGTGTGATATTCAAATGACGGGGCGGCGCAACGCACAAAAACAACAACATCAAAAGAACAGGGCAGAGGATGTGCCGCGCGCCGTGCCTCCCACCACCACTGCTAATCAGCTTCATTTCCGACGCGGTTAAAGAACGCCGGGCTCAAAGTCACGAAACCGCTTACCCTTCGGATTGTTTGAAAAATTGTACTGTTGTTTTATTTCTGCACCTAGCTTTTTAAGGACAAGATTTATGCTTTTGTTGAACAGAACAGAGTCACAAGTGCAAGCCTCATGGACACGGAAATCTAACTTTTCTGAATGTTTTTCAATCGTGCCATTTGTATCTTAACACAGCGTTTGTCAAAAGGTACTTGGAATGGTTTTGGATATTGAATAGGTGGCGTTCACACTCTTGAATTTGATGTCGGGTCTATGAAACTCTAAGGGTGATTTACTGTTTTTCCAAATGTTGAAAATAAATATTTAATCCCCCCTGTCACCTGGTATTCAATTAAAGAAAAGAAAAAAGAACCACAAATCTTCAATTATAATCTTTTAAAGTCCTTTTAACTGACAACAATCACCAGTCCCTGAGATCCTCAGAGTGTCTGAGATGTACTTTGGTGCTAGGCCATGGAGAGACTTATACACTAGTTGAGCTGTTTTAAAGTCTATTCTCTGAGCCACAGGGAGCCAGTGCAGAGACCTGAGCACAGGACTAATGTGATTGTACTTCCTGGTTCTAGTCAGGACCCGAGCAGCAGCGTTCTGGAAATGTACTTGCAGCTGTTTTACGTTTGGAGAGCAGTGAGCAGGCCGTTACAGTAGTCTAATCTACTAGAGACAAACGCATGGATAAGTTTCTCCAGGTCTGGTTAAGACAGTAGACTTTTGATTTTGGCAATGTTTTTCAGATGGAAAAAAGCTGCTGATGTGATTGATTTGATGTTGCTGTTGAAATTCAGACAGTCCATTATTATTCCTACAGAGTTTAGAGAGAGAGACTGGCGGTGACTGTTAACACTTTCTCTTTATTTCTGTGGGCCAGAATTCTGACCTGTCTCCAGCTCCATGTTAAACTACAGTCATTGTTGTGATGTCATGTAAACACAATTTAAGAATGTTCATGTATTATTAAAACAAGAGTGTAAAAGAGATATAATTGCTATTACATTAATAAAGAGATTTATATTTACTAAATAATCCCTTCATGAGTTAGCTACACAGTTTAGACAGAACCTCTGGCTTAGCTCATTTCTGTGTGAGGCAGTACAGCCTGCAGACGGGTTGACTTCAATTGGCTGTTCGTGTCAGCGGTCAGTCAATATAAGCTCTTCACTCACATCGCTTGCCCTCTGACCTCGCACACTACCGGTCTGATTAGTTGTTGTCTCTCATTGCGCTTCATCTTCAGATAGTATAGAAAATCTAGTGTTGTCTGTAGGTTGCACTTTTCCTGTCTAACTAATTGGTATTTCTAACCATTTAAGGTGTTGCGGTGCTATTTTCCAGTCCAAGCTGTGTAATGGTTTAGGGCCAAAACGTAGACATCAGCCTAGTGCTAATCCGTCTTTGCATTTGGTGTCACTGAGATGTTCAGGAGTTGTCGTTGATCACCACCATGCAATGTCCTCAATGTGCAACAACTTCGAGAACAAGACTAACTTTGTATATGGATAAAGTATGAACTGTGATGGATCGCCGGGTGAAAATGGAGTACCTATAGAACTCTCAAACGATTTCAAGCTAACTAACTTAATCAATTCTACCATGTGGATACTTATAAGCCTTGCCTCGGTCTGTTCAACAACAAACTTGTGTGCCTCATTATAATTGCTTAATTCACAAATCAGATTTTTTTTCAGAGGCGTTCCACATGGCAAATAAAATCTTTTCATGTGTGAATCCAAGAGCCCTGACGTGTCCGATGTGGAGAAGAAATAGGACCAAACTAGGATTTGTGCTGACAGACAAAAGCACCATTTATTCACACGCTCTGTCACTCTTGACAAAATCATTTGTTGTCTGGCAGGCATTTGTAAGGTTTATCTGTTTAATTCCTGTCTTTTCCAATTAAAAAAAAAAAAGCGACACCTGTTTTATTCCAGAGCAAATGTGATCTGTGTGTTCAGACAAAGAAATCACACATTTGTCACATTTGGGCAAAACAAATCAGATTCGATCTCCGTTGTTGTTTGGTTGTTTCTGCTAAAGTTAAAAATAAACTACATCTCACACGGTCCACTCTGCTACGTGGGTAAATCTATGCTATGAGAAGTACAAATATTCATATTCCTCATATTCTTACACGATTTTGGCCGTAGGCCTCATTAGACAGGGCAGTGCAGCCTGAAATGGGCATGAGAGAAGAAAGGACATTCTACAAATGTTGGTACAATTAGTCCAGATGCTTTTTGATGATGACAAAAAAAAAATTATACACTTGTCCAATAAAGTAAAGTATCAAGTAGTTATTCAATGTTTTTACAATAGTTATTATTTGACTAAAATATTTAAAATACCGACACCTTTATTATGTTAAACGACCCTAACGTAGTGAGTAAATTGTCCCTGCATTTTGGATGAAAATGTTTGTAAAAATGCCACAATTTTCGACCATCTGTAAATTTTTTGTGTACATACTGAGACAAGTTAATTTATATTTTATTGGTAAATACTTGATTTTATGCATGCCTTATTTTATTTGATATATTTTGCTATTATTATTATTATTATTTGATTTTATATACTTTGCTATTACTATTATTATTATTTGATTTTATATGCTTTGCTCTTATTATTATTATTTTAATTTATATACTTTGCTATCATTATTATTACTATTACTTGATTTTATATACTTTGTTATTATTATTATTATTATTATTATTATTTGATTTTATAAACTTTGCTATAATTATTATTATTTGATTTTATATACTTTGATATTAGTATTATTTGATTTTATATACTTTGTTATTATCATTTGATTTTATAAACTTTGCTATTATTATTATTTGATTTTATATACTTTGCTCTTATTATTATTATTTTAATTTATATACTTTGCTATCATTATTATTACTATTACTTGATTTTATATACTTTGTTATTATTATTATTATTATTTGATTTTATAAACTTTGCTATTATTATTATTATTTGATTTTATATACTTTGATATTAGTATTATTTGATTTCATATACTTTGTTATTATCATTTGATTTTATAAACTTTGCTATTATTATTATTTGATTTTATATACTTTGCTATTATTATTATTATTTGATTTTATATACTTTGCTATTATTATTATTATTTGATTTTATATACTTTGCTATTATTATTATTATTATTATTATTATTTGAATTTAAATACCTGTCATTGTAGAAACTGTGACAAACATAATGTCCCACCAAACAAAGTGACAATTAAAAAAAACATGAAAACCTGTCATATGCACTTTCATTTGAATCCTCTGCCAGCTTACTGTGATTAGAGAGGACAACCTCATGTGCACAAATACAGCACAGCCCATGACCTCCACCGGAGCGGTGTGTGATCAAATCTGCATCAACACTGGCCATGTAATCTCTGCTGCTGTGTAAAAGCGTGCCTGGACCGCGGCCTCATAAGCGCTGTTGTCATCTCGCCTGGTTATGATCTAAATGAGGAAGTCACTGGGCTGCAACAGCGTGAGCGTCTGCCAAGGTCTGGTCTGCACAGCTAATTTACCGCATTTGTTTTGATTTATCCAGCG
Source organism: Chaenogobius annularis (assembly GCA_015082035.1). NCBI lineage: Eukaryota > Metazoa > Chordata > Actinopteri > Gobiiformes > Gobiidae > Chaenogobius > Chaenogobius annularis. The sequence goes on along the minus strand of BJKM01000196.1, from coordinate 374,039 downwards.
CGCGCACATTACACCAACAGTCAAAAGTTTGGGAGAGCTTTAATTTTGATTTGTTTGTTCTTTAGCGCAGCACGGTGCCAGAACGCAAAATCATTAGAAACAATTTGGCTCTCTTTAAGTTTTCATTTAAAAGTAGGGTGTTGATTTTTTTTCTTAACTCATCTCCTCAATGAAATGCATCTGGAATTCAATAAGAGACGAATTATGCCTCATGATTACACTGTATGTGATGTGCATATTTAAAACACTGCTTAATGACCGTGTATATTTTGGCAGTAAAAGAACTCACTATAAACTTTAATATACATTTCAAAAATAATGAGACACAACGGATATTGAAAAGTGCTGAGGTTTAAGTCTTGAGGATTCAAATCAGAAAAGCAAACCAGACAGACTGACTGACTCATGGCTCATTCTGCTTTCTGATTGGATAATTGGACAACTTGGCCATCATGTCCAATGTTTTTGTAACTAAGGATAAATAAGCGTTACATTTGTTATCAGTAAAAGCGGCATTTGGTTTCAACATGTGCCAGGGACTTTTTATGGAATTTAAAATCACAAACTTAAAGTGCGTATGACAGGCTTTTACGATTTTCAAATTTTGACTTTATTTGGTGTATTTATACCTGTTGTACATATAAATTACAGTTTTACACAAATCGAGTAGGTATTTGTGGAGAAAAGTTGAGAAATCTGTAAAAATGACAGGAAGTGATGTCACACTAGGTACTCAATCCAGACAAACGTCATGCATAATTTACACTAAAGAAACAACCTTTTTGACATTCTAAACATAATTCAACAAAATAAAGTCGCTCTCATATATTTTAATGTGTCCAAATAAATACCAATGTGACATTAGAGTTTTTTCCCAGTGTTTGCTGGGTAATTTCCTCATCACTTAGCGTGATGTCATCAAATTACAAACAGGAAGTGAAATTATAAACCTAAAAAATTTGCCAGTCTGTAAGAAAATGTTTAACATTTTTTGCCAAATTTTAAATATATAAAACGTAACTGCATTTTAGTTCAGTGAGTCGTCCAAACGGTCAGAGGCACTTTAAATATGGTTCTTTTAACTAAAATGTGAGGGTTATTTTTGTGTATCTTGCTTGCCTATTGTGACTTTTAACTTTCAAACCTTTATTTTGTTTTGTATTCATTTTTTACACCTGTTACAGTTTCCCACTCTTACTGCAATTACTTTTATAATCAATTCTTTTTAGCTTATATCTTTAGTATTTACCATGCATTACGTATCCAGTTTCCCTACAAATGACCATCTTTTAGTGCTCCTTACAATTCACCAAGCTATGCAGATGCCAGTAGGGACTTCTTTGGTAACATTCATTCATTCGTTAGTCAAAAGAGCATCTCGCTTGTCATTGCTGGTGACAAACAGTAGTAGCATTTTTGTGGAGTACTTTCAGACCTGTGCAGGAGCAGGAGTAGGAGGCGCTAAAATCCAATCTCTTTATTTTAATCACGTCAGATGTCACACATTGAAAGGACGGTCGTTAGCCAGACAAAGGTTTATAAACCTTTTTTACCCTCCGTAACCACCCGGTGATACGAAATGAATTCTGGTCAAGCCCCTGCGTGGTGTAGGCCGCTCGTCATTCTCCATTGACCCCACAGTGGGATAGATCAAGATTCAATCTAATATGTTGTTGAAATTACTATTTTGTTTTTGATAAAAAAAAATATTACTATAACAAGAGCAGGGTATTTAATACAAAGAGAGACATAGAGAGCATGATTCAAGGTCCAACTTTATCAGTATAAACAAACTTCGTTCATATAATAAATGCATTATATTACATTTTTAAAAACATTTTTTAATATTTGATTATGAGCAGGAATAGGCACACTCAGTACCCAGGAGTAGTCAAATATTTACAGGTATATCTATGAGACTGTTCCACCAGCCTGCCCAAATGAGTTTTCTTAAAATAAATGAAATATAAAATACTCTCACTTTCGATAGCTATACTTTAAAAAAAAAAAATCAACTTCAAAATATTTCATAAATACTCACACCAAGCAGCTTCATATCAACCTGACATACACCACATACCACCAAGTATCCACCCAGAATCCAGCCAAAGCTTTCTCTCAGCAAGTCTTGAAAGTGGCTATAGCAGATCTATTTTAACAGGTGAGCAGCCAGGCCATCCTTAAACCCTTTAGAGGCTGTATCTATTACAAGATCCATGAGAGGCAGGCAGCCTAGCGGGCCCGCTTCAGTGCACACCACACATACCCACTTTACACTCAGTCTCCTCTCCCCGTTTAGAGCTCTGTCAGGTACCTCCAGCCGAGTAAATTCCCACATTTACCTACGTCTCAAAATTGAACCAGAGTGCTAATTTTGTAGTTGGCGCGTGTTGCTTTCACTTCTCCTTATTACAAAGCAATCTTAAAAGATTCATGAGGGAACCTGCCTTCAAACAAGCCTAATATCTGTCCGGGTTGGCAGACTGGCAGAGGGAGGTGAATCATAGTGCCCTTGCAACTTGGAAGTGCCCAGACATGCAAATATGTCTATCGGTGCAATGGATTATTCAAATGCATGAAGGTTTTTTGCCCGTGGGGTTGCCCGGGTTCCTGGCTGTGGTCAGTGACCGTGTGTAATGGCTCCCTCCCCTCGTGGTGTGTTTTCTCCTCACAGTCCAAGAGTGGTGAATGTTTTTTTTTTAGACAAACTGGTGACACATTGGGTGACATAAGGTGACAGTCTTGCCACTGGCTCTGTAAAACACCCACACAGGACCAGCAGGAGCAATGGACAGTCCACTTCAGTTTTTAAGGGCTTGGTTCAGCCAAGAAAAAGGTTATGAGTATATGCAAGTGTGAGTAAGGGTCACATGTAGAATCTCTATCTGCTGACACATGCTTTTGCATCTGATGTTTTAGAACTATCCAGTGAAATCATGTATTTCTTTCTATCAGTCAGACTGAATTCCTCTTCAGGAATTCCAGTCCAGCTGTGTTTGTGTACTTGTCTTTAGAAATAACTCATCGGGAATTGTGTAAGAACTCCATCTACTGACTGCAGATAGCATTACAAAGGGAAGATAAACAACAGCAAGCTAATATGCTAATATAAGCACGTAAAGAACATAATTAGAATTTCAGAAAAGCTCAAAACGAGTCTGGTGATAATTAATGGATTTAAATGACACATATTATGCTTTTTTTTTTTTTTTTTTAACCATTTTTTTTTTTAACCATGTTCTTACATTGTTCCTCATCAAAAACATACCTGGAGTAGCATTTAGCTTCATTCACAATAGTGTGAATCCTGGTTAGGAAGTTAAAAGTGTCAAAAACACCCATTCTGAATCCCCTCGATCGCTGATGTTTTCTGGATCTGTGACATGGCTCTGAGTATGTTCTCTACTGTCCATAAATCATCTCCAGACTTGTTCTGGGAATTTCTCCCGTCTAATCACGATCGTTACAACTGCGTGCTGAGACCTGGAAGTGAGAGGCGATGGGATGGGAATGTTTGTCTTAAACTATGTATAATTCCCTCTGATGAAGATGATGCCAAAACTCAGCAAGTCCCATGACAAACAGCAGAGATGTATATGTAGTTTAATGTAATGCATTCTTCTGATGCGGGCCTATTGGAAATCCCTAAGAACAGAGGAAAAAAAAATTGGTCACGCCACGTTCCGAATTTACACTCCCACTCTCTAGAAAGCACTACCCCCCAACAGGGGGACCAAAAAGTCACATTTTTGTGACTGGTCTTTACTGCTCCTGCATTGTCATTTTTACTATGTTTAATTGCGGTCGCAATGTTACTTTGTTGTTTTTGGGCCTCTGGAAAGTCCTTTGAAGTGCTTTACAATTAAATATTGTTAATATTATTTTGAGGCTCAGAGGGAGAGGACCATCTTAACAGGATTCAGCAAACAAGCGTGAATGAAGTAAAGTACAACTTCAAGTATGTTTTCGATGAGGGAACAATATTACAACGTGGTTAAAAGCAAATTATGTACATAATGTGTCTTTAAAGATACTCCTATTTTAGCTTATTTTTGCATACATAGGCTTCTCAAATGTTTTGTAAGTCTCTTCCTTTTTCTGTACTGATGAAGGGAAGGTCAAATGTGGAGGGATGTGAATACACTGAAGGTAAATGTGCACTAGAGTCCAAAGAATTGTAATGTGTAGTGTTTATTTAATAATTTTGAACTTCGGAGTGCAATGTAATTGAAATGAAAAACTGTAATCGTCCTTCGAGGCAACTGTTGTTATGATTTTGTGCGTTACAAAAATAAATTGAATTGAAAGTATAATAATTATGAGTTGTCGCTGTAAATCATACTATTCCAGGGTTGCAGCCCAAGTCACCGTTAATAAAACAGCTGAATGTAAAGTTTCTATGTTTCTATGCTTATTTGTCAAATTAGTGACTAACAGGAAACCTCCCCCACTGCAATTTGTTCCATCTGCCACCAGTCTGCACCTCTAACTGCTAATTGCTAACGCCTACACGAGCGCTGCCTGGTATATTGATTCCTTGTCCTCACATCTCAAACTATTTGAATGACTGTGTGAAACCAGTGGCGATAGACCAGTCCATTACAGCCCGTCGCTGCTTTAGTGATGTGTGGACATAATGTACTGCACAGTCCTTAGATTGTAACACCTGAGGAGAGGTGACAAGTGGGAACACTGACTGCCTCTGCACACGGTCAAAGCACAGACTCAGCACGGGTTATTCAGTGTGGGATTTTCAAAAGTAAAGATGAAGGGTGTGTTTAAAGGATCAATAATGATTGGCAAAAAGACAAAGAAGAGTAATCAAAGTGCTGATAAAATAGATCACTTAGGCAATCAATTAATATGTCAAAGAAAGCTGTTAAATAAATGTAAATCGGATCGGTTTGTGAAGGACACATATGCAAAATCAACTTTTTTGAGCTTTTATTGTTTCCTCATCAAAAACATACCTGAAATTGTATTTAACTTAACTAATTAACATTCACGCTTGTTTGATGAATCCTGTTGAGTAAGTCCTCTCCCTCTGAGCCTCAGAAAAGGCACGGTTCCAAATTTCCCAGATTTTGTCATCGTAAGAAGAGCTCCGAGATCTTTTGCTCTGTTTTTAAGTCCATAACCGATCACCATTTCTGATGTCAAATTATGATCAGTACAACTGTGTGCCTACATTAGCATGTCGCTAGCTTCATTTTATTTCCCCACAGTAATTCCCTCTGCTGCCAGTAGATGTAGTAACATAATTCCTGATGTGGGAAACGCCTGACTCATATAAAGTAATGCATACATTCAGTAGACACATTTCTAAACATAAAATGCCAAAGCAAATGTACTCGCATGTTTAAAGGCCAAAAACTATACATATAATGCATAATATAGGTCCTTTAAGATTATCAATATTAATTTTCTTTATATCAGACTGTGAGAATGTTTAGTGTTAATATCCTATTGATTCTGCACTTCTGAAGGGCTTTTGATAGTCACCACTCATGCGTTGCATCTCATAAAACATACACTTGGAGTTTCATTACAATGTCCACACTCTTCCCTCATTTCCTCAAAGAGGCTTCTGAGCATCGATCGCTGCAGATAGAAAGCACTCCTTCTTCTGGTACATGCACTGATGAAATTTGCTTCAACATTTTATGTTAGAGTAATAGTGCATCAAAAACTACTGGGACTGCGAGCCCAGACTCAATATGGCTGCTGGCCAGGACCAGCTAATTTCTTTGGCTCTGCTTCAGATATTTTACATAGCATGACTTAAACCCGACTGACAAAAAGTCAGCGGGAAAGGCATTAGATAGATGTAGGAGTTTAGTATGCGCAAGTTATGAAAATAATAATCAGGGCCAAATGGGAACATTTCCATCAGCACTGTATAATGCTATAGAATATGTAACACAGGCTTTAACAGGCAGCTCTTGTCATTAGCATGTCACAAACAGTCACCTCTAAGCCAGGAGTAAACTCCCAAATGATTCTGTAATGTGAAATTTGTAGTCAAAGTAAATACAAGCCTTTGTTCAAATAAATATATTCTACTTTACCGCTTTGGTTCCAAGCACATACATACATGTCACATACGTGTGGCTTTTTAAATTCATTTGTATAAATCCTTCAGCTCCTTAGCTGTTGTATCCATACAAGTGATTTATACCCCAGCATATGCTGCTGAACAGGTGAAGGCTCGGACATTAAAGCATGAAAGTAGTCCACCAATATGTAGTACTACTCGAAGTCCGAGTGAGAGAGAAAGGAAAAAGTGACAAGGACACCTCGAGCTTTTGACATTCGCTGACGTTACTTGAACAGAATAGAACGGTTGCTGTAGCTGTACTGTTCTGTTTGTAGTCTGAGAAACAACTTATTTCAAATTTTGGATCAACTTCACCATTAAACGACCAGAGAGTCCCCTTTTTTCATGTTGTTTTTGAAAGCTGCAATGAAGTCCCATTCATTCTCCAAACTAGAGGGGGGCAATTTATCAAATGATCAATAATATTGCAAACACTATTGAAAATAACATTCCATTTCAATATCAGTCATGTTGTTTTATATTAAATGTGAGAGCTGATTAAATCAAAAATATAACATCTCACAAGAACTTGTTTAGTCTACGGCACCAGCCTCTTCACCTGCCTCAAGAGAGTGGGCTCGTCTGCAGGATGTCCAAGGCTCCTGACCCGTACAAATAGGAGAGCCCACATCACTCCTATTCTAAAAAAAATCTTCATTGACTCCCTGTTATGTATCATGTCCACTTCAAAATCTTGGTTTTGATCTTTCAGACGCTATACGGGCAGGCACCTGTGTTTAGAAATGACCTGATCAAACACTATTGCTCGTCCGGGAGCCTCAATTTGCTGATGGTCCCTTGAACTTGTTTTTAAACGCGAGGAGACCGGTCTTTTAAAGCTGTCGCACCCTGACTTTGGAATGAACTTCCTCTCTTCCTGCATTCTGTGGACTCTGTAGATGTTTATAAAAAAGCATCCAAGGACTTTTTCAAACAAGCATTCATTTTAGCCTCACTGGCTCAGCTTCTAAATTTGGCGGCATCTTGTTGTATATTTCATTGTATTTTGAGCAGTTTCTTTTTACTACTGTGTGAATCAATTTGTGACTATATGTCTGTGAAAAGCACAATACAAATAAAGTTACTTAGAAACTTGTGCTCTAAACTGTTTTAAAGGTGATTTTATTTATTTTTATTTTGTGGATACATTTAAAGTCCTTTCACATTAATTTCATACTTAAATCTCAACTTATATATTTTAAAGATATGTTTTAGCATTTTCCTGTTGGATTGCTGAATTATCTTCTGATAATTGTTATTGATGATCCAAAAAACATACTCCAAATTTTGTGAAAAGCATCTCAGTCTCTCAAAGTACATACCAGTGAATCTTTTTAAAGGAGACACATTATGCTATTTTCATGTACTTAGTATTAAACTATAACATAACAACTAGATCATCAGTTTACATTTTGTTCATCGTAAAACACAATATTGATCTGAACGACTTGATAATAACAGGTCCATTGACTTCCTGTTCAAAACTGCAGAACTGATAAGCCCCGCCTCTTCATGGTGACATTTCACCGTAACAAGCAGCAGATTGTCCTTTACAGTGGCTACGTAACATTTCTTCATTTTCCAAAAAATCACAACTAAGTACAAGGATGTGGGCGGGGATAGGGGCTAGGTGAAAACAGGAATTTTCTGATCACTCACGCCTCAGTTGCAGGACAATACAGACATTGGGTAAACTAATGATGAAGAAACAAAGTTGATTTTGCACAATATGTCCTCTTTAATGTTAAGAATTCTATATGTGCCACGATGTTACCTATGCCAAATCTTTTATGTCAATCAAAAATACTTTGGTTGGTGTACTTCCTATAACAGACTAACTAAACAAGATTAATATAGCAAAAAGTAAAACTCTGAAATCTTCTTCACCCTGATGTATTTCCCCAACGGACACGAGGAACGAAACAACCGCAAATGATCGTCTCCTCATCCGCAATGCCAATTCTGATCATGGCTTTATTGTTTACTGCGGTTTTAAGCGCTGAGCCCGCGGGATGTGCTGACTCTCTGCTTTGTTCAGCTCTAGTGAAGCGAAAAACGGACATTCTTAGCGGTTTATCTTGTGGTGTTACCTCATATAGTGCCCTTTTATGATTTCCCCCCCCCTCAACGTATTTACAGCCACAATTGATGTAATTAAGGCTGGAAAATTAAGGGATCGAGAAGAAACACAGCTCTGCACAGCTAATATTGATTCGGACTTAAATACACAGCGCTTTTCTATTGATTGCTGATTATGTAAGCGTATCATTTAAGTGGGTTTTGCAGATTGAAAGATTGCTTAACTCCTCTTCACAAAGCAAAGAGCACGGAAAATAATTGTAAAACTTGATGGAAGCAGTCCGAGAAGCGCTAGCGTGTTCAACTATTCTTGGGAAATATGATTTTTGTGTGCTTAATAAAAGGCGTTCTCAATAAAACGCTTGTAGTTGTTAAAACAAAAGACGTGAATAAAAAGGTGCAAAGTTAATTTTCTCTTAATCAGAAAGCTTACAATTATGCACGCGTTTACAGCACCAAATCACTGCCAGCCATAACAAATGCTCTTAATTCCGAAATTATTCATCCATTTACGCTTTTATAGATGTTATAAGAATTAATTTGTGAGATATGTTATGGAAGAAAATATCATTTGGCCTTTATTTTATGTGACATTATAGACTTCTCATCTCAAGCCTGGCCTAGACCCTCCTGTTAGCATATAACAGATAATCACACCTCTGTATTTTGATCCTTTTGATCAAAGACCTGTTTGTCTCCATTCGGGAGAGAAACCTCGGGGGTCCAGGACGGCCCCCACCCATGCCTGATTTTGGCCTTTCACACTGGGGCATTGTTTTAGTGTGAAGTGACTTAATGCAAATGTAATCAACTGCCTTTTCCTGGGAACTTCGAATCGTTTGTTTTCTCTTGTGTTTACCATTTGCTTCTCTGTCTCTGTAAATTTCCTATTGAAGTAGGTCATGTGACCATCTGCTTGGATTGTACCAACAAAAGGAACGTGAACCCCATTTTACGGAGACCCAGATCAGAGCAGGACGAGACAGACGTGTGGACTCGTCGGTTTTGCACAAGCGTGTCCAACGAATCCACACGAGGGAGAGATTAATTCTGATTGTACAACAGAATTAAGCGTTCACTTTTGAGAAAAGACAACTCTGTTCTATTGTTTTACTTTATTTCTTGATAATCGTTGGAAGAGAAATTCCACAACAGATACAGTGTTGGATTGAACGATAGTTTGTGTCCATGGAAGAAATTATGTATAAATGAGTAAAAATTGCAATGAAATTCAACTGCTGAAATTGAAAATAACATTTTCTAGGGTGTTTGCACATTTTAGCCCTAGAAATAAAAGCAGGCGTTCTGACCTGATGCATATGCTCCAGTGAATAACACGCCTAAAGGAGGGCTGTGGCACAGTTTAAAGTTCTCGCTCAAGTTCACATCTAAAATGGTGAAGTCGGTGCACGTATTTTGAAGATAAACACTGAACTTGGCAGCCTTTATTTTGGGTAAATCTTGGTGGCTTTGTGATGAGTGTCCTTGAGACATTGCAGGTAAATTAAAACTCCATTTTTATCTATGGCGGTCAAAAAACACAATTTCATGTTTTCACAGGAAAAATAAAGCATTTTATTATTTTTGCCGCGGATTTGCACTGTTGTTTTGGCCTTTCCGGTTGAGTGGGAATTTGGTTTACTTTAACGCGCTGTACCTGATTTCTACTGTCTCAAAACATGATAAACAGAACTTGTTCATTTTAAACGGTTTCCTTCAGTCCACGTGTACTTACCTAATGCATTCTGAGCATCCTAAATAATCACCGCGTTGATGAGTTCGTAAGTGCCATCATGGTAAAGCTAACAAACATTAACATGCTAACGCCGCACTTCCTGCTTTGCGGAGAATAAAATTAGATGCAAAGAAAGCACAGTGGTCTCAATTTTCACTATATAGCTAAACTGGGACTACTTTATTACATGGGGAAAAAAACAGAAAAAAAAACATACAGCCCCTTTAAGTAGAAAATGAGGGAAAAGTCTTGCCGCTAAAATATGATATAAAGTATATTGATTGGTCTAAAATGTGCACAGCAAGTCAACAACACATTGTTTATCTGGGCGGCTTGAAAACGGATTTGAGTCTGTCGAACTTATTTTCTGTCGATATTGGCAAGATGGTGTAAATTGATACGAGAGACACAATTCCTGGCAGCGCCTGCGGCTACTTCCGGACTGACGTGCATAGTATTTGAAACATCTAGAGATTTCTGAAACAGATCTAAGAACAAAAAATCGGAAAGAAGCCCTCCACAAATCAACATTTGCTGTCATGTAATGCGGATTGTTTAGAATAGCAATAATAAAAAAAAAAACGTTTACTGTTGATCTGTATGAAACTGAAAAATGCTGTTGTCTCGAAGGATTGAGGCAGCTTTCCAATTTCTATTAAATAATTCCAACGCCATTTTGAGGTAATATGTCTTATTAGTTATTTATTAACTTGGGAAACACGGTAGATATTCAAAGTGTAGTTGTAATTGTGTATGTATTCATTTGTAGGCGCATGTGTACGATCTGTAACTATTGTAAACCAAATGTGTCATATTATCAACGTATCCATCAATCACTGTTATGGTTAGTTTAAAGTAAATGTATTGATTTAAATCAGGAGTGTCCAACGCAGCTCTCAGATAATTTTTTGTTGGCCCTTAAGCTTCCCGATGAAATGGCCCAGATTACAAATAGTAGCATTATTTAACCACGTTCCTTTTTTTCTTTCTTTTATTCTTCTCTTCCATCATGAGCTCATTAGCAAACATTTTTGTGTAAAACAGATCTAATATTGAGGTTCCGAGCCTGATAAAAGCTGTGTGGCATAATCAAAGCTCTACTAAACCGGACCATCTTAATGACACCTCTGATTTAAATATAAGACTGTTTAAAATAGCAATAATAAACGTAACTTTGCTAAAGCCATCTTCTTCTTTTCTTAGTTGACAAAAAAGCCAGTTATAATTTCTTTCTTTCTTTCCTTTTTTTTTTATCTTAAAATGTATCTTGTCTTGTCCTCTGCAGCGCTGTGCAAACATCAGGTGTGCGGCTGAAGGCAAACAGCTGATCCCGGGTGCCTCGCGTTGGCCGTTAGCTGTTTACTTCCAAATGTGGTAGTTTACTCAGACAAGAAAGTCTTCAAATCTTTTCTGTGGTGCAAAAGCGTTAAGGGCAAAAAAGACAACAAACGAAACTACTCGATTTTCAGTCGACATAAAAGGTTTTGAGTTGATATAATTTGTTTAGGTAAAGTTTGAGGTCTGAGAGAATCATTAGGCGGTAGGCCGTGCGCAAATAATGTAAATATGAGTACTTGGCAGTGACATCAGACAGACAGAAAGGTTTATAAGTGATCTGAAATCTCAAACTTAACTTTCCCCCAACCCAGTTCTGCCAGCAAATGTTTAAGGTTGGGATTGCCTAAAAGTAACAATGTTGATATTTTTTTTTAAGAGTAAGGTTTGAGTTTAGGGTTAACAGACGTTATTTTGGTTAAGTTTAGGGCTTGGGACAGGTTTGTTACAAGACAGTATAATCACATACAAAAACATTTCACATTGCCAAAAGTAAAAAAAAAAAGGGCCAGGGTTTCTCCGCCGAGTTGTCTTCGGTAAATGTTGCAAGGCTGGTTTTCCGCTGAGAGACAGCAGGGGGCGACTACGGACACTTCAAACGCCCAAAAAATACATAATTAACCATCACAGGGACTTACAAAGATAATAAGGTGAAAATGTTACTTAGTTCTGCTTTTAATTGTTGTCAACACTGTAGATTAGGATCAAAGTTCATAACTTCTGTCTTCTTGAAGTAAAAAACATTTTTCATTTTCAGTTTTATGCGCTGTTTTTCATGACTAGCTAACAGCGGAAATAGGCAACAGCATGTGTAACGTCTTCAAAATGTGTGACAATAAATAAGTATATTCATGACTGAAATCCATGAATAGATTGGGTTCATGCGACGTCACAACATTCGAGATTCTAGAATGTCAATAGTTTCAAATTGAGCTGGAGCTGGTCAGAATTTGATGGTGGAATTGGCTGTTTACCTGTCAGATTGCCGATTTGTTGACCTGGTTTATGGTTCATATCTCTGCAATTACAGGGCTTATCCACATGAAACAAAAACAGCACAAAATTAATCATTTCAAACCTGTCATACTTTAAACCGTAAGATTAATATGACAAATTTGTGGAGCCAAATCCTAATGAATAATGATAAGGTTCGGCGTTGGTGGATTTCTGTTTTCGATATTTCTTTCAAAAACAGTGACTCTCCCATAATAGAAGTGAAGAGATAATGCAAAATAGGGATTAAGCACAGAATATAACAAATTATGTATAATCAACCATTTCGACAGCACACAGCAGTCACATTTTGACCTTAGAGTGCTTATGACTGGTTAGAAGGTACATTTCACTAAAACTTAGTGAATATATTTACATTTGTCAGTTGCGTGAAAATTGTCTCTTATTGGTGTCATAGAGAGAGGGATTACATTTTAGAAATTCCTGTAATTTTATTTTCATTTTTTCTTCTCAAACTGCAACTGGACTGATGTAAAAATATGTTAAATATTTACCACAGGTTCTATCCTACCAAATAATTAGAAAAACATGAAAGATCTGCTTTTTGAAAATATCTGTACTGCAGCAAACAGACTTCACTTGAATACTTTTTTTTTATGGGCACATCTCATTTAAACATCAAAATCGTATCTAAACTATACACTTGAAAGCCCTGGTCTCCACTTAGATTTCGTTTGCGGATGAATCGTGTGAATTATACATACAGAAATAATCACACATACGCACAACATCTACCATTTAATATTGATGTCTCTGTAGAAATGTCCACAACATTAATACATTGCTGTTATGGAGAAGCACAACTGATTTATTTATCAACACCATTAATGTAATTGAACGGAAAACCTTCTTTTTTCACATCACTCTTTTTACCTTCACAGGAAAGGTCCATGTTAATGTAGTGCGTGAGAGCGCTCCACAAAGCTGCATACATTTTATTGAAGGGTTGTGATAATAGCATTAATTCATATTCATAACAAATGTGCATTGGTTGAAATATTGTTAGCTTGTTTTATGTAAGAGGATAATGTGCAGATACTTCATGTACATCTAAAGCTGCTTTTGCTTTAAAGGGCACCTATTATGCATCATTTGTGTTGTTATTGGCATTTAAACATGCTTTTGAGTATTTTTTTTTGGCATCTCATGTTTTAGAACTTAAAATGTTACATAGTTGCATCAGTGTGTTGTCCCTCATCTGGATTTGGTGTTAGCACGCTATCTACTGGCAACAGCTGGAATTACACAGTTGTAATGAACGCGATTGGACGGCAGAAATGTTCAGAACAAGGCGGCCGATGATTTATAAACTTAAAATCAGCACAGAAGATCCCCGATGTCTACCTATGATGTCACAAATAGGGGAACATTTAAACCAAGTGTTTTTGTGAGGCTCAGAGAAGGAGCTTGTAAACAGGGGTACTGAAACGCGCATGAATGACGTTAAATACAACTCATAGTGTGAATGATGAGGGAACAATGCAAGAATTATTATAATATGTTTTAAAAGCCAATTTTGAGAGTGACCACTATACCAGCATAGTATTGTTTCTTTGAAAAATGATTTACAAACTTCACACAGCGTTAGGGCAAGAGTTAGGATTCAATGTATTGCCATGAAAAACCCAAACCCTTAGTTTTTTGTTTTTAGGAGCCCCAATAGCTACAGAACTGCCACCATACTTCCTGTGGACCTACTTAATAAAGAAACGATGTAAAAAAAATTAATATACATATTCATTCATACAGTTACATTACATAAAATGACAATGACATTAGATAGATTGATCTTTCATTACAAACTCAGTATCAATAAGATTTAACACATTAAATGCATATCTACTGAACAGCAGAGTGACAGATGAGGCCTTAATAATAACCATAATTGCACTTAAGTCACCATGCAATTTCCATCACATTATCATATTAGTGTGCAGTAGTGTAAAGTCATTTGCATATTTTCAAACCAGTGGGACATTAAAAGTCTTCATTGGTCGAGATCAAACTCTATACCTTTGAGTTAGTGGGCACATTCTCCACCACTAAGCCACTGTTTATAATTCAGATTTGAGTTATTAGAAAATATTAGAAAAAATAGTGCAAGAATTTTTGAATAGTTTGTCTCAAAATGTAACAAATGCAAATGCTGCATTTTTTATTACATGCTGCGTTTTATTTTATATAATTCTATTTTTGACATTCTGGATTATTACATAGTTTTGGTACTTTTCTAATTAGATATGTGGAATTTTTACAACCCAATTTGCATGTTGAATATTTTTGACTCCCTTACCTCAAAAGCTCTGGTGGCTCCCAGACCTCAAGTTGGAAAAGGTAAAGAAATCCATGCAGTCTTGAGTAAATATGCAGCGTTGACTTTTGTAAAAACTTCCTTGACCCCCGTGACATTTCCAGCGCGGACCTGCCGGGCACACATCCGGCAAATGTTAAAAACCAGTACATTAGCAAACATCTGCAGAGGACACTTCTCTATAGTCTCCGCCAACGTAAAAACTTCTCTTTTTGATTCGCTATAAAATACTGATGAGACATTTAAAGTCTAGGCAGAGTACAATATCACCCCTTATATGCAACGGCGGGTGTTTAATTCTGTGCTAACGTAGAGAGATAGCATTTTTTAACGTTAGCGTAGCAATTAGCAGCCCAAATGCTAGCTCTACACTTACTTTCCTTTGATATCTTTCTGTTTCTTTAACTTTTCTCTCTGTTCTATTTTAATTCTACACAAACTAGACTAAATTACACTGTAAAACTAAATTCGTTCTTTACCATATTCAAAGTAAATAGAATTACTCAAACTTTGAAGTAAATGAGTGCACTGTAGCTGAGACTGTGGTTAATGTAGGATCTAATAGTTAAGCATTACTGACCTCTACTGGACGCTTTTAAAACGACACCAATAGCTAATGCAAACAGGCTGAATATTGAAGTAAAGTGGTTAAAAGGATAGGCTAATGCTAAGTGCGAGTAAATCATATTGTGCTTGACAAGAGTATTGCTGCTAATGGGAATTTGACTGCGCTATCTGGCAATTAAAGTCACACAAGCTAAAGGCGCTGGAATACATTTGGAGAGTGAGTGGGATTAATGACGGTACCTGCTGCTGGAAGTTGTCAGGGTTTTGTGTATGAGATGTGGAAGATAATGTAGGATTTTTAAACAGGGTTAAAAAGTGCAGCTATTATAAAACATATTTATAAATAATAGTAATACGCCTAGAATGTTTAATTTGTATTCCAGTATTGCCCTGATGGATTCATAGTTTGATATTTTTTGTTAAGAAAAAGATTATTATTATTATTACTATTACAGTGTATCTATATAACACTTATCCACCTTCAACACATTCAAAGTGCTTTCGGCAATGTGGGTGAAGTGTCTTGCCTAAGGACACATAGACATTTCTGTGGCACCTGGTGTTCCAGCGGTCTCCCATCCCAGTACTAACCAGTCCCTGTCCTGCTTAGATTCCAAGAGCTGACGAGATCGGCTTTGACAAGCCGGTATGGCCACTTTGACTAAAAAGAGTGGCTTTAAAAAATAAACCAAAAAAAATGGAA
The DNA here is from genome assembly GCA_015082035.1 of Chaenogobius annularis. Lineage (NCBI taxonomy): Eukaryota > Metazoa > Chordata > Actinopteri > Gobiiformes > Gobiidae > Chaenogobius > Chaenogobius annularis. The sequence goes on along the minus strand of BJKM01000196.1, from coordinate 358,198 downwards.
GTATGCTTCATTCAGTAAAATATACACAAAAGAATATGAAGGCTAATAAAATAAAATGGAGCGTTTGCTATTATTTTCTTCTTTTATTGCAAGTTTTGTTTGAAATAGTTTTCATAAGTGACAGCTGGCTTGCAGCTATATAGTATGCAGTGCTTTTCAAGAGAGTCAAAGCCCTAAAAGCAAGTCTGTAACCACAGAGACGTCCCGGGGCAGACGTCCCGGGGCAGACGTCCCGGGGCAGACGTCCCGGGGCAGACGTCCTGGGGTGGCTTGGCTATTTGGCATCCCCCCTGTCCACCCCCCGCCCTTTCCATGGAGTGAAGCCAATATTTACCTAATATTAGTGCAAAAACAACTCCATGACATCTCAAAGCCAAAAACCCATATGTTCATTGTGTCTAAAAATTGTTGTTTGTTTAGGACAGGGGTGTCCAAACTTTTTTCATAGAGGGTCACATTTTGAAACATATACGGGGCGGAGGGCCACGGACAACTTGACAAGAAAGTGAATCATTGGATATTTTTCATTTGATGTATGATGTGTTGATGAGCCTCCCCACATTTAATAAGACTTGGAACATTATTATTAGGTCAGTAGCATAGCAAAATGGTTGTTATTTAGGTTATGAGCGATTCATCTTTAATTTTAAAGTAAAATGTACAACTTTTGGTTGTTCGGGCCAATTTAGGAGGAAGCTTGAGGGCCAACAAAAATCGGTCTCAGGGCCATATTTGGCCCCCGGGCCATAGTTTGGACACCCCTGGTTTAGGAGGAGGTCACTCTCTCCAGCAGAGGGCACCTTGGCCACTGCTTGGGTTACCTGCCCAGAGCCAGCCCTGCTCACTAATGAGAAGCTGTACCTTTGAACCCAAGACCACCCCCAATCAAACAGTACATTCCTACAGAGGGGAAGTGCAAGATGCCCAAGGACACCACCAGTGTGGCACTGGCCTGAGATCTCTGGGTTGTAGAAGGGGCACTCTAATCATTGAGCAGTGAACACTGCAATTACAAATGGCATAAATAGTGTAGATGGTAAGAAAAACAAAAATCTAGTTTGTGCAAACAAGTTCCTTTATTATAAGACTTTCTTACAATAACAGTACTTCATTTTTGGAGTACTAAGTGCGCCTGCTACTAAGCATCATCCCTGTCGGACGGGAAAATTTCAATTTCCTTGATGACACGATTTGCAATATCAACATGGTTTGCACACATCATTCTTCTGGACATGAGGTCAAATGGTCCACCTGAAAACACAACACATTTCAACAGCAGCTCTTTTGCCCTCAGCAGCAGATGGACTTCCTAACAATACATACCATTTACATCACAGACCACGCCTCCTGCCTCCTGGACGATGACCGCTCCAGCTGCTACGTCCCAACAGTGGATCCCGATCTCGAAGAAGGCCTCCACCGCCCCCCTCGCCACCATGCACATGTTAGTGGCAGCCGTTCCTGTGCCGCGGATCCTGGCGAGTGGAAAAAAAACATGAACAAGACTAAAATAAGCTGACTGGTAAGTAAGAAAATAATAAAATAAAGTATTTTGGACGCGTGTACCCGTGCACTGGAATCTGAAGGATTTTTTCCATAGTGGAGCAGATCTTTTTCACTTTGGAGGGAGTTCGGTCTGTCCCAAATTCTGAAATGATGACTGACTTCTTAATATCTGTGAAGACACAAAGGGTTACTTCTACACTGAGCGTTATGGAATTCAAAGTCTGACAAAATTCCGAAAATATTTTTGCATGCCTGTAAATGTCTTGGTTGAAGTATTGCACACCAAAAATTATGGGCTGTAAAATTGCTAAATAAAGTGCGGTATTTCAGCACTTTGTTTATTGTTTATCTCATTTTTAATCGTTTTTATTATAGATAATATGCTAAAATGATTATTATTTGTTTTATTTTATTATGATGTTATATAATACCAACAAAGCAGAAGGAACAAACAAAAACAAGACCAGAGAGTGAAAAGTTCAAATCAAAAGGAAATAAAATGTCAGTCAGGCACATGTTCCCCAATGTATCGACCCCACTGTCTGTTTTTGCATGTTTAAGTTCAAAGTAAATGTCATGTTTTCCATTTTTATAAATATCCAACTTTATCTCAGTCCAGTCCTTGACATTTGACTCAGTTCCCAACATCCATTTCTTTGTTACTGCCAGATTCTAATGATCTCCGAAAACAATTGCGAATTCTGATGGCGAGCCCGGTTCATGGTGACTGCGAGCGGTGTTGAATGGTGTGGCCAGCCTGGAGCATCCTCTGCAGGAGAACCTTGATCGAACTGTTTTCAAATTGGATCCAGATACGATACAAATACATACACTAGTAGTTGTAATAAACCAACTGAACTGAACTCTGGTCATAGCTTCTTTTTTGGGGAAAAGAGCTCTATTTTATTAGTTTTTTTAAAATTATTATTTCATTATACTTTTATTCTCTAAACATTGTACAACTTTAAATGTGTCTCTATGTAGTGAAATTATAAATTACCTGTTGTTCATTCTTCTAAATCTCTTAAGTCGTTCCAACCTATCATCTCTATCGAATCTAGTAGATGTTAGGCTCTTCTATACTTGTCTAAGGCTACGTTAACACTGCAGGGTATGATGCCCAAATTGGATTTATTTTTTGTTTAAATCTGATTGTTTTTTTAATGTGGTTGTTGACATTACAAAAAATTGCGATTGCAGTTTGTGTCTGGTGTGAACGGAACGCAGCTCGATGTGGCCCGCACGCGCACAAAAGAACACGACGTCACACGTAGCGCACTGTGTTTTGCGTCAAGTTCCGTGCCGCGTCCGCTCCTTTCATTGACGTCTTTTAGTTTCTTTAAATTTCACACAAAGGCTTTTTATTTCCGCTGTCATCGCAGCCAGGAGCGCTTACTCCCTCGCTCGGCCAACACCTTCACAGTCTCCTCAAATACCGCCCAATTTCAGCACGAACCCTCCATTTTCACCTGAATTGATTTGTCTCTCCGTAAATTGATTCGTTCACAAACTTCTTCCTTCTTCAACTGACAGTTTTCGGCTCCTTCGACTGCCATTTATCTCCATTTTGACTCAGAACTGTGACCTTTATCCTGGAAATGTCGCCTATTGATGACGTTTAGGTCGGATGAACAGGACCTGAGCGTTCAGACTGAAGTCGCGTTCTAAAAGTACGGATACATATTTATTACCACATACAAAAGTGGCTTGAGTCGGATTTATGCTGTTCCCACTGTCCTGAAAAAATTGGACACAGGTCACATATGGACCAAAAAATCCGATTTGACCTGCAGCGTGAACGTAGTCTAAGGGCGCTACATTAGCAGTAGTTCGATTACATCTCCCACCTTTACTCCTTTACTTATAAACCAAATTCATTTCCTAATCTCATTATAATCACGGATGACTGCAAGCAGCCAAGAAATGTATTTGAGCAAAGTGCCTCATTATACAACAAATGGATGAAAAAATGCAATGTCAGAAAAGATGATAACATTTTGGTCATTATTTTTGCCATTTTACGTACAGTCAAATATTTCCGAGGATTTTATAGATAACTTTACCTTTGTTGTCTGATACTTGAATGGATTCTTCATCGCAGTAGGCCCCCTGTCCTCTCCTGCCTTTGTACAGCTTGTCTTCGAAGCAGCTGTAAACCACACCAAACTCCAACTGCAAAACCACACAGTTAGATACGTCTTTGGAAACACTTTAATTATACGTCTCACCTGTTTATTAACCGCAAAGGCAATGGAGACGGCCACAAAGGGGAATCTGTCGGGAAAATCACATAGCGATAGTATATAATGAAGTGTTGCAAGAAGACTAGCTTTTAATAATTCCATTTTCGTTATGCTAGTGTTTTACCCGTGTACAAAGTTGGTGGTTCCATCCACAGGGTCTATAATCCAGGTAGGTTCGTCTGATAGGATGCAGGCTCCTTTTTTTGATGCCGACTCTTCACCAATAAAACTGTACAACAAATACCGTTATATAGATTGTTTTTTGTAATATACAGCAGGCTGCGTTCACATTCTAGAATTCGAAGGCAGGGACCTATGTAACACTGGGGAATTCACATTTTTTGAAAGAAATATTGAAACTTGTGATCTAAAAATTTTGACTCTTACAATTGTTTGTTTGCAATTGGCTCCACAAAATTGCCATATTCAATGTATGGCTTAAAGTCCTTTCAACTGACAACAATCCTAATTTTGGTGTTCAATAATAGCACCAATTTCTGAAGAGGAAAACTTTTGTTGATTTGTTCTGGCAGAGAAGATGTTGGACTTGGTTCCAGTTTTTGTTTCATGTGGCTCGACCTAGTGATTAACAACAAATCTGCACCCTGACAATCAAAACATCAAATTCTATAACAGAATTCAGTTCCATTTTAAACAATAGGCCCTCTTGAATGTTATAATATCATAATAACCTATAGCTACGTTTGCCACCGTCACATTAGGGGGGGTGAATTGATTCAATCGGAAACACACAATGTTTCCTAGCTAATTATTTGTCTTTTAAGTACAACTAATTCAAGTTGAGCCACAATTGAGTCTTAATGGAGGTTGTTGACGTGGCATCCCCTCAGAAAAGAACACATTGTACAAAATAACTGGATGAAAATTAAGGCAATGCAAACAGTTTTTGACATGTACTTGGGCCTCAAAACCCTAACCAGGGACACAGTGGATGGATACCTTTGGAACATACTCCTGGCAGCTAGGAAGAAGGCCCTCACAAAATGGACTGGACTTAAGGACTGGATTAATATCAAAACAGACTTACGCACAATGGCAAAAATAACCTCAGGACTCAACTTGAAAATAGACACTTATTTATTTTTTTTATTACAAAAGGGGAAAATTATTCAGAATTTTATTCTTCTTCTGTTTTTCTTCTGTTGCAACAAAGAAAAGTAAAAGGTTTGTTAGATCTGTACATGTTGCGGCGGTGCTAGCGTTTCGCCCGCAGCTGCCGTTAGCACTAGAATATTTATACAAATTTGGACGATTGGATCACTTTATTCCTCTCCATGTCTTTGTGTCTGTTTTTGGCACAATATAACTCTTAAAGTCTGTGTTTGCTCTTGTAGTTTTTGAACAGTGGGTAATAGAGCAGCTCTTCTACATTGAAATGAATGACTTGACTTGATTCCCCCACAGAGGTCTGCTTGTGGGCGTTCCCTCGGACACAGACTGAATCTGTTACTGTGCATTAACATCACTAATATAAAGTCTGCCGTCAACAGCCAGCAAAAGGGGGAATAGAAATTTTGCCAGGATAGGAATAGCACGGAATTTTTAAACACTTGCACTGCCAAACATTTTTCACAATACATAATTATTAGACGATATGATGTGGTGTTCGAATGAGATAGTTTACTTTAATTAAGTTTATTGCACAATGGGAATGTCAGGAATATTTGGTTAATCGATAATCGTGATTATACAGATCACAGTATAATCATAAGAACCAAAAAATATTAATTGTGTATTTTTAGTTCAATCTGTAGTCCCAAAATAGTTCTAATTGATCTGTTTTGTCTTTCAGAATGTACATTTTTTACAGTCCTACACAAACTTGAGGAATACTAACGTGTTAGACAATGGGAATGATGATGTTGGGAATGAAGATTTCACTGTTGTTTGGTCATAGTCTCAATAATCGTGAATAATCGTTGAATCATGATGTTTTTTCTCACAATAGTTGTAACACTAAAATGTGATATTTTGACATCCCTATTGCACAATTGACCATGTTTTATACAATATGTTTGATTTAGTTTAGTTTTCTACGATGGAACACTCTTGGACGAATGTGGGATTACCGCATACAGATTTGTATGTAGCCTACTCCATTAACTAATTAAATACTTTGAATCCATTTTGACAAGAAAAAATGATCCGAGCAAAACATACCAAAATACATTGTCTCCATATTTCTCTTTGAGTGCCCCGATGATGATTTTCTCCACCCTCACGTCGGTGGCAGTGACCAGGTCGACGGTGGAGCTCTTAGTGGAGATTTTAATTTCACTTTCTGAAGCTTTCCGGATTTCCTGTCAAAACAAAACTCAGATGTCATTTCATCTTCATCTCTTTTGAAGTCTCAGAGTCATTTTTAACTTACCGCTCCAGCTTTCTTTGCAATTTCAACCGCAAAGACGTACGCTTCGAGCCAAGGGTCAGCCATTGCTTTTTCTTCTGCTTTGGACCTGTAATAGCACAAACGTAAATTCAAAACATAAACCTTTTTAATAGAGTATACTTTATTCACTAGTACTTTTTGGTGTTGAATTCTGATATCAAATTATAAAAAGGTGCATTATGGAACTTTTTAAGTGGGAAGAGAGATATTTTTGCTCAGACTATCTTTGAAAAACATGTATTCTTAGCGTGAGTGGGGTCACCTCTCACCACCACAGATCTGACCTGTAACTTGGCTTGGTGGTGCCATCTGCCATCTAATGTCACACTATGGAACATTCCAGGCAAAGCAATAACATCGCCTGGAGAAAAGCAAATGGCAGACCCTCTTTCAGAACAGGTCAAATGTGCAACTTTGATTAAACCCCAGGTGCATAGGGTAAAGTAAAAGAGTATTAAAATTTACTTTAAGAGTAAAAAGTAAAATTGAGATTTTTAGAACTGATAAAGCGTTTAATGTAGTAATATAGACAAAGAATTGCTATGTTTTTTCAGTCCAAAGTAGCAATTCAAATACATTTCTTAATTTGTCTAAGGTATTTTAGGTTTTTTTTTTGTTTTTTTTAACTAAAACTGCCAGACGTGCCATAGACGTGCTAAAACCTACTCCTCAAACCTTTTGAAAAGTACTTTCTGCTTTTCAATTCAGTTCAAATATGTAGTGGAGAAGAAAGTACAGATATTTTCTGTTAAATGTAGTCAAGTAAAATTTTTACACCTTAAAATGTATGTGTAGTAAAGTACAGTACTTTTACTTTCCACTATTTACGAGGAAACAAGAGAACATGGCTAAAATTTCATAAAAGCCATTTTTGCACAGTATAGGACCTGTAACAAAAAATGAAATCTTCATCACCAAAATGCAAATAGGAGAATTTAGATTACTTTTTTTGGTGATGTCTCAGTGCAGACACACCCACAGAGTGAAGACAGTTTTATTACAGAACACAAAGGGTTGCATAACTTTTCCTCTGCAAGACTCTCTCATGTATAATAAACTGCACAGGAAGCTTTACATAATTCTAATAGAACGCAATGGCAAAATGAGGACATATGGCCACAGGAACATAAAAAATAGAGTTATTCTAATAGAAAGATGTTCAACTGAATAAATAAAATAATCTAATTTAACACTCTTCCTCTAATAGAACTTTTTCAGGAAAACATTGCACAATCAAATACAAATTTATTTTACTTTTTTCATAGGATATGTTAGAGCAAAAAGGGCCATAGATTTTTTCAAATGTCATGTATAGGTGTTAAAGATTAGTAATAGTATTAAGTTTCACGCAGACAACTAACGAAAAATGTTTTTAAAAAAATAAAATAAGATGTTTTTTAAGATAAAAACACCAGAGCACCACAATATAAAATACAGCAAGAAAAATGTAAGTAAAAACTGAAAATGCAAATTAAAACAACATTTTAAAACATGAACAGAGCTCTTACCTGGGAGCAGTGACAAGATGTGTGTGTGTTTTTTTTTTTGGAAACTTCCCTTTTAAAAGCTGGCACCACACAATGGAAAGGTACTAGCCCCGCCCTGATACATTTCTGCAACCTCAAGAAGAGAGGAAAAGAACGCTGCAATGGCATGAGGCCACAGGATCTCCACATGTGTTGCATGTGTAACTGCAATCTCTGAGTGGAAACTTTTAACACAATGTAACAGTGGCCACTTTTAGTTGTATACTTATGAATGGTGATGTTTTTTTATATATTAACATATGTTAATATGTTTATTTGTTTAAAAGGTTCTCATTAGTATTTTGCCGGAAAAGTACTGTATGCTGAATATCAAGAATTCATCACTTTGAGATCTCAGGACATCTTGATATTAAGCTGGGCCTTCAGCAATCAGATAATCTTGTACCTTTTCATGCATTTCTGCTTTGAATGATTTTATTCCATATTGTAAGTGCGTTTAGGTTATTTCATGTTTTTTTTGTTTTTTTTACGTTATATTATGTTTTTTCATGTGTTTTGTTCTCAAAAAATGTTTTCTCTTGTTTAGTTTTCCCCTGTATAAATGAGTAACATTGTGCGTTAAGATATGTAACTCATCCATCACTGATCTGTGTGCCAAGGCCTTTGAGTGCTTAGAGTTTCGATCTGGATGACTCTGATCTATACAACTATTTGTGGTTGTGTGCCCTGGTGCAGAGTGTAGAGTGTGGAAGGTCACTGTGTCTTGCGCTCATGTCACATTTATTGCTTGTCTTTCCATACAGTACAGATTGACTGGGTGAACGAGCCTTCTCCTATGCTGCTCTGGCAGCTTGGAACTATCTATTCAATCTGATTTTATGATGTGAGCTGGTCTGAGCTTTTAAATATAGTTCTCTTTTATCTTAAATGTCTCTTGTGTAGTGTAAATGTTTCTATGATTGTGTACAGTAATTTCACTTTAACCCAGTCACACTTGAAAAAGAGGCAACAAAATTATTTTAGCTGGTTAATAAAAAAAAAAAAAAGGATAGAATAACATAGCCTTTTATTTTGTGTTTTTTCCTTTTTAAATTAGAGTTCCTAGTCATAAAACTAAATGATGTTGCTTACAATTTGCTTCTCACATCTGTGTCCATCCTGTTGAGTAATGTTTGTGTAGATTGGATTTAAATACAACTCTCTCAATTTGAAATGACATGACCTAGGAAGCCATCAAAATCAATCTCCATTAAAAAAAGGAAACATTTTGACAATTCAAAGTCATTTGTTTTGGTAGAATACAAAATTATAATAAGTAACTGCAATCAGAAAAAGCATTGAACCCACAATGTACCATGAAAAGTAGTGTCCAGTGATGGTTACTAGACTGGTCAATACAACAGCGACAGATCTTTAACTGGACACAACTCGACTGAATGAAGGGCAGAAAGCAGAAGAGCTGTTAAAATGCACTGTTGACTCAAGAATATGAACAAAACACTCTTACATAAACCGTTAGGCCACAAAGTTGCAAGCATTAGCCACTTTCCTTAGATGAATAATCCAGTCTGTTTGTTGTTTAATGTGCGATTCATGACTTGTAAGGTGTTTATTAGTCCATAAAGGTTTGCGTGAGATTTTAGCAATATTTATTACAGAAATCCATTTGGGGTTATCCAATTTTTTTTAACTTGGATGCCAGAGTTACGTGACCTGCGACAGGGAGAAAGAAGCGCGCTGTGTGTCCGAATCGCTCTGTGATTGAGTGCACTGTATAGTCTGCTGAATAGTGCAGGACTGTGTAGTGAAGGAGTGGTCAGGGGACGAGTGTGGACATTCGGACGCAGCCTCTGAGTTGTGGCATTAAGCTAGCTGTGATGCTAACTCACTCAGCTGTGATGCTAACTAACTCACTCAGCTGTGATGGTAATTCACCCAGGGGTCTCTAAAACGGAGGTGAAGAAGTTGGACAAACTTCCCATGGACATATCAGAGGAAAACCTGTGTGATTTGGAGCTGTGTCCTAAAACAGAGGAACCACGAGAGGAAAAGAGGAGGGCTGATTTACACAGTGAGTGCCATCATTTATGTGTGATGCGCTTTAGCTTTGGTTGTAAGTGTTAAAGTAGTTTGTGTCTGCTTTTTTTGCATTATACATATGTTTAGGCAGAAATATCACTATATGCCTGGTTGTTTGCGCATCTCTCTCTTCTGAAAAGATGAAAATAGAAAGTTTTGCCCAGAAGCTGTTTCCAGTGTGTCCGCCGCTAATTTCCTGCGACCTGACAAGCCCACAAGCTTTCAAGAGCCCCAGAATTTGCGTGCGGGTGAGTGACTATCTGATCCTAAATATAACTCCCAGATAGTTGGAAATTATGCTTGTTAAAACTGTCATGTATTAGCATAGCCATGCAATAATATGTAAACTAGCGTTAGCCAGCTGCTAACTATCTGAAACAAACAGCTCAGCCTCAGTCAGTGAGCCTAAGTCTACTGGTCCCTCCTGACCACTAAAACATTTCTGGACAAATGGGGTCTTTGGGGATGTTACAGAAGAGGAATCCTTTGTTTTGAGACTTTTAGTTGGCCCACAGTCAGTGCCCACAGTCAGTTTAGAGCCCACAGTCAGCATTCAGCTTTTGTCCTCAAGATGGCAGTAACAGCGAGTGTGTGACGTCACTTCGGACCCATGAATACAAACACTGGAAGGGTCTATAGTAAATATTAGCGCTTGAGTACTTTTACTTCAAAATAAAAGTGGAGTACAATAATTCTCCATTTAATTGGGGCTCATTTCCCCCGGCCTGTCCATGTAACCGCGCACAAGCCTTTCAATTATAGCCTCACTCCTTTAAGACTTTGTGCAAATCTTTGTCAAATGAAAGCGCCGGTTTGTGGTGGGGACCTCGTTTTGACAAACAAAGCCCCCGTCAGCTTTATGTTTCCTGACACTTTCACAGCTCTGCGTTTCCCTTTATGCTCCTTCATTGTGCTCGCTGCTGCCGGAACACTTTTGAGAGGTCCCCCGGTGAGATTAGACGTCTATGGGCTGGGTCTTACTGTGCCAGCTCAGAGTCGGATAAAGAAGAAAGCTGAGAGGATTGGGTTGTGTTTGACTTGTGTGTGTGCGTCATTTTTCCCGTATGTTCTTAAAGGTGCCTTATTGTGATAAGCCTTTTAAAAAGATTTTTATCATGTAATAATGTTCCAGAAAAAAACAAAATGTACCAGGAGTTGTGTTGTGTTTTGTTTTATGACGCATGTTTAGGCTTAAAGGTTTTGATCATTTTAGCCTAATCAATGCTAAGTCTAGTTGCTTTTGGTTTCTCTCTAAACATACTGTAGAATCTTTCACCTGATCTGCTCCCAAAGATGTTTTATTATCTAATTTAATCAACTGGCATCCATATATTTATATGGGACATCGTAAATTAAAAGGCTGTCTTCTCCTAATTTTTTCTCCCACAGAGACATGAAGATCAGCCCTTAAAATAGCACCAACACACACCAAACTTAACATTCTTGTACTTGACAAGATTTTGACATATCGTACAAAAGGATTTGTTGATGTCTAATTCTAAGCCTATTTATTAAAGTTTTAACTCTAAATTAGGTGAAACTTGAATTTGTATGGCTATTTTCAGTAAGATTTAGTTTCCATTCAAAAAATCCCTGTACATAGTTTATGTAATACTGTTTGCCATTTTCCCTATGCATGTCCAAAATGGTAGCAATTTTTGCTATTTTTACACATATAATACTTTATTTTATATATGAAAATATAACATAATGAAACATTTTCCTTACATTTTTTAAACTACAGAAAAAGTTTCAAACTGATATTTCTAAATTATTATTATTTATTTTTTTTATCCTATTCACTTGCAGTGTCTTAAAGTGAATGTACCTATTTTTTTTTCATGTAGTTGAGAAAAAAAATATTCAGATATAGGCTATGGTAAGAGCAGCTCAAATGAGACCACCGAGTGCATTCTGCGTCTAATTATAAAGGGTTGTATTCTCGGAAAATCAGGAAGTGCGCTGTTTATATGCCTGTTGTTGTTAGCTTTGCCGTGACAATAAAACTCTGCTCTGGCCTCTGAAAGTTATGAAAAGCGCCTCTAAATGCATCGTGGAGAATAATTAGGATGCTCAGAACATAAGACTGTTTAAAATGAATTTTTGGAGACAACCAGGGACAGCTACACTTGTCAATGCGATTCCTAAAGTACACTATTGAGGGGTGAGTTCATGTTGTGTGTTTGCCATTCATTTACAATATTTTAAGTCTTGTTATTTCAATGTTATTACCCAGGAGTTTAACCCATAACCCTGCTTTGATCCAGTTTTGTCAATTGTATGTTCATTCAAAAGTCACAATATTAAAAAATAAAATGAAAATGTTACTGCGGCAGGAGGTCAAAAACTCATTCAACACCATTAATATTTAGCAACTTTTTAGGCCACTTTTTGAACACTCATATTAGCTGCGTTACTCAGGGCTCCGACATGAACGCAGAGGCTTAGTTGTGTCGGGGCTCGTCCGAGCAGGCTGCCGCACCTTACATTGCTCAGTCCCGTGTGTTGAAATAACCCGTTTCCGTGATTGTGCCAACTGCAAAGCTCAAGCAGTGAATACAGTAATTTTGGCACCACAGATAAAGATCTGTGCTGACGTTGCTATGGAGAGAATGGATAATGCAATGAAAAGCACTTTGGGAACTTATATACACAATATGTATTTCCAATGCTTTGTTAGGGGTTTGCATTCATCTCAATTATTATTAAAATGCTCTTGAGTACCTCTGCTTTGGCATCTCTGTAAATAATGTATTCACTGAAAGTATATTATCTGTGAGCGATCTGTCTAATGCAATACTGTGAAGGCAAAAACAAAAACATATCCATGGATGTGTTGACACTTGTCGTTGTTTGGTCTTAAATTTAGCCCATTTTAGTCCTGATATAGTCCAGGTTTAGTCCCAATTTTTGTGTGGCGAATGTGGCGAAATCTATCGCCTACTTTTTTTGAAAACGACAAGAACAATTTCACCAACACTGTTCATAATTCTCCAGCTTATCAGTATTAGTAAAGCGCTCCACCGATTCCTCCATTGCAGATTGTCATTAAAGGCGACTTGCAGAAAGTTCGTTTTGACCCGGAGCAGAAGTGCCGTTGTCAACCTGTTGTCCCCCCGGCGCATTAAATATAAAGCGGCTCGGGAAAAACGCCGGGAGACGAGCTGAGGGGAGTGATAGGACAAGCAAAACAAATACATCAGTCCTGCTGTCTGCTGGCACCTCCGTTATGAATAATTTATCCTCCATGACGGATGCTTGGATGTGCGCGCGGTTCGGTCGGGGCAGCACGTTTGGGGAGATGATGCCGAAGTTTGGTGAAGGTCGCCGGAGCACGCAGACTGATGATCACAAGTTTGAACTGAGACGTTTGGGTCGTGTTACCGAGCGTTGACAGCAGCCATCTTTCATCTCTCAAGTCGTCGTTTGGAGGTTATGTCGACACGGAAAGTTTGCAACAAGAACTGGAGACGAACCTGACTTGAAAATGTGTTTGTGCCAAAATATCATAATTGTGTTTTCTCCATAGAGCGACACACAGTATTTCGAGTTGTTTAAGTTTTTGCTCATCAAAAATAACATTGCAAAGATTAATCACTCGAGTTTTTGACCTTTCCTGATTCCGGACATTTGACTGATGATTTGGGACTCCATTGAGACTTGAAAACTTGGGCTTGACTGCTTCACCGTGGAAGGTAAACACGTGTTCTATATTATGGAGGTTTTCTAGATTAGTTTGACAACCGAAACCTTGATTTTCCTGTTGAATAACTTAAAATAATGTATGGAGAACAAGTTTATTTACGCAAGGCCTTACGTATTGAAGCCAACAGAACACCAGCAAGGGCTACGAATCCAGCGACTTACCTGCTGGAAAAGTTTGTAAGCTGAGTAGAGAAGGACATTTGAGGTGAAGATGAACGGCCAAAGATGGGGCGGAACCAATTGAGCTTACAGAGAGAGACAGACCGAATGTAACAGGTGAAGAAAAGATGATGTAATCCCTCATTTCATCTGGGAGTAGTCCATAGAAAAGGTTTCAAAGGTAGTCATCTGGACAGTGTTTTAGAAATCAAGACTTCCACCCGTAAGTCATTTTCAGTCTGAGTGATTCAATTTCAGAAAAAAATTACCACTGGACAGAATTTGAAACGGCTTTATTTATAAAAAGGTTTCTACCATGAGAGGTTGAGAACAAAAAAAAACTGTGCGTTTTTTTCAAGCAAATAGGGAAAGTTTTTAATTTTTTTGTTTTGTTTTAAACACATAAATTTATCATTTACAAACTATGAACATTTTTATTATTAGATTTGGAATATTTTAAATTGTACAAACTTTGGACGAATTGGGAATTTTATGTTGATTTAGAATTTTAGCAGGATTTGGACTTAATGGTGTAACTTTTTACAGATTAAACACATTAAACTTGTCTAGTCTGTCTTTATGTAGCTCCACAGTCTTGCTCACTTCAAAGTTTGCAGCGATTCTCGAAATACTTTTCCCATTCATATTTCATAGACTTTTAGACATTCAAATATAAAGACTTAAAAGGTAACGTCTGTCTCTAACACGGTTGTTTTCTGCAAAAGGTTATAATAATGTCACAGGTTTATAACGTTTCATAAACACATGCGCACAATTCTTTTTTTTTTTAGGTTTTGTATCATTAGCTACCACAAGCAAGCGTTTAAATGTTTTTCTTTTTCTTGGAAAGCCTGCGGGAGAAAATAAAGGTGAATTTAATTCTGTAATCAAGCATTGGGCGGTCGCTGTTGAGCTCCATTCAATTACAGAGGAAAAAATACATCTTTTCCTTGAAAGACATGTTTTCTTACTGTTAGCGGACCGCAGACCTGCTTGTCGCCATGGAAATAGAAAGGTTTCATGTCACATTGTGGAACATTCCATTCGCTTCATTTCGAACCAATGACAACATACAGCTTTGAACGCAGAAGCTCGTCGTCGGGTCGGTGTGCAAAGTTTGAGAACCAACGATGGTGTGAGATCATTCATTTCAAACTTGATGACCCTTTTTAAAATCTCAATTCACTACTAAAAAATGTTGGGCATTTTACGACTTTGTGCTTAAGGGAAGGCGTTTTACAGCCCTCGGATCAGCCACATAAACTCAAAGGGCGACTTCAAAATAAAACAGTACCTACTTTATTTCCAACGCAATACGCAAACATTGGAAATAGAAGAGCAATCGTCTCATGACTGTTGTCTCAATGTTTTTAAGATTGTATTTTTATCTTTAATTTGGCATGTGTTGAGATATTGTGTGTGATGGTTTTTATGCAGCTTACTAACATGTACTAATTTGTACTATTATATCTTACAAAAGTTCAAATGAATGTTTTTAACTGTTGTGTTTTTGGTCATCTCTAAACCTTCAGGAGCACAGTTGAAAGCAATGGAGCAAAAGAGGAGGCTGTATGTTTGAACAAATATCATTAAAATACAACAAATTATAATTATAAGGGCTAATCACCTGTACATTTTGTGTACATAGTAAACCTATTTATATCTTATAGTAAATGTAAATAGTTCTTCTTCAATGCATGCCCTGTTTGATGTTTTTATTACTGTTCATCGATGTATGTTGCACCGAATCACCAACGCAAGTTCCTTTGTTTGTGAATTTTGTTCATTGACAATGGCATTAAACTTTTTCTGATTCTAATTCTGATTCTGAAGTGAGTGGATCTTAGTGAGAACCATGTGGAAACTACAGTTTGTGAATAAGCATACTTCATCAGAAGCAACAAGGTTTGTTCTTGCACCTCGAGCTGTAACAACAAAACAATGCCATTTTGTTCTTACAGCTCCACATTTATTTATTTTCATGTATTTGTTCATTTAACAGGGACAATGTACATTCATAAACATTTCTGTGAATGTATCAAAAGTCATTCTCAATCTGCGAACCTAGTCTGAGAACTCGCGGCTCAGAGTGCTCAGACTAGAGCCGCAGATTGAGAAAGACTTTTGGATGAAAGTCAAAACGTCTTCAGTGTCCGGATGACTACAACTGCAGCATTTTGAAGAAAAGCGCACAAAGAATATGCCCTCTGGTGTTCAAAAGTGGAGTTGTTATTATTTTTGAACATTTTTACACAGTGCACCTTCAGTAACTATCAATGTGTGAACTTTGCTTCAATTGAATGAGCGTTGCTATAGAATTTAAAGTATTGTTATTGGCTATATTTGCATCGGCTGGAAGGAAAAAAAACTGTGTCAGACCATTGCAATTTGTCGCAATATTTATCACAACACTGAATAACGTTGTACCTCTTTGTTTAACTATTTTCTGTAATTATTAAATCGTTCAAATGGTTTAGTCGTGGGAAATCTTCGACTACATTTCCAGCAGCAGTTCTTTTCTCACAGAAAGTCTTAACCACATGTCGTCGTGTTGACACTTGTTTGTGCACGCCTTGAATGCAATAAAATGTGCTAGCTTTCTTTCTCTGCACCTTTATTGCATTATAAGACAGAACACACAGAACACACTATATCATAATTTACAAGAAAAATAACATATTGATTTCGGTGCGCTTTAACTGAGGTAAGTTCATAAATAAACCTTCATAACTACTTACATAAATGTGTAAAACAGATCATGTAATAATGTCAAATGCAAAACATTGGCAATATATTTTGTCAGCTTTAAAATTGTTGTGTTGTCCTTTTCAATAGACAGCAAAACAAAACACAAAACCTCTTCTCACAAACACAACATCAGTATTGTAAATGATTAAAAATACTGTTGTAAAATGTGCTGTGTCCATGACTAGCAATTATCTTTTTTCACAGAATTCACTCCATATTTGGCAAACATTTATTATACCAATATTTATTTATACAGTACATATTTTACTTCCTGGTAAGACTTTTATTTTGTTAAATGAATGTTTCTAACTAGCAGAAAGGAAAACATGTGTTCCTTGTGCATTTGTATTGAATTTTGTGTATTGATGACAGAGACAGAGGGATTTTTTTTTTTGGAACTCTCTTTAGCCATTTTTTTCAACCTTTAACCCCCAAATTTTCTTTATGAACTGACTGAACTTGACTGAAACTTGACTAAAACTATGATATTATTATTATTTACTTATTTTGTTTCTCTCTGCTCCTGCCCGGTCCTGTTTGTATAATTTTATGTTCTTTAAAAAAAAAAAAAAAAAAAAAAAAGTATAGTTGTATCTAGAATTGAATACGAAATGTGATGTTATATCTACAGTACTACTTGGACGGAAGTAGAGTGTTGTCTGTTGATTAATTGCCTGCTAATTATACTGTGTTTTGTGAATAAAATGTATATAGTTGTATCATTTCCAGATCAACAACAAATCAAGGATGAATAATCACGATTATCGATTAACCGAATAATCTTGACATAAAAAAAAAAATCTTATAATAAATACTTACCACTGACATTATCGCACCAAACAATATGTAAGAAAGAAAGAAACATTTAAACCATACGCACTTCCAAATATTCCATAAAGATAACATTACATTCAGCAAGAAAGGCTAAATATATGAAAAATTATATTCCAAAGCTAATGTACGTCTCTAAAAGCTTAAAAGAAAGATTCTTAAATGTCAATTGAAACAGTGCAAAAACATAACAGTACTTTAATAATTGATTGAACTGTAAGTCCTGAACAGAGGCTGGTAAGACTGTCCGGTGCATTTGAATACAGTACGTGATTGACAGGCCTTAGAGGCTTTCACTGGTCATCTCTCCCGACAGGAAACTCCTTTATCTCCTTCACGAGGCGATCCGCGATGGCTCCGCTGCTGGCGACAATCAACCTCCGAGACATCAGGTCGAACGGCCCGCCTGCAAGAGGGAAGAGGGGGGAGTCAGCCAAGAAAATCAGGCCCGAATCAAGCTACCGAGCCCATTATCCTCTTTGTTATATGGCATGGTTAACTAAAGTGAGGTAAGGTGAGGTAAGTGATTGGATTTTTCAGGAATTGTAAACAGTGGGGACCAGAGGGAAGCGTAGTGAAATGGAAAAAAAAATGCAGAAGAAAGTTGGTAAGAAGATTTTAGATTTTTTTTTATTTTTTTATTTTTTTATTTTGTGGAATTTGTTGTGTTTTTCCTTCCCACAGTAGTAGCACATTCTTTGTTGTTAGTTCTGACTTATGAACACTAAAACTGAATGTGAGTTTGTCAAGCCCCTGTCATTGAAATCATGTAAAACAGCTGCAGAGCTTTGACAAAATGCCGCTTCCATCAAAATATCTTTCTCAAATACTGTAACGAACACAATAGTGACAAAGTATTTAATTTATTTGACTTGAATTAAAACAATTGTGTCTTGATTAAGGGGCCAATTAAGGGTCTATTTAGGCTACGTTCACACCGCAGGTCGAATATTGTTGGGGTTTTTTGCCCAAATGTGACCAATTGTGATTTTTTTCATGACCGTGTGAACAGCCTGAATTCAGCCACTTTCATATCCATCCATCTTCTTCTGCTTTATCCGGGGCCGGGTCGCGGGGGCAGCAGTCTAAGCAGGGACTCCCAGACGTCCCTCTCCCCAGACACTTCCTCCAACTCCTCAAACTTCCGTTGTGATGGCTCTTCCGTTGGGAACTCCGTTGGTATAAGTGGAGAACTTGTGTACTTGATTTGTGTAAAATGTCCAATGATCCTGTGACCAACAAGTCAACAATGCACCGATTCCCTGCGTGTCCCGAAAACGTATTTTTAGATATTCGAGCATAAACCATATCCCTGACTGAGTCTTTATGCACAATTGTAACGTTGAATTCTTGTTAAATCTTAAAAACAGAGCGAGTTTTATTTCGCAAAAAGTGGCCTTGTCTCAGATCCTGTTTCCAAAGCCCTGGCTGCTTCCTCTTTCAAGTACAAAGTCACCAGCTGCCGCCTCTCGCTGCGTTTCACATGCAGCTGTGCAGAGGAGGAGAAAATCCAATAACAACAAGAATTAGAGAGGATAAATAATTCATAAACATTAATAATGTGTTTGCACTGAAGGAGCAGCGGTGTCTCTCCCGCCTTTGTTCTCAGCAAACCTTCTCCAAATGCCCACCGCTTGCTTTTCCAAAATGCTGAAAAGTTTGGGGAGGGGAAATGAATTGTGATGCGATGACATAATCAATTTATGTTCAGTATAATATTTTTAAAAAGGAGTAATAACTTTGGAAGACTGGCAGAAATGTGAACTGCTGAACTATTTCAAGAATCACATTTTGTTTGTAGCCGTCTTAAATTTGTAGTGTTTTTGTTTTGTTTACATATTTCATAATTATATTCCTTCCTATGCTTTCAGATTTTAAGTACAGTAATAATTATAAAAACTTTTACATGATGTTGTGATGTGTCTTCAGCCGTAGGAGCACAAATTACAGCGATTACGTTGGACAGTGTTAGTGCATGTTAACATAATGAGGCTGGATACGTTGTTATTTGGAGAGGATATTTCTTATTTCTTATTAATGGAAACATTTCATCCGTTCTTCGGGTACTTACTATTAAACTATACCATAAATAAATCATCATTTTACATTTTGTCCATTGTAAACCGCAATATTGATCTAAAACGGTTTAATAATAGAAACCGGTCCATTGACTTCCTGTTCAAAACTGCAGAACTGGTAAGCCTTCATAGTGACATTTCACTGTAACAAGCAGCAGATTGTCAGTTACATGTTTTTATTTTTGAAAAGTGTTTCTGTGACATTTTAGAAGCCAGCGTGTGTCTCTCGAAGTCAGACTTTCTCAACAGTCCAATTCGAAGCTCGCTGTAGTTTCGAAAGTAAATATCCCATGCACTTTTCTAAAATGTTAAATATAAAAAGTTTCAAAACGCACGAAAGGCTAACCAGCTTATGTGGTAACTTGTCAGTTGTTAAAAAAAAAAAAAAAAAAAAAAAAACTCTTACAAATGTTTTAATATCTTTGCAGTTTATTAAGTTTAAGAAACTTAGTTAGTAGGTCTTGTGTGGTTTAGTTACCACATAGCTGATTAGCCCTAAGATAGCATTTAACCTTTTTTGGCAAGTCTATGAGAAAAAAAAAAAAATCTAATTTCTGGAGTTATTACATTATTGAATTTACATGCAAACAGTTACATTTGATGTGATTGTTCACACATGTGCAGGTTCTGACCACTAAAATTAAATGGGGGGGGGGGGAAGCAAAACAAGTCAGATGTTCTCTCATCATAAATTGAGTTACAACTCCATCTACTGGCAGCAGAGGGATTTATTAAGGTGAGATAAACAAAGCTAGCTTGCCCCCAACATACTACATGTACTGTAAGCACACAATTGTACTGAAATTGATTTGAACGGTACGATGATTTATTGACTTAAAAACAGCGCAGAAGAGGACGGAGCTCTACCTATGACATCACAAATCTGGGAGAAAGTTGAAACGAAGTGTTTACTGAGACTCGGATGGAGAGAACACGGTAGAAGTGTGAATGAGGCTAAACAAAACTCCAGGTTTGTTTTTGATGAATAAAGAATGTTACATGGATATAACAAGCATAAAGAGACAATTACTTTACAAATCCATTGATTAACTGTGCTTTTTGATGATCACATTTCTTCTGTGCATGTACTGTAAATACACACCAAATATCAGACCTAATTATTGGGTTTTCTGACCGTTACCAACCACCTAAACGTACATCGCCGTGTTTAGCTCCACATTGCACTGACCCTTTCGGCCCCGGTTTGCCTCACCCGAAATATCCATGATGACTCCCCCGGCCTCAGTCACCACAGCGGCCCCTCCCGCCATGTCCCAGCAGTGGATGCCCATGTGGTAGTAAGCATCTGCAGCGCCACAGGCCACTATGCACATGTTGATAGCAGCGCTGCCGGGAGAACGGATGCTGGAGAGGGGAAGAGGCAGCGTTTAAAGTAGCAGAACAGTACAGAATAATGATAGGTGAGGACTGTGCGGGCCGCTTACCCATGTACGGGGAGGCTGAGGATGGATTTGACATTCGCCAGCATCGTGTCGAACTGTTCTACGTCCTTCTTAAAGTTCAGTTCAGTCAGCACCAGGGATTTATTGATATCTAAAATAATTTGAAAAGAAAAAAAAACATGTTTGTTTATGTCAGTTTAAGAATATGAGTATTATCTAGATTATGGTATGTGAAGATACAGTATGATTAGACGACTCATTGAACTAAAATGCAGTTACGTTTTGTATATTTAAAAATGTGCTAAAAATTATAAAAAAAATTAGCTCAGAACAGCTAATTTTTAAGGTTTATAATTTCACTTCCTGTTTGTAATTGATGACATCACATTAGGAAATTACTCAGCAAACACTCATCTAATATCAACATTTTTTTTTATTCGACACATGAAAATATATGAGAGCGACTTTAGTGTGTTGAATTATGTTTAAAATGTCAAAAAAGTAGTTTATTTTGTGTAAATTATGCATAAAGTTTGTCTGGATTGAGTGCCCCTAGTGTGATGTCACTTCCTGTTATTTTCTACAGATTTCTCAACTTTTCTCCACAAATACACATTCAGTTGGTGTAAAACGATCAGGTATTAATACACCAAATAAAGTCAAAATTAGAAAATCGTAAAAACCTCTCATACGGCACTTTAAGTAACAACAATAACAACAACTTCAAGTAGAAAGTGGTAAAAAATGTCAACAACAACATAAATATAAAACAATTTGTGGTTTTCATCAAAAATCCACTTGAAGTTCTCTGTCTGGAAGCCTTTGACAGTATTTTTTTAACCTTTATTTGGCTTAAAATGTCTCAATCTCAATGTACAACAGAAATAATCGCTAGACTAATTGAAAAAACAATGGCTGATTAGTCACATGGAGCAGTTAAAACTGTCAAACAAAGGTCTCACTCCTCCTCTGTGTCCAGCGGCCCGGACATGAACTCTGGAGAGCAGGACCACTCTCTCCTAAGCCTCACTCTTACTCTAAACTTAAATAAAAAAACTCAAATCACACTATGAACCAGTCCTCAACTTCTGCCCCTCGACCGTACAAGTTGCAGTTGGGTTTTGAAATCCTAAAATGTAGTATCAACTTAAGCTGAGGGCCTATTTTTCCAAAAGCGTCTGACTAAAACAATCCCCAATTCAAACTGAAGCTGTTTCTGAAGCCTTTGGAGTATAAATAATTGGCTGGACTCTTTGTGAAGCTGAGACTCGATAGTTTTTGGCTTCAGAGTCTGATTTACTCTAATTAGAAGCATGAACAAGCTCTGCACAGAGGAAAAGCAGATTTTAAATACTGCTTAGATTTTCTTTGGTAAATATATGAAGAAGTAAAGCTGGTGTCTGGAGAATGGTCTGATTTACACTAGTTTGAGCTTTCAATTAGAATAAGAATAAGAATACGCAACGACAGAACTTTGTCCGAGCATTTGTCGGGTCTTCTATAAATGCTGAAGCTAATTTAACTAAAAATGAGATTTAGGGACTTAAAATCAAGTTTTTTTTTAAAAAGTCCAGCAGAATCCATATAAAAGGCCTATTAAATATTTTGGAATGTTATGATATTTTATTTTATTTGTGGGTTTGGAGTACAAAAATGATCCCGATTCTTCCCAGAATGCTTGATTTGACTGAAAATAAGTAGGTTACAGCTTTATTTAACATGCCCAGCAGCAAACCCTTTTATCAGATGGTAAACTAGGGGGAATATATTAAGAATTTTGTCATATAAGGTGAAAAAAATGAAGTTTAAAAAGCTGCTCAGCGTGCCACAAGAACAGCCATGCGAAATTAATCTTATTGCATAATTACATTTATTTTTTTAACCATATCTTCAGGCTCAGGATAGTCCGCTTGACATTCGAAGACCTCTTTTACAAGACAGTCGTGTAATTAGCTCAAAGAAAAACATTAATTCAACTTAAATGTGAACGTATTTAATCTTTGGCTCTTCGGTAAATCTTCCATGCGCTCCTGTCGCCACCTGCTGGACACACACTGCATCACTATTTTCCCTTTTTACACCTGCTTATTACCTCGCTGTCCGGACACTTTGATGGGCGCCCCGTTGCAGAAGGCGCCTTTGCCTTTCCTGGCTGTGTACATTTTATCCTCCACGCAGCTGTAGACGACGCCGAACTTGATCTGCCACGAGAAACGCAAGTCGATCATTGAAGTGCGGAGGAGGAGGGAGGGGGGAGGGGGCTTTTTAATGAGAGAAAGTGGGTTTAACCGTGAACTCATCCTCCGTTCTTGGCAACAATTAGAGTTTGGACTCGTACAGTAATTACAGAGATACGGAGTCATTTCATTTCGGAACAATGAGGCCTACCTCTTTCTTAACAGTAAAACCAATGGATACGGCCACGAAGGGAAACCTGCACAAAAGCAAAGCAAAAGGAATGAAAACTCAAAGGAATCGATTTCTATTTCGAATCCAGACTCATCAAGCGAGGCTAATTTTTTCCGGAATTGAAGCTAATTAAAAGATAAAAATAGTTGGGAGACTAGCACAGATTGGAAAGAGTCAATGTTATCGCGGTTGTTAATGGTTGTTACGATGGCGTAGGCGATCGTTACCTGTGCACGAAGTTGGTGGTGCCGTCTACCGGGTCAATGATCCAAGTGGGGTCGTCGGTCAGAACGCTGGGGGCACCCGCGGCAACAGACTCCTCACCGATGAAGCTTTGCAGAAGAAAAAATATCATGTAGATATAGTTGGTGATGAGACGTAATTCTTTTTTTTTTTTTTCTTCTTCTTTTTTTCTGTTTTCTTTCTTTACTTTTTTGTCTAACTTTTTTAGCAGTATAAAATAAAATAACATGAATGAAAAACAAAAACAAGACACAGAGAGAGCATACAAACAGTAAAATACGACCCTAAACTTTTAACTGGATCCCAGTCCTCAATCAAATTGATCCATTTTAAATTTTGTCCAAATGTAATTTTTCTCAATTTTTCGAATGTTAATTATAATGTTGGTCCAGTCCTTGATTGATGGTTTGGTTTGTGTAAGCCATTTCTTTGTGATGGCCTTTTCCCTGCAGCCAGAAGTATGTTAAAAAGGTATCCATTTTCTTGTGTCCATGGCAGGAGTTTTGAAGCCTAAGCACACAGTTAAAAAGTCCAGTGGGATGCCAATATTTAAGGAGTCTGCGTATATATGTTTTTATTACATTATTTCAGATGCAAAAAAAAAAAAAAAAATCAACACACGCATTCATACCCTGACGGACACTTCCCTAATTCGAGCACACAAACACTAACATACACATAGAGTCGTCAGCACACACCCAGAGGAGAGCGGTGCTTACCCTAACCCTTTACCGAACCAAAAATATGCATATCTGTTTTTACATGTGACACTAAAGCAAAAATACAATAAAATAAATACATAGAAACAACACATGACAATGTATCAACACATTAGAAACTAAAATTTGGAAGAAAAAAGAACAAAAAAGAACAAAGACTTAATTCATGATTCAGGGTTAATAACTACTTCATTAAAGTTAGGATTAGGAATTCACTACTTATTAAGCCTGAAACATTCTTAAACTATTTGTTCAGCAGTTATCATTATCATCACAACCTTTGCCATTGTTATTATCACTACTATTATGATGTTTGAAAGTTCCTATACTGTACATAGTCCAATCGGAGAATCCATATTTCTTCCCCTTTATGCCTAATTCTTTAGTTAAGAAGACTTGGTATTCAACTACTACTGCTACATTTACACTAGTGTAATGAATTAATTAAAACGTTTTGAAAAAATATTTTGGTTTCACTTTCACATGCATAATTGGGAGCATGTAAGGAAGATTCAAAAATTGAAACGATGCGGGAAACATTTAAATGAGAAAAACTTTGGATATTTTAAGCCTCCCAAAACTTTAATTATTTAATAATTCAGAACCGAAGTTGCAAGCAATTTGCACTTAAGGCAGTTGAAAGAGCAGGAGCTGTGCTGAGAAAAAACAAACGTACAGCCAGCTAACAATAGGATTTCTATGGACCATTATAGGTCTGTTTGGGTAACAAAGAAGATTAGTTTCAGGTGAAACTTAAAACAGTGCAAATGAATAGATAAGTAGGACAGGCTATCATCAGGAGGCTCCGCCCAGTGGGCAGGGCTTACGCAGCCCAGAGTAGGATAAATATCAGAGTTCTCAGACTGGAGCTGCAGATTGAAAATGACTCTTGGATGAGAATCGAAACTTACTGTTTTTCTAAAACAGAGTCCAGATGACTACAACTGTAGCTGAAGAAGGCCGCATGGTGCCTTCTTCAGGGCATAAATGAGTCCAACTGATGCTAGGTCATTTAAAGAGACCGGCAATGAGTCACATGACAGAATCACACGACACAACAATTCAAAAACTTAAAAAAAAAAAACATTACTGTCTGGTATGATAAAGAATATCTATGTGGGGACAACCAGTTTGAAATGACAGTGATCACCTCCACATAAGACCACAACAACCGTAATCTTACAAGAATATTCACATTCAAAACAAATCTTTAAACATTTTTAAAAGAATTTTAACAAACCGGAGCTCTGGACCTCTACCATAGACAACATTAGAGATACGTTTATACAATAAAACGGTCAACATCCTCATTCAGTCCGGGACCTGTCTTAGCTGTGAGGGTCTCAATGTAGTAGACTTCCCTCTGTGCCAGTGTCCGAACCCGGTTTCCCCCCTGACCGTTTTTTGGGGATCACCTCAATGGCCATAACTTACTGCAATAATTGGAAGATTTGAAGTGTTTCACAATAGGATAATTTAAATGTTGTGTCCTGATGGCATATTTGTGCTCAGAAAACGTATCCCTTTGTGTCCTTTTTGTAAATCCAATGTAATAAAACATTTGGGTGAGAATATAAGTAAATTAAGAGATTATTCAAAGACTATTGAAGAGTATTTTGTATTTAGTTTACATTTTAAAGGAACTGAACTCCTGAACATCAAATATTACTCACATCTCTTTAGTCTGCAGAAGCCTGCAGAATCTGCTCATTGTATCACATCTCGCTTAATGCTCTAGCCAAGCATGTAATGTGTGATTTATATACAACAACTGTTTTTCTTAGTTTGAGTGAATACAACGCCAGAGAATTGTAATGCGTATTCTATTCCACAATGGAAGTGAAGAGAGACCCTGATGGTACGACTTTGTAAGATAAAAATTGTTCCCGCCCGCGCTGCAGTCTCAGTGCTGCGTTCTTTGCCCATATTAGCACCTGTGAGAGGGGTACTTTTCACGGATGGATGATATAATGAGCTGCTCCACTTTCTGATCCGTCTCCGTCACCAGGTCGACCGGCGAACTCTTCTCCATGATGGCGATATCCTTTTGTAACGCATCGCGGATCATCTGGGAAAGAAAAAGTACAGCTAAAAAATATCTGGTTTACCAAACATAAAGTAACAATTGGAGAATAACAATAATGCCGTCAATTGCAAATGTTCAGTGTAATATTCTGTACTTATTAATACCATTTGTTAGTTATCAATTAGTTGCTTAGAACGCAAAAGTCACGTTATGAAACGATTTTTACTCAATTTGACCCGGATGAACCTGAAGTGAAGCCGTTTGAGGATCCTGGTGGAACAAGTTTATGGACAAAAAAAGTGTTTTCACCAAATACACTGAATATACACATTTTCCGCGTTATTTTCATGCAATTCCAGCTCAATTTGAGTCGTAAAATGTCTTTTCTCAGCTCATGGCATGTTTTGGAACCTACATATAGACCAGCTAACAATTATTTGATTTGAATTTGTTGCAACCCTAGATTGGACGTCAAAAACCTTTACCTTTGTGGCTAAATGTGGCAAACGTCTATAGAGATGCATTTAAAAAGACGAGGTAAAAGAAGTATGGATGGGTGATATATCGGTTCCAGTATTGGCATATCTGTATCAGCTGATATCGGGAGAAAAAGACAACAACAAACATGCAGTTTTTTTTTTTTTTATATGATTTAGTAAAAATGGGAATAGAAGAGCAATTAGACAACAAAAATGGCTGTATGTTTACACAATCAAGCAACTAATTATATACATACTTTTATTATATTCATTATTATTTGTTATTATGTATTTATTAGTTAATTTGTGAACTTTACATCAATTTGAAATAGATTTGTGGGCCTTGCTACAAATTTTTAAAAATCTAAATATTGGTATCGGCTATTATCGGCTATTGGCAACGGCAACAACAGTAAGACAGAGCAGTGGAACAAAAGCTGCTGGATCATTACTGTAAATAAATTTATCAGACTATTGTCAGAATAGCTTTGAATGAATACTGAAAGAAAAATGTTTTTATTTATTTTTATATCCAGTTATTTTCAACTTTTATGATACATTTTTTCTTGACAAACTGCAACTTGACTGATTTAAAACTAAGATAAATATTAACCCCAGGAACTATCCCACCAACAGATGTAATAATCAGAAAAAAACATGAGAACCTGTCATCTGCACTTTAACTATGAGAAATGACATAATTCCCTGTCATTAAACTGTAAATAATACGGTCCATGTTTAGTCTGATTGTAAAATAAATGATAAAGTTTACCTGTCCAGCCCGTTTTGTCACGTCCACACAGAAGTCCAAACATTCTTGCCACGGATCGCTCATATTCAACAGGTCAAGAATGCTACAAGAATAATATAGTGCTTTATATGGCAAAATAAAACAAAATGCTAAACTAGCTTTCCTGTCGATGCTAGCTAGAGGCTTATTTCTTGAATAATAGCTATGACTACGCAATCATGTGATGTCAAATGACTACTGCAATATTCATAAAGGTGTACAGCTTTTCTGAAGATTGAAAAGTAATTTGGTAGACGATTTATTCACTCCTAAAGCCTAGCAGCGGAGAGCTAAGTGGAATGAAAACTACAAACGCGTGCGTCATTTGCGTTGGGGGTGTGACGCGCGATCTGATTGGTCAGGGAATACCAAGTGGTAAAAATGTATAAACAAAATTAGTGCGTTCCTAAGATCAGATTTGTTTATTCGTATTTATTATTATTAATATATGTTATACAGTTTATGTTTTGTAAGTATTTGTATTTATCTCTTATTTCTTTTTTTCTTATTTTCTTTTTTCTTTTCTTTTTGGTGAATGCAATTTTAAGTATCCTCAGCAGATGGCAGCATTACGTTAACTTTCTACTGCTGGAGTTGCCCTTTTAAGTTGACGGTAATATCCAGAGGAAGTTATTATTCGACCACAAACCACTGAAAAAGAGTAGTCTGAAAATCAGCCAGGCATATATCCTCTTTTGTATCAGTCCCAGTCCTATGTCCGGAAAATGTTTCCATTTTCAAATTCAGTGTAAAAGTTAGTGTTTGCAGTTTAAAAATGTCTAAAGTTATTTCAGTCCAGTCCTTGACAGTCGGCTCCATCCTTGTCATCCTTCTCCTTGTTATTGCTATTTTGCTATTTTCCACAGGTATCCATCTATCGTTTCCATTGTTGGAGTTTTACATCCGAGATACGATATGTTAATGTCAAATGTTGGTTTTGAAGACAAGTCTGCAGTGCCTCATTATTCTCAGTCCAGTATTTATAAATAATAGGACAACACATGTTTTTCACAGTCGCCCCTCGAGGTAACTGCTGTTGTGATTTTGGGTTAAAAAAATTCATTGAATTAAATTGAATTGAAACACGTTAGTGATGAGCCACTTGACAGCTACAGTTTCTCCAACAACTAGTATTTCTCGGTGAATAATGTGCACTTTGACATGGTGCTATAAAATACTGTGATCAATTTATTTCCCTAATAAATGTCCAATTCTGTTAAAGTCACAAAAAACAGTGAACAGTCATTTCTAATATTATAGCATTTTTTAAAAATAGTTTTAATTGGTTTGAAAAATAAAACTCTTGCACAATTCAAATAATGCAACATTTTATATTAAGTACTCGTTTAGTAAATGTGATCATTTTCATTGTCAAATACAAGGTTGCAATCATAAATAAACTTCTTGTTACTTTATTCTTTGACTTCCCTTTGATTGGGCAAATTGTGCAGAACATGGTAAACCGCCCATTGCCAGGGAAACGCGCAACTGTTGATAGACTGACTATATTGCTAGTTGTTATCGCTGCATGCTCCAATCTACAGAAAAGTCCTTGTGTCTGAGCAAGACAGTTCACCACTTGTAAGAACGTCTTGGATTTGGTCAGAGGGACTGTAAGAAAAGGGTCTGACATATCTCCTGTCTTTTTATAGAACGTGTTTTATACTTGTATTAGACCTCTAGAAACAGTTTTTTCTGGCCCAAAGCTTTAATTAGACAGTAAAGCTGTATGGTGAAATGGTTGGGAGAGAAGGTATAGAAATTCTGCAAACTGTCGAGGCCAGGAATCAAACCCACAACGCCGCAGTGTTAGCCACCAGGCGTGTGCAACGGCCTCAGCCATTGCATCACCGGCCGAGATCAAGCGTTCTCAAGGCGTTCAGGTGCATTTGAATGCTAATTAGTAGCCATAGACTGTAAAATCTTTGGACATCGCTAATCCGCTAGCCCCAGCGTTCCAAATAGGAAGCAACTACGGAGGCACTTCTGGCTCCTTCAGCTCTGGCACCAATTGAGAGAGTGGACTCATACAAGTACCTGGGTGTTCATCTGAACCACAAACTGGACTGGACTCATCACACAGACGCACTGTACAGGAAGAGCCAGAGTCGACTCTACCTCCTGAGGAGAACTCTGGTCCTTTGGAGTGACAGGGCCACTCCTGAGGACCTTCTACAACTCTGTGGTGGCATCAGCCCTCCTGTACGGTGTGGTCTGCGAGAGGGAGAGGAAGAAGCGGGACAAAGTCATCAAGAAGTCCAGCTCCGGCCTGGGCTGTGCTCTGGACTTGGTGCAGGAGGTGGGGGACAGGAGGGTCCTGGCTAAACTCACGTCTGTGCTGGACCATGAGTCTCACCCCCTGCAGGACACTCTGTCCGCTCTGGAGAGCAGCTTCAGTGACTGATGAAGGAGAGGTTTGGCAGGTCTTTCCTTCTGCTGCTGTCAGACTTTACAACAAACACTTCCATAATCATGTGCAATACTGTTATACTCCTGTGCAATACTGTGACACAATGTCAATCATCCCTGGTGCAATATTTTCTCTCCATATGACAGCTGTAAATAAGAGTGTCATTATTATTAAGATTATGAGAGCTTTCTTTTTTTTAATAAGTTATCTGTTTTTATTATTATACTGTGCATAATCTGCTTCTGTTCCATTTGTTGCAACAGTGGAATTTCCCCATTGTGGGACAAATAAAGGTGATCTTATCTTATCTTATCTTAATTTACTTTCTATTGAAACATCTGCTCCTCTTTCGCTGTAACTGCTGAACATTCTGGACTTAAAATGTTTGTGTTAAAGCTCTACATGATCCTGGTGTTTTTGTTTCGCTATTGTCTTTGTACCAATGAATATGTATATGAATACCGTTGCTCCTGATTGACCCTTCGGCTCCAAATGGCTTCATTTGGCCTGAGCCGTACAGTATCAGCCTCAGTTAGTCCACTTCTTCTACAGTCTATGTCAACATGACACTAACAGATATGAAGGCCTTAATAACTTCCAAAATGACAAGCCCAGGCTCATTTTGTGGAGCAAACTTATTTGGCAAATGAACAAAGCACTCTTGCCTCACCTTCACTGCCACACAGATTTCTAAACATGACCTTTTCAGCATACCAGTACCATGTAATTTGTTGTGAGATTATACATGATGAAAAAGACAACATGACTAAACGTGCCTAAAGGTCAGACCAAAGCTTTACTTGTTTGCTCTTCTCTCTCGGCGGATGTGGTCTCTTCACAGTGTTTTTTTGAGGTGAGGTGTTTGCTTGCAACGCGAACATCAAACGTACATCTTTACAAACCAGATAAATTCGATTATCCAGACGTAGGAAATAAATCAATCGATCCATACATTTTCCATAGGTATTATTGTTTTGCCTCAAAGTCTTCAGCCGACCGATTATGTGTTTGAATAATGTTTGTAATTTGACGTCGAACTTTGTGCCAGTGTTTTTGTCATGCGGTTATACTTAGCAGTGAAAGAGATATCAACAATGAACCAGGATGAATTTCTCTTTAGACAACGTTGATGTTACCAACTTTTCAAACTTTTTGATCAATGCATGCGTCGAGATCGTATCTAAAATTAATCAAAATGGCACTGAAGAAGACTGCATTTCCAGCTTACAAACCATCTGTGGAGAACAACGCCACCCCTGTCCCGGGAAAACACTTTTATTGCAGTCATGAGGATCCACTCTTTGCTACAGGGTAAATAGCATTGTGGGCCCTTAAAGAACATTAGTGGAGAACTAAAGCTGGGCTGTGCGACGCGGACATGAGCTACACCAGCTTGACGAGGTTGTTGTTACGCGTCAGACCATAACTAGCTTAACTTAACGTATTAACTGGATACGGATCATGACTATGGTAAGCAAGTTCATCTTTTGCCTTTTATAATCGGTCGGTGGAATAAAATGATGCCTGTTTTTTAGTTGGAGATCATCATGTAAGACAATAATATGACTTACATTTTAAGAGTGATTACAACTTATTATTAACTTAATTGGTCTCATTGCATGTGTGGATAAATACTAATATTTCTCCAAATTTATCAGTAGTTTGAAGCAATCCTTTTCTTGCAGTGCCTAAATTTTTTTGGGTCAACAAGTTTTGTCAACTGCTATTCCAAGATAGAGCATAAGTAGTAATTACACAAGTGAAAATCCTGACATTTAAATTAATAACCGTGCATTCCTATTTTTTCTTTTAGCCAAAGGAAAAACTAGCATGCAACAACCTGCTTAACAGTATCTACAATCATTCAAGCAAAGCGAAGATTTGACGCCAAGTAGAATGCAGGTCATGTCCCATATTGTGAATTGTGAGTGTTTTATTCTCTTCTTGGATCAACAATCTCTCCCAGAATGATATCTGCCATGAGCCTTTGTATGTCTTTTCTAAGGCTTTATAATGCTCCTGCTCTGCTTTTGTCAGTTGGGAGAACAGCTTGGAACTACGCCCAAAATTAGAGACACCGTGGTTGGGCGATGTTACATTTATACGACATTTGTTAACCCAGGAATAAGGTAAAGGTATTTCAAGGTAGTTATTTTTCTACACATTTCTCCAACATTTCCTAAGGGAGCTCTGAAATTGATGATTAATTACAGAACGGAACAATTTCTTACTTATTTGAACAATTCCACCAATGATTTCCCATTGAAGCGATACGAAACATCATTCCTGCAGCGTTTTTGAAGCTAGATTCTCTTGAAGGTTTTGCAGTGCGTGTGAACCTTGTCAGCTCTCCGTGAGTTCGTCATCCTCCTCCTCATTGTTCATTGTGGTTCAATGGTGGTTTAAGTGGGTTGCATCTGTCGAGTCATCAAACTGATTTGCTTTGTGTGTGATGAGCTCCCTAAAAACGAGGTGTGCTCAGATGTGACTGACCTTCAACGGTTTGAGGATGTTTGAGACAAAGAGGGTGCATTTGACTTGAGAGTTGTATACGAGATATGGGAGATAGTGTGTTCCTAGATTAGTTTACATATTTTGTTATCGATAATATGCGTTCAATGATGTGGTGCTTGCAGGTACGACTGTGAAGGCATCTGGTTGCATTTTAAGTCCGCTGTGTTCCGTCAGCCATCTTGTAACGTGACTGCGGAGGACTACCGTAATATGTTCCACTTGATGACCCAAAACTGGCCGTGCGATACGGTAAGCCAGAGCCAAGACAAGGGGTTCTGACCGACGCTGTAGAAAGTTGGAGTAATACCGGCAGATTTTCCTGGGTGCTTCGACAAATTTGAAGCCGCTTTGACCAGTTAGAGGAACCCGGCGTACACTTAACAAATGAATTCACCAAGACTTCGAGGGGAATATGCAAACTCCACTCAGAAACACCTCATTTTATGCCAGCCGTTTTCCACTCAACACCAAGTACAATCCTGCATATTTTTATGACTTTCCGAGTACCAGATTGACACCTACATGCCAGGAATATACGAATTAGTTCTAAAAAAGGACAATCCAAAAGTAAAACTGCACGTAAATTACACATATACAAGACCTGCCTGCCTAACATTAGCGTTACTACCTCACTAAAGTCAATAATGTACGATTTATACAATATTAATAAAAATGTAACCAAGTGATCAGCTACTTAAAATCTGGCATTGGGAGAAACATATTTCTCTTTCAATACCAAGTTTGGAGGGTTCTAACTTAGTTTACAGCCCCATCGTAATTGGAAAAAGAAAAAGAAAAAAAACACTTACAAATGTTATTACTCCCATTGTTGATATTGCCAAACTAATGGGGAGTATTAGAAGAAGTACTTCCTTTTATTACTTAAGGCGAGACACTGCTGGTGAACAAGAAAGCATCCTGAATTTAAAGATGTACATTTGAAACTGTAGTTTACGCGCATAAATGTAAGAAACAAAGGTATTACAAAGTTTTCCATCATGTATTTTATGTGTAAAAACTGCCAAAATTGCACATACTGTGAGCTGAAAAATGGATACAGTCAGGTTCAAATGTCTTGTCTCATTTAGTTGAAAAATAAGTACCAAAAAGTATACCATATACTCGTATTTTGTTTACGAGTACCGTATATGGATCTGACTGAAAATGTTCTTAAAAATTCTAATTTTGTCCTTTTTTTTAAAAACTTGAAACTTTTATGAATTAGGTTAATATTATAACCACAAATTCTTCTGTACTTTCCGTAAAACTCTCGTAAAGTTTGATGTGTAGGTGCTGCTCTTTATGTCACACGGGGGGAAATGCATTTCAAGAAAACCACTTTTGAAGTTACAATGTCCCATGTTGTAACTTCAAAGGTGGTATGGCTGTGGCTGGATTCAATTAAATTATAAAAACAAACATGGAACAGATTGGACAATTTTGTTGTTTCCACATGAAAGGCTGAGAAAGCAAACTGACCAAAAATGTAGTTATTTTGTCATCACTAATAATATCACGCCCCTAATGGATGGAAGCGTGTCCTGTGGCTTTAACCCCTCTCTCCTGGTTTCAGTCACTGTTCTGGAGTAAAACCAGGGCTCTGGTGCACAGGTACGCTGCAGTCTCACCACATCTCTGGACGCTCGAGGACACGCTGGTGGGATACATGTTCAATGACCTCATCTGGTGCAAGAGACATGAGGACGAGGGTGAATAGGCCTCTCTGTGCATCCATGAAAATACACCACACTCCGAATTAGAAAAGTTCAATAAAAGGAAGTCATTCTAAATAGCTTTAAAGTGGACATATTATTTTAAAAATCCCCTTTAATGAGCTTTTAACTTTACAACTATGTTTCCTCAGGCTTATCAGTTCTGTAGTTTTGAACAGGAATTCAATGGACCTGTTTCTATTACTAAGCCGTTTTAAATCAATATTGCAGTTTACAATGATCAAAATGTAAAATGATGATCTACTTATGATATAGTTCAATATTTAGAACCTGAAAAAGCATAATATGTCTACTTTAATAACATAGTTTATAGTCTTCACTTGACTTGGTTTTATTGGTCGAATTTTAGTTTACAGCACGGTATGTAAGGTAGTACATACGGTAGTAAGATGACAAAAAATGAACAGAGACTAAACTACAACTGGACTAGACTAGAACTACTAACAACTAGAACTACTAACATCCAGAATGCTGCTGCTCGGGTCCTGACTAGAACCAGGAAGTACGATCACATTAGTCCTGTGCTCAGGTCTCTGCACTGGCTCCCTGTGGCTCAGAGAATAGACTTCAAAGCAGCTCTGCTTGTATACAAGTCTCTCCATGGCCTAGCACCACTAGGACTTTGAGGACCTCCGGGACCGGCCTCCTGCTGGTGCCTAGAGTTTGGACTAAACAGTCTTCCTGAGGATGTGAGACAGGCCGCTACTCTGGCAATGTTCAAATCGAAAAAAAAGATAAAAACAGTTTTGTTTAGCTGTGCATATGACTATGAAATGCTATGAAATGATCTTATTTGCACTCTTCTCTTTTATGTCTTAAACTATTCTGTCATGTCTTTTTGATTTTAATGCATTTTTCCTGTTGTGTGAAGCACTCAGAATTGCCTTTGTGTACAAATTGTGCTCTACAAATGAACTTGCCTTGCCTTACTACATGACCAAACCAAGTCTACATCAGGACTAAACCAGGACTAGAACAAGAACAAACCAGGGCAAGTGGGATCTAAGCTACCATGCTAATGAGATTGCTTCATCATGCAGTTATTTATTTATTGGTGACAGAGGGCTACATTATTATACACTTAAAGCAGAACTATGTCACTTTGGCAAAAGAGTTCCCTCTGCAGCTCCTTTGTAACACAAAGTCAGAAAATACAAAGCTTTCTTTCTTTATCATAATGAGTTGAGTCACATACGAAAAGGTCTCATATTGCCAACCATTAAAAACGAGCCAGGGTTTCTCAGGAGAGTTGTTTTCAGGGCGATGTCTGCAAATGATCTGGTTTTCCATCCAGAGACAGGGAGAGGACGGACACTTCAAACGACCCAAAAATACATATTTAACCACAGAGATGTTCAGTTAGGTGAAAATGTTACCTAGTTCTGCTTTAACACAAGTTTCAAAATAATTGTAGTCAATGTATCTAAACTTTTTATGTCTCCCAACAAGAATGTAACAGGAAAAGCCAACATTTGACAGCTTTTCAACCTTTCTTTAACCATTAACTTTTACGAAGAATCTCTGTAGCTCACAGCTGTGTCTTTGGCCCAGATTTCGACTTCAATGCGTGTCCAGAGTGGTCGGCCTGCAAAAATCATCCGGTTTATTCCCTTTGGAGACAGGCTTCGCAGAATGTAAGCCACATCACCAGTTCGTAATAAAAATAAAGACTTATCTACCCATATCTGTTTAGTTTGCAGAAATGGCTTGCGGCAATATCACTGTGCTATTGAATGGCTCGATCAGTGACGCTTTTAACAGGACAAGGTATAATCAAAAACAATGTTGATATGATGTATTGAGTATCAGTGCTTTCCCAACAGCTTTAAGGCATTTCACAGTATGTTTGGAAGTGTTGAACTCGACAGTCTCAATCCACAAAGGGTTCATTATGTCAATATACATGTGGTGACCAGCGTTAAGGGACCCCAGATGTGAGTGTGAATTGCAAGCATTATTCATATTGTTAGGTATCATTTTTTTTCTTTTTTTAAACACACCCTTGCTACATTTGTGCAGAGAATCGTGCAGCCAAGGATCTGTGGAAGACCTGATTCACATTCTCCAGACAAGGGGTTTCCGATGGACGTGCACAGACAATCATCAGTACGTACGATACAGTATATTGTATTGCTAATAAAAAGGTTCTTGAAGAGCCTGTTTACTGCGATTTCTTTTCTCCGCTACAGGATGCTGATGATGCTTCAGTGAGTCCAGAACCAGGCTTCCTGTAGTGGGACAAACCTGAAAAGCGTGTTACTGAAGCAATTAGGGCTGGGTATTGCCTAGCACCTCAGGCTACAGGGTCCATGATAAATGTATCCCGATACTCTGAGTTTGATATGATACGTGTTCTGATTCAGGGATATCCCTTAAAACCGACGTTAAAAGTTTACTAAAAGTACAGTATGTTTTGATCATGTAGCACAAAAAATGCAGTGAAATGTTATGTTCACAATGCCCTTAAACGAGGCATGTTATGATTTGAACTATATCATACATGGATCATCATTTCACATTTATTTTGTTAATTGTAAACCACCACGAAATAGAAACAGGTCTATTAACTTCATCTTCAAAACAACAGAACTGATAAGTTCCGACTAATGATTTCCCCATAACAAGCAGATTGTTATTTACACGTTTTTATTGTTAAAAAGTCTCGACTCTGAGATTTATTTATTTTTTAAATAATTGCAACTAAGCACAGTTCAGCAATTTGGGCAGGTTATAGGGGGTAGGTGAAAACAGGGGTTTTCTGATCACTCGAGCCTCAGTTGAAGGACAATGCAGGATTATTCATACAAGAATCAATCCAAATACAACTCTGAGTAAACTAATGAAGAAGAAACACTGCTGTAACAAGGTCAAAAGCTGATTAAGTTGATTTAGCATAATATGTCCCTGTTACTATAGGAATATAGTATCAAGTACCACAATACTCATCTCTGTATTGATACACGTATCGCCATGAAGCCCGGCACAATATTTTGCCTTATCAATATTTTGTGTACAGCTCTTCAAGCAAACCAATTAACATTTTAGTGTTCTTTTAATGTTTTGAGTGCATTACTGTTGTATATTTTGTCTTTTTGTCACAAATATTTGAATAAACCTAGTCAGGGTAATGAGGGTGATGTCGGTGTGTCTTGCTCTGGGACAAAGCGACAGGCAGGGGTTGAACCGGCAGCTAGCTCTCACCCTCACACCCACCTACTTTAGTAAATGGTCACATTTATATAGCGCTTTTTTCCCTTCAAGGCACTCAAAGCGCTTTACTTTGAAACTACTTTAAATTCAGTCGTACTATTTTTTCCCCTTTCTTTTAGCTTCAGGTGACGGCTGTCTGAACCTGTTTTTTCCTGCCTCAGAAAGTCATTGCGTTATAAGAGAAAGTAGCATTTCTACTAGGGTAGTCAAAAGTACCAAAAATCAGATATAATCAATACAAAAACTGGTATCAAAATTAGATACTCATTTGAGAAAGCATTGACATGAAAAAAAAGTCACTTCAACAGTAAGAAATTCTGCCTTTTGTGAGCAGCTTTAATATTTTCTTGAAGTATAAGACCACCATTTTTAATATGTTTAAAGACCTTGACCTAAAAAACTCACATGGTATGAAAATCGGTGTAGAGAATCGAGTATTGAATTAGAAATTATAGTATCGTATCAATTTCTACACTATGAGTCTCCACATAATATCGCAATAGGTGTAGGCTTAATTTTTAGCTAATAAGGTAAAATTGCCAGACTTTTTCTAAAGCCAAAAAGCTACAATCCGGAATTTCATCAGTTTTTCTCATTTACACAGAGAACATGGTTAAATGGTGTGAGTATTAACTATGGTGGTATAGTATTATTTCTATCAAAAAATGCAACTTCTTGCACACGTCAAACTACTTAAAGTGCCGATGACAGGTTTTTACAATGTTCTAATTTTGACTTTACTTGGTGTATTTATACCAGTAAATTATAGTTTCACATCAATCGAGTAGGTATTTGTGGAGAAAACATTGAAAAATCTGTAGAATATAACAGGAAGTGACATCACACTAGGGACACTGATTCCAGTCAAAGTTTATGCATAATTTACACAAAGAAACTACTTTTATGACTCTCTAAACATAAACTCAACAAAATAAAGTCGCTCTAATGTATTTGTCAAATACAAACATTGTGAAATTAGATGAGTTTTTTCCCCCCCAGTGTTTGCCTGTTAATTTCCTAGTGTGATGTCATCAGTTGCAAACAGGAAGTCAAATTATAATCTTTCAGGAGATTGCAAAGGCGGCCGCATCCGCTCCTTTTATTTATGTCCTTTCCTTTTGTTTCTTTCAATTTGGCACGAAGGCTTTTTATTTTCCGAAGGAGCGCTCGGCCAACTCCTTCGCAATCTCCTTAATTACGGTACGAAGCCTCCATTGGCCTGGATCGATTTGTCAGCCCATATATTGATTAGTCCGCAAACGTCTTCCTTCAGTTTTTTTTGGCTGCTTCATCTGCCATTTCTCTCCACTTTCTTTCCACTTTCTCTGTTGTTTTCTGGCGCTTTGACGTTGGACGATTTTGAAGCACAAGATCACATATCGGATTTATTACCACGTACAAAAGTGGCCGGGGTCGGATTTCTGCTGTTCCCACTGTCCTGAGGGGGGGAAAAATCGGATACAGGTCACAAAGCAAAAAAAAAAAAAAAAAAATTAAAAAAAGTGTGACCGCAGCCTTAGTCATACTTTGTGAAGATGTTATCAAGTTTTCCCCAAATCCTAAAAAAAAAAAAAAGAAGAAGAAGAAAAAAAAGCGGTCATTCGTATTTCTCATTGGTCTGGGCGTAAACCGCTCCGTATTGCCCGCTCCTGATTGGTCCAGAGCCGGTGCGCGCAGTCCGTCAGCTCACGTCCTTGTAAATAAATATCCAGAAGCGACGCGACGCTCGGTCAGAGTACAGCAAAACAGCTCCAACTGTCACTGCGCACCTGTAGACGCACTAACTTTACGCACGACTTTACGCATTTATTATTCCTATTCTTTTTCATTTTTATTTTTTTTTTACAATGGAGGAAGTGCACGCTCAAAAGCAAAAGTCAAGGCAGAGGAGAAAGCGCTGCATCATTTTTATAGTTGTAGTGGTTGTTTTGGTGGTCTTGGCAATAGTTTTGGGGCTGGTTCTTCGGACTTCAGAGCATGAGGAATTCAAGCGCGTCTTTACGTCTAGATGCGACTCGTACGGAGGGTGAGTGCGTCAAGGCAGGGGAACGCTGTCTCCCAAAAATAGCACGGACCGTTTTAAAAATGAATTTCTATTTGTGTATGGGTCATTTCTGCCCTAACAAAACCTATTTTCTACCAGGAGGGATCAAATGTCCGTTATTTTTGACAGGTTTATTCTATATCTACGTTTATAGCGCGTGATCAATGTAAATGATATGTATTAATGTCAAATAGATGTCACAAATTAGGTGTAGTCAGGCAGATTATGACCATCACTTCTAAAACTGTAAAAAAAAGTTTTTGTGGTATTTTTACTGATCTGATTGTGTTGAATTGTAAACCGTGACCTGCCTTGGAGTCGTTTATCAAAGCTACTTCTGTGAAATGAACATAAAATGCTGAGCCTGTTTTATCAGCACCACATTACCCAAGGCGGGTTCAGCAGGAGCGTGCTCATCTGCAATAGATCTACGACTGGTTATTCTGATTTGATATTAAACGCCACAATTCTGAGAAATAAATGTGTGTGAACGTTGCTGTGTTGTGTACACCAAAGTGCTTCTCAAAGTGTTAAGAATCGCCCTCAAATTGCGATAAGATTGATGCTACAATTTATTATGACTAGTGATGTCACGACGTACAAGTTTAGTGTGAGAAAAAACACGATTTAGCGATTATTCAAGATTATTGAGACTGTGACTAAACAACAGTGACATTTACATTTTTCTTTCATTTCCATGGTCTAACATGTCACTGTTCCTCAAGTTTGTGATCGACCTTTAACCTTCTGAAAGACAAAATAAAGTGACAAAAACAGCCAGATAAAAAACGTATTTACATTTAGGGCTATTTTTGTATGAACTAAAAATACTATATTTTGCTTCTAAAATTGTCGTGGCTATAATTTTTTGGATTCTTATGATTATATTTTGACCTGAATAATCACGATTATCAATGAACCTGATAATCATGACATCGCTAATTATGGCATGCAATCCCAAGCATATTTTCTATTGAAACAGCTGCACCAATAAAATATGAAATTTGGTTATAGACAACAAGATTTGAATTTCTGAATATTATTGGGAGGCCTTTGTGGATGTTTTCACACCAATAAGTGCTCAAAAAGCTTGAGGTCCCCTGGTGTACACCAAACTACAAGCAATACATGCTTTGTCTAGAATGTTCCTCAATATGGCATTACTTTCAGAGACTATCCACTGATTGGTCTGGTTACTTGTTCTGGTGGCACCTGCTTGTCTCCATTAAATTAAATGCCATTCTATTGTTCTGGTCTAGAGGTGGGCGATAGTGGCAAAAATGAAACTCTATATTTTTATGGAGTGTCGCAATAACGATATGTCAGTCCAACAGACGTGTTAAAACATGTCTTTAAACATACTAGCTGGAGTATGTGACAAGTTAATGTGAAATTACCCAGAAAAGTGCAGAAATATCACTTTACAGCATATTTTCTTTTATAATCAGCTCTTTTTAAAGCATTTGTATTTTATTATTATTATTATTATTATTATTATTATTATTATTATTATCATTATTATTATTATGCATATCC
This sequence comes from Chaenogobius annularis, assembly GCA_015082035.1. NCBI lineage: Eukaryota > Metazoa > Chordata > Actinopteri > Gobiiformes > Gobiidae > Chaenogobius > Chaenogobius annularis. The sequence continues at coordinate 317,436 of BJKM01000196.1, read as the reverse complement.
TCATAACAACATCACGCTATTATTGATACTTTGATTTTGAAATATATTCTGTTCAAATCAATAGCGACTCCTTTTGCAGATCCTCCACCAGAAAAGTTACATGGTGCACCTTTACTATATCTCCTTTTTTCCCCCCAGATATGACTGCGCAAAAACATGGAGTGCATTTGAACAAGCCTACGTGGGCAAGGATCCCTGCTTTGTGCCCCCGGAGGCGTACCAAGCTCTAGTAGAAGCTGCTCCAATCAAACCTGCTTGTAACCGAGTAAACACTGGCCATTTGTCTCTGCGTTTGTGCTAGGTTTTCGACAACAAGTCCTCTTAGCGTAATCCTTCAATTTGCCTCATTTATCAGATGATGTTCTGGAGCAAAACAAAGGATGTGGTCCATGATTTCACCGCCAAGAAAGACTGCTTCATCACCATGGAGGACACGTTTTTGGGATCGGTGCTGGACGGGTTGACGTGGTGCAGCAAAGTGGGGAGCAAAGGTGTGTGGTTGCAGCTAAAGTTTTTGTCTTGTTGAGTTCAAACAGCAATTTCATTTAATAAACTTAAAGGAAAATATGTTGACCAGGAGGGCAGAGGGGCAGGTAATTGAGCACCACCGTTTATTATTTCATATTTTGGTATCGAAATGACAACACTCTTACTGAAAATCACGCAGAATCACTTCAAAGAAAAAGAGTGTTGGTAAAGAACGGCCTTCATGTGTTTTTGCACCTCCCAGTCCTTGTGCGTGTTTAATACTTTTGTCATTTCAGATTTGAACACTTATTTAACATATTAGGACATTTATGGTCTGGTTTGGCATATGTTTAAAGGTGCGCTCACACTTGCGCCTCAAGAAAACTGGGATCAAACCTGGAACTAAATCAAGAGGGGTCAAACCAGGACTAGAACATGACTCAAATCAAATCTACACCAGGACTAAAGTGGGATAATTGCAAGTGTGCATGCAGCCGAAATGACTAATAGATAGTTTATCTTAAGTTCAGTATCTTGCTACCCGCATATTCCATGGAAAGCAAATAATGAACAAGCTATGATTCAAAGTTAAAAAGCTTGACTTACTGCAAATTTTACACACCCACAAACAAACACGCAAAACTGGCTACGTTATACTTACAAAAGAAAAAGCAAAGTACTACTCTTCTGGTGAGCGCTGGTGCAACTTTTCCTTCAGAGATGAATAAATGCGTGACGAACGGTGCAACGCACATAAAACTGTTTTAACATAATGCACCTATAATGGTTTAGTTAAGTATTCTAAGTATTCTGAAATCTACAGTACTCTGATTGGAATATGTTACAAATATATTTAATATTCTGTAACAAAATACATTTTCAAAATATTCTTCCCAACACTATTTCTGCTGTGATTACCACCTGTGACCTTGTGCTTGTTATGTAATTCTTATCTTTCCTATGCACTGATAATATTGTCGGGCATTCCATTATTGTAAATTAAACTGTTAGACAAACTGCCAGTGTGTACATAGACCCTATTTACACTGGAGATTCAGTACTTTGCTACTGTGACAGCACGCTCCTTTCACCAGCGTAGGAATTATGCCACCGTGGTCATTTCAAATAGAATAGAATATGAACAGAAAGAAGGTGCCAGTATGAATGAATAAAACAGTTTGGATATATACACAGTATAGGCCTGTTTAATACTTTAATAATCATTTCAGTAATTATATATTACACTTCCAATTTTTTTTAGTTTAGTTAAGTTTATATGCCATTTGTAGTTTACTCGTTGGAAAGCATGTGCAAAAGTCTCAGAGAAATGTTACCACCAACCACAGAAACAAAGTTACAAAACACTAAATAAGCAAAGTACAAAGATTAAGTGTATTTTTTATTATTCTTACTTTTTAAAAAACCCATACACATACACAGAGAACGTTGAACACAACAGGATGCAAAAAAGATAAATAAATAACTAAAACCAAACACAAGTAACACAAAACATCCAGTAAAATGACGGTCGTATGCTCCAAAGGTATCCATTTATTATGTCCATGGCAGGAGTTTTGAGCCCAATAAAGTGCTAGATCAAAGTTCAAAGTGCATTGTTCAAGCTCGTAACAGTTTGTGGGAAGAAGCTTTCAGCATGACGATGAAAAGTCTTAAGTTTAATGGAGGAATATCGTTTTGCTGAGGGAAGAAGCTCGAACGTGGCTGTGTTTTTTTGGCAGGTCTAAGTCAAGTGTAACAGGTTTGTCTGACGACTACTGTTTTTTTGTTGCAGAAACTTTCACCTCTAACTGCCCGGGATGGTCCGACTGTGTCAATAATACAGTTCGCTCTTTTTGGAACCATGCTTCAGCTTCAGTAAGTTGCCTTTGCTTTGCCATCACAGTTTAGGGGGTTCACAACAACCACATGAAGGAACTGAAGCGTAGAAAAGTTTATTACAGCCAAGCGAAAAGACAAAGTTGCTGTTCCAGGCGGTTCAATGAGGCTTTGTGGGTTTCCATGGAAATCCCTCCTGAGTCTACAGCAGCCCACTCATCAGAAGAGTTGCTGGATTCTTCGGAAAAGTGCACTTTACTTTACTTTACTTAATATAAAGTTTAATTTTAGTTCGTATGACATGTACATAGACTTTCTTTCGATGTTGAGTTTGTGTTTTCGCGCTTTGATCTAATCTTTTTTCTTTGTATTCTTTTTGTTTAGTTTTAAGCGGTCGGCGGAAATGCCTGTACTCTCTGATTCCAGTTTTAGTCAACACTGGAATCATATGTTCGTTATTTTAATATTTATTTAGTTATTTATTTGAATTACGACAGCAGCCGCTTTAAGAGTTTGCAAAATGGCTAAATTTGATCTGTTGTCCTATGGCAGGTAAAAACATCAAGAAAACAGAGACTTTGTACTGTAAAAATAAGTCAGAAGCTGAAAGACAAACTATAAGATCATCTATGGTGCATGACGGGTTTATTTTCATACATTTTTTAGGAACAGTTTCTAAGGTTGAGTAGTTACCACACTTTCTGATTGGCTAAATTTAGTCCTGCGCCTTTGTACATTTTTGCAATCTCTTTTTGATGAAAACTTAACTAAACTATGACATCTGTCATATGCACTCATGATCCTTGTATCCGAATTCGATTATTAGAATCGAAATTGTAACCTCATAAAAATTTATATACCTCAAAAACACAGTTATTGCCCATCATTGGACAAGCTTTAAACTACTTTTTTATCATATTACCAAAGATTATATTCACTTCTATACTATTGTCTGAGTTATCGTGATGTTCAAGATATTTTATAAACATATTTCATCTATATATAGTTATTTGTTTTATAACTTTTTTACTTGGAATATAATAGATTTTGACAACTACTATACTTTATTTAAATGAAGTGTATATATTTGAATTGACGGATTAAGCTTAAAATATAGTTTGAATGGGCTCATTTTGCCGCCGTGTTCTGTCATTACATCCTTCTATTACTTAATCAAATTCGGACCACAAATTGATTCTAGTCGAAATAACTTTTATAATGCTAAGCTAAAGTATATATCAAAATCAACCTTCCAATCAATCATCCCATTACAGCTGTTGCGTCATTTTAATAAAATAACAACCATTTACATCCAAATTAACTTCAAATGCCTATAAGTCAGTCTCTTCCTATACTACAATACAAAGATTCCGAATTTCACCTTGAGTAGTTGCATCACCTCTTCTTCTGTTGTACCGTGCACTTTGGTCACATACTACTACAGCACTCCAGTCCCCTCTATTATTCTAGACAAAACGTGATCATCCCAGTGTTCCCCGAGTCAAACTCCTTCGAAGCGGCATGCACCAACCACCACTCAATACCTCTACTAACCCCCATTAAAGGAATTCCACCTCGACCTGCTTTACAGGCAAACCAAATCTGCAATCACATCATCTAACTCTTCGTATTCCCATCCTTATCATTGTCTTAAGCGTCACATTCAACAAGACTAAGAAAATTAACAAAAAGCAACGTCACAAAAGTACGCGGTGGCTGTCTTTTTTATACTGTGTTCGAGAGTGATCATATAATCCTCACTATACTCACTTCCTCCTGCAAGTAGATACTATTACTATTGTGAAATTAAAGAGAGCGTCTTAGATATTATAGTAGCGATATTAGGCCATCGAAAATAGTAATCGCTTTATACGAGTATACCCACATATTATTTAGAATTTATGAGTTAAACAATCTGTTGAGCTATTTGATTGAATTCTGATTTTATACATGCATTTCTTTTTATTGTCTCTTTCATCCCAACCTCATTCTGTGTTTTTCTAAATGATTATAGAGAAACTATTCCCTTTGTACGATTGAAAACCCTGAGGCAAAGAGCAAAATTTCCGAAATTCTTTTTTGGTAAACACCGACACTTAAAATAGAGCTGCTTTGATATTTTGTTTTGCGAGAACTGCCATCTGATCTCAACCTTTCAATTATAGTCATCAACTCTACTACTATACACTGTAATACTATATAATCCAATCCTATACCCAATATATCCAATTAATCACTTCTCAAGGCGGAGAACAGTTCAGTCTCAAACCAGTGAAACACATAACGATTAAAATACTATTCTATAGACTATATCATATTTTCTTATTTAGATAAAATTTATAATAATATCGATGCATTTCAGTGCTTCCCAATATAGAAATGAAATTCGCCCTTCAAAGCACGATGTATTGATCTTGTCAACTTCTGCAGAGATAATTGGCACAGTAATGATTTAAAATAATATTAGCATGCATATTAGTGATTATTACTGCAATATTAGTTTGGATATTTTTTGTGTGAAGCTAACTATAATTTAAAGTATATAAATATATATATAGTATAACTAGGACAAAACATAGGAAGCCAAACTTCCTAGATCATAGTCTTTCCAAACTAGTATTTATAAATCCATGAGCTAATCTATGTTTACTAATACAGTGCATAACTGCACGAGAGAAGCATAATGCATGATTAGATGCAATATTATTACACAATGACGAATTATCAAACAGAGAATTTCGCCAGTTTGACAAAACTTATATTTCAAGTTAATTATATTGTCTTAAATTATAACATCGAAATGAATGATAATGAAATAATAGTACCTATTGCCTAATACTGTGCAGATAAAGGTATATGATGCGTATAAAAAATGACAAATCTAGCATTGTGACGAATACATAAAATGTATAATAGATAAGAGTAATGCACTCAAAACAGTAAAATATACTTTCATCGAGATCTGTAAATATGCTGGTGAATCCCAGATAAAATAATGTAGTAGATGTGTTCCTAATGTGTTCTTTTATCTTCATAGCGACCCCACAGAATATTCATGTCTCTTTAAAGTCTAACTGATAATTGAATCGAGCCTCAGTCCTTGTCTCAGAGCCGGAGTAAGCTGAGTAATCACGCACGAGATCCTCAAGTCGATCCTTCTGTGACACTTGCTGATAAAGCGGCGTCCCCGAGCTGACCTATTAAACAAAAACATATCTGCGTGTTTAACCTCATCCGGACAAATCGAGAACTCAAAAAATGTAAATCTACCCAGCGACCTTGTTCAATTCATAATATCTTAAAAGAGTCAAATGTCATTCACTGTTTTGTGCTAGTTTTTATTATCTATATATTTTCTTTTCTTAAAATATAGACAAGAAAACACTGCAATTGTACACGAAGAGTCACTATACAAAATAATAAATATTATAGCTCATACCTCTGTCAAGACTACAACAATAAATATCACAATACTAACTGTTAAGCTTCTTGTAATCCAGTTGTGTGCACACAGCTTAAAACAGGAAACAACCAATCTGATGCAGAAATAGTATTCCGATACCAGTCCAAGAGCCAACAACGAAAATAGTACATGTTGCAAAACCATGTATTCTCTACCAATAGGTTTAGTATCCATATACTCATCTATACTGATTATTTTGACCACCCCCTAATTGCATGCGAATAAACATGTCGTTTTTATATCACTTCTTTCCCAAGCTTTTGCACAAGTCGCCTCGGCAACGGCTCCTTTAAGAATATGCTTATACGAACACTACCATATTCCACTTGATTAGATGAAGCTAGCACTTTCAGTTCCCTTCGATCGATGTGTTATTACTGTCAATAATCTGATTCCAACATATCTTTTGCACCAAACACAGACAGATTCTCATTTTCCTATTGACATTACTAGAACTCATTATCTATATTATTTCATTTTATTATCATTCAGTATATTTGCTCAGCATTATTGATTCAGTCTTTAGATATTTTCATCCAAGACCATCTTATCTATTAGAATGTAAAGCTCGATATCGTTTACAGAGTATTTTGACCCGGATCACACAGAGAGAGAAAGCCGTATTTTAGGCGCTTTTCAACTATACTAACAATGTTTATAATGCAACACACACCCACCTGATCATGACTAACAAAACTAAACCTTTAAACTAATTCTATCAACCTTTCTTGTGTCTGTTAGTGAAATAGGACTGACAACGTTTTTGTTATCCCCTCAGATCCACATGTGCCAATCCACAGTTAACACAGCACTTGTGCTGAACGTATTCGCTTCATCTCAGATTACCTTGGTGCTTGGAAAGTGCCTCTTTTATACTAGTTAGTTTGCCCCTTGTACTGTGCTTACGACTACTACGCGGAAGATAGAAATTTGCCCCTACATCTTCATCATCCTCTTTGTACTTTGGACGCATACCTATCAACCTTACTTTAAACCTTCAATAGCTAGTATAAATAGTCATTCTCTGATAAATATGTCCATGCAATGATCCATACAGTAATTGCATACCTACGCTCTTTATTCGACTGTATAATCGAAAAGCTCAATCCGATTAGAATCAAAATAAGCTTCCTTTCAATCTAGAAGACTAACGAATGCCGCAGTGCAGAACATACATGATCAAATATGAACGTACTCGCTACGAATTCCATGCTCCTTTATCAGTTCATCACAAATATTACCATGTGATCTTAGTTTATTTCTTGACTCAGATATCCCGATTAATTCTTATATTCGTGTTGTGACATAGCTATTTTACTGTGAGATATACGAACATCTATAATTAACACACTTACTACCCAAAAATCATACTATAATATACAAACCTAAAATACAATATATTATGAACTACTACATAAAAAACACACTAAGATCATAAGTATAACCAATACTGACTAGAATAATCAACCATATTATAGTTTATGATATACTGTTATCAGAATACTTATTTTAGTATCATTATTTAACCCACTACATCAGACTTCATTGCTTTAGTCGTAGTCAACGCAGTTAGCTTGATGATGCTGCTATATCGACAGTAGGGAGTAATCATCATGATCATGGTCCGTCGCCAGTTTTGACTAACAATTATAAGACTCTGAGCTGAATCTTTGCAATGACACTTAATGGTGCACTACATAATGTATTAATCAAACAAAGAAAAGAAAAAATCACAATTAGTTATTGGTCTTGAACCCCGTGGCAAAATACTCCGCTGCTTTCTGCATGAGACAAGCGAACTTGACAACGAGTGCCTCTGTTCAACAGCTGACTCCACAGTCCACCGAGACAGATCATTGCACAATAGGTCAAGAATAACGCTAATGTGCCGTGATCGCTAGATATCAGAAATTAGGTTTTCTTGAGACCTTGGCAGTATTGTGATATCAGTACTCTGTAACTGCAACTGGCATCAACATGATAGAACATCCGAACGCGAACCCCCAGACCACCATACTCAGGCAATACCGAATATAAGTTTGAGTGAAAAACAGCTTGAATCATCTTGGATTAGTATTTTTACATCCTTGCCAAGTAATATAATCTCGGTTGATTCAATCAACCTATTGATGTGTCTATCCCAGCTTTCTTTTAAGGTGAGTTGCTCTGGACACTCACCTCTTGGCTGATTGCCAGTGATCTGTTCTCAGTGTCACACACATGTCACTCAACGATCCTCCAGTATTATTTTTTTACTTGTAGACATCAACATAGGTCAATATATTATCTGGTATCCATTTTTATTTTTTAAGCTATTTTATCGCAACTTTTTGAAACTTTAGAATTAACTTATTTTATTAGTATATTTTCATTAGAAGTCACAGATACAAGGAAAATCTCGATAGACGCACATCTCCATTTATGCTACCAAGAATATATTGTTACCCCCTAATAGTTAGTGATTCTATGTTGATTGTTATGAAACTGCATTCGGCACAACTTAGAATTATAAATTAGAATATTTATGATTTACCAAAATGTCTTCATTTTTGCTCCTCATTTAACAATTGTCCAGCCCTAACTCTATTTTTTCTAAGCAATAATATACCATATATAATTTTTTGTTGTGTTAATAAACCGACTTTCGACTATTACTAGTTTTTAGGGAACGCGTGCAAAATCACTAAAATCAGATATTTCCATTATTTGTACGCAGATTGGTTATTGCGCCTTTAAATATACACTTGAGTACCTTGCATTTCTTATGCGTATTTCGAATCGCTTGTCTATATCAACATGGGAACCCAAGACATGATTTACCACGATTATGAGCTAGAAAATCTATTAGACTTCCGTCTTTTAGCTGCTGTGTATGACGCTCTTGTCTCCCCCACCAGTCAATTGACCTACTTTCTCGCGTACCTCTATATAACATAGACTATGTCATGATGTCCCGTACTGATCAGTTGTCTCTTACCCACAACTGTAGTTACGCGTCTCACATGCAGTCTGGAGTGCCTTCGCACGTCTTTGAATTGACCTCTTTCTTAAAGACCCTCCGTACTCCTATATATTTAATGTCGTACTGCAAAAACAGCAAAGAAGCCTTCGTTCAGCAGACTTGGGTACATTAGCGTCGTTTAGATTTCACTCCATGGGGTGAGTCGAGTACGAGATTCAGATAGTAGCTTCTATCCAGGTCGCTTTTCTTCATCTCTCTTTCCGGAGCTGCCCTAGGGGATCTTTCTTTATTCTCATAACCTATCGTGACAGAATCCTCTGCTCCTCCAGGTATGTTTTGTCGAGAGGCCGGATCAAATGCTCGAACATCTTGCATGTTTAAAGTTTTACAGCAAAACTAATTTCATAATGTCGTGTGCCTGTTAAATGTCCTATGAACTCTATTTGTGCTCCCTTGTTCCCCCCTCCTTCCTCAGCTGTCAGGTAATAATTGGGAACTCGTTATTTAATACTCAACTTCATCTTCTCTCTCGGTGCTATCCAAACTTTATCCTCAACGTTCCTAAAAGTATTTCATAAACTGCCAATCTAAGTATATGTGTTATAACTTATCATAATTTGTTTCTTATACTTCAATCTAAATTACTTGTATTATATTTTTAAAAATTACTTAAGTTGCTTTTGCGTGTTCTTATTCCATTGGGGTCACATTGTTCATAACTTTATTTACCCTGTGACACATTTAACTACAGTATGTAGAGGTGATTTTTCATGTTCAGCATATGCATAATACATTTTCCCTTTCACTTTGTTTTAGTTTCACTTTTTGACACTTGAAACTCCTTTTTACCAGAACAAGCCTTCAAAGAAAAAAAAAAAAAAGTATGAGTATGAGTATGGGCAGGGGGAGCACCTCTTCTTTTTTCCTTTGTCTCGCTTTTTCATTTGTCACAGCTGACAGTAATCTTGCCTAAACTGTGGGAAACATGTTTAACACTTTCAATCAGGGCACAGGTGTTGAGTGTGACATGAAAAAGGACACTTTGTTAAGCCACAAGGGGCCACGACAAGCTTTGTGATGTCGGAAAGCAGCGTCACAGTTTGAGTCAATAGGTTGCATCACATGAACATGAAAAAATTACCCAACCAAGTATTTCTTATTAGCATGTATCTTTGAGAAAACGCTGTGCAGTGCTGTATGTGTCGATCTTTAACAACTACAAAGACAAAACATATAATTCTCTCATACTTCAAACAATGGTAAAACACTATCATGTTGCTTTGCCTGGAATCTTCCGTTATATCAGAAAGATATGGCATTGAACATATCGCTCTAAACCATTTCATTACAGATGTTTTCAATGCACTAAAGTACTTAAAAACATAATTTGCAACTGTGAGCAGGCTCATCTTTCCACAGGTCTGACTTGTAACCTGGCCATAGTTTAATGCCATATTGTGGAACATTCTAGGCTAAGCTTATCTCCATGGAGACAATGAAAGGCTGTACAATGTATCTGAAAAGTTATGCAAAGCACCTTAAAGGACGCATATTATGCATCATTTTTTGTATTGTCATTGGCATTTAAAAATAGTCTTGGATAGCTTTGCTTCGGCATCTCATGTTTTAGTAAAACATGTATTGGAAACCAAACATGATGTTCTACCAGAAAGGTGTGACCTCAACAGGATTTATGTTAGCACTTCTTCTAATGGCAAAAGAGGGATTACCTAGTAGAAATAAACAAAAGCTAGCTTAGTTTGCCCCCAACATGCTAATGTTAGCATGCAGCTATAATGAACGTGATTTGGCAATAATTTCTGGACTTGAAAACAGCACAAGAGACCTCCAAAGTTCTACCTAGGATGTCGCAGGGAAATATGAGACAACAAGCGTGAATGAAGTTAAATACAATTCCAGATATGTTTTTGATGAGGGTTATAACATGGTTAAAAGCTCAAAAAAGGTGGTAACACTTTAAAAGAAGGTTCCTTAGGTGCTAATGAGTGCTGGTTATCAATTTACAGGCACTTATAAGGCGTTTACAAGGATTTATCTCAGTTTAATAAACAGCTTATAATTGCTCTTACAAACATTTTGTACATGGTTTATGTACGCATGTTTTTGTTAATGGATTATTAACATAACATTAACATTAATGCCTTATAAACAGTTTACTGATGAACCTTATTTTACAGGGTTTTAAGTGATCACAAAATTGTAATGGCTTATTGTGGCCAATATTTATGATACGAGTTTCATGATGCAAGCTATGCACAGCAGATGTTTCCCTGTGAGAACATGCTGCTGGTGAAGTACAAGGAACTGGAACTTCAGCAAAAAATCACATCAACCTATAGGAAAGATTTTAAAAATGCACAGGTTAGAGTAGAAAATAGACTTTATAGAGTGCAATTACAGTTCCCTGACAATGGCAATAAACCTTTTCTGGTTCTGATACAGTGCTATAACTAAGCAGTTTCCCTTAAGTCCGTCTAAATATAAATACTTCGTCTTTTACAGATGACTAAAAATCACCGTACAATCAATTAAAACCAAACATTCATGTAAATTAACATTACAATGACAAAATAGCCAAATATTTACTTCTCTCCTCTCGTTGTTCGTAAGTGAACCCAGGGAGGCACAGAGGTGGTGCTACTGGAAGAATGACGTTATTTCCCCTCGCGCCTCTTCCTTGAAACAGCCTTTGAGTCAAGCGCGTTCAGTTTAGAGCTACCGTAGTAGAGATCGTTTCAGATGATAAGGTTAAACACAAGAGTGACTTTCCCAGAGCACTAGAGCTTATTTGCATGTTTAAAATCACTTTGTAGGCTCTCATATTAGTCACGGTGTCCGCAATCATGAACATCTCAAGCGAGCATGATTTCATCTTGAGGTGGGCCTACAGAAACAGAGAGAAAAGTGCTGGTAAATGAGCATGACGTGACAGTAGGGTGTAAAAATAAAATGACAAGCCGAAATGATGCATAGTTCTGACAATTAGAATTACGCAATAGTCCAAAGCCTTTGCCTTTATGTCAAATACACAACAAATTGAAGCTACAAAACATTTCAACCTACTTTCTTTTTTAGTAGGTATACATTTTCAGTATTGTCTTATAATACTAGCTTATTAATCGCACAAAGGCTATAATCTTGTTAATTACTCTGTTTTTCCCTCTAGTCGCCAAGTAGTTCTATAGTACACTTAGTCCTTGTTGTCAATGTCAACTTTATTTCTATAGCACATTTACAACAACACCAGCTGCCCAAAGTGCTTCACATACACAATTCAAGGTAAAAACACAGATAAATACAAATGTAATCATAATGCCAGGCTCTCAAACCTTTTAAATGTATATAGTGCTTTTTTACCTCAAGGCAAAGTGATCGCACCGAGGATGTTTATGTCGAGCGCAGGATTCGAACCGCCAACCTTCAGAAGCAATCTGCCACTGAGCTACTACTGCCACTTTTAGATCTGACCATAAGTATAGTAGTTCTAAACTCAGGAGAACAAAAATGCTTTTCTATTTTTAATAAAGCAGCAGAATCCACATGTATATGAATGCCATGGTATGAGAAACTCCAGCTAGTAGCATATTTGGCTAACAATGGGGTTAAGATTCAGAATGACGAGAAATTAGGACGTTTCCATAGTGATTTAGTTCTTTTTCTGGGATAGGGCTGGGCAATTAATTGAAAGATCGAGTCATGTGATATCTTCCGTTATTTGGGTGGGATTTTTGAATGGAGAGGTCCACAGTCGATATTCTGTTGGTAAAAACATGTGGTTAAATGGCACAGATTAAAAGTCTGTATAGTTTATGTTCATGAAATCATTACTTAAACTAATTTTTAAAAAGAGACAAAATAAAAACGAATAGAAAATCAAGATTGATCAATATGAGAAAAAAAAATCTTGATTCCCCCCCATATCACCAAGCTCTTATCTGGGAAATGAAATAAATTGTACTGGCAGCAATTTTCACTCATTATATGTTTAAAAAGAGTATTCTGATGAGGACAAGCTGGGAATTACACATAACACACAGACTGGGGAAGTGCAAAAAATAAAAAAAATATAAATATCTGCTAAATTTTCTACATCAAAGCAGCGATACCTTGGAAAAGCCCATATTACCAATAACCGATCCCTAATTAATACCTAGCATATTCATTATGGGAATATGTATAAATTGCATTTAGCCTACTTATTTATTTAACAGTGGCATGCAGTCATAATCAAATATGACCCAATACTCACATTGGAATTGTGAAAGCAGAGGAAAGGAAAAGGAAATGTATGGGCAGTTGGTGCGGATTATTGACACAGGTAAAGAAAACCTATTAACTGGGCGTAGGGTAAAGAAAATGAGCCTACGCCATCATGAAGAAAGAAAAGGGGAAAACGCTGAGTCAACGTGTGAAGTTTACGGTCCAACTTTCGCTTGACCCGCTCGTCGTACATACCAGAAGTGCCTCGTCTTACCGCTCGTGCCGCACTCATCAGTCACGCGGAGTTTCCTTTCCTTCGACAATAAAGCCCGCCAAGTGGCCCGCGGACACGAGAGGGGGCCCCGCCACATGATTGGAGAACGTGGGCTTTACCGTCCTTACGTCACACGCCTCCGCATATAAAAGCGAGGCGGGCGCGAGAAGAAAAGACGTGAGGTAAACAGTGTGAACAGCTGCGGAGAGAAACGTGCAGGAGAGGGCAAAACAGCGGCTCATGGTAAGGCTCTTTACGCGTCATTTGTTGGTTATATGTTTGTGCCATGTTGATAAAAAGGAGAAAAAAAAAAAAATGTGAAAAATTGATTTGTTTAAGTATGCCTAATGATACTTTATTTTATTAAAGTTAATACAATTTCCATGATTCCACTTTATCTGACAGCATTGATAAAGCATTTTTTTTTCTTTTTTCCCCTCTCGTTATTATAAATTCAACATTATTATTATTATTATTATTAGCCTAGTATTTATAAAAAAAAAAAAGATCAGTCCGTCAACATTTAAATGATAAGAAATCAGCCTAATAATCAGCCTAAAATAAATATAGACTATTTTTTTAACTCAAAGTTATTATGACAAAATATGCTTTTGTTTATTTATGTATTTATGTATTTATAGTTTGCATTGTTTGTTTGACACATTAACAATCAAATGTATCTTAAAATATAAGGACAATTAAAAGAAAACTTGAACAAAAATGTATAGAATAATCAAAAGTGAAATGCCTTTTATTCCTGATGATTATTATTATTAGCAGTAGTAGTAGTACAAGTATTAGTATTATCATTATCGCATACAAAAGTATTATTGCAGTATTAGTATTATTAGTTTTTTTCGTTTTGTGAAGTCATGCAGTACAAATCCATGTTGTTATTTGCACATTATATTCAGACGTTTTATTTGCTTATTTATCAAAGATTAACTCATCCTGTTAACTGCAGGTCAGCAGAATGGAGCGGTCTTCCACAGTGAGCTCACAGACTGGTGCACAGAGGGACAGGACTGTATCCTTCACTGCCCAGGTAAATGCAAAATCACACTTATTACACAAAATGTATTTCATGTTTCATTAATAGAGTTCACACTTAAGAGCAAGAAATTGGATAATTTTTTTTGTGTTAAATGTCACTGGTTAAAAGTCTGTATTGTTTATGTTCAGGAAATTAAGATTCAAAGCCATATTTATGTTTTTAATAAGTCAAATTTAATCAAAAATATGAATAGCATGGGATAATAGAATTTAAATCTCTTTTAAAACAGTAATACCAAGAAAATACTAACAATGTTTTGTGATAATTTACTGTTTTTTATACTGGGTTAGCCATGAAATATAGTGTCCTGTTTGACCATGAGTAATTACAATGTAATTACCATATTTCCAATTACAATTTTGTTGCAATGCCATTTCCAACCTTTTACTAGTAATGGAAGATGTACTGACTTTTGCTTTTACACATTTACTCTAGCACATATGAATCTACTTAAATAAAACTTTACTAAAAAATACTGTATTTGATTTTCATAAAAAACATGGAAAACAGAACGAGTTCATTTTAAACACTTTGTTGCAGTCCAAATGTGTTCATTTACCTGATACGTTTCTAGCGTCCTAATTATTCACCATGATGAGTTTACAAGCGCTTTTCACAACTTTCAAAGACGAGTTTTGCCCTCGTGGTAAAGCTAACAACAACTAGCACGCTAACAGCTAACACTTCCTGCTTCTGCAGAGAGTAAAACCCTCCTATATAATTAGATGCAGACAGCACACAATGGACTCATTTTCACCCAAATAGCTACTATTATACATCTGTACTGGGCCAAAACAGATTTCACTTTATTATTTATATATATCTGTAAAAAAAATAAAAATCAGGTTAATGTGACTGTAAGTACGGTACTTTTACATATTTTACCATATTGCAATGTTATTACTGTGCTTTGAATGAAATTTCTAACACTCATATTTGTCAAAGGTGCCAAATGTTAATAAATTACAAAAACAAGGGCTAGTTTTTTATAATTCATTTGTGACACTTGCCGGTAAAGTATTTGTTGCGCTGACTAGTAACTGTAGCGCTCGCCTCTCATCTACATTTTTAGCAGCGCCCAGCCCTACAGCCAACACAAATCTATTTCATTACTACGCAACTTTAATTCCTCATATTTAGTTTGTGCCTCATTAAAATGTCTTTCTCTTCAGACTGGAGGTGTGCGTACTGAACCGCTCCTCGGCGAACAACGCGGATGCCACTTTTGTTCATCGTCGTCCAGACATTCCGCTGGAAAACACGCAGGTAATTACAAATCACGCAATTCTGGAAGAAACCCAACGTCTGGCCTAATAATCACACATCCACATCACATTACTGGAACCAAACTAGCGCAAAACTTCCACAAATATGTAAAAGGAAGTACAAATAATACATTCGATGGCATAATAATTCAAGATGGTCATTTCTTCGTTGTCATAGTTTCATTCACATTTTAAGACTAAATCTGTAAAAAAAAAGAAAAAGTTAATCGATTGAGAGTAACAACAACTTACATTTTATTATTAAAACTAGCAAATGTTTGCAATGGCATGACATTTATTGGACTAAACTTGAAATAAAAAGCAGTTATTTGATGAAATCTTGAATAAAACTGAAAAAACATTATAGTTAATCGAGTTGAGAGCAACACCAACTTCAAATGTATTATTAACACATTTGCTGATTCTCTTAGGACGACGCAGTCAGAGTGAAAGAGCAGATACGCGTTTTGGAAAAGCAAAAACAAGAGGTGAGTCCCTCAAATATTCATACCTCTAGTAACAAATACTACAAGTGCTTACTGTAAGTTTTTTTTTCTTTTTTCTGTCGGTTTGACTCAGCTGCTTTCCATAAACGAGCGGTGGGCTAAAGAGTACCGAGTCATGGTGGCAGTATTACAAAGACAAGGTAAATATTCTGTGTTTGTTTTGGGGAAAAGTTAAACCACAAAGGGAAGTGGGTGAAGAATTGAAATTAATGCTATGTCATGAAGTTTTTTTTAACCACATTGGTGGCACTGAGCGGCATTTATAAAGAACTTCAGAGTACTTTGTTAACTTCAGATGGTAGTTGATTGAATATATGGTATTTCTATGATAAATATCCAAAAGAAAAATCCACAAATGTCATTTCGAAAAGTGACACTGTCCATTTGTCTCTCTTTTGCTGAGATTCTATGGGTTTATCAAGAATATATACGAATTATAATCGTTATCTGGACTATAGACTCCAAAACACATGAAAAGACTTTTATAATAAAGACAGTGCTAAAAAAGTGTTTTTTTTCATCAATAATACACTTTTTCGTAAATATTCTCTATCTAGAAGACTTCAGTCAGCATATTTCAACCTTTATTTGTTTAAAAAAAAGTCTCAATGTACTATAGAAATAATTGTTTGACTAGTCGACAAATAAAAATGAAATAAAATTCCTTATTTATCACTTGAGTGTGACCTTACAATACAATTCAGACAGATACAGTACAGTTTGATTCAAAAACACACTTGCATTAAAAGTGCACAAAATGCCTTGAAAATCATGCATTCTTACATATGTTGACTGTCACACTGGGGAACTTTCCAGGCAAAGGGATAAAATCTCACTGGAGAAAAGCAGATGCTGTGCACTCCAGGAAGGTTACATAATCAGATCAGAATCACTTTTATTCATCCCTAAGAGGAAATTGGCTTCGTTACAGTCATGCAATCGAGCGGCAGAAAAACAGAATACATTTTTAAAAAAGGAATAAACACAGAATACTGCACAGAACAGAACACAACACCACCAGGAGCGAAAAACATGTCATATTTAAATATTATTATCATTACACATTTTTTATTTGTCGAATGTCTGTAGACTCAATGTACATTTTAACATAAAATAACAACATGTTTACATATTTAAATAGCACAGTACACCTTTAAAACATGACAGAAAACCAGATTTGTAAAGCTTTATTCTATATTTAACCCATTCTAATAAATATTGCTATGAATACTTAATATTTTATGATGGTAAATAATATTTTTTCATGACGACCTGTGGTGTGATTGTGATTGAAGTATGTTTTCTTTCTTTTCTACCTTCCATAGCTCCGTGACTTAAAAGCGTCCCGGCCCCAAAGCAGCGACGCCCATCACGTTTGCACACTCAACGTACTCAAGGACAGCTCAACAGTTAGTCATTGTTTTTTTGGGGGATTTTCGAAACTGACCGATCCTTTTTGAAGTGCGTGACTAAACATGTTATCTTTTTGTTAGGCAGGAAGCGGCGAGGTCCTGCTGAAAGCCCAGAGTGAGGCAAGACAACTGCAGGAGCAGAACCGGGCGCTGGCCAGGAGGGGGCAGCACCAGAAAGCAGAGATCGCACGGTTAAACAAGGTGAGGCGACGACACACAAGGACAAAGGATGTAAAAGAACAAAACAAACAAACAAAACAACAAAACGTGTGCGTAGTTTACAGGGTTTTTTCATTTCCTTTTTTTTATTTTTTTATCCAAACGTTCAAGTACAAACAAAAGCAAAAAGAGCACACATGGAATGCAATAAAACAAGGAAATAACAATAAAATATATACATGTATGTTCAAATATATAAATTCTACAAATATATGTAAACTAATTAAGAGAACACAGAACAATTTAAAAAAAGCTTTCCACGACTTATTCAAGTAGAGATTTGCAAATTATTCCAATGAACAACATTTGGTTGGATAAATGATTAACCCCATATCCAATGTTCTTGTCGTTTAAAAATATACCAAATGTGATTATTTTTGAACTGAATCCCCTTAAATTGAAGTCAAGAATGAAAAACAAGCCAAAATCTTTGTACAAAATCACATGTCAAAGTCCTCCTCTTCTGTGTCACAAAATAACAAATATCAGTCTCAAATTTGAATTTATTTTGAAGAAATGTTTGCTGGTTGGATGAATTTTGAATTTATTCGGAAATATTTACTTCAATGCTTTTTAATTTCTTCTTTTTCTGAAAATTCTTTAAGTGTGTAATCCCTTTTAGATTAACTAGTGAAACAATAATCAAGTAGGGAAGACCTTAAAAATGTATTATTACATTTACTGTCAAAGAATTGCATAGATTTACAGGTTATTATTGTATTTACGCAATTTTTTTTTACCAGGCTTTGGAGGAAGCGCTTGTGACAACTTCGTCCCAGGAAATAAGCAAAGAAACACTACAAGATTTATGGAAACACCAGGTAGGTCAGATTGCATTACGCAGTGTACTTCAGGGTTGTACAATCGGCCCTTTAAACACAAAGAACACAAAGTGCTTTACGTAACAGGAAAAGATGCTTTAAAATTGCAACACAAAAAAATTAAAACATAAAGCAATTATAATAAAACAAGCCAGTGACACCTCCAGACCAAGTTACAGGTCAGATCTGTAGAGAGGCAAGCCTGCTCACATTACAACTGCATGTTTTTTAAGGTACTTTTGAGCAATAAAACACTGGTTGGATACAACTGGCAGATTCTTCACCAGAAAAGTTTCAAAGTGCACCTTTCACATTATTGTTGCGATTTAACTAAAAAGATATTGTAAAATAACACATTAATATATATTTTTTATATTGACTGTAGTTGATATTCAAGGTGGGAAAAAGAGCCATGTAAAAGTTCTGCAGTTAGTTGCAAAAATATATTTACAAATTAAACAAAATAATAATTAAAATAATAATAATAATAATAATAATAATAATAATAATAATAATAATAATAATAATAATAATAATAATAATAATAATAATAATAATAATACTAAAAACAACATATATTGAGGCTGAAATTAAAAAGAAAAATGTTGACCAAAAAAGAAAAAAACATGTATCATTCATCAAATACAAGATACACTGAAGTAGATTACAGGTGCGGCGAGGCTTTGTTTGTCCTGCAAAATGATCAGCCATAACTTTAAATACATTTGTGCTTCTTCATTCAGGCCGACATCTACAGAGAAGACTTCCTGACTGAGAGGAAAGACAGAGAAGCGCTCAAAGACAAGTACTTAAAACTGGAGACGAAGTACAAACGAGTCCGCAACCAACTGTTCGCCGTCCAAAGCCAGGTATGTGCGGCGATATTAGCTCAATCTAGGAGTTATTATAGAACTGTACGGTGAAAACGTCTGTCTTTTCGTAGGTCACGACATCACAGCCGCAGCACGAATGCACCTGCACGCAACCAGACACCGGTCCAGAAGAAAATACGTAACCTACCTCCAACATCAAGCTCCAAAGACGCTAAATTTTTGTGAAACTGTGAAGCCTGGGAAACACACTATACAAAGTCCTAGAATTTAACCGGATTAGTTCATCTGAATTAGTATCACTCATGCAGTACCAAGTTCACTTTGTCCTTTAAAAAATACTGAGATTGAAGCATTACATGTTTTATTAACTATCTTTACATTTTGTACATTTTGCGATATATTTGTGATATTTGGGGATTAATTTTCTTTTTTTCTTTGTTTATTTGTGATCTTGTAATAAAAAAAAAGTAGGTAAAAGCAACAAAATAGCGCCCTCATTTATGCACATTAAGAAAGAATCTTCATTATTTATTGTTACACACCTGTAGTGACATCTAGTGGACAATGCGGTGATGTACATGTTTTAAAGCGTTGAAAGTTGTAGAAAAAGATGGACAAGTTAAATGCTATTATACTTTTGATACTGTCAGTGCCTTTGTGGGGCCCTTGACACTTCCTGGCCACTCGAGCTTAACTATTGGCATGCAGCTGTAATTACATTCACTAAATTGTATTACCAACACCAAATTAGAATACCAAGATGGAAAAAACAAACAAAAAAAGAATTGTAGGTGCTAAAAAACCCAACCTTGGGCAGGACGGTTTTCCTCTTTTCTAATGACTTGTAATGTTGGGTTAGATACAGTTACGTACAGGGCAAAACATTTTTTTTAATCATTTCTGCTACATTTTGGGCGCTCTTGGTGGCATGGTGGGCCCTAAAGAGCTGTTTAGTCTGCGTTTGTAAACAAAAACATTCTTCATTCTGAAATGAAAGAAGCTGAAGGCAAAAGGGAAGAAGAACATAACGTGATTTTAACTGAGAATAACTCAAATTATTATAACATTTGAAAAATCAAGACCAACTGAAAAGCTATAAACTTTACATATTTATGTTTATTAATATGTGTGGCCCCTTTTACAAATAAATTTAATGCAAGATACAAATACTCTGATACATGTGAGTGATATCGTAACCTTGTTTAAAGACAGACACTATGACATTTAGAGCTGATGTCAGTTACTGTTAGTGTTATTTTCCTTTCGCATCTATTCTATCCATGTATCCCTGGAACTTACTTTCCCACATTTTGTCACGCCACTGCCGCAAACTTAAATGAATTGTATTGGCATTTTGTGTGTGTGTGTGAGTGAAAGAGCAAGACAAAGCGTGACACAATCGTGAAGTGGAAGGAAAATTATACATGATGATTTCCAGATAAAAAAATAAAAAATAAAACCCCCAAAGATCCGTGGGTATGAATACTTTTTGCAAACCACTGTATGTTTGATAGAGCCGTCCCGGGACACTTTATGAAATTGATAATAAAAGATAAATAAGAAAGCTAGAAATGGAAAATGAATGGCTGTGAAATAAGAATATACATTACAGTTTAACTATTAATATCTGCTTACCTTTTCATCGAGTCGCGTCCAGGCTTTGTCCCGTCCCGTCTGTCCTTACTTTACCTTATCCATGAATGGGTTTATTACTCCCTTTCCGTGTGTCTAAATTCTTCTACAGTTATATTTCCTGGTAGAATGTTTATAGCGTTGCATTTGATCATATTTGGTCCCGTTCGCAGCTGCTCTGTATTACGCTTACGTTTACAGGCTGATTGTAACCATTCATCCGCTGCCAAATTGAGATTGAATTTCCCTTTGGCTGGAACAGGATCACTCCACTTATGCAAACCAAAGAGAGAGTACATTCTAAGTGATTTGTACGAGGTTTGATATGCAGAAAGCTTTGAAGACCATAAACAACATTTTTATGGAATTTTGGAATCTTAACACGTCATTTCAAGTATTCGGATGGTGTTTGTGCAGTTTTGTGATGCTTTCAGATCTACAGAGAGTCAGATAAGTTTGCAGTAGGAACTCTTGATCTTGATGACGACCGTGTGTAGGGTTTAAGTTTATTTAAAGTGAGACACTGCAGACACTAGTTTTTCATGTAACAATAAGGCATTTTATGTGTAAAAATGAGCAAGTTGCACATATTTGGAATCGGATACATTCATTCTGGTTTCAATTTCTTGCTTCATTTTGCAAACATATTGGATGCAAAACATTTATTCTGGCATTAAAATTTTAATTCGACTCACGTTTTGGAATTTAAAGTTGAATAAATCAGACTTAGAATTAGAAATCTACTAAATCTTTCCGTGCAATCTGTCAAAATGTGGTTCAGTACAAGTTTGTAATGTTTGATGTGTGTAGGTGCTACTTTGAGGGCTGATCTTTATGTTTCTGTGGGAGAAAAACACATCCCATACAAATCCATGAAGGTAAATTGATTAAATTAAATCATAAAACAGTAGGCGCTGATGGGACAGTGTTGTTGTGTCCTGGTATATGTTGTGACACCAAAGTGACAACAACAAATACTTGGGATTTGCCTGTATTTTCTCAGTTAAGGGACAGTTAAGCAAGTAATATATTCATCGTAAAATGCTGTGCTATGTAACTTTTCGGTGGAGGGTCTGTCTCCATGGCGATGTTACAGCGTTGCCCGGAATATTCCACAGTATGGCATTAAACGTATGATTATGGTTCTCATCCAACAACAGGTCAATCTTTTCAAATGTATACAATGCAAACATGCACTCATAACTGTAAATTTAACTGTAACTCTTGTGTACATAGTCATGCCTATTTTTGTTTTGTACTATAGTATTTTTTAATTGTTTCTTAATGCATGCCCTTTGGATTTCATATTTATTATTGAGCAGTGTTTTATGTTGCACCTTAATGCCGAGACAAGTTCCTTTGTTGTAAATTTTGTTCATTGACAGTGGCAATAAACCCTTTCTGATTCTGATGTATTTCTAGATAGTTTAAAATGATTTGAATCCAGAATCTTAATTTCTTAACTTTGATTAGTTAAGATGTATCTACTTGAAAACCTATTTAGTTTATTTTCCTTGTTTAACAGTGTTTCTTCTTATTTCAAGTGACATTTTTTTCACTTAACTCATGGGCAAATCCATGTTCTTATTCCAGTTTATATTCCAGTTTATTTTATTATCTTGTAACCAGTTAGAAACTATCCCAATTAAAATGATTATTCTGAATTCAAGTATTTTTAGTTTATTTTTTAGGTATGCAGTGTAGGCAACATTTAGTCTATTTTTCTTTTGTTCATTTAAAAAAAATAAAAAAAATAAAATGCTTTTACAATATACTGTATGAATTAAAATGTATGTACCTGAACCTCCTGAATCACCTGGGTGTCTCCATGGAATTATATTCAAAGGTTTAATGCCATACTGTGGAACATTCCAGGCAAAACATCTCTATGCAGAGAAGTAAGCACGTTGCATAGTGCACCTTTAGGCTTATCAAGCTTGTGCCTTCAAAACAATTAACAAAAAATAACTATATACGCATTTGGCATTTTGCAGACAGTATTAACTCTTTATTTTAAACTTAAATTAAGCATTTAAAGCTTCTGCCGTAAACAGGTGCTTAACTGTGTGTGCTTGTATGGAATTTTCATCATGTTTCTGTTTAACAATCCCACTGACAACAAACAGGTAAACACGCACACGTCAGAGCAGAGTCTTATAAAGTCTTACTGAAAACACTCAACAGTCGTGGAGGCGGGCTTCCAAAGGCATTTATTGGCGCTGAATTAGCTGCAATGTGTTCCTATTTACAGGACTTGCATACCTGTTTGTTTCAACTTGGCAAATACACAAGTAAATACAACTTGTCCGTGTTTGTCGGCACAACTACAGTACATAAAGTGCGTCTGGTAAAACTGTGCATTGCTGGTCTAAATACTGCTTATTTGTCGCTACATTCTGAGTGGTTTGAATGGCCTGTTTATAAATACCTGTATAAAATATGTTATTATAATGGTGAAGATAGATAACTAAATATATTACAATGATTTAACAGATTTACCCAGTGCTCAATGTTACAATAATATCTAAATGTGACGTTGACAGTTGGAAGAAGCCAATGAGCTTCGAATTCCTTTGGCTTTTTAGAGTTAAATACATGAAATTTATGGAAGTTTTTGTAACATTTTGTTTTCTGGTCACTATTGCACACCAGTTTTCTGACATTGCATTGGAGGGGTAATCCAAAAAATAAGGTTAAATAGTCAAGACACAGTTATGTTAAAATCTGGAAGTAATTTGTGGAGTGAAGCGCCAACGTTAAAACTATCTATCGTATTAAGACAGTTTTATTGATTGTTTTCCATTTTTTCCACTGTGACATTTCAATAAAAGGCTCTTTGCTGTTCTTAGTGCAAAAACACTATAAATTCTGTCATTGAAACAGGCCTTGTGCGCAGGTTTTGTTACATACTACCAAAAAAAAAGCAATTAACATGCCTTGAATTTACAGTATTTGGGGATTTTACTGGTTTAGAGACGTAATACTCAAAACATATTCGCAAAGCGTCAAAGGTAGTCACATGGACATTTGTTTTTTGATTTTTGGCCTTTGAAACTTTTGCTTCTATGGACCACTCCTGGACGAATAAGGGATTATATTGACATAACCAAAGCATTGACCTGTTTCACTATTTCAGAACAGCTTCAAAATATGTGACTAATTTCAACCACATGTTCTGGCAAAAGCATGATAAACCGTCAAAAATGTTGGGTTAATAATACGAGAGCAGCCCACACACAGTCAGAACTCAAAATTGTGTTATGAACATAGGGCTGCCACTAACAATAATTTAGCTAATTGCTGAATTTAGAAGTTATTCTTTCGATTAATAAAACAGTTGTTTAGATTGCGAAAAGCCTGTGATTATGAGATTTTCGCAATCAGCCAGATAAAGCTAAAGGGATACCGCTTGAGGACATATTGATGAGTATATTTAGAGGCAAAACAGGTTTTTCATAAATAAATAAAACGTTTTTCATTAAAAACACTAAACAATGGTGTAATTCCTGCTCATTATTAATAGTCATAAAACCTCTTCTCTCAGCACATGACATATTTTGGAGGTATTTTCGGTGTTGTTCAGATAATAATTATTACATTTCTAAATTAGTTGAAAAATAACTCAAAAAGAATTGGTTGCGATGATTCGATTTACTGGTGTAAGCCCTATCTGAGTAAACAAACATGCAAGAGTCCAAACTTAGGACTACTGCGAAATTTTGCAGAAGTTTACCAATTTACAACACAGACCTGACTTTCTTGCTCGTATTTTATGGAATACCCCTCGGTTCGGCTAGATCTGTAGCAGGAATAACACAACATCCACTTGTCAGAGCCCCAGTCCTCTCCGTCTCCGTCTCCGGTCAGTAAAAAGCCGGGTTGGTGTGCTCGATGACGCAGCGGCGACAGTGGCGTCTCACGAACCTCAGCGCCTCCGGGGACACCTCGCAGTCCTGCACGTTCAGAAGCTGCAGCTCGCAACAGTTCGCCGCCAGCGCTTTGAGTCCTCTCCCCGAAACGCTCTCGCACGCTCTCAGGCTAACGCGCCGCAGCCCTTGGCAGTACATCGCTAGCTGCTCCAACCCGCTGTCCGAAACCAACGGGCACTTCCCCACGTCCAAAGACTTCAGTTTCGAGCAGCTCCTTGCTAGGTGCCCCAAACCGTGATCCGTCAATCCTTCGCAACCCCGAGCGTTCAGATAGCGTAGTCTGGGGCAGTAGCGGGCGACGTAGCGGATCCCGACGTCCGTGATTCGAGTGCAGTGGGCGACGCTGAGGTACCGCAGGCAACCTTCCAGGCGGGCGACTTCTCGAAGGCCGAAATCGCCGACCAAGCGGCAGTCGCTGAGGCTGAGCTCGCGGATGGAGGGGCAGTGGAGGGACAGGTGGCGCAGGGCTTCGTCGGTGAGGCGGGTGCAGCGGCGCAGGTAGAGGTGGGTGAGGCGCGGGCAGTGGGAGGCGATGGTGCGCAGGCCCTCGTCCTCCAGGGAGAAGCAGTCGGTCATGTCCAGGAAGTGGATGGAGATCTGCTGGCCGTGGAGGGGCGACAGCTGCAGGGTGGCCTCCGGGGTGAGACTGATGCATGTCACTTTGGAGCAGCCTGGAGAGCAGAAGATGGGGGTCAGCAAAAAAGTGGAATGTGACATGCGACAGGGGGCGACACAAGTACGCCAGTCGGGGCGTTCTTCAAGCTATACTGGCCCACTAACTGCAGAGAGAACTACTAGAAGTGTTAATCTGAGCAGCAAATGTTTAATTATCTTTTTTTCAATGTCTTCTATCTGGCTCTGAAGTTGACTAAATGGTGGAATGTTAAAGGTGCACCATGGTAAGGGTCCACCACCTTCTTGACTCCATGGAGAAGTTAGTGCTTTGCCTGCATGTTCCTCGTATTTATCTTGTTTTTATTAAATTACCTCTGAAATTGTTGTCCTAAAAATACTTTGAACAATATACATTCCGTTAGCAAGCTCGCCTTTACGCAGATCTGATCTGTAACTTGGCTTAAAGGCTTCACCTGTCTATGTGGGGATAGAGAAGTTACAGAAGGGTTTTTCCTTTTCCAGCATAAACTAAATTATTTGAAGCAAAAGTACTGTGTGTTAATTTTGTAGATGTTGCGAGAAGGTTAAACAGGAGTGGTACTTCCAAAGATGACACTGACAGTAGATGTTCAAAAGTCAAGAGTCCACTTGCACATAAAAATGACATACTGTTTCCCAACTCAAGAGTTCATTTGCAAAAACAGTCAAGTTCCATTTGAAAGCAAAAAAAAAGTTGAAGGCTCAATTTCCTCTTGGTCTCCTCTTCACGGTGTTTTCAAATGCCAAATCTATTTTAGTCCAGTCAAACTATCGCCATCTCTGCTCTGATGTAGAAATATATCAATCTATTAAACATTCTCACAAAAGCTAAGGCACAGTGAGCTCCACGTGAGGTTTGAGGCAGGAACACTTTGTGCAGGCTTGAAAACAACACGGTCTAAGGTTTCGAGTCCCTTCCAGTTACAAATGGTCTTGATTTCATTATTTGGACTATTTTTACTCCGTAGAAGCAGACTTCCTGATGGTAATGGTGCAGACTGTGCTACGGCCCACTGTTATTTGTGTCAATGTCTTAATGAAAGCAGCAGGCTGTCTCGCCATCGTTCTCTCTCTGCTTACGCTCTCTCTTCTCCTTCTCTTTGCTCTTTTTTCTCCTCCCTCTCTCTGTCTGCGCTCTCTAAATTGGAGGTGCCCAATTTTTTTTCCTTGGTGGGCCAAAATTAAGACATATTAGGGCCAAATCTACTTTTGTGTTGCATTTAAAACGTTTATTCTCCACTTAGCTTTCTTTCTCCCAGTGCGCTCTCTCTTTCTCCTCCTTTTCTCACTTGGTATCTCTCTTCTCTCTCACCTTTTATCTCTTCTTCCTTTCTCTCCTTTTCAAAATTATTTCAATTGAAACAAACATACAAATGCAATCCTTCTCTTTGCTCTCTTTCTCTGCTCTCTCCCTGTCCTACTGCTCTCTCTTCCTCCCCTGCTCTCTCTTCTTTCTCCCGCTCTGTCCTTCTCTCTCTGCTCTCATTCTCTTTTTCTTTCTCTGCTCTGTCGTTCTTCTCGTTTCTTCTCCCCTTCTCTCCTCTCTCTCTGTCTCCCTCCCTGCTCTCTCCTTTTCCCACTCTGTTCTCTCATCCTTCCTCTCTCTTCCGTTCCGTCTCTCTCTTTCTACCTCTTTCAGCTTCTGTCTCTCAGCATACTCTACTTCTCCCTTTCTTCCCTTCTTTTCTCTGCTCTACTTTTCCCTCTCTTCCATTCTACCTCTCCACTCTTCTCTCTCTCTTTCTGTCTCTCTGCTCTCTCTCCTTTGCCCTTTCCTCCTCTTCTGTCTATCTACATTGCTCTCTATCCTTTTCTCTCTTCCCTTTGGTCTGTCTGGTCCCTCACATTTGCTCTCTGTCTCCTTCTGTCTCTCTGCTTGCGCTACTTTGTTGTTTCTCCCTTCTCCTTTCTCCCTCGCTCCCCTTCTGTCCCTCTACTTTACTCTCTGTCTTTCTCCCTTCCTTCTCTCTCTCAGCTAAAAGACTTTTCGTTTCCACACAGGAGCGGCAGGTTGGCAGAGCTTCTACTGCTTCCCTAATGGTTTTACCAGCTTTAAGAGAAACGAGTGAGGAAGAGAGGATTTCAGAGGTATACTGTGAGTCCACATGACGTCAGCCACAGTCCAGTCCTTCAGAAACATTATAGAGCCTACCTGCAGCCAACAGTTCAGTTGGGTTTGGGGGATTTTAATAAATGCATGAGTGGATTTAGAATGTGGTGCTCATAAAAGTACAACATGCACCTGTCATTTATAATATTCACCAGGAAAATAGTAGCACAATTTATTATGTAAAGCCCTAAATGAAGAAACATATTACAAACATAATTCAAAAGAGCAATAAGATAATTATACTCCTCGTCATATCTGTGGTTTCATTTGAGACTGCTCTAAAATGTATTAAGGGTTAGAGGTGCACTATAAAACTTTAAGGATGGAGGGTCCACCACCTGCCTGTCTCCATTCTTTTCTTTGAATGTTATACAGCTTGGCAATAAAAAGTATAGGTCAGATGCGTAACTTTTTTTCCAAGCCCTACTGCCAAAGAATAGACTGACATACAAGCATTCTGCTCTTTTTTGTTTTATTGCACTTAAAAACATTGAAAAACATGCATCCTTACTGTGAAGGACCCTCCTGCTTGTTTCCATGGAAATGTTGTTCCTTTGACTATACTATTCCACAGTATGGCATAAAACATCTCTTTGGAGAATGTTCTGAAGAATGGTTTCAACTTTCTTTTTCCATGGAATCATGGACATGTCGCCTCCAGAAAGTCATGCAGTGTTGATTTAAATAATGACAAGAAAGTGGCAGACCACCCATCAGTACAGTTCGATAGTGCACTTTTAAAAAACAACTTAAAATTAAACTAAAACATTTGTTGCTCAAAATGGTCTATTTCATAGATAATATAATCCTTTATGAACATGAGATCCATTTTGTTCTCATATTGTCAAATACCTGGTGTTACCGGATGTGTTGACAGATATGTTGTGAAAAACATGAGACCGTCATGTCCTGTCTGCATCTAGGTATAGAGCGTTTTATTCTCCGTAAAGCAGGAAGTGCAATGTTAGCGTGCCGATGTTTGTTAGCTTGAAGGTAAACGCTGCTTTTGTCTCAGAACGTTGTGGAAAGTGCCTTTAAATTAATCGTGGGGAATAATTTTGACACTCAGAAAACAGTTTAAAATGAACATTCTGTTTTTCACATTGTTAAAACAGTAAAGATCAGGTACAGCGCCTTAAAACAGAATTACACAAGGTAACATTGCCTATAGAGCTCCCCCTGCAGCTCTTTTGTGAAAATGCATTGTCAGAGAACAGACCCTCGTCTTTTTTGTTTCTTTCTGTATCAAAATAAGACAGAATAACCACATAAACAAACATTTCACGTTGACAAATATTTAAAAAGAGCCAGGATTTCTCTGGAGAGTTGTCTTCGGGTTGACCTCAAGAGACAGCAGGGGGCAACGATGGACACTTTTGTGTAAATTAACCTCATTAACAAAATAAATGTGCAATGCAATATTTATTAGCCAACTGAAACCAATTGTTAAAGCTAAATTTATTTTCTGATTAAATGAATTACCTGAGAGGTTTAAGTGCTCTAGGTTGGGACATCTGGACACCACTTCAAACACAGCGTCGTTGGAGATGTTATAGCAGCCTCCCACCTCCAGGCGGCGCAGCTCAGGGCAGCACTGGGCCAGAACGTGTAGGCCGCGGTCGCTCAGCCTCTTGCAGCCGTTCACGATGACCGTCTCCAGGGTCAGACAGACGTTCGGCGTGTCCTGACAAAGGCGATGCGTCAGAACTCGGATGGCGCGGTCCACGTGAAGCAACTCCCCCGTCAGCCGAACCGTACCTGAGGAGAGCGCCGTTAATCCATGTAAGTAATCATCGAAAATGTATTAGGATAATTCTAAACATCTGATTGAGTTGTTGTATAGTTACTCTGCACTGCATAATTTTACAGTTTTATTTGGAGCAATATAAACAATATTTCATGTTTTTTTCTTTTCTTTTAACACTATGATTCGGTTACCACTGGGAGTATGCAAGTTTCTTCAGGTTTTTTTCATTTCAGAGTCATTTTATCCACATATTTGTCCTCCTCTGTATTAGTCCTTGTATACGACTGCGGTAACATTGGTGTCATTTCATTTTAAACCTGGTCTAGTCCTAGTTTAGACCTGGAATAGTTTTATTATAACCTGGTTTATATCTAGTGGTAGTCGGAAAGCCAGATATTTTCTTGGTGGGAAAAACTACATGACCACTGGCATAAATAATACAGTTTTGTTGGAACAAAATGATTAAAAAGTAGAAGGAACTACATTGGCCAGGGGTTCCAAAACTTTTAAGGATGGGACCTTCAAAAGAACCATGTGGCCAAACCGGGACCCCCACTACAAAATTAAATTGAAACACATTATACTTTCTGCTGTGAAATCATAAAAAAACGTTTTTTATTAAATGTATTTAAATAATGTTATTTGACACAAAAAATATACAAATTTCAATTAGAATATTGATTAAAGATATTGCCATATTACCTTTTCATTGTAAAATATACTTTTACTGTTACACAAATGTTTACACACAAGAATTGCAGAAAATGTATACTCAAAATTTAACCGCTTAACTATATAATAACACTAAAAATTGACATCTTAAAGAGGCTGTACTCATTTTTCGGGTAAAGTAAATTCTGTTTTGCCCCAGCACAGATATACTCTAAAAGCATCTATTCGGGGGAAAATAAGACTGCAGTGTGCTCTCTCCACAAAGCAGGAAGTGCGCTGTTAGCATGCTAGTTGTTGCGAGTATCACTAAGGGACAGCAAAACTAGCTCTGGCTTCTGAAAGTTGTGAAAAGCACTCCTAAACTTATCACAGTTTAAAATTAGAATGCTCAGAATGTCTTAGGTAAGTGAACAATGTGGACTGCTGCAAAGAGCTGTTTTTTCATGAGCACCTTTAACATCCCTCCATTGTAACACACATACCCCACAGCCGAGGGTCCCAGGCCAGGTTGTACCAGCGGCGGCAAACCCGGGCACATCGGCACAGTTGGTTGGTGGGTAGATGAGAGAAGATCTGGAGGAGGGTGTGGTCCGGCAGCAGGTCTATGGGTGCGTGGAGGTGGTGCGACTTGGAGGCTCTGGAGCGGGTGCCGGGCTGAGGGTGCACCACGGCGACGGTCTCAGCAACAGCAGAGGATGAAGAGGAGGAGTTTGTCTCATTGCCGTTACTGGACAAAGCCGGAGAGGACAGAGAGCAGGACTTGGAAGGGAAGATCAGACCGGGGCTGGGGGTGCTCAGGGTTCGTGTACTGGAGTCAAGACCTGGAGCAAAATGACAAAAGTAAAAATGTATTAAATATGAGAAAAGCCATTCATTCATATTTTAAAGGGTCATTTTATCCTGAAAGTGTTTTCTTTGGAAGTGCAAGATTGGAAAAGGAATATTTCGCCCTCTGCTGCCAAGAGTGAGGACTGGAGCATGTTGAAATGGTTGCGTGGTGACCGAGCCAGTCATACTTTCTGTTAGAGGGTCTGGAACAGACCATAGAGTGCATCAGACAACCATCCAGTTTTGGGTTTAGTCCAAACACAGCCTCTTATTTGGAGCATGTGTCTCTCAAATGCAGAGAAAATATCTCCTGTGAATATCCTTGCAACATACAGAACAAAATCAGTAACTTTGTTTATTTCTGATTTACAGAGTTCAGTGCTTTGATTGTTGTTTCGAAGACATCTGTGTTAGGCCCGACTTACACGGCAACAGTGGCCAGGAAAACACACTATTTGTGCCTAATTCCATCTGCTTTTAGACGTAAACGATGAGGTGTGAAGAAAAAGTCTAGTAAAAAGCTGCAATACACGCTTTAGTCCTGAAAACAGAGCTATGCTCCCGACTGACTCACTGTACTGCACTACACTGCAGAAGTACTCTTGTTTACAACTTGCTTACAACTTTTTAGATTGATGACATGATTCTCTGACAGTTTCTAAATATGAGGTCTAGGGTCAGCTGCATGCTGCATGCTGACAGCCAATCGCTGCACAGACCAGAAAACTGGTTTGTCCAGTATTTAAGAGTTCAGAACGGCCTCTGTTCCACTGATTTCAGCGGAGCAAGGTTGAATAAACACGTAGCTAATTTTACGTGTAAAAGAGAAGCCAATCGGATAACAAAACATTGAAGGTTTATGAAAAGCCGTAGCCATGTAAAGAGCTCCGTGGTGTTTTTTGTTACTTGTTTGTTACTTGTTAGTTACTTGTTTACCATGTTTGTTTTGACCCATTGGAGATCGAGGAGAAAGGATATGTTTTCAGACTCAAAAGTCTAAAGTATTGTAAAAGCGTGTAGTCTTGGCTGGCCAGGCAAATGCACAGCAAGCACAAACACATGGCTTGTAATGAAGACGATTTAGAGGCTTATATAATCAAAATGAGTTCAATGAAAAGGCAGACAATCCGCTTTAAGTTCAAAACATGGAGGAGACTACTGTAGTATGTGAATATTTATAATTGAATGGAAGCTTAGTCACATCTATAACTTTTGAAAAATGTATTTATATTGGCATTAAAAGTCTGTTCTTATTTCAGTTTCCATTATTTGGCCCTTATCTAGAGACCGTAATGGAATCAATTAATCATTTGTACAGACAACTGCACTGTAGACTTTCTTAGCCATGAAGAGGAGTTTCCATGGATTTCAGTTGTTTGAGGTAAAGTTCTGAGGGTTATCTTGCCGTTGCCGTAGTAACTGTCACACGGCCTTCGATCAGAGGAGTTTAGACTTCACTTGACAGATTCCATTCCTGCTTTTTGGTCCTCCTGTCAACGTGTGTTCCATAGGATTGATAGCCATTAGTAAAAAGCATTTCAGGGAGTGTCAAAGAGGAAGACTTTGCACTGTGGGTAACTTCGGGCAGGGTTTTAAAGAATACATAGAGAATTTTGATGTTGCTAGATTTGTGAACATCCATTTTAATGTCCATAAAACAAATTAGATAGCGACTCCTCAGCAACTAAGGAGTAATGATGTCACAATACCAAGTCTTGTCTTTTGCAAGTCTCAAGTTAGTCTCAAGACTTTGGCCTCGAGACCGAGTCAAGTCCCAAATCTGTGGGGAAGTCAAGTCCAAGTCCTTTCAATGTAAATGGGTCTTGGAATTTTGAAGTAACATTACTCTTAGTACAGTACAATTTTTGTTTACTCTACCCCCCTCTGGTCAAGACCGAGTCACTGGCTTTCATGTCCAAGTTGAGTCCCACGTCTTGGTCCATTTTATCAGTCTGACTCGAGTACAAGCCACGATTTCCAAGTCCAAACCTCTGCACAGTACTAAAACTTCAAACACTATTTCAATACTAGGAAAAAAATCCACGATGATGGCAACACAAAAAAAAATGTATTTTAGAATCAAAATCTAAAAAAAGTTGTTTTGATATAGAAAGGTTGGATATAATCACATTTTATTATTAAGTGGTATTCAGTATCAATACTTTTTTTTCTTGTAAGGAACCTTCACTAACTCTACTGAAAGAATAGATTCTAAACTTCATATTACCAAATCTCCTTCCACTTCTGGACTTTTTAACAAACTCAAACTGGCCACAGAATGTATCTGTGACATGAAACCGTTCGGATACGACTGAGTATTTAAGGCACACTTGAGGGGCATTTAGAATGCAGTGCTGGATGGGGAGGACATGTTCCCAGAAGTCTGTGCATGTCATCAGAGAGAGACACACTGCTGAGAGAAAAAGTGGCTCCAACAGCTGGAATCCACATCTGCGGGACACTTGTCTTCAGGACTGTCCCAGGATCAGCCATATCCTCACTCTACACTCCAGTCCACAGGCACAAAAATCATCATTAGTCATGCACTCGCTGACATTATGCAGCTGATTCACCACTGCAGCCAACATGTCACATATTTCTCTTGTATACTATTGTAGAAAGAGATTCAGTTGTAGTCATCTGAATACTGACGTTTCGACTCTCATCCAAGAGTCATTCTCAATATGCGGATCTGAGATGAGTCTGAGAACTCAGATATTTATTCTTCTCAGGGCTGAGTAAGCCCTGACCACCAGGCGGAACCTGGTCCTGTTTATCTATTTGCACTGTTTTAAATTCCCCCTGAAACTAATCAGACCGCAATGGAAATAGAAATTCTATTGTTAGTTGGCTGCAGCTCCCTCATCACTGAGTACTATATTAGCATCTCAGAATCAGAATCAGAAAGGGTTTATTGCCATTGTCAATGAACAAAATTCACAAACATAGGAACTTGTCTCGGCATTAAGGTGCAACATAAAACACTGAGCAATAATAAAAACAACACTATATGAAATCCAAAAGGGCATGCATTAAGAAACTACTTAAAATTACTATCGTATAAAATAAAAGAAGTGGAGACCTTTTATAGGCCTCCTTCTAAAAAATTACAAAAGACCGAATTCAGATTTTTCTTTTTGTTAATTTTAGCATAAATTTTTCTTTGGTTTTTGTCTTTTTCTTCTTTTTAATTTAAACAAGACAGTATAATCACACACACAGCATTTAACATAGCCAAAATTTTAGAAAAAGAGCCAAGGTTTCTCAAGAGTTGTCTTTGGGTCGATGTTGGAAAAAGTTGCAAGACATGTTTTCCACCGGGAAAGAGAGCAGGGGGAGATGAAGGACCCTTCAAACACCTCGAAGATACATATTTACCCATCACAGGGACTTACAAAGACGTTTTGTTAAGTAAATCTTACTTAGTTCTCCTTTTAGTTTATTGTATGAGTGGAATAAAGTTTCAATCTGATCATTTATTGTGATATTTTTCTGTATCGTGATAGGTCTAAGCAACACTAAACATGATAGTTTTGCTTTTATGTCAAACCTAGAGAACCACAGGGCTGGGTGTCTCTCGGGTTGGCTGTCACATGGCTTTTTAGCTACACCAGGGGGCCCTATGCCTTGACGTTGTCATTAAGCTAAACATCCTGGAAAAACAATGGTTGCATGCTTAAATTCATAGTTGGAACAAATCCTGTATGGATTGATGCATGTGTTGAAACGCTATTTATTGGACGATAAATCAAGATTGAAAGTGAGGTCAAAAGGAATTATCTACTTAATGTGACAGCTTCTGGTGATAGTGTCATGTTGCAATAGTACAATTGAATGGTAAAAGCTGAACCAGGCCAGATCCTGACTTTAGACTGTAGCTGAATTGTGTAGCACAATGGAGTGTGAAGGGAAGAGACACTGCCACTGGTTGAGAAGCAAATTCCAAACGGTGCAATTACATGTGTCACTGATCAGAGGCGAGCTGTAAGGCAGGAAAGCAGTGTTTCTAATCAACTGCAGACATACACAACTCTGGTTTTCAAGTTGTTAAAAAGGGTTTTTCAAACGATAAATACAGACTGGTGTTTAATAGAATAGATGTTTTTTTCCCCCTGCATTTGTCTTTTGAAGATGCACTACGTAACTTGGGTCCGCCACTGTTTTTCTCCATGTAGATGTTATTGCTCAGTCTAAAATGTTCCACAGTATTGCAGTAAGTGTATCTATTTCCTTGGAGACGAGTAAGTGGCTCCAATAGGCCAAGTTACAGTGGAGAAGCGACCCCGCTCTCAGTAAGAATGTATGTTTTTCGAGATATACTGTAGAATAAAGCACCTAAAAAAATGTTTCTATTTTTACTACTGTAATATTTTTTTTATTTGAATGTATTACCATCTATTTTGCTCTTTTGTATTGTATAGTAATGTGAGAGCTACTGTTTCCAAGTAATGTCCATTGTGGATTAAGAGTCTAAGTTAATGCCATACTGTGGAACATTACGGGCAAACTAATAGATGAGACAAAGCAGATGCATCTTTAAGGCCTTTTTTTATTACAGTATAGGAGGGATAAACCTTTTCTGTTTCTGATTCTGATATTCAAATCTTCAGTGCCACTGCAGTACAACACCCGAGAACCACTCTCCGTATCTTGAGCTAGCGTCATTATCAGGATTAGCTCGTGCCATGATCTAGTCTATAATCATTTATTCCAACCCCAATTATAGCGCCACACAACCATCACTTTGCATTGGTGCCCATGCTAGCAAATGTTTAATTTTCTTACTATATATTTTCTCACAATCAGGGTAAGGTTAGAGATAGTTAGATTTTAGAACAGTTTGATGGTTTTGGGAAAAGTTTGCAAAGGTCTAGGCCGAACTACTGTGTTTTGCCATTTGGTCGGATTTCAAGAACATAACTTAAATTTTGAAAAAAATGACAAATGACAATTAATAAGCGTGTCCAGTTACTGTTCCAGTTTGTGTTTGTGTTATTCATACCTGAGAGTCTGAACTGCTCACTCATAGTCTTTTTCAGAGTGACAGATGATGTTGCTGTGACGTGTCTTGTCAGCTGACTTACTGGTTTTGGCACTGTCTTCCCACCAGTTACCGGTATGTAGGACCACACTCTGAAGAAGATTGCGAGTGAGCAGTTGAAAAACTGTCAGGTATAAAAAAAAAAAACACCACACACACACACACACACACACACACACTCTGGTCTGAACAAAGAACCACGATCCTTTAAAATAAATTATCTGAAGACCAAATGAACCTCATTGGACTATTGTGTCATCCATGTTATGTGATGGCCTTCTCCCTGCTGCTAGAACTGTCCTCAAAAGGTATCCGTATATTGTGTCCATGGCAGGAGCTTTGAGATCCAGATACATACTGTAGCTCTGAAAGTTAGCAAGAAGAATGCCAATGTCAAAAACAGCTCCTTTTCAAGATGTTTTTTCAAAAATGTACTGCAATGTATTTTAGACATTTTTCACCTACTTCTGCATGTGTACAAAAAAAGCCCAAATAAAAGTTAATAGAAATATCCAAATGTGGGCAGCCTAAAAGAGTTGGATTTTGTCAGAGTACAGTTGCTTATTGGCAGGATATTGCGGCCTATAACTCTCCTTAATAAGTGAACAGCCAGTGTTGTGTTTTATATCGATGTATCACTTGCAGAACCCATCATTAACAAGAGCAAATTCCATGCAGCTGTTAAACTCCTCTTCAAGGCACGGAGCGTTGCACATGGCGGACCATTCAGAGGCTTTCAAGAAACCAGAGTCGAAAACGGAGGAACATCTGGTCTTTACCCTGGACTTAGAACAACGAGTCCGGGGTGAAATGAAAGAACAATCTCATGCATTGTGAATGCGCACAAAGCCACAGAAAAGGCATTCTTGGTTGAAATCATTTGCCACTAATACCCAAAACTATGGTTAAGGCAAAGCAGTGCGGGCAGCCGGCTCTCAACAACTTCACATCTGGATAATGTCTTTTTTCCCCCCGTTCTTTCTTGAAACCACAAGTCTTATGTAAATCAATCCAAATGATCAAGTCGCAACCGAAGCGTGCATCGGTATGTCGGGTGTGATGTTACTTTCATGGCAAACAAAAGAAATGCTGATTGAAATGCAAGTACTGGTAAGAGGGAAAGTAAAGGAGGGAAGAAAAATTGGCAAAGCAGCCGTACAGACTTTAACAGACGAGACAAGTGCACAAGCATGGGTCAGTGTGGACTTTTGACGCACTCCGCTCGTAAACTTAAACCACAGGGATTCACTTTGTGCCTGGATGTTGTGGTGCTGTGAAGCGACGCTAAGTCCATGTCTGGAGCATGACGGATTATTATCACTGTTGGCGTCTCTGGCAGGATAGTCTATTAGCACATTTTTTCGCACATAGATGGCTGTTTTGCCTCCTAGCGTAAAGTGTGATTAGCTTCAGAATAAGAGTATAGCTAAACTAGGCTAGAATGAATCGTTCCTTTGAGCCCGTAGCACAAACTATGATACAACTGCAAGTTCAGATGGTTGTGACATTTCAGTTAGCAACTATACATTTTCACAAAGGAAAAAATAAATGCTAACACTTAACATGCAACTTCCGTGTATAAGGAGTATTTATTTATTATTCCATGGTCATTGTAAAAGAAAAAAAAGTACCGAGTTAGAAAACAGTATCTTAAAGGCCTGTCACAATAACAGATAAGTGATAAATGATAATATTGAAACTACTTTACGCTATTGAAACAATACCCTAAAGCAGGCTAATCCCTGTAAAATCCCATTCTTCAAGATAAACAATAGGCCTATTGTTGATAAGCAAACGGCACAATGAAACACTTAAGTAGCTAGTCATAGAAGTTAATTATTCGACTCCCTATGCACAAGGAATAGGTACGCATGAGAAATATTGAGCCTCAAAAAATATAAGTTTAGTAATTATTGTGACAGGCCTATGTATGTATGGAAGCTATTTGGCTATTCTCTTTTTTAATGGTCATCTCACATAATTCAAACTTTGGTACTTTTAATGATACATGCCACTGACTTCAGACCTTCCTCACCAAAGATGTCGGAATGAAGCTTAATTGTCTCAATCCAGTTATGCCACGCAACGACCACTTTGTATTGATGGTTATGCAAGCAAAAGTTGATTAAAGACAACATATATTTTCACAATCAGGTCATGGTTAATCCTGCGACGAGTTGGCCACTGTCCAGGGTGTACCCCGCCTAAGGCCCAAAGGCACTGGGATAGGCTTCAGTCACCCGCGACCCCTAACGGGAACAAGCGGTAGAAAATGAATGAATGAATGAAAAAAAGGTCATGGTTAGGGTTTGGATTAGGGTTAGGTTTAGAACTGGTAATTTGGTTAATACTTGGGGCTTTGGGACAGGTTTGCAAACTGTGTCTTGGCAGAACTGCGTTTGGGGGAAAAAATGACAATTTAGCTTGACAAAATGGCTTTCCCATTTTACTGTATATCTGATCATCTAAAAATTATCATTCCTCTTATCAAACATTACTCATATGGATGTTACCTATAAATTCAATAGGCCTAGCTGAATTAAGTATGTGTATGTGACCTACTTGTGTTATACAGTATATAAGTATACATCCTTCAAGGAATAGTATTATCCAGATTAGATAGTCAGCTCTTTTTAAAATCCCTACCCTTCAATATGAGGATGTATGCAGTTACGCTTGTTTCAGAAAATTCAGCAATTCCAATACCTGTATGTAATGGAGTCAGGGGCAAAAGAGGCCATTTATTCAAGTTATGGTGTCTCAATGTAATGTACAAGGAAACATCCAACGTGGAAGAATAAAAACTTCAGGGTTAGTCTGGGTTTACAGTCTGAATACGTGGAAGTTGATACTAGGGTCCAGTGCTATCAGCTAAACCTTCACTACAGGAAGGTGTTACGTCGCTGGAGACAATGGGGTTGACTGCTTCCTTTCCAGCACACACATTCGGTCAGGAAACCGACTCCTTACAAACCCTAGCTACACTATTTCACACACTTACTTAGCTTCAACAGTTCTCACATATTTTCCATCTTTACCAAAAACAATCATTTATCCAGACACAGGTCAGCTGGTGAATTTTCCATCTCTGACACAGAAACAAGGCATAAAACTCACTTCACACACAGATATAAAGTAGGTAGGTCTATTTGCTGGTAAAGTTTTGATGTCCTTATTTCATACAGTACATACCAAACAGATCAGTTAATAAGATAAAGTACAAATTGTATGGCTAATTTGTCTTTATATCATCTGTTAAAACCTATAGGTGTACTACATACTTGAAAAGGGGTATATTGCTCATATTCCAAATTCTACCAGGCTCCAGCAGCTTATCTATGTAACTAAATCTTAAAACTGATTACATGTTATAACGTGTTTTTAAAATGTGCCCTTTCCCTTGTCCTTTAGTGTCAATCATTACATATTTATCAACTGAAAAA
The DNA here is from genome assembly GCA_015082035.1 of Chaenogobius annularis. Taxonomy (NCBI): domain Eukaryota; kingdom Metazoa; phylum Chordata; class Actinopteri; order Gobiiformes; family Gobiidae; genus Chaenogobius; species Chaenogobius annularis. The sequence continues at coordinate 278,046 of BJKM01000196.1, read as the reverse complement.
GTTGATTATGTTGAATTTGTTACCTGTATCTTCTAAATTGGGGCTACAAGGCTAATGCTAGAATGTAAGAATAGGCTACATTCATTTACGTTTAATTGCTAAGCTAAAATATGTCACTTTCAAAAATAAAATTTAAAAACCTACAAGGAACCAGAAAATAACATATAGGGTGATATTTTGTTTTCTTGAACTCCTTTTGCTAAAGCCCATTTCAAATTAAACCAGTTAGCTTTTAACGTTAGCATGTGTAGTTTTAGCTATTTTATCATTGCCATGCGCAATTATAGTTATTTCCAAATCTGACTATTGCTTGTGAACCATTATAAGAATATTACGGCAAGATATTAAATGGTAAAATTTAGGTTAATTTTTCTTTATTGCCAATGTTTCTAAGCTGGAAATCCTGGTATTCATATTTTAAATCTACAGCACTCATTTTTTTTTTAAAAGGGAGGCCTGAACTGTCTCCTTCAAGGACAAAATGGTTTACTGCGCTGTTTGCCCTCCTTGCTCCATAAATCATCCAGCACAAGGACACCAGAAATCTTTCATTTAACAGTAGGATTAAGGCTTTCCGAATGTAGGCTTTTACGCATGCCAACCTTTGAAATGTGCATTAACTGTAACAGACTAGTAAATTAACAGGAGTAGAGAAAAAAAAGGAAAACAACGTATGATTTCTTTGCCATATTCTGACACTTGGGGTGAGGTCATTTTTGTAAGCTGTTAAATCACAGAGTTAAGCAAAGGTTTTTCCAAAGGCTTTTTTGTGAAGTTGTTGATTTTTTGTGGCAATATAGTTTAATGGTCAATGAATAGATGAGTCAAGGGCAGGCAATGTAGCTGCAGCCTAAGACTCACATATTACGTCGAGGTAGAAAAGTGCAAACAGACCACAATGCATGATTGAATTTGATCAGGAACAAATGTAGTAATGTCATGTTGGTCACAGGAAAATAAAACTAAGGAGCAGAAATCTCTTGTAAATAAAAACATAACTTAGCCTAGAGTAGACATTAGGTTATTATGTCTTTTTGAATTGGATTTAGAACTATTACCCCCAAGATAATGAATGCAAGATTTCAAATTATTTTTGACATTAAGCTTTGGGGAACCAACCGTTTTTGTTTTTTGTTAATTAGTGAATTTTGTGTTTTCCCCGAAACAATATCTTATAAAAACATCACTTTTTGACAAAATAAGACCACTGCGCATTGTCTGGAGCTAATATATTTGATTTCTTGTAAACAGGAAGTAAGAGGTGAAAGCAGTGCTCTGATTGGCTGGGCATGGGAGGTCCACCCAAGCTTCATTTGCTTTCACATTCTGAAAAGAGCTGTTCTAAAACCGTGCGCTCACCTGAAAATGAATGCTTGTGAATACAAAGGGTTACTTCCTCTTTCGCGGTTTGAAAATCAAGAACCACGGCTTTAAGTTTGATAGTTTCATCAATTTATGCAACATAAACAGAAAACAAAATCATGCAATCAGGCAAAAGCAAATTGGCTTTTATGTTCATGTTACTTATTTTGGAAATATTAATTAGCAATTTTTTAAAAATGCGGTTTCTCTACCCTCTCGTGCATTTGATGGAATCTCCCATGACACCACATAAAGGGGAAGACTCAGCTGTTGCACTGCTCAGACTGCAGTGTAAAAGTTTAACCCGGGTGTATCATGGTGTGAACATTGCCAATGCTGAAAGTAGAAAGCAACATTGTCTTCGGCCAACAAGGTATAACAAAACCACAGACTTTGGTTTGTTTCAAAAGACAATCAATTAGATGTTATGTTATTGTTTGATGAGACAATATGAGATGTTATTACCTTGTTGACATGTTCTGGCTGCTTAACTGCGAGCCTGCAAAACACATCAAGGCAATAACATTTCCTAATTGATTATCATTTAAAAAGCACCTAGGTCTGTGAATATATCTAAAGAAGACAAAATGAACGATTTTGGAATAACAAACCACGTAGTGTAATTGTTAATCACACAGGTTGTATTTTGCTGCACCTCCTTTAATTTTTCTTGTTTTCTTTTTGATTTCTCCACCTTGTTCTGTGCATTTTCTCACAGATTTTCTGACACCAAAATGATAGTTGTAACGGCAGCTGATGATGGGAAAAAAATAGATGGAAATGGCATTCTCTTCTGTGGTGTGGGTTCCCAAAGTTTTCATGTCGGGACCACCATACAACCAACAAGGGACCCCCATAGTACAATGAAATAGACGTTTGCATAATTTAAAATAGTAAATCTTTTAAAATTAGGTTTATTTGTATATACTGTATTTTAATTAGTAGTTTAAAATGTTAACTTTACTAAAACAATTGTTTTCAATAGTGATAGATGTAATTCAAAGTGTCAGAATTTAAAAAATGACATTATATTATAAAATCTTCTCGGGGTGCTACCCGGTGGTCGGGCGGTTAAGGCACACATGCCAGGCTCCATGTGCAGCCAGCCGCAGTGTCGTGAGTTCCATGTCCTGCCTATTTTCATCCCCATTTCCTGCTTAAAAAAAATAATCTCACGACCCCTGGGGGATCCTGACCCTCACTTTGAGAACCACTGTTCGTCTTTTTTTGCAGAGTTACAACACATTATGTTCCACTTTCTGATGTAATTGGTAACCCAAGATGTGCGCCTCCATGTTTTTAAAGTCCATGCACCTTCAGCAGACTCTTTCTAACACTGTCAGAACTCGAAATACTTTCACTAAATGTATCTCAACTTTGAAGAAAGCTGTTATTGATTTATCCTAATGAAACTGCTTAACATTTATTAAATCGGGAGTAGTTCATAAACCCTGAAAAATTTGACATTTAAAACATGCTCTCATTGTAGACATGTAGGATCTAAATTGAGATGCAACACAGTAGTTCTCATTAGAAACAAGAGCGCACTGAAGTTGAATAACAATATCTACCATTGACGTTATTGGCATAAATTAGATAATTTACATTTAAATCTACAACTACTCTGATAAAGTAGTTCTTTGCTAGTTCATATGTCCTTTTAATTAAGTAAGGTATACTTCCTTAACCACAGCTCCTAGTCCATTAGTCCATGCCAAATATGCAAATACGTAAAATACAACTTCCTGAGAGCCCCCGCGAGCAACCGAATCCAAGTTTAATGGCTTTCACCTGCTCTAAACACGTCCCTCCTGAAAACAGCTGCTTCCCCGGCCAAACAAACCTCTCTGCCAAGTCCCAGCAGCTGAAAGGCTCTGGAGCCAACTTTGTGACACTCAGAACATTAACATGACATTGGACAAGTTGGAGTTGATAGTTGTATCCATTCAGCTGACGGAAAATCTGTGTTTCTTCTTTTTTTGCAATTCAACAATTACAATTAGGTTATTGTCTAATTATTGTGTCTAATGAGTTGAATGACTACAAATCAAAATAATGGATGGGATGAGTTTTTATGCATTTCTTTGGAACCGTTGGATTAGGTGTCCTCTGCTGTCAACGATGGGGACTGATGCATTTGAAAAGATGAATTAGCAGCATAGCTACTCATTCTGCCAGTTGTGCGTCAATTTAGATGCTGTTATGATCAAACCAGTCTGGAAGCGATGGTACGGACTTAAAAACTCAAATGGAAAGTTTCTGGTTTAGGTTAATTGCTTCAGAGAATTGAATTGACTCAGATGAAGGTCACCAAAACGGATGTAGAATTAAAATCAATAAAACAGTTCAAACGTATCTACTGCATGCTTTAGAATTCAACTTTATTAAATGACACGTCTGATAAGCGTTCATGTAAGAGTAATTCCATAATCTGTGACACTAAGGCTCTTCACTATGGATTCTACTCATACTTGGAGCAGGAGGTTCAGCAATATAAGTCGTCTACATGTTCACTTGAATAAACACTACAGGATTGGTCAGATATGAAGTGAGGCATTGTGGGAGATTTGGCTGTAGTGGCGACAGGAGCTGTTGGAATGGAGATGTTTAGATTCAACGGACAACCTCCATGAAATGTCAACGAAAATATCCGGAAGAATTCTCTTTGCTGCACAGACCAATTAGGTCATACGAGTCCAGATACCTGTTAGAATGGATTCCACGACACAGTTGGGGATTTTATCAGCTATAGATGAGAAAGAAATCCGGTGAAGTTGTCTTTTTGGAAATCATTTTCATAGAGGCTTCAAAATAAGGGGAAAATTGATCAATGGTGTTAGCTTGTACTCGTTGTTTCAAGGTGGGTTTCCTTTAGGGCAATTTCAGTTTCTCCGCTCAACTTCAAACTTGCACAAAGACTAATCAGGAGAGGTAGTCCTGATTATTAACAACATGGCCAAAACATTCAAATTAAAGGCACTGGAGGCAAGAAAAAGCATGTTAACCCTTCTTCAGTGCCACCTGTAGGAGCATAGACATGTAATTAGCAGACGTGGCGTTCGATAAAAACAAGGGTTTGGGCTTGTACCTACCCATAAGACCACATTTAGGTGAGGTCAAACCTTGTTAAAAGTCATTGTTGAGTGTGAAAATCTTTTATCATTTTATTATTGATGATGATTAGTGTGTACAGCTGGCATCTAAACTAAACACGCGTAGTTGTAAAAAATAGCGACAAATTAGCTTTACTACCTAGAAAGACACTCTTAAATCATAATACTGAGGGGTTTAAAAGTCGTTAGCTCATAACTTTATTGTAGCATGGGCTGGCCAAATTATAGAGTTGTAGCCTCGAGCAGAGATAGAGAATTTCGTGTCAATGATAGTCTATGGTCAGGAAGTGGACACCTTCTCTAGATTTTCTCAAGCAAAGACGAAGCAACCAAAACCTGCAAGTTTTGGTTGTCCTGTACTTTGAAGTTGCCAGGGTAACTAAATATAGTCTATTGCTACAAACATATTTAGTTACCCTCCGGACTTCAAAGTACCGCCATATAAGCTGGCAGACACTTAAATAATATTTGAATTATTCAGTTAAGACCTGGTTTAAGATACTATACAATGGGCAACCTGTTTCTACAAAGTTCCTGGCTTGCGTTCCAAATGTGAACGTTCCAGACTTTTTTTTGTCACTATCTTGTGTTAGCTTTAGCCTACATACGTGTTAATTCTTTCTCCACAGTGTTTTGGACTTAGCTTCCCTCTGGTTGTTATCACTGTTGCTGGGCTTCTCGGCAGACAGGGAGGAAGCTGGCCTCGTTCCCACCGTGGCTACCTTCCTGATGCCATTATCCTCGGGTGAAGTGGCTGACCCTGAGGCTGCTGGACACAGTTTGGAGTCTGCCTCACATCAGCGGTCTGGGTTTGGCTACAGGCTGAGAAGATAATGCTACATCTATTAAGAGTTACAGCAGCTAGACAAGACTTGGAGTGGATTGGCTCATGAGAATAAATACTAACTAACGTCTTTGTAAGTCCCTGTGATGGTTAAATATGTATTTTTGGGGCGTTTGAAGTGTTTGTTGTCAACTCCTGCTGTCTCTGGGCGGAAAATCAGCCTTGCAACATTTGCCAACATATTTAATTAAAATATGTATTAATTTTAATTATTGGTATTAAAGGGGACATATTCTACAAAATCAACTTTGATGAGCTTTTAACCTTGTTACAGTGGTGTTTCCTCATCATTCATTCACTCAAAGTTACATTTTGATTGATTCCTGCATGTTTGAGTAATCCTGCAACTCAAGCAAGAAAATTCCTGTTTTCATCTACCCCTATCCCTGCAAACATTCCTGTACTTAGTTGTAATTATTTAAATATGAAATTAAGACTCTGAGTGACACATGAAGGGTTAAAAAAAAGTCACATAGCCACTTTTCACATATAAAAACATCCACTTCTTGTTACAGTGAAATGTCACTGTGAAGAGGCGGGGCTTATCAGTTCTGCAGTTTTGAACAGGAAGTCAATGTTTCTATTATCAAGCTCTTTTAGAACAATATCATTGTTCACAATGAACAGCATTAAATGATGACCTAGTTATGTTATAGTTCAACACTAAGTACTTGGAAAAAGCATAATATGTCTCCTTAAAAAACCTTTACCTATGCAATAACCATGAAAAATATAGGAACCAAAAAGAAGGCTGTAAAATGTTGGTAATGTTTTCAAAATAGTATATTTTGTTAAATTAGTTGCCATAGTTGTTGGTTCCTTTTGAATTGATGCAAAGAATTTATTCAAAGTACCTTGGAAAAAACCTGTGGTATCTTACTCCAACCACTCTCAAGAGGATGGTTCGAGTTTCCATGAATCATTGCTGAAGAACTGCGCTAGTTGGTTGGGTCCTGAGGTCAGAAAGCCTCCTAAACTACAACACAAGTTAGCCCATCACAACACAATTTATCGCTCTGTCTCAAAGTAACTAAAATCCAAATGATCACATTTTTTTACCACATTTCTCATAGGTACCCCCCACGTCTCACTGTGCCCTGAGGCCCAATCAGGGTCACCCCCACCGGGACGACCCACAGGAAGGATTTACAGGGGGAGGACTGCAGCTCACGAGCAACTGGGTCAAGCCACAAGCAAGCCTGAAATAATTCCTGAAAACAGAACGACTGCTCCACTATGTTGATGTTCAAGATAAAAGGAGCGGGACTTCTTCTTGTTGATTTTGTAGGAACATATTGTGGCCAATATTAAGCCAAAAAGCCCTAAATTGTGTACTGGTCCAATGGTGGTTTTGGAAGACATTGAACACATATTCAATTATGACTGATGAATTCCATATTTGGTATTTTTAATATGAATTTTTAACCGTACCCTATATCAGAGTCAGACATCTCAATGTTATTTGAAAGTGTGGAAAGTTTGAACATAGCTTTAGTTTTTGTGTCAAGGCGTGAATGTACGGAATAGTCATCAAGTTTGTTCACACTTTGACAATTTTCCAGTCAATCAACCTACTCTTTAAAGGTGCATGATGCAACCTTTCTGAAGTAGGGACCGTCACTTGTTTGTAAGGCATTAAATTGATCAATCTCCATGGAGACAAGCAGGTGACACCAAAGCAGGTGACACCACCAGGCCAAAAGATCTGTGGAAAAGCAACCGCGGCCTTTTTCAAAAAAAAAAAAGTTTTTTCCGATGCTCATGTTATTTATCATTATTATCATTATTTTGTACTGCCATCTCTCTGTGGTTTGTGGCACAGATAAGAAAGCTCTATTTTCATGGATTAGTACATTAAAACTGATCATATCATTATATTAATAGCACAGATCCATTGCGGCCTGTACAACCCGGTAATGGGTGATTCTGCTTCCTGATTAGTTTAGCGGACCACAGGACTCTCCATTTTCAACCAAGCAGTACAGTACCACGTGAATTTAAACGTGCATGTATGCGTGTTTGTGCGAGGAGGAGAGGGGAATTTAACTGTGGCTCCTTACACCATGATCATCTAATTTTGTTCCAAAGTTTCCCCAAAGTACCTTGAAAATTTGAATCTGATGGACAGCCCTAAACACAGGCTTTACAAGTAATTTGTTTTTCTGTGGTCAGGCGTAAACCACAAGAATACTACATAGACAATGCCATATGGGTTTCTTGTGATGACAATGCAGAGGAACGCGGCAAGCATGCAACAGGTAGTTTTCAAGAAAAGAAAGAAACTGTTTATGGAGAATGGAGCCACCGTTTCACATCAATAAAATGTGAACTTTTTTGCGTTACAATGCCTTTTGACAAAACAAGCATTGGCTAAAAATATCTTTGAGCATCCTAACTACTCACCACAATGAGTTTATAAACACTTTTGCCATCACAATAAAGCTAACAATAGCTAGCAAGCTAACAGCGCACTTTTTGCTTTGCGGAAGTGACAAAACTTTATGATTAGATGCAGATGGAACACAGTGGTCTCATTTTAACCCTAAGAGCTGCTTTTACAATATGTCTGTGAATCTATACTGGGAAAAACAGAATTACTTTATTAAATGAAAAAAAATCAGGTACAGCCCTTTTAAAGTGAGTGTGAGACTAAATGGGCGGAGCTAACAGTTGAGTACAGTATCTTTAAATTGTATTTGCAAATCTAAATTATTTATCAGCGGCTGCTTTGTTAAATGATGTGCTTAATCTCCCCCCAAAATATGAATGAATACGATTTCAAAGCTATTGACAAATCAGCTAACACTAAGTATTTTCCAGTGTCAGATACTTTCAACTTCCGCTGTTGAAATTATGTTATGCGCTGACAGTGAAACGTAGTCTACGCAGAGAGAATAGGCCCCAATGTTCTATAATCAAATCAAACGCCCTATTTCACAAACGTAAGGAAAAAAAAAACGACCAAGATTCACCCCCTTGACCAAGCCCATAGAATCTACCATATATTCAAGAAAGATTTGGTTTTGTCTTTGTCTGAAAGCTGTGGATACTGGACAAGACAGTATGGTTTAATACAGCCATCAACAGCGTAGTAGTAGTAGTATAATAGTTTACATTTGTGCTTTTGACCAAATAAAACCATTTTATAGACCAAGTCTGCTAGCATCGGATTGTGACCAAATGTTAACTTAAGAGTATGTTCCCACTTGCACATTCAACACACCAAAATTTGGACTAAACCAGAACTAAACAGGACACTAAATAAAGGCAAGAACAACAAAACAAGTCCCCATCAGGACAAAAATGGGCTCAATTTAGGATTAAACACCGACAAGTGTGAATGCACCCTGAATCTAAAACCAACAAGGATAAATCATGAGCTTTGAGAGGTCAAATTTATGAATCACAACGGCTACAATCATTTAGGTGATATATTGTTGTAAAATAAAACAATATCTCTAACTATGTGCATTGTTTAGACTTCCAAGTGTTCAGAAATGTATGTGATTGTTTCAGCATCGTAAATGTAAACTGAATTTGTTTGAACTTACAATATTGGACAAAGAAACTGCAAGATATTTTCCTTTTTGATTTTTTTCAGCCCTATCTAATAGACAGAAGTGCACTCCCTACACCTCTGTCTTCTGGCAACGCTTCAGGTTGCTTGATACCAGTGTAAGTTTAGATAAGCATTCCCCCGGCGTGAAGCAAGCATTTTTCATGGAACAAAAGCCCAAGAAACGCTTTTGGTTTTCTGGGCCCTCAGATAGGAGGCTGTGTGTTTGTTTTCAATTTAGGGTTATCCCGAGAACACGCACAATTCTGCCTCCAAAAATAGGCAGAGTAGAAAGCAGATGAGAGCAGCAAGGAGGGAGGGCTGGGCTAGTAGTAGTGTATGAATAGGAGGGAAATGAGCAGGAGTTTGGTTAATGAACACCAGATGCCTTACCTTCGGTGCTGGCCACATTCTTGGGAGCTTTGGTTGGTGTGTGATCTGTGCTGGAACTTATGTCAGAAGATATGCTCGAGCTGCATTTACCTGTGGACAAACAAACCAGGGTTGGTGCAACGATTGAAGGCTGCTTTATTTTGAAATTTGGTTGGTCAAGGGGGTCACGAGAACAAAATAGTCGCAATTATTTTATTAATTAATTTTGCATATGACCCTTGTCTTGTCTAAAACAACATTTGAGTCCAGAAATCTTAGAATTGGAAGGCTTAGCAACTTAAGTCAAAACTTGAGTCCAATGGTATCAGAATTTTTTGAAATTCCAATCTGTTCTTGGGTAAGACCCTTTACCCACCTTGCCAGTCTGTATGTGGCACGTGCGTAGATAATTGGTGGTGGTCGGAGATGCTTAAATAATGTTTAGACTGATCCACATGTTGGTAATTATAGTATCATATCACTATTTGATTCCAAAATAAATGCTTTCCCTTTTACCTCAAAGTCAAAGACATGAAATCACATGGAAGCAGATTCTCCAATTTACAACATTTACTCAGTGCTTCTTACTGGGGTTATAAGATTAAAGCTTCAAAGAGTGGCACTACGGTGGCCTGCTGTAACTGTCACGGTGACACGCTGTGGACGCGTTGTTTACTGACTTCATTCCACCGTCAGATCCGAACTATAGCTTTGTGGTCTTACCAAAAACCCAAGTATGCACCATTCTACTGGCATGTCAGACTCAAGAGGTACTCCCATAGTGTCACAACCCACACTTGTCAAACAGAACTGCCAAAACGGACACAACACACAAGATATCCTTAAAATATCTGAAAGAATGCATACAGATTTGAGACTCCTAAAGTTAGATGTTTTAGGTTCCCTCTAGGTAGCGTCTCCTGCTGGCAACCATTGGGATTTAAGCATTTTGGAAAGTACAAATAGCAGCATGTTTTAGGACAATTTAAGCACCAAGAAGATCAAAATGAGTTATGTAGAAAAATGAATTATACCTAAAGCAGGAGTCGAACCTGCGACCTTCTTGCTGTGAGGCGAGAGTGTCAACCTCCCAAGTAATTTCAATTCAATCTAAATGTAAGAAAAGTAAGCCTAAATGTAGAGCGATTTTTGAATCTGGCTGTTTGTTACAATAAGAAGTAAAGACTTAATTACTAATGACCAAACAAAATTAAGTCTTTGCTTGCTTTGTTAATGCTTAAAAGTGTCATTATTATAAAGTGATAACCATAACTTTATTTTTCAGAAAGTTATATGTGTTCAAAAGGGTATAAAAGAAGGATTTCACTGTGGTTTGATTATTGGGTAAACGTGATTAATGGTAATCCCAACACAAACGTTTTAATTGTGATTTACCAACGCTCAAGCCAATTTAGCATTTATGTCCCCTGTATTACTGAAATCCCCGGTCCGTCTCATTCTTAAGGGTCTAAATGACATTTTGTGGTGACATCACTGGAACGGCACATCTGCTATTGCTTCCACTTGAGCTTTTAGAAGTGACTGGGTGAATCATGAGGCGCTCGCAGATGTTGGAGCGTGAGTCGAGGTCGGAAGGGTTTGTGGCTGATCTGTGGGTGCGTGCGACGAGTATTGTTACATGTCCTTCACCGAAAAGCTACGCTGTTTCTGGAATCAAGCGGAGACCTGTTGCCTTTTGTTTGTTACAATGGTTTCTATAGTTACAATAAGGTGCGTTTACGCTCCAGATATTGATGGTGTCGTAATCTCAGCTGGGCCTATATCGCTCTATGGGGAAAAAACTGTTTTTGAGAGAACAGAAATTCTGCAAATGTTGAAACACACATTCTTTGTCAGGGATTGGGTCTTCAAATTTGACATAATACTCTTTAAAGTTCTTATGACAGGTTAGACTACACATTTCACTAAAACATAATGATTATATTTAAGTTTTTCCCCAGTTTGACAACTTTAGTGTAGTTTATGATTGTACTTTCGTGGTTGGACATGAGCAGCACATAGCAACACCTAGCAACCAGACTGTAAACAAGAAACAAAAAAATCCATGTAAATTGCACAATAGTTCAAATTTGACAAATAATATCTTTATTTCGTTAAATGCTTGTTTAAACTGTCAGAGAAATGTGTCAGTTGTGTGTAAATTGTCTCTGTATTTTGGATGGTCGCATGTTGATGACATCACAGAGGGATTCTGTTTTAGGACTTAGCTCTTTCTTTCCAAACTGCAACTTGACTGATGTAAAACTATGATACTTTTTTACCACAGGGATTCCTCCGCCAAACGAAGACATAATTAGAAAAACATGTGAACCTCTCATGTGTACTTTAAGTCCTTTCAAACAGCAACAATCATGGCTTGTGATTGAATAATGCAACCACTTTTCGGAGATATACTAATACAAAATTCAATTAAAACATTTCCACCCTAGTTCATTTGTGCAGACAGAGATCATGCAAACAAGTTTGGCAGTTTTTGTTTCATGGATATTAAGATACTAACCAAAAAGCAGCACAAAACAGATGCATTTTGACTGTTGAATTGTAAAATCTACCATAGAAAGCACATTTTTTAAACTATAGGAAGAAGTTTAGAATGCTGCGTAACCTCTTAAGTCATGTATGGGTAATATTGACTAGTCGTATTTGTTGGTAACACGCTATTCCCTGCTGACCTTCATTCTGCACCACTGGGCCTGGACCGCTTGCCCGACCAGTTCTTTGTATATTACAGGCGGAATAAGCGATAGATGGAAATTAGACCATCACCATTGAAGAACCCGACAACTGTGAAGAATATTGGTATTGTCAGGTCTGTGGGCTCTGTCTCCTCAGACTTTGCTCCTGTCTAAAACAAATCAGTTGACAAATTACAATAGGTTGCGTTCACTTGACACTTCACACAACATTCTAGAACTTCTATCATTTCAAACTGAGCTGGAGGTCAGGTCAGAATTCTTTGGTGGAATTTGGTGTTTTAAGTGTCCGATTGCAGATTTGTTGAGCTGGTTTATTGTTCACGTCTCTGTAATTACTGGGCCAATCCTCATGAAAACAAAAACTGGCACAAAGTTCAACGTCTTTTTGTCAGCATAAATAAACAAAAGTGAAATCATTTTTTTCACAATAGCCTCAGACAGTGGTGTCAATAATGGTGAAGTTCAACATTTGTGGGTATCTATTTTGGATATGTCTTTCAAAAACAGTCAACACAAACCTCTGCTTACCATCAAATTCTAGAACGTCAGTAAAATGGGTTTGAGCCTTTATTTATCTTCTTCCTCCTATATATATTGTGGAGATAAAAGAGATAATCCTTATAACTTTGGACGACCAATACTGACTTGTACAATCCTTCACCGAAGACTTCAAGGTTTTTTGGATGGGGGAAATTCATCTGCTTTCTAACTATATCTTGAATGGTTGTTTCCTCACATCTGAAGCCTGCTCAGTCCTGGCTGACCCTAGATCCAGTTGGGCGGAGCTTGTCCTCCTGTTATTCTGACTACGGAGAGATCCAATCTTTTTCTCTGCAGTTATTGACTTTGAAAGAGTACTCACTGGAATGTTATTTATCCAAACATTTCTGACCTGTTTTCTGGACTTCTTTTGAATAAGTAATACTGCAGTTTAGATGTGGATGAGAGTGATACATTCCACAAGCTTTAATGCTACTCTGAGAGATTTTTATCAATATTTGGATATGAGACTGGACAGACTTCAGTGTTTACAGTAGTAGATACTCATATTCTAGATTAGTTCCATACGGCTGTGCAGTCACTTGAAGAATTGAAACAGAGGTTCTATCGTTTCCAATCGTCAATGAGATGCTTGCGTTTTTAATCAAGAGGTCTACACCCAATCCTGTGTCAACTGGAGCAGAGTCAAATGTGGTTTGGAGCAGAATTCCGTTTTCTTTTGTATATTAATGAGAAATTAGGTGTGTATTGTTTATGATCAAGAAATTGACATTGAAAAAAAATTAAATAGAATCAAACATGGATTAATTTAACTTGATTAATTTGTTTCTCATGTCGCCCAGTCCTACTTCAAGATGAAATAATGCAAATATATATGGTCTTGTGTACCTGACTGACTGTAAGATGAATGTATGCAAGTAACCCATTGGTGGAGATGACTAAGGGGCTGTGGAGATTCATAGTTGAAGTATTTTATGATAGAATCATAATTCTTAAATGGGAAACAACCGTACAGCTACTTAAGTTTTTGATTTAAAAGTCACACTTTTAGAAGAGCTATTCCACAAACTAGCCTGTGGTTGCTGACAGTGCAACGTTTGGAATAAAATGTCTGAACATGAGCAAAAACTCTCATTCACTATCAACAATAAACCTCAATATGTTAACGTTACCCAGATGCATCTGCTGGAAATGTGATTTTGATTTGGTTTTCTGCTCACTACCCCAGGGCAGTCCACACCAAAAGACACACCACTCACTTCCATTCAGTTCCCCACGTTCCTTCTTGCAGCAGAACATTTTACAGTTAATTGCGACAGCTCCTGACAAACAAGCAACAGCATTCATTTACCGTGGACACTTTTGTCTCGTGACCTACTGGTGCGTCTTTGAACGACCACAGCCGATTACGCACAACATTGTCATTGTATCGCAGCATCTCATCGTTCAAGCACTGGTTGGTTAACTTGTGTTTAAACAAAGGCTGGCCATGACACTTGAATGCGGCCGCCAGGTGTCCCTCGTACGCAGTGACATGTACATCTTTATAACGGATCTATGGAGTCAGCTTCCATAAAAGACAAAGCACGTAGACTCGTGTACAAACCGTGCCATTCTTGTTGTGCGCTGCAGTAACAAAGGCGCACACACAAACTTTTAATAAATACAGAGCTAAAACGTTGCGTCAGTGGGCAACTTTTACGCACAAAGATTCCTACGAGTTTCGTGATGGTGAATGCGTTCTGATGAGTGAGAATAAAACGTGGTGCTACAGGCTTGACTTGTGCGTACTCACCCTCGCTTCCGTACAGTTTTCCATTGTTCGCACCCATTTTATAGAATACATAATCTACGCGCGACTCTCCAACAGAGCTGATCCAACACAGTTAAATCCCAACCCGGAAAGCGCTCCTTCCATCGAGATACCGTAGACACCCTAGAGTTTTGTGTCGGCCCGTTAACTCCTGACTCCAAATCCAGATGTTGAACAGCCTCAAGGAAGAATTACGCAAACTCCAAACTCTAACGATGTGCGCGTTCTGTGCGAATAGATCCACGTATTGATTGGGAGGAAAAATAGGGCTGAAGGTTCTCCAGGGGAAGTTGAGAGCAAAGTTTAGAAGCGGCTGAAATAGTAAGCAGCTGTTTATCGGGAGTGTGTGTGCGCGCAATCGGAGCGGAGCCAGACGAGTCGTGAGGACGCGCAGGACTGCCAGCAAAATCTGGATTAAAAGAGACCGCATGCTGGCCAAGGAACCGAGGAGATGCAGGAGGAGGGATGAGCCAGGAGACGGGGAAGAGGGGGTTAAACGTAAAGGCGAGTTGGATATCACACACTCAAGTGGTTGAGTGCTTTTGTAGTAGAAACTGCAGCTCTGGTTTATTCTTAAAGGTCCGCGTGTGCCTCGCTTTGGAAACTGAACTGACGTGTGACCAAATGCATTCCTTGAGGCTGAACACAATGGCAATTACCACTAAGTGTCACCGGGAGCTAAGTGTCCGTTTAGAAACGATGGTAAAGTTGGAAAGTAAGGAGACTATTCTTTTGTAATTGTTAGGAACCAGACCAATTCGATCTATTAAGCAGACCAACTATATAAGCTATAGCCCAGTGTTTTTCAACCTTTTTATGAGTCAAGTCATACTTTTTAGGCTGAAAAGATACTCCGGCACACCACCTACTACTACAACAAAAAAATACATGTTGTGAATATGCTGGTTCTCTAAATTTGGCAATAGTGATTGTTTTGCTTCCTTTTTGGTACAGAAGTTTGCAAACACTCCAAAATGACAAGTCATTCTATTAAATCCATGTATGAATCTTAACTCAAATTGAACATTTCTTTCAAGGCTCACCTGGCAACCAGTGTCCTAGGCACACTTTCAAACAAGTTTACGAAAAGCAATTTGTATTGGTGGCAAAGTAGTTTGAGTGTATTAGTAGCAACAATATGGAAACATTTGTTTCCAAGAATAGCTCCCAAACAAGTCATTGGATATCTTCAAGACAAAAGCAGTTGTTTGGCATTGACAGTTGGCATATTAGTTCCAAAATCTATTTGTAACATAGATTTATCCAAAGCTTAGCAATGCTATTATAGACAGGCTGAATTACATCATAAATCTGGATTTCTGGGCTAATTCTCCTTAACTGAGGGCATTGTGCATTCAGAAGTATACTATCCAAAATCAAATACTTATGCTAACAAAGTGATATTTTTACATGCAAGTTGTTTATTTGAGCTGTGTGGTCTATACTTACAGACCATAAAGAATGCATTATGTACTTTAGCAGCGTTTGATTGGCTCACATGGTACCAATCAACCGGGCTCTTGGCTGTCTAAAGCCAGGTCAAATGCCAAACCTCAAACCCTTTACAGCCAAGCCTCCTCTGCCACACTGGAATGCTCCGCAGCCGGGTCTGGGTTGTGTATTTGTCATTTGTTTAACTATAGCAAATTAACAAGCCTTATAACGTCTATAATTGCACATTTATGAGTACAATTTTAGTGTAGCAACGTTTATTGAAT
Source organism: Chaenogobius annularis (assembly GCA_015082035.1). NCBI lineage: Eukaryota > Metazoa > Chordata > Actinopteri > Gobiiformes > Gobiidae > Chaenogobius > Chaenogobius annularis. The sequence goes on along the minus strand of BJKM01000196.1, from coordinate 262,050 downwards.
TCTAATGGTTTTAAAAATGCGTATTAAAGCAGGTGTTGTTTAAATGAGCTCTGACAGTGGGTCGTTATTGGTCATCCAAGGTGAAAACACACCCACAGGAGGTAAGGGGTAGGGGTCGACGGGCGGACTTTGGTTTATTTCAGGCGGCAGCTCGGATTGGGATGCAGACACGGCGGCGTAACCGGACAGGGCCTCGCGGTCCTCTGGCACAGCTGCGTTCCGGGAGAATGTGGCCGCGGCGCCGTCCGTGTCCATCATGGAGACGGTGGATGGAGACGCGTGGTCATTCTCTGCCTCTGCGATGAACGGACTGCGCTGGGGAACTCTCTCGCTCAGTTTACGGTACAAGGTCTGCAGGGTCACGGGGAGGGAACGGCACCTGAGGAAATGATAAGATGAGAGTGATGTTCCCCTGACTTTTGCCTGTGCAGTTTTGTACAGCGCTGTAAATGAACTTATGGTGGACTAAAGTATAACATCAAACGAGACATTATACTTTTTTTCCTCAGGTACTTTAGTATTGAACTATAACGTAAGTAGCTCATCCCTTTACATTTTGTACACTATTGATCAAAAACGGCTTAGTAATAGAAACAGGTCCATTGACTGCAGAACTTCACAGTGACATTTCACTGTAAACAAGCAGCAGATTGTCATTTAAATGTTTGACATTTTAGACCTGCATCGCTGTTGTGTTCTCATTTTTCACATAATCACAACTAAGTACAGGGATGTGGGCGGGGATAGGGGGTAGGTAAAAAAAATTGAATTTTCAGCCTCAGTTGTAGGACAATGCAGGAGTAACTCAAACATGCATGAATCAATCAAAATACAACCTTGAGTTAACTAATGATGAGGAAACAATACTGTAACAAGGTTAAATGCTTATTAAAGTCGATTTTGCACAAAGTTGTCCTTCTCAGGATGTAATATGCCATTTGATGTATAAATGTATAAATATAGTAATGCGAGATCCTTTTACAGTTTGAATTCACATTCTAGAAGTGGATATCATCATCATCATTTCAGATGGAAGGAAGAGGCCGGCATAACTTTAATGGAGAACTGTACTTATACTGTTCTTGAAAGCTATTGTGAAAAAATAATGTCACTTTAAGTTAACAGAGATGACGTTTAACTGTGTGTCAGTTTTTGTTTCGTGTGGATAGGCCCAGTAATTATAGATATATCAATCATAAACCAGGTCAACAATGTAAACAGCAAATTTGCCCCACAGAATTCTGTCCTCCAGTTACATTTTTAAACTGCAGGCATTTTCGAATGCTGTGATGTTTTAAAAAGCAACATAATACACAGGCATGGCTAAAATGCGGAAATATGGCAGGTCACCTGAAGAGAACCAGGGACTACAAAGTCATTTTAACTTTGATACTTTTATCTTCTGAAAAATGGAAATACTTATACTACTAAAACATTGTCTTGTAAGGATTCTGTTTTAGATAATATCCTCAATGATAAGGATTATAACTACACTGAGATTTACAAAATACCCAACCTCTTCATGACAGCAGAGATACATTCCTCCAATGATGGATCATCCAGTCCTGCCCCAAACAGTCTGCAGGTCACCTGATGAGAGCCAGGGACGCCCACTACCACTGTAAACAAATCGTTTTCACTTTTATAGCATAACTTATACTACTACTTTATATATTTTTAGTTTTATATCAAGTGCTTATCTTTTTTCTTGTCACTTCTACTTACTGGTGTTGAGCTAACAGCTCTGTGGAAAAGTGAAGACACTTTTTTTCCCAGAGCAAGTCAATATCACATAAAACTGGTCTAATCTCAGTATCATTGACAGAACAGTACTTAATGCGAGGTCATAACTATGAAGAACTGCTCACAGACAGATAGGGAGTCAGTGTCAGGTCGATGGAAGGTGACAGTGAAGCTTGTGTCAGTCTCTGGGAGGACTTCAAAGTGCAGCGCCCAGGGCAGACCTGACACAATCCAAACATCTGTTACATTTTCAACTCAAAATATTCTTCAAACTGTGGAGGAAAAGTTTAACGCTTACTTGGAGAGGCACATTTGGATGTTAGTGCACTCATTAGAATAGAGTTGATGGCACACTGGTGACGCAGCAGCTGGAGTAAGGCAGGCACATGTGACAGATGGGTGAAGGGAACAGTATCCACTAAAGTGCCTCTGTGAGCAGGCCCTGCCCACGCTTCTCCTGGGAAAATGTATGTGTGCATCCCACCCTCTGCCACGGACTGGACACGAGACATAAGGATAAGATCATCTTTTTTATAACTAGTTAGTCTTTACTAACGTACCACAGAGGCAATGATGTCCTGGCCATCTGTAGAGTCCTTATGAGCGTTTGCAGTCAGAAGACTGGACAATGGTGCCCACTGCAGGTCAACATCTGGTACTGGCACGCCTGGTATACAGTAGGACACAGACAGTAATCTGAACAGCTGCCACTTTAATGTTTCTCTATAAAAAGTAGTACATCATGTGCTCATGATAAATATATGTAGTCTTCCGTAGTAGTATTTCTGTCTAGTAGTTTACGACTACATTATAATCACAACATGTAATATACTTATTTACACTCATACTGTATTTAATGAACACAATAGAATCTATATAAGAAATAAAATGATTCACCAGTAATGTGACTGAGCTTGTTCCACAAAGATGGCACCATTGCGACTACAGGCTGCAGCTTAAGCAGGAAGCAGGCTGGCACCTGGTCACATGACACTTCATTCAGGGATTTAAACTTGGGGTAGCTGGAATAAACATCAGCGTAATGTGACTATAAGATAGCATCTATGCATATGACAAAGGTTGAATGTAAAGCAAAGGGATGTTGTACCCATGTGCATCAAGCTGTGGAGGCTGGGAGACTGAGGGCGCCACCTGCAGGCGATAGGGAACATCACTGAGCACAACGCTCAGCTGGGCTGTGTGCACCACTGCCTCTGGCACAGAATGTAGAAACCGTATGTAAATAATTAAAACACAAAATCAATGTAATTTGACAACTGAGGACATCACAGTATCATTGAAAACAAAAAATACAAAAATACTGAAGTAGGATTTGAAGGGCACAAATGAAAGGGAAATGAAGAATTAATCAAACCATTTATAATAATGATCTTTGAAGTCAGTAAGGAGTTGATTTGTATAGACAGATAATAGATGATAACTACTCAGCATTTTACCAGAAACTGGTGTCAGCCCAGTGTCAGGAGACACATAGAACTGGACAGTCAATGGACAATCTGCAGAAAAAATATTTGAATTAATTTATGTAATGACACATTACATTCATTACATGGGCCGTGATACATACCTTCTTTTCCAAATATAACAGTGCCAACAATGCCACTGTTTATGTGGTCAGTTTTAGAACCAGCATCATCTGAGGTCCTGAAAGAAAGGAAAGAATGAAAACTGAACTCACTGAAATGACTTGTTACACTTACCGTGGTAAATGTGATATTTGCTCTAAATCTTTTCCTAGGGCTTGCAGAGAATCAAATAATTTTAGTTTTAATTCACTGCAAAAGAAAAAAAACAAAACACTGTACTTTACCTGAATCTATACAGTACACAGTAGTTATGCATTATATCCCTGTGGCTAATGCATACGTGTCTCCAGGGATGTTGTAATGGCTGAAAAGATCCCCAAGCCTCTTGGAAAACTTGGCAAAATCTTTAGACCTACAAAGTCAACACAAACATTTTGTTTTATTCCTTTAAATCCTCTGCAAGTTCAAAATGTCTGCGTCTTAAACCAACACGCTTACCTCAACAACTCCAGAAATGACTCGCTGGGCTGCAAACCAATTACAGTTCATGAGTGTACAGTCAGGAAATGTGGGCAGCAGGTCTTCTTTTTCTAATGACATAGTTAACTGACCACGGGGGCTCCTCCGTGTGGGGCCACTTTAACTACTTCGACCCCACCGCAGGGCAACAACACCACCTCCAGGTAGAAGAGGTCAGCTGTCAGGTAACATGTTCCATCTGTGACGTGGAAACCGAGCCTGCGCGGGGAAACACCAGGGTCACAGAGACAGCACAGCCTTACGTGGTCAGCGCATCAGAAGCACTGGTTTTACCCGTGTTGTTTGGCGATCGTTTCCAGTCGCGTCTTCATGGCGTTTATGGATGACACTGGGACAAAAACACACAATGGAATTAATGTAGAATGTGAGCCGAAACTTTGCGTTACTGGCCAGATGTGTCAAAAGTATTGGCAAAACCATAGAAAAAAAAAAAAAGATGGTAAACAAGTAGCTTAAGCAATGTTTTTTTTAATTTTGATTAAATTAATGTTTGATAAATGTGCAACAAAACTAATAACCTATACAGCTTGGTTTCAAAACAGAATATCCATATTAATGACAGATATATAGTGTTTCTAAGGGAATTTAGTTTTCTTTCTTCACTTTAAGAATGAAAAACAATAGTTCAAAAATAATTGAATAGTAGAGCTGCATTTATGAATAAAGTGTAGCATTTGACATTTTTATTTAATAATGGGGCTTTTTGCTTTGTGCCTGTATAGATAATTATTACGATTATCAAATTATGACTCAGTCATCTGATCACAATTAATCGATTAATCATTGCAGCCCATATTATACTGTTCAAATACAAAACAGTCATTTCTTCGCATTCTTATTTAATTTACCCACTTAATTTCTAGACTATTCCTTTAATTTAAAAGACTTTTATGTATTATTATAATTTTCATTATTACTACCGTTAAAAACCTCCTGGAGCCTTTGCATGGATCTCATCAAGGGTTCACACGGTTCATCTCTGGATTTATCCTAGAGGGAGACAAGAGGCCATACATAATATAGACCCTTTAGAATGTCATCAGAATGTTCAAATTCCAGAATGACAAAAGTTTAGACATTAGACCTTTTCAAAGATCAATTGAATTGCAAATGCAACAACAAATGAAATGTCTGTTAGTTTGGTTTTCTATTACACAAAAACGGACCTCAAAACCTCAAATATTTTAATTCAGCTTCACAAAACCTATAAAAGTATGTAATATATTTGTAACTAAAATAAAAAATATTGCGGTGTCAACATCAATCCAAATTTCACATTACGTTCCACCTCAAATCTGCAATTTAGAATGTTTTTGTGTACAAACTCTTAAAAAGGATCGATAAGTTTACAACAAAAACCTATTGTACGATCGGTGCATCCTTGGATATTTCTCCTTAAATGTGGTTTTGGCTTCACCTACTATGATCCAAATATTATAAGTCCATACTTTGGGCTTTATCTGAGCCTAAGAAGAATCCCCACTGGCAGAAACGTTTACGACTAGGCCCTGGCTTGCTTATCCCGTTTGGACCACACATTGCTTCATCCCACTGAGTAATCATCGGGCCCAGAGAGACCGACCACGGCCAAGCGCCACTTTACGGTAATCCCATGTACTATCTCCACCGCTGCTCCACCCATGACAAATCTTATTAAAATAACGCCCAGGACTTTGGTTATCAGTTTCTCTCTGCGTGAGGAAACCAAACACTGTAATCCAAATGTCATAAGTGAGATTTCATAAATTTAAAACCTAGGCCAATACTGAAATAGAATTGCTGTTTTGTACATCTTTGTTTGTTGCGGTTTGAAGTCAAGATACTAGATGTGATAAGCTAAATTGTCATTGCAAACAAAGCTGGTGGTGAAACAAAGGGCGGTGTGTTTGGGGGTAAATGACCTCACTCAGATCCTGGCACAAGATATTTGGGTGAGCAACATACTGGGCTTGTTAGAAAACTAAATAGTTTTAAAAAGACAAGCTGTTAAGTCAATTGTAATGTGTGTATATCTATGACAGCACGTATGAAAGTGACATGTTACCATGCATCTTCTCACGAGTTGAAACGTCTCATTCCACGATTTCTCTGCAAATTTGCTGCGCAGGTCAGAGATTATAGTTTCCATTTCTGCATTAGAGATGAAAACAAAAAACACTTTTATTTTACGCTGATCTATAATAGGACATTACAGGGTTTCTTTCATGTTTACAGGGTGAAGTAAACATGTGTTTAGGTTTTCAGTTTTTAGACCAACCTGCCCAAGAACTACATGTGAAAAAGAGCGTTCTGGTATTAATTAATGAATTATTCACAAAAAGATCTTAAATTATAATCAGTTGTGGCACTTGATAAATATATATAATAAATTAAATTGTAGTGACTGAGAAATTTTTATGTTTTTCTTGAGAGAGTAGTTTTTATAATGTAATTGTGAAATATTGGCCTGCGTTGGCTGATACCTTGGTCAAGTCTCTCTTGTAAAATAAATTCTGAATCTCAATGGGACTTCCTGGTTAAATAAAGTTATAAATAATTAATAAAACATAACCTGGCACCAGTATTGTTCCCATAGGACTCTGTCTGTCTTTGTCAGTGTATGGTATTGCTCTCTTCCTGTACAAATAATACATAACATACCAAAGAAAATAACGGTTACAAAAGGAATATAGAGAAAAACTAAGTCGACAGTACTGAGTTTTTGGCTACACATTTTGAAAAAAGTTACAATTTCAAATGTGAATTTATATTGATGAATGTTTAAAATAAATTGCAGTTTACCATTTGTTTCACCTTTTTCTATTTTGCAGACTTCAACGGGGTCCTCCTGCAAGACACACGTGTGCAACACTTATGCTAATTGACCAATAACCTCTTTGACTCATTAATTTTCCGCAATTCAAAGCTTAACATACTACGACACAAAAACTATAAAGTCTAGAACCCGGCAAGTTACAAATGACTCAATAGAACAAATGCATTCAAACAAATTCGATTCGGTTGTGTTGTCCCAGGGCGGCGGGCGGAACCGGCAGGCGTTGTCAGAGCGAGACGAGCCCTCAGGACGTGCAGTCAGTCTGGTGTAACAGCAGCAGCAGCAGCAGCAGCGAGCTCCCTCCTCCTCCTCCTCCTCCTCCTCCCAGTCTCCGGAGTTAGCTTCAGCGCTAGCCATGAGCTAACAGGCGGCTAACAGCGAGCGAGCTAACGTCAGGTCCTTTTCATTTCACCGCCTATAAACGCCTTCGCCTAGACGCTGCCAACTCAGACGTGGTCATCTCACAGGTGCGTAGTGTGTTTTATAAGTGAATAGTAGTAAATAAATGTGCTTTTTGTGTTTCGTTTTGCAATTTTACGTTGGACCGTTTAGTTGTGATGATTATTAGCTGCTTGTTATCACGCGCTAGCCGTTTTTAGCCGCCGGTTAGCTATAAAGACTATGTCAAAACTCTCATCTCTGATGTGTTGTCATTGCTCTTAGTATAACGTGTCTTTGGTGCTAAATCTTGTTAATCTTAGACTAGATGCAACCAGTAGGAGCAGGTTAGCCCTTTAGCCGCCACCTGCTCGTCCTATTATACAGCAGCAGGTAGACTTTGAATGACATGTCTGTAAACTCAAACAGAACACTTGTTTGTCCGGGAGTGAAGGTGTGATCACGTCTAGGCTGACAGCTGTGAGCTCTGATGGAATGACTTCACTCATTACTGCATTAGTCATGGCTTTACTGTCAAACTCGTGGCCAGTTTCATAAACCACGGATTAATGACTGGTTAATATCTCTAATGATGCTAATGCAGTTACAGCAATGCTCATTAACACTAGTTAGGAATTAAATGTAAGAAAAATGTCGCTTAACATAATCTTAAAAGCACTACATGTGAAAAGTAGTTTGCTTAATGCAAGTGCATTCCCCTGCTAATGGTGCATTTAAAATGCAACCCAGGGTTATTTATTTCCTCTCAAACTGAAGACGCTCGGAGGTGAATGACAGCGCCTTCAGAACACCACTAAATCTAACGTAGTCTTGTCCAGCTGAGCATTTGGTTCATTTGTATAATGACCTCCTGGCTTGATTCCCGTCCTTATCGCTGCTTACCAAAGGCCTTTCTGATGGAAGAGCTCAGCAGTCACTCCACATCATGTTGTTCCCACAGATTTAAAGAGACAAGAGTTTGTTGAGTATTGTGTTGCTCTTGGATAAAACTGTTTGGTCTTGAAGATAGGTAATAAACTACAGCACAATAACCTTCCCATGTGAATATCTGATTAATGTTGGTAAAAGAATGTTGACTTTACACATTTTTGTTTGTACTACAGACAGTAATCTCCAAATCAACTGTCCTTTACATTTAAACTTCTGTGTGCAACTTTAATCCATTATTATTATTATTATTATTATTATAATAATAATAATAATTATTATTATTATTATTATTATTATTATTATTATTATTATTATTATTATAAGCCCTATATTCTATCAGGCACCTGATTCTACTGCAAGAGCACGCAGTGTAATAATGTTTTAGTGACATTTTGTCTAGATTTAAAGATTAACAAAACTACTGTAATAGATTTCAGAGCGTCAGAAAGGATGACAAAACAAACGTGCTTTTCCTTCCTGTGCCTGCAGTTTCTCGGAGCCTAGAATTGATTACTGCAGCCTGCTTCTCATAATCATCACCTTGAACTTTCACCCCTCCACACTCCAATCTCTTGGTACACAAAACCATGGCTGCCGCTAAGCCTAAAGGCCAGAACTCTCTGGCCCTCCACAAAGTGATCATGGTGGGCAGTGGAGGCGTGGGCAAATCAGCCCTCACTCTCCAGTTCATGTATGATGAGGTGAGCTTGTGCTTCATTTCATGCTTCTGTTTGAATCGCCATCTTGATTTTCTATCTTATAAAATGTTTCCTTTGATAGTTTGTGGAGGACTATGAGCCGACCAAAGCCGACAGTTACAGGAAGAAAGTGGTTTTGGACGGAGAGGAGGTGCAGATCGACATCCTGGATACGGCTGGACAAGAGGACTATGCTGCCATTCGGGACAACTACTTCCGCAGTGGCGAGGGCTTCCTCTGTGTGTTTTCCATCACTGAGCTGGAGTCATTCGCAGCCACAGTAGACTTCAGGTTCAGTATTGCTGGCTTTCAGATGACATGACATTTTATTTACGTACTGTTTTAATTGAGTTGTGTGCAAACTAACTGATGGATTGCATATCAAATTGATTTAATAACCTTACTATTAATTTTAACTGTCACTTTTAAGGTCACTCATTTAATTTGAAGTAAATAATGTTTTTATTTGTTTTTGTACAGAGAGCAGATTCTACGGGTGAAAGAAGATGAAAACGTGCCCTTTCTCCTGGTCGGTAACAAGTCAGACTTGGACGACCGGCGGCAGGTGAGCGCAGACGAAGCCAAGGCACGCGCTGAGCAGTGGGGCGTGTGCTACGTGGAGACCTCTGCCAAGACCCGGGCGAATGTCGACAAGGTCAGTGCCTACACTAGGGCTACACAATATACTTCAGAATATTTGTTTTTACCATTATCAACGTCTTTCTACATAAGCCAGGCCAGTTTTATGTCGGCCATTTCTAAAGGCTTTTATAAAGGAAAGGGTCTGTTATCCAAGTCTGTCAGTAAAATACTATCGCACTATAAGAGGCTATCACTACACCCCTAGCAGTTTGTGAAGAAAGTGAAAAATTAGCTGTTTTATGTTGTAATCAACACAAAAGTACATCTAAAATGCAAGGACAATTCACGCTCAAGGAACACATTCATCTAACTGTTTAACATGAATTCGGTTTATCACATAACCATCATGCAAATTAGATGAGCTTTGGCTCTTGTTTACAGTATTGTTGCTATGTAGCAGTTATGGAACTATCTGCTTATTTTTGCTGCTCATTTCCAAGCGGAAAATAAAATGATAAACTTGTCAATCTAGACAAAACTAGGTACAATTCTTATAAAGGTGAGAAATGCATCTAAACATTTTTAATGTTGCAATTGTTCTTTTGGAGTTTATAATTTAAACTGACCTTTTAAAACACTTCATATTGTAATTTTTACACAAAGTTTGTTGACTTGACTGACTCGAGCGCCCATCTTCTTATTCGTGACAGGTGTTCTTTGACCTCATGAGGGAGATCCGAGCGCGCAAAATGGAGGACAGCAAAGAGAAGAACGGGAAGAAGAAAAGTAAAAGTTTGGCCAAGAGAATCCGGGAGAGATGCTGCATTTTATAGTGGTAAACAAAAGCAGGTACACTGCTTTGCGTACAGATACATTTCTCAGACTTTTGCATTTATTTCGTGCCCATACCTGCCCGTGACTTTCAGCTCCTAATCTACAGGACAGGTAGTAGTAACATGGCACTGCATACACCATTTATAGCTCTAATTTTGTAAATGTACGTACTCTTCTCTTTTAACCACAGCACAGAGTGTAATAAGTGGATGGTGTTTTCATTTAGGCCTAATCTTGACAGCCTTGAAATGTTTCAGAACATTTTATTGTAAAGTTTGATGTGTATAGTATATTCAGAGTACTGTGCAGTGCAAATAAAACGCAGTCACAGATTCAAAGGGGAATATGAAACTAAAATTCAGTTGTGGAAAACCCCTGGTCAAAACATTCTAGTCTTATTACTTAGCCATCTTTATCGCAGCCAAAATCCATCAAGTGCCACCCCGGGACACGTACATTGCACTACTCAATTTGTATAGCTTTTTTTTTTTTCACACAGACAGGCTATTGTTAAAACAAAGCCGGAGCTGACATTTTTATGCCATTCCAGTTTGTTCTCTGTCCCCTTTTTATGTTTTCAGTCGTTCTTAATTTTGTCTTTTTTGCCCTTCAGTCTACACTACACACGCTACATCAACTCTAAAATCCTGACTACTTTAATTATAACAATTGATCATTGTATTTATTTATTTCCTTATTAGACTAACATTTTGGTCAGTTTGAATTAAAGGTGCTGTACCTGATTTTTTTTATTTTTTTTTTAAAACTGTCTTAAAAAATGTGAAAAACATTTTAAACTCCCTAACAAGCGCTTTTCTCAAGTTTTCAGTTTTGCCCAGTGAAGCTAACAACTAGCATGCTACCAGTGCAATTCCTGTTTGGCGAAGAATGAAATGCTCTATAATTAGATGCAGACGGCACACATTTGTCTTATTTTTCTCCTGCTTTTACTATAGATGTCTGTACTGGAGCAAAACTTCTTTTACTTTATTGCATGAAAAAAATAAATCGGGTACAGCCCCTTTTTTGAATTGGGATTTTTATTGCCTTTTTTTCTATAGGAATCCCTGGTGCTGTGTATTCTAATCCAAAACACTACATCCTTTAAATGTTTTGTAAGAATAGGTTTATGTAATTAATATTTTGTCGGTTGTTGCAATGAAGCCCCATAGATTTGACAAAATGAAGGCGGAAATGACTGAAAAAAACAATTCACCAAAGAAACGCGCTTGCTAGCACATACAAGTGCCCATCAGACTTTTTCGAGGTGAATGATAAGAAGGTTAACGTCACCACGAAGAGCTCCAGGCCGTGGCGAGTGTGTATGTAAACGCTGTGTAAATATTGGGAAAGATTGGAGGAAGATGATTGGGATAAGACTTTCTCACGGCCAGGGAACGAGCGCATCACCGTGGCCTCTCTGTCCTTTGTGAATGTGGTCACTTCTCCCCTTCTGCTTGACTCTAATAGTTATGATGTGAGCAAGTGTTTACAGGCAAAACATATTTATATCCTTGGCTAACAAATACTATACCCGGAAAATTAGTGTCTGGACTGAAAATTGTCTGTCAGCGTAATAAATTGGAAAAAGATTAAATAATTTTCATATCTGACGTATGATTTGGTTACACATAGACCAAACTGCACTGTGAAACATGCTTTGCTTTCCTCCAACCAAAATGTTTTTGTATCTTTTTAATGTTTAGTTAATTTAATGTTATAATTTTATATAATAAGACTGATGCTTGAGCTTGTCCTAAATTTAACTTAATTTTTCCTACTCTTACAAACCTTAACTTTTTGAGAGCAAGAAATAAAGTTCTAAAGAAACTAATTCTCATAATCTAAAATCTATGCAAAATAAGGAATTTGAAAGAATGTATCTACACTACCTGCAGCAAACTAAAGTCACACTGGAATTCGCTTAAAAGCTTGCCTGTAAATTAAAATAAACACGTTTTTAACTTTGTAACATAAATAGACATTACTATTACAAATCATGTTTTACTTGATCATTGAAAAGCACAGTGTGTTAGAGTGGAAGAGGAGAAATGAGGCATGTTTTGAACTAAAAATTCAAAAATGCTGTTTATTGAAGGCTTAAAAATGTAGTTTTGCGCAAAGGGCTAACTTGTAGTTAACCAAGACATGACTGAAACACCTCGAGTAAGCAAAAGGCGCTGACAAAAACTGTCAATGTTGTCTACATTGTTTCAATTGTGGAGTTATGAAGATTCAAGTTGCTTCTGTTGAATTGATTACTTTTAGTCATTATTGTTTACTTTTGGATTTGTGTGTTAGCTTATACTATGATGGCCCAAATGTTTTCAAGGGGGTTTGGTGAGTAATATTTAACTAAATGTGTGAAAGCTTTGAGCATTCTCTCCTACTGGATATTCAATTAACTTGCCTTTTTATATAAATATCATTACTCCAGTAGGGAATAGATTTGTCCTTATCGGATGACCGAGTGTATGTTTTTAATGACATGTTTTCTCCATGTTTACTTATGTTAGACATAACCACTAATGTAGCCTATATGTTGGTGAATGCAAGGAGTAATGCTTACATTTCAATTCATTTTGTGACTTATTTGGAAATGGCAAATAAAGTGGATATTACTAATAATAATTGTGTGTGTGTTGCTCTTTTATGATCATCCACGTTACTATAAAATACGCAGTGAACTCTAAAGCTGTGTTTATAAATTGTATTCGCGCTGTCGTGAGGGCAGGGGTTCCCCTCGTGAGTGACGTACGCACTGATCTGGATTACGTTCACTAGCGTCATTGGTTGACGCCGACGTACGGGCCTACAGTTTGAAAGCTGTCTGGGCCCGGAGCAGCGGTACCGTTAGCCACCACACTAACAAAGTTACTGTATTATTACTCTCATCCCGGGAGCTGTTTGGTCATTTTGCCCCGGAGGATAAGTTGTGGGTGTTCCTGAAGTTCTCAGCGCACATCGCATCGCTCCTGGACTCGTGAAGACAGCGGACTATTTGCTCATTGTTTTGATTGCATTCTGACTGAGAGGCTTGGACTCGATGTGCAGAGAAAGACGCGGCTGGAGTGCATGGAGCTAACCCTGTGCTAACCTAGCAGCGGCTCGCCGGCTAACTCGTGTGTGCACTTCCTTGTTGCACAGTGCGGAACGATGGAAGGCGAGAGGAGATTTGGGAAGAGGCAGGATTTGTTTCTTTCAATGTAACGCAATGTTCTGAATGGATTTGTGCGTGGACACGAGCCGCAACTTTCCAGCACAGACTGCCGTGGACACCGACAGGGCTGCAGGTGGGAGCTGTGACCATGAAGTGAAATGCGACTGCCTAGCCGAATCTTGTTAGCTAGCGCTAATGGTGAATAGCTGGCTAAGCACACTAGCATAGGCTAACTCGTTTTGCGGGCGCTTATTTTTATAGACTAACTACAATGACAAGCACAACGTGTATCATGTTGCAATTTCTACGGACACTTGACTGCTAAACAGTCTTCTGTGGCACATTACATTCACACAGTGGGCTTTGTAATGCTAACATTAGCCTCGGCAGACAGCTAGCTAGCTGGCTTACCAATTGTCAGCTCGCTATTCTGTGAGCTATTTAGCCTTTCCCAGCTAGGCCAATGTTTTGTTCCATGGAACAAGTGCCCCAGCTGATAAGGCACACATTTTACACTCATTAGCATTAGTAACCAGCACGTCCTTTATCCGTGTGTGGAGCCAATGCCTAACACAGAGGTGCTCCGGGAGGGCCGGGCTCGCAGCCCCTCTGCACACAGAAATGCTAACAGACAGGAAAGGCAGGACAGGCAGGACAGGCGCAGCAGCGGCCAGCGGGACAAGCGCCGGGACAAGAGGCGGCCGTCTGCCACCAGGAGGAAGAGGCGCAGACAGGCCAAGGACAGAAACCTGTGGCGCTCAGGACTGACAGGGGAACACAACCACGAACGAAAAGACGCGTTTGAAAAAGACGCTGAACTTCAGACATTGGTAGAGTACGATGACGTGAGCTCGCAGTCGGAGCGCTTTTCTGGGAGCCCTTCGCCTAAACTTGACCCACTGGCTGACAGTCTGCCGGGGGACCCACTCAGTGACGTTGACCTTGGTGAATATAACGGACCAGCATCCCCAGACAAAAGTTTGACCAGAAGTCGTGAGGTGGTTAGTGTGAGTAAGGAGCAAAGTAAAGGACCATCAGAAAAGAGCAAACAGGACAGGGAGCTGAGCAGGAGAAAGGATCGTAGGAGCCGCGAGAAGGACTCTAAAGTCAGGAGTGGAGCCAGCTTAAGTGGCTCTAAAAACCACAGAGACACAGCAAGAAGCAGTGACCGAAATGGTAAGAGGACATCAGCTTCACAATCTGCAGACAAAAGGGATTCAAAGGGGCACAGGAGTAAAACGAGACCCGATAAAGAGCCGCCTTCTGCATATCGAGAAGCTCCTCTGGCTTACAGAGAAGATCGAGAAGATCTCAGGGCATACAGGAGGAGTCCTGGTTTGAAAACAGAAAGTCCCTATGGGACATCGTACAATTACCAATCTCCTGCTTTTAACCAGCTGGCATCTAGAAGAAGTCCACCTTATAGCAGCAAAAAACTGTCTCCCATTACCACATATTACAACCGAGATTCAGATACATATGGATCCTATGGTGTCTCAAAGTCTCCCAGTTCTTACTCCAGCAACAAACGGAAACGTTCCCCAGCCAGTCCAGCCAACTGGCGCAGGTCACCAAGTTATGGCCGACACAGCCCTTATGAACAAGGAGAGTTTGGGTCCAGTCCATATGCAAGCCGTAAAAGGTCCAGGAGTCCTTACAAGAAGTCTCACAGCCCAAGTCCAGATGTCAGGTAAGACTCGTGTGATTACATAGCCTACATCCTATACCAGCTAATGGTTACTTATACCTAATGAAAAGTTCATTTGAATGGAGAATTAACCATGCTAAGAGTGATCTTTCTGCTGTCCCTAACCAAAATGTCATGATTTTTGTTGCTTCAGTGATAAGAGCTGAGACTCTCAATCTAAAAAAGTTGTGACATTTGATCTGAGGTCTGTTTCTGTGCTCTTCGTAGGCGTTCTGCCCGGTCCCGCAGCAGAAGTCCGTATACCTCCTCCAGACATTCTCGTTCGCGTAGTCGCCACCGTCACTCTCGCTCTCGCAGTCGTCCATCGAGTCTTTCACCGAGCACGCTCACATTCAAATCCAGTCTCGCTGCTGAACTGAGCAAGCAGAAGAAGGTTAAAGCAGCTGAAGCTGCGGCCAAAGCCAAGAATGCCAGCAACACATCTACTCCGACCAAAGGCTCTGCACACCAGCCCAGTCCCAAGACCAACCACACCTCACGGAAAGGACGGCCCCCTTCACCCCCTCCGGAGAAAGGGCCCCGGACCCCTCCACTGAGTGCACCACCCACTCCCCCAGACCGCTCCATTAAGAGAAGCAGTGAGCACCACACGTCAAAGGACAGGGACGGGAAGAGCAAAGAGGATTCACTACAGCGTGATAAGAGGAAAGCACCACCAGCCGCACCACTCAAGGAAAAGGACAAAATCACTGCCTCAGTCGGATCTAGTTTGTTGTCTTTGCCAATGCCCCTTGCAGCGGAGAACACAGACAAAGGAGAAAGGTAAAGTATTGGGTTTTTTAGTTTTAAGTTGTGGTTTTAATCTTGTATTAAATTATTTTCCTTTTATAGCTTGAAGGACAACATGCTCTCGGGAAAGAAGAAGTCTGAGAGGAAGGCTCGAACACTTTTGACTGATCTGCCTCTGCCTCCTGAGCTTCTTTGTGGCATTGTGTCTCCTCACAGTCCAATGGACGAAAAAAAGTCTCAAACTTCCCGCAGAAGACCCAAGTATGCTGTCGTGCAGTGTTATTTGTATGCACCGTAGACGTCATGCTTGTGGCTTACGAAGTTTGTTTTCCAGAATTTGTGGACCAAGATATGGTGAGATTAAAGAGATCGAAATCGACTGGGGCAAACGCTGTGTGGACAAATTTGAGATCATTGGCATCACAGGAGAGGGAACATACGGGCAAGTGTACAAAGCTAAAGACAAAGACACTGGTTAGTATTCAGAGAATAACTTTAGAAAATGTGGTTAGGAATGTTTGATCTGGCAGATAAATGCATTGTTTACTTCCGAACAGCTGAGATGGTGGCTTTGAAGAAAGTCAGACTGGACAATGAAAAGGAGGGCTTCCCAATCACAGCAATCAGAGAGATCAAAATCCTGCGACAACTTAACCACAAGAGTATCATAAACATGAAGGAGATTGTTACAGATAAGGAGGATGCGCTGGACTTTAAAAATGATAAAGGTGACAAGGCTTTTGTACAAAACACACTCATTTTGAGTTTGGAAAACACAATCTTAATGCAATTGTTGATTCTTTTATTCAGGGGCTTTTTATTTAGTATTTGAATACATGGACCACGACCTGATGGGTCTGCTTGAGTCTGGCCTGGTTCACTTCAATGAGAGCCATATTAAGTCTTTCATGCGCCAGCTGCTGGAGGGCCTCGATTACTGCCACAAGAAAAACTTTCTTCACAGGGACATCAAGTGTTCCAATATTCTGCTCAATAACAAGTGAGTTTATACAGTCGGTCACTAAACTATGATTTAGGCTGGTGTTTAATGTGTGTGTTCACCTTTCCAGAGGTCAAATAAAGCTGGCAGACTTTGGGCTTGCTCGGCTGTATAACTCAGAGGAAAGGTGAGTTTAATGCATCCTATGTCTTACTAGTTGTGTAGGATTTGTTACACCTGATTTCCGACAATCCTACACCACATAACTCAGTCACTCCAACACCATCATCCAGTTCTGTACTGTGGGTTTTATTCTGTTGTTTTATTCTCTTGTACAGTGTCCTTGGGTGTTCTGAAAGGCGCTTTTAAATAAAATGTATTATTTCATTTGAATAATTGCATTTACTGATTTTCTTTTTTTTCTAGTCGGCCATACACCAACAAAGTGATTACACTATGGTATCGTCCCCCAGAACTGCTCCTGGGAGAGGAGAGATACACCCCTGCTATCGACGTTTGGAGCTGCGGGTAAGAATTCAACTCTAGACTTTAGTTTTGGGTTTAGTCCCCATTTTGATGTGGCCTGTTTGTGCACCCTTAGTTTCTAGAATATGAATTAAACAACTCCTGATCTTTCCAGGTGTATTCTCGGAGAGCTCTTCACTAAGAGACCAATTTTTCAAGCAAACCAAGAACTGGCGCAATTGGAGTTAATTAGGTTTGAAGAAGAAAATTGTCATCAGTATTTTCTATTTATTGAACTTTTCTAAATGGCACCTTTTTGCCTGCAGTCGGATCTGTGGGAGTCCGTGCCCTGCTGTCTGGCCTGATGTCATAAAACTTCCCTTCTTCAACACGATGAAACCAAAGAAACAATACAGGAGACGACTACGAGAGGAGTTTGCCTTGTAAGTTTGTTGTCATGGCACTGCTATATAATAGGTTATTACGTTTATGTATACATACACATCCTTAACCTGTAATAAAATGAAATACATTTTACTGACTTTGTTGTAGTGGCTAATCGTTAGAAACTTGACTCAACAAAGTCATACTGCAGTTACTTAGATGTTTGTCTCCCTTATCCAGTATTCCTCCAGCCGCCCTGGATCTGTTTGATCATATGTTGAACCTGGATCCCAGCAAACGGTGCACGGCCGAACAAGCACTGGGCAGTGAGTTCCTGAAGGACGTGGACCCAGACAAGATGCCTCCACCAGAGTATGTTTACACATTTGAATATCACACATTTGTTTTTAACTGTACTGTTCTCACTTGTCTGTCTCTGCCAGTCTTCCTCTGTGGCAGGACTGTCATGAGCTGTGGAGTAAGAAGCGTCGACGTCAGAAGCAGATGCCGGAGGAGCTGGCCGCCCCCAAAGCCCCCCGTAAAGAGCTGGGGCTGGACGACAGCCGCAGCAACACTCCCCAGGGCTTTCCTGTCTCTGGGACTCTGAAAGCTCCAAACACAGCTGCTTCTGCACTGCTGGGTGAGTCTCACTGCAGCTCATCTATATATGCATCTCCCAATAACAATATTCAGATGATATTTTAATACCCCATTAACCATGTCTTGGTTAAAGTTCAAGTATTGCATAAAACAATTAACCACAAAAGTGCAGAAGAATGACTTTATGCCTTGTTTGGGAGATTACTCTAGATCTTTTTTTTTTTAATCAGCTTTTTGCAGTAAATTGTTAGTTTTAATTATAGAAGATATGTAAAATTAGATTATCCTGATCAAGTATATTTCTAAAACGTCAATTGTAATATTATAATTTTTTTTTTTACATATCTCCCACCTTTTGTGTTGCTTGTGATTTGATGTATTTCTGTGCCTCCTGCACAGACCCAAAAGGCCCACACTCTCAGCTGACTCAGGAGCAGTTGACGGTGCTGCTGAACTTCCTGGGGCAGGCCAAGACCTCGGCCAACACGGCACAGTTCGTGCAAGTCATGGGCACTAAAGTGAACCAGGAGACGCTGCAGCAGCTGTCCAAAGCCCTAGCCCCAACGGAGCCCGCGGAACCGCCTCCACAGCCCGCGCCCACCAAAGTGCCCCAGCCCACAGGAGTGCCCCGCACACCCCCTATGCCCAAGCCCCCCTCTCCCCCCACGCCCGCCCCAGCAAGTATCCCGGAAGGAGAGGTTGCAGCCACTCAGACCGCCATGACCATGCTCCTGGCCCAGCTGCTTCAGGCTCAGAGGCAGGAGCCCGGCGACGCCGCAGCAGAAGGTGCAGAGAACAACAGCAGTGTTCCAGCCGCTGCCCCGGACGCCCAGCAGCCGCCAGAGCCCAGCCCTGTGTCTCCAGGTAGGGATTGTATTATTAGTATTAGTTTAAATTGATGGCAGTAATTTGGCTGCAGCATGTATCGCAATCAAATACAAATCATAATTTGTAATAGTCTTATTTCCCAAGGACAAAATATCCCTAAAAACTGCTTACCCTGAGGTTTGCCATAGGTTAGGGTTGGACATTTTTGTAAATTCATGTCATTTTCTCCTATGTTTAGGACACACATTCTGCAAAAAATGTGTTTGTTTTTTTAGCTTTTAACCATGTTCTAACTTTGTTCCCTCATCAGAAACATACCTGGAGTAGCATTTAGCTTCATTCAAACTAGTTTGATGAATCCTCGTAGAAAATTTTCTCTCTCAGAGCATCAAAAACATTCCGTTCAGAATCTCCTCAATATCTGACATTTTCTTGATCTGCGACGTGGCTCTGAGAATATTTGCATTAAATTTCTATCGTCTAATCACAATCAGAACTGCGTTCCATGACCAGGAAGTGAGAGGTTAGCTTGACATGCGCTGAAGTTTTTATATTAAACAGTGCGTTATTCCCTCTGCCGCCAGTGGATGGTGACAAAACACAGCTAGTCCAGAAGGAAACAGCAGAGATCCAAATGTAATTTTGTTTGTTATAAACATTTTTTTAAATAATTATATAACATGAGACGCCAAACTAAAGGTTCCCAAGAGCATGTTTAAAGGCTGATAATAAAACGAATAATGCATAATATTTGTCCTTTAATGCTCCTGGATGGAGCTGTATCGAACAGTCATTTTGATAGTTGAGTAGTCTAGTCTTATTTCTATGGGCGACTGAAGGCTTCTTGACAGAGGATAATTAAGAATAAAGTGTTTTATTGATGAAAATCAGAAATTGTATTTTTTGGCATTTTAATTTAATAATGCTACGGTCTTTGTAATGACTGTCTTTTCATTTGTCTTTGAGTCTGTACTGTCCAGGTAACAATTACGATAAGTAAAATACTACAGATTATTTTTATAGTCGTAGAGACACTATTAGTTGATTAATCGTTGCAGCCCTAGTCCTGGACATGATTTTATATGTTAATAGTCTGATCGATTAGGTTGAGTAGGTTTTGGGCATAAATGCAATTTGATACTTTTACAAATAATTTTAGCGAATAGTATTACCCACGTCTCCACACTCTGTAAATGACTGTTTTCACCACAAATGTGTGTTCCAGTATCTGAAGTTGGGAGCATGTCCATACTACCTCCAGACCAGCGCCCCCCAGAGCCCCCAGAGCCTCCCCCTCACGCAGACTTGGACTACAGACAGCCTCCTCCTGAACCCAAAACCAACCTGGCTCCCCCTCTGCCGCCCCCAGGCCTGGCCCCACCTCCCCTCCCACCCTCAGGAGCAGACCCTGCCCTCCCCACAGCCACCACAGACTACAGCCAGCCCCCCCTCCTCCCCCGTCCTTCCCTCCCGCAGGCTTCGCAGACAGCTACATGGGCCACATGCTGGGCGGCGGCCTCCCTCCCCACGCCCTCAGAGAGGTGTTCAGCGGCTCCACGCAGGCCCCCAGCTCCTCCTCGGACCACTACGCCGCCCCCAGCGCGGGCTCCAGCAGCCCCGCGCCCGGGATGATGTTCTCGGGGGACAAGGACCACCGCTTCGAATACAACCACAGCCCTTTACCCGTAGAAGCACAGCCCAACCCCAACGCCATCCACTTGTACAACCACGCCATGGCTCGTAAAGACGGGCCCCCTCCTCCTCCGCCCGTAGCAGCGCCGGGACAGCCCTGGGGGTCCCCTTCACAGGCCGTGGCCCCTCCACTACCGCTGGGCTACGTGCCACATGTGAACTCTGCAGCGGCACTCAGAGGACGAGGTCTGCCTTTCTGACGGGACCTCCAAATGTAGTCAAACTAAAGTGGTCATCCGGAGCGACCGCCCAAGAACACCACAGGAGCTTTTCTCGCTCGCACCATTTTCATATGTTTTGTAATCTATTCTGCTGTCTTTTAAATTAAGAACTTGTTTTTTTTTCCTGAGTGTACAGCTGTCAGGTTGGGTAAATTTTGAATCCCTCACTTTTCCTGTCTCCGAAACGGATTCAGGGCAAGACAAGTATTGTTTCACACCACTTGGCTGAAGTAGGGGCAGATTTTAGCTCTGAAGAGTGAAATGAATGGATTTGTGCCGCGTCTGCTGCACACTTTTAGGAATATAAGATTAGAGTCTGTTTTCACAGCCGCAGTCATGTGGAGACGGCGTCCATTTTAGCACAGGGACAAAAGACCTGGAAGCACTTCTCTGGACAACGGCAGGAAATATGGAACAGTAATGAACAGTAAAGACTGTAATGACTTTATATTTCTCATGCCTATCTGCCATTAGGTGTAAAATCATGAGCAAAAACCCAGAACTCCAGGTCAAAAAGGAAACTTGTCTTTTTTTTGTACTAAATCATTTTGTCTCCTCCCCTTTCCTTTGGCAAATGTTTATTAAAGAAATGCCACAATGTAACAGCGTCTTGTCTAACTGCTCGATACAGATTTCCATATCATCGATTAGTATACGATTTCTGATACTTTTGACAGCCCTACTTTGTACTTTCTAATGAAATAAAATGTTAGTCTTAAAATATTAATTGACAGAAATGGAAGGCAAGTTGAAGAATCTGATATTTGCAATAATCCGATCAGCATGCATTTAAGAAGTCTGAATAAAAATAAAAGTTGTATAAAAATAATACACATAAAACAGAAGCAAATGATAAAAGATTAGAATATTACTAAAATGTCAAAGTTAAATTGAGTAATGAAAACTATTAGGGCTTAAACAAGTTGATTGATCACAACTAATCGATTACTGAAATAATCAATTTATTGGAATGGAATTATCAGTTACTGGACTATATAGTCTCAAACAATGACTTTTAGTTATGATCTTTGAAATGTCCTCAAGATGCACCACTTTAACTTTTTCTCACTCAAATTCAGTAAAAATGTCGACTTAACAGGCCTTTTGCAACGTAAAATAGAAAAACAGAAAAATCGCTGTATTAAACAATTATCAAAATACTTGTTAGTTGCAGCCGTAAAAACTAAACCGGATAAACAAAGAATTACAACGTTCGTCCGTCTGGTGGAAGAAGTACTGCATTTTTTGTTACCTTAGTAAAACTACAGATACGGGGACAAAATGTACTCAAGTAAAAGGATCACAGTATTGAAGTATATGTTTAAAATTGTACTTTAGAGTATAAAGGATAAGTATTTCCCGCAGATTTTTTATTAAAGATTGAAATGTGATCTTGATAAAGAATTGTTTGGATTATTTAGTAAATTCATTTCTTTTCTGTATAATTTGGTCTGCTCAAGGCCAGTACTTGAACTCAAAACCTTTCAACAGTACTTGAATGTGCTAAAGAAATAAGCTCGAGTCAAGCCTTCAAGTACTTCAAAAATGTTGTGAAGTAGAAAGTACAGACACCTGCTCTTAAATGTAGTGAAGTAAAAAGAAAAAGTATCCCCAGTAAAAAATTGTACTGAAATGTGCTTTGTTAAGTTCCACCTCTGCATAGAACACACACACACTTGCACATACACACACACACACACACACACACACACCTGAACCTGTGTCATCCACTCTTCATGTGCAATACTGTAATATTCTTATCTCCTGTGCAATCCTCACTTAGTTTAGTTTAGTCTTTATTTGTCAGGCACTGTGTACAAAATCATGAATCGTCATGAGAAAAGATGATCTGCCCCAGATTTTGCAACTGCAACTTTCCATCTGCAGTCCCTAGCCAGGTGAATACACAACAACAGTAGGAAAAACACATTTCATTATTAACATGAGCTCAGTAAAATACACTATAAAACTTCTCAATATCTAAAATTACAAAATTAGTTCAGACAGATAAAAAATACAACTAAAATCTAACTTGGTTGATGTTGGCACAAGATCCATAACTCACCACTGTCAATTATATTCTAAATTCACTAGCATCCCGGTGCCCGGCGGCGGCTCTGGAGTGGGCATCCCGGTGCCCGGCGGCGGCTCTGGAGTGGGCATCCCGGTGCCCGGCGGCGGCTCTGGAGTGGGCATCCCGGTGGCCGGCGGCGGCTCTGGAGTGGGCATCCCGGTGGCCGGCGGCGGGGAATTAATGGATTAGGAGGTAGTAGCCGATACTACGACGACGAGACAAAACCAGTGGATGAATAATTAGGTATGATGGAAGTGGCATGAGCCTGCGCATGTCGGAACCTGGCAACGCGGGGCCCTAGGATAAGCACTCTTCATAGTGGTGTTAGGAGGGACGGGAATTGGGACCTAGCAACTCGAAACCGGAGGAGAAACCATGTCGCAATATATATATATTAATGAATTAATGACTTGAAAGAAGTGATCAGGTCTGGCAACAACACCTGGTGCTCCGGAGACGTGCTCTGGGGGAGAAGTGGTGGAAAACTCGCGTTCTCGAGGGGCTGCGGCCCGCAAGAGTGGGCGGGGCGGAGAGCAAGGCGGCAAAAACGAGAGTGAGCAGGAGAATCTGCAAGTCCAAGAGAAGTTTGGAAACTAATGCCTTTCTTCTTAAGCGCGGTCTGGAGACCTGCCACCGCCCACGCGGACGGTCAAATGTAGAGAGGAATGACGAGCCCGCACGGAGAGCGCTTCATAAGCGAGGCCGGGAGGACCCGCGGTGGAGGCCCGCGAGCGCGGGAGGATCTGAAGCCTGCACTCGCAGGAGGTGATACGTGGCGAGACGCCGACTGGAGCCCGCAGAGTGAGCTACCGGACTAGCATGAGTGAGACGAACGACCATAAGCGACAGCTGAAATTATGGGACCGGGGGCTGCGGATTCCTGGTGGAGGATGGCCCGGTATGGTTCTCCTGTGCTGGGCGAGGTGAGGCCTGAGTCGGGCCGATGCATCGGAAGGAACGAGGTCGAGCTGATCCTTTGAAAGGTAAGGAACAAGTGCGTATGCGAGCGTGGGCTTCGCCACCTTGGAGTGTGTTCAGAAGTCATGAAACGTTGTTGTTGTTACTTTTTAATGGCGTTGGCAGCCGAAAGGTGCATTTACCGCCACCTATTGTAGTTGTACTCTTCTGTCGTTGTACTCTTCTGTCGTTGTACTCTTCTGTCGTTGTACTCTTCTGTCGTTGTACTCTTCTGTCGTTGTACTCTTCTGTCGTTGTACTCTTCTGTCGTACTCTTCTGTCTGCGTCGTTGTACTCTTCTGTCGTTTGTACTCTTCTGTCGTTGTACTCTTCTGTCGTTTGTACTCTTCTTGTCGTTGTACTCTTCAAAGTATGAAGTACGTTATTGTTAAAAAATAAAATAAAAAAAATAGAAGAAAAGAGCGCCGCATGGGTATGACCCGGAGGCTTAAACAGTGTAGCTGCAGGAAGGGGCGTGAAAGGGGTGTGGTCCTGCTCCCGAAACTAAGATGACAAACTTCTCTTCATTTAGAATGGCAATCGTTGGATGTGCGCGAGAACAGCACTGCCTTTTTTTGTTTATAAGGCACTTTTTGGCCTTTTGCCCAATTACTTATCAAGTTTGCTACACCTCAGATCAAGTAGTCTCCACTTAAGGTCTCATGACATTTTTATCTTACAATCCCATCGTATCAGCACTTTCAACAACTTTGCTCCCTGCTTGTGGAATTAAACTCAGACTTTTACATTAAATCGTGCCTTTTAATGATTTTAAAGCACTGGTCAAGGACTCCCCACAGTGCCAGTGCTCTTGTTTTATATCATTTTATCTCACAGTGTATGTGCAAATGTGTTTTTATACATTGGTTGATTTTTTTTTTTTTTTTTTTTGTTTTATTTGTGTTTTAGTATCCTGTGTTTTTTTGTTGTTTATTCTGTGTTTGTTTTTTAACAGGGACTCATGAAAAAAAACTTTTCTCATTGGGTTTTCCCTGTATAACTAAATAAATAAAATGAATGAATGAAAAATGGCACCATTGCTTATCTAGGATGTGCTTTTTCAAGTTTCGATTGAATTTATGAATATCTACAGACAATTTCAGACTGTCTGGAAGTTTGAAATGAAAAGGCAGATGATCTTTTCGGGATGGTGCCGTTTCTGTTGGCAGTTGAGCAAGTCGATCGAGTAGTCGTACATATTTTTTCAAGGGAGGTGGAGCAGCATTATTAAGGATTTTGAATAGAGTTCTTAGGTTCTGAAGTCACAATTTATTCTATCCATAAGCTGCACTTGTCCATAACCATAGCCATTTTGAATATATAATTATAATACACTTAAATCACTTCAACTGCTCTTATAATGGTGCTTTTTCTGCCCTTAAACCGCACTCTAACATAATCCTGGTCATTGCCACATATTATACGTCACAATTTTTATATTTTTTTGCTGTAGTTGTGCATTTTGTTTGATTTTATTCGACTATTTTAAAGTTATACTTATTCTTTTTTATTGCATGCATCTATGCTCCTGCTGCTCTTGAACTGTGCTGGAATTTCCTCATTGTGGGACAAATACAGGCTCTCTTATTTTATCTTAAAATCTCATACATTTACATAATGTTTTTCTTACAAATTTGGAACTTTTTTCTAGCAAATCTGCAAAACGTATATATTTTGTCTTCCATCTACACGTCGCTTTAATAGGCTTTGGTAACGTTCCCTTGCACTTGAGGATAGACACTGTACGTTTCCTTGACACGTTTGACTCAAGGTGACGACGCGCGCCGCAGAAAGTCGCGCAAACGGCCAGACACCGTATAGCAGCAGTATTTTGTAGAACTACTCCTGCTTCTGACGATCTGGAGAAGGTTAGCGCCGCCGAGACTCCAGTTCTTTATCACAGGAGACGCGCCCGAGGAGATAGCGAGCTACAAACGCACGAGAGCATGACTGCGACTGTCAGGAGGAAAGAGATGTTGAAAAGATGGCACTTCCAAGTCGACGCGGGCTTCAAGTGCTTAACTCTTGACTTTGAACCCGCTGCTGCCGAGGAGTTTTTCAGACGTGGGGAGCACAAGTCTCACTGAACGGCCCTTTGTGCAGCAGCTTTGTTACAAAACTGGCTGAACATCAGACGAGTGAGTGGCAGGGTTTGAAGTGTGGGTTTTTAAATTTTGGAGGAGAAGTCACAGGGAAAATCAGAATAAAAAAAAAAGGTTTATTCCCAAAATTCACAAACTACTTGCGTTAATGTGCAACAGACAATGATAAATCATCATAATAGCAAAATATATAGAATAAGGCATGCATAATATGATGTAATATATCAGACAGGGGAGTAGAAAAGGATGACTATATTTCCCGTTGAATTTAAAACAAGCAAACTTGAAAACATGCTGGAAACTCGTTTAATGTGTCAAGATTTAATTTCTGCCCTGTGCCTTTGAGTTCTTTTTGGGATTTTTTCATTTATTAATTTGATGGCAGCTCTCTGGTCTTGTTCTATATTCTTTTTGTTATGTGTTTTTATCTTTTGAAAATATAAAAAAAAGAAAGAATACATGCTGGAAACTTCAGAATCTGGAGAAGGATTCCTGGCTCCAGTGACACCGAAGACTGGGTGAAATTGCATTACGTGTTCATTACACGTTACGTAATGCCCGAGGGAAAATATGCCTTTACCAGATTATATCGAGGCAAGCTCCTTTTCATCTGCAGTTCAAGGTTTAGCTGAAGTGCTAGTTTGAAGTTTTCTACCTTTTACTCCGAGTCAGGGTCGACTAAATAAAAAAGCCAAAGCTATTTGTCTGGTCATTCTACATGGAGTAGATTCTGGTTTTAAACTTCAGGTGAAGAGGACCCTTAAAGTACCTATGGCAGGTTGGACGACCCATTGAACTAAAATGCAGTTAAGATAAATATATTTAGGCAAGGCAAGTTTATTTGTAGAGCACAATTCGTAGACAAGGCAATTCAAAGTGCTTCCCACAACAGGAAAAAAAATAAATGCATTCAAATCACAAAGACATGGCAGAAATCACAACATTTTAATTTAAAAGTGCCATTTTCAGGCTATCTGTCAAATAGTTCAAGACATAAAAGAGAAGAGTGCAAAGAAAAGCATTTCAGTCATATGCACAGCCAAACAAAACAGTTTTTAGCTTACCAGTCATATGCACAGCCAAACAAAACAGTTTTTAGCTTAGATTTGAACATTGCCAGAGTAGCGGCCTGTCTCACATCCTCAGGAAGACTGTTCCAGATTTTAGCTGCATAAAACTGAAATATTTAAAATTGTGCTAAAAATTATACACATTTCATCCCAGAACAGCTCATTTTTTAGGTTTATAATTTGACTTCCTGTTTGTAATTGATGACATCACACAAGGAAATTACCCAGCAAACACTGGGCCAAAACTCATCTAGTGTAACACATTTTTTAAAATTTGAGAGCAGCTTTATTTGGTTGAATTAATGTTCAGAGGGTCAAAGAAGTTGTTTCTTTTGTGTACATTTATGTATAAACTTTGGATGAAATGAGTGTCTAGTGTGATGTCATTTTCAACTGATTTTTTTCACTTTTCTCCACAAACAGCAACTTGATCGGTCTAAAACAGGTTTAAATACACCAAATAAAATCAAAATTTGAAAATCGTCAAAACTTGTCATAGGCACTTTAAATTGGGCTGTGAGCTTTATACGACTTGACTGTGGGTTTTGTCATTTATGCACCTGTAACCACCACTGCACCTTCACTAATGTAGGTTGGAGGCAGTATTTTGTTCCACAGTTCCATAATTAATGAATAAAAACAAAACAAAAATATTGACACCTCCATTGTAGCATTGCCAATTTGAATAACAAGCATTTTCAGAACTTCTGCGATAACAACTTCCATTTTTAAATATCCATTTGGCAAACATCCTGCCGTCTATTAAACATAACTATTCCGCACACACATCTGTCATCTGTTTTACGCATTAATTTAAAGCGTGAATTAGTCACATTGTCACATCTGCGCTGATGAGAAAGTGATTATTTCCAAAGGCCCTGCTAAAGTGGATCCTCTGCGATGAATATGCCCAGGATGATGGATGGCTCTGGGTTTACAGCGGCTGGGAACGCCACAATCATATTTTAGATTCTCCATGAGTGATTGAAACGACAGTAAATACGTTTTAGAGAGAGCGATTTGACACGTGAGATGAATAACTCTGGCTGAGGTAGGCTACGTTTTGGGACAGATTTGTCTTTTAGGACTTTTGGAAATGTCAGGGAAAGATGGCAGTGTTGTTTGTTAAATGTCACTTGTACTTAACATTTTGCTAGAATATTAATTTTTAAATAAAAGGCAAACTATCGCGGATTGGGTGGCTTCCTAGCTGTTTAAAAATATATTCTTCTGTTAAATAGCAGCAGGTGAATGTAGTCATGAGTTCGTGTTTTTGTGTTTTGATGTATTTTTTTAAAAAATGCTTTGAAATGTCATCAGGACGTTCAAAATTCTGGAGGCAAAGTGAACTAGACTACAACACAATTTCAATAATTAACTGACATCAGATCTAAATACTAATGTTTTTTTTTAAGTCTTTAAAACAAACCGTTTTCGAATTTCCAGTTTTAAATATTTGCTTTTACAACAAATGGGGAAAATATAATGTTCTAGCATCACAAATGTATTTGTTTGTAAAGTGTAATAAATCTGTGGTTAAAATGGAAAACTATTGTTGGGTCAACATTTTTATTTATTTTATATATTTGAATTAGTGCATATTATTCACTGCGTCAGCAACAGCTTCAGCACAAATATGCCAGAGTTAGCTCAAAAGCTAAATTCCATCCGTTGTCCTTAAGCAGGTAAAAACACTAAACATTCACACAACAGACTACATGGCATTACAAGACACTACACCTGACTGACAACAGACACACAAGTGCACAAATCTGAGGCGTTACAGAGAAAACAGAGATTATTTACAGTAAAAGCAGCAGTCCAAAGATCATCTGTGGGCGCAGGACTGGTTTGTTTTCAACCAAGTTTATAGAACTGTTTAAAAGTTTGGGGAGTTGTCACAGTTTCAGCTTTGGCAGTGTGTTCCGTCAGTTTGTGCCTCCTTAAAGACACCAAACTTAGGCCTGTGCCTTTTGTACATCCCAGTCGCCCCTAGTTAATGCTCTGGTGCTTGTTCCAGTACATTTTTTTTTTTAACCAATAAAATCCATTAAGGGTGGAGGGGCGAGCCTATTTAGAACTTTTTTTAAATGAGACAGGCATCAAAGAACATCTGATAACTTTCAAAATTTTACTTAAAATGTTACAATAATCATAATGTAAAGGCTTCTTGTCAAGAGTTTTCTTAGTTTTCTTAACAAAGACTTATGGGGCTTCAAAGTACTTTCATTCTTTTCAAAGATAAAAGGTTGTATGACTGAATAAAGTATTTGTTCAGTAAAACCTAAAAAGCAAGACTTTGCCTTCATAAAAAGTGTCATAATGCCCTATTAAATAAACAAATAACATTAAATACAAATACAATACGACATCACTCACATGTGCATTTTGTGATATTCTGTTTCTCCATTGAAATCACATTATGTTCCACTTCACTTTTACTGTCCTTTACATACACTAGGTGGCAGTATAGGACTAAAAAGGACCAAACAGTCTTTAGCTGATAGTCCCTCACATGCGCAACGTTTACCACCTTTTCATTTGGCAAAATTAGAGTTTATGTATGTATGTGTGTGTGTATACATTATACATTTTGAAAATAATAAACGCGTAAGAAGGAGTATGTGTGATTTGTAAGGATGAATGTGCCGAATATGATTCTTTTTAGACATCAATTATTATTTTTTAACTATTTTTTTAAACATAAAACACCAAAAACAAACATTACAAAAAATGATAAAAATGAAACGGGACTAGAGAGAACTCAAGATAAATAAAGACATTTGAAGGAAAACATTTATTTCAAATGACATTGCCACCGTGCCTTACAGTTTGTGCCTGTTGTATGGACTTTAATGTCTGAATATTTC
Source organism: Chaenogobius annularis (assembly GCA_015082035.1). Taxonomy (NCBI): domain Eukaryota; kingdom Metazoa; phylum Chordata; class Actinopteri; order Gobiiformes; family Gobiidae; genus Chaenogobius; species Chaenogobius annularis. Next base: position 232,162 of record BJKM01000196.1, on the reverse strand, counting down.
ATCACAAACAAGCTTCGAGATGTATGCTTCGAGCTTCTTATTGTTCTTGCTCTTTTTGCGATCAAGAAGAGGAAGAAGAGGAAGAAGCTGGAATTAATCTATTTTGGCGATTTCCCCTGACTGTAACCCTGCAAAGATTTACTTTTTAGATTTTATGATATTAACTGTCATAAGAGTATCATTGAATTAATTTGTTCATATACATAGCTAAATTTCACATTCACAAGAGTAAATTCGCTTCCAAAAAGCCGTTATTTAAGTATTTGTTAGAAGTGCAAAAAAAAAACCAGAATTTATGTTAATGTATAGCTTTTGTATTCCACAACTGTTACCTAGCAACCATATTATAAACAAGGGTCAACATTCATAAAAATTTAACGACAGCTATGATTTTACAATAAATATTACCTGATAACAACTTTATTTTGTTCAATGATTATGTAAACTGTCCGAAAATTCTGTCCTTTTTAAGTGTAAATTGTCACGTCGCATGTTGATGACATCACATAGGATTCAGCACTACTTCCTGTCATTTTTAAGTTTTATTTTTCAAAATTTCTTTACAAGCTGCTACTTCAATGATATAAAACTACAATAAATATTTACCACAGTTTCTATCCCACCAAACTAAGTAATGATTAGAAAAACAGTCAAATGCGTTATATAAACTTTAACTGAGATGTGGTGCCAACGTAACTGCAAATTGCAACTACAACTGCTGCAAAGTAAAAGTATATATAAATACACAAATAGGCTGCTAGTTATTTTAAAATGAGGTCAGTGGCACTTTAGCTCAGTCTTTTATACAGAACTTGATTAATTAAACAGCTTAAAGCACAATTAACTTGTTTCAAACCACGATGCGCACATTCTCTGACCAATCAGAGCAGGCGATGCAGAGCTGTGTTTGACGTTATAGAAAGCAGAGACCGCAGTGAAGTCCTGCTTTAGGACAATTGAGTCTTGTGCTGTTCTCAGTAATTCTTGTGATTTAAATGTAACTAATTGACAAATAATTACATCCAATACAAGTACAGCTTTAAGAAAATACTTAATGTTGGGTAAGTAATACTTTAACAATGACTTTTGTAATAAAATGCATTAACTCCTCTACTATATAGATGCATTAATAATCTTGACAGCCATTCCCCTAAATATATAGCAAATGAGTGTAAAAGAGAAGGTTATTTCATGTTTAAAATTTTTTTTTTTACATATCTGTTGGAAAAACATCTTAAGGTATTTTATAACACCATGTCAAAGTTGCTGGAGAAACTGTGTTGCCAAGTGGCCCATCATTATCACTCGTTTTGGGATTGTTGTTCATAAAATTAGTACTGAGATTAACTATTTTTGGCACTTGACTTTAGAAGAATGAACGGATCTTGGGTCTCAAAACTGCTGCCATGGACACAATAAATGGATACCTTTGGAAGATACTTCTGGCAGCAGGGGAAAAGACCATTACAAAGAAATGGATGACACAAACTCGACCAACAATCAAGGACTGAACCGACATTATAATTGACATTACATTTTTTGGGAAAATGAACCAATTTAATAGACTTTGGACCTACCGTAGCATCATTCTATTTGCTAAAATTTACAAATTTTATGGAGGCCATTGTTATTTTTGCATCAGCATGGATTTATCGACATTTACCCTCCAAAAATGGACTCATTTACAGTAATGTGAGAATTTGTAAAGAGTTACTTTCCCTCCCTGAGTGCGCCCCTGGGCCCGTGGCCGCTCTCCACCGCACTAAGCGAAGGTGAGTGCGAAAAACCAAGGGCTCGCTAATGTGCGCCGTTTGTACGTGTCCATAATTAGCCAGAGGGGCTTGAAATGTGCTTTTGTTGCAGTTTCACAGTCAGGTTGTGTGGTTTACTATTTAGTCTGTAATGCAATGCAGATGTCGTCATGGCCACCTAACTCCACACTGGCAGGTGAAGTGGCGGAGATGTGCATTATTTTTGCGCATTGGGATTTACAAATGATTGATGGAGAGAGGGAGAGAGATGGGCCTTTTGTGAAAAGGGCCCATTTACCTCTCGTTTCTTTCCTGCTCCATTCATTCCTTAGGGGAATTAGCCGAGTCTCGCTAAAATAAATCAATAATTTATGAACACAAAGTGGCGAGTGAGTTGGATAATGGATAATCATGATGTTCAGACCTTTACGTACCATGTAAATACTTCAACATCTGTGTTTATAAAAGTAAGTGCTTTTGTCTAATGTTAACAAACTATAAATAATCAATAAATGTTAACGCCACAAACTGAACTAACCTGTTTATGCAAAGTTCGTCTGTTTTAATATTTAAGTGCATGTATGTTAGCCTTTAGCTTTGAGACATGGTACGGAAAAGTCTTAACATGCTGCCCGTGATTATCCATCTGTAACTCACTCTCTTTTTAATTTTGATTTATTTGAGCAAGACGTGGCAAATTCCACAGAGAAGTGAAGAGCCGTACTTTTATGGCAACAGCCCTATGCTCCCCGAGACCTGGGTTAGGGTTTGGGTTATATGCTGCGATATTTTATGCTGTAAAACCATGACAACTATTGGGGATGTGGAACCTGAACCAGTGGCCCATGCTCTAATTTGAGGAGGTACCTAAAGGGGGAACATAGGTACCGGGGAACATAGGTACGCACCCCTATCGTGAACAGGGCCTATAGTTAAACAAAAGATTTAAAACAATTTTTAAAAGAATATTTAATAAATTATTAAACAAATACTTTTAGTAAAATAGTTTTTAAAAGTAGATTTAGTAAAACCATTACTAATGTGTATATATATCCTTTTAGGGAAACATTTGACTGTGTTAGCCTCTCTGATTAGCCTCTCTGATTAGCCTTTCCGAGGGGTCAGCCCTATGTTCCCTGGTACCGAGCTTTACTGTGGCCCTCCTGATCCTCCTGGCTAAAGTCAATAATGAAAGGGAATTAAGGAGCTCTCTTACTAGTTCACTTTTATTGTTTATATTTACTTTTGCCAGGAGGACCTCAAGGTAATCACAGATGGTAATGCAAATTGCAATAGGTTTTCCAAAAAGGATTTGTAAAGTTTTTGAAGTAAAGTAGCATTTTATAAATTGAGTTTTAATAAAAGCTTTTGTTAAACAGTTCATTAAATAGTATAAGTGTTTATTTATTTATTTAAATGAAAAAGTTTTAATAAATGTGTTATCATATATAATATCATATCATAAATAAATGTTTATTTATGTATTGAATATTATTTTCAATTGTCTTAATAAAAACTTTATTCCATTTAATGTGGCTCTCAAGGGCCTCTAGATCACACTAGTTAAAGCACAAAATGTTCTCTCAGTTTTCTCAAGATCACATCATTTCACAGTCATTTTCAGTAAGCACAACACTATGAATGAAACTCAATTTGTCACAAACCTTTTTGGCAACGCTGCTAATTTGCGAAGAGTTAGGCCTAAATTGTTATCTTCTTCTGCGTGAACTTATTTAGCTGCAAATTGAATGAACTACTAATTACACTTTCATGTCAATAAACTATTAGTATGCTAATTATGATTCTAACAGGCTTTTGGTAAAAATGAATTTCCCTGTTACAGTAGCCCTTAACAACAGCTTAGTTATTTATTTTTGTCCTGTTAATTCTGCTGAGAGCCAATGACACCAGCAATACTTCTAATTTTAATCCATTTAACAATATTTTGAGTAAAAATGTAACTTTTTTTTTTTCAACAATAAAGAAGATTTTAGCGCAATGTGATACAAGAAGATAAAAAGTAACAGCATTTATTTAGTTTAACGTTCCGCTTATTAGACTATGCTGCAGAAAATGTAGATCTACTATGCAACTTTTACCTGCTTGTCTCCATGGCGATGTTCCCAAGCATGGGATTCATTAAACTTTTACGTTCTTGCATTTATTCAATTACAGGTGTGTTTTATTGCCAATTTATGAATACACTGGCCTCTCCGCAGAGCTGACTTGTGACTTATGCACTTATATCTATGCGTTTAATGCTTTACGGTGGAACATTTAAGGCAAATCTCCATCAAAACCAACAGAAAATGTTACACCTTTTTAAAAGAGAGAAGAAAGAAAAACAATTACACTTTTTTTTTTCTTCTTTCTTCTTAATGCTTGGTGGCAGGTTGCTAAACTAAATGCAAGCTCGTGGACATTCTCTAACTTTACACAAAACTGCGGGATAAACAAGCTGGCCAATTACGTTAGCGTGCCTCGAGCGTCGCCTCTAGCTTTCGCTGAAAAACTTTTTAAACTCGCTTGTCAGTGCGCAGCCTTCGCTCAGGGGTTCAGACAGGACTTTGGTGCGGTGATGTTTGGTTTTTGTCTGGACTTTTTATTACAACACTTGAGATCAATCGCATATAAAAACAGCCTAATGTTGTTTAAACAGTCAATCGTTAATTCAGTTGTTATACATCAATCTAATAGTGCCCTTTTAATTGTGTAAACCCGTTAAACTCACTGCGTGCTCTTTTTCAAACGCTCCGATTGGCTCAGGCCTTTAGCGCGGATCAATCGGCGCGCGGCGTGAAAGGGCAGCTCTCCGTCATCTCCTTCTCCCTCCTCTTCCTGGCTCCTCTGCCTCCTCCACCTCTTCTTCCTCCCTCCTTTTCCTCTGCCACCTTCTCTGCCTCTCCTTCTTCCCCCATCTGCCTCATCTTTTCCCTCCCCCTCTTCTGCTCCCTCCTTTTCATCCTCTCCTCTTTCCCCCTTTCTTTTTCCTCTTCGCTTCTCTTTTACTCTGCCCTCTTCCTCATCTTAATCATCTTTTTCATCTTTTTTTTCCCCTGCCCCTTCTGCCTCTTCGTCCTCCTATTTTTTTCCACTCTTCCACCTCTTTTTCTTCTGCCCCTTCCTTTCACCTCTGCCTCTCCTTCCTCCCTTTTCCCCCTGCCTCCACTCACTCATCCACATTCTTTTTTTCCTCTGCCCTCTTCTAACTCTTCTTCCTCTTTTTCTTGTCTCTTTTTCCTCCTCTTCTCCTCCTTTGTCCTCTTTTTCCTCTGCCTTTTCTGCCTCTTCTTCCTCCTCTGCTTACTGTTTTATGTCTCCTGCTTCTTCTTCCTCTACATAGTCTTCCTCCTTTCCCTCTGCCCCTTCTCCTTATTTTCCACCTATTTTTTTTTCTTCCCCTTGTCCTCCTGCCCCCTCTTTTTACTCGCCCTCATCTCCTTCTTCCTACTCTTTTCCTCTGCCTAATCTTTCATCCTCTTTTTCATCTCCCTCCTTTTTGTCCCTCTGGCTCTTCTTTTTCTTCTGCTCCTTCTTCTTCCTCCTACTTTTCTTCCACGTCTTTTTCCTCTGCCTCTTCTTCACTGTCTCCTCTTTTCCTCTGCCCTCTCCCTCCACTCCATCCTCCGCCTCTTCTTCCTCCTCTTTTCCCACTGCCTCCTCTTTTCCCACTGCCTCCTGCTTTTCCCACTGCCTCCTCTTTTCCCACTGCCTCCTCTTTTCCCACTGCCTCCTCTTTTCCGCTGCCCTCTTTCTCTCCTCCACTCCATCCTCTGCTTCTTCCTCCTCTTCTTTTCCGCTGCCCTCTTTCACGCTCGGCACTCTCATCCTCTGCTTCTTCTTCCTCTTTTCCGCTGCCCCTCTCTCTCCCCCCCCACCCCATCCTCTGCTTCCTCTTCCTCCTCTGCCTCTACACTTCTCTGTCAAACACACTCGCAGCACAAGGGGCAGAGCATAGTCGTAACTGCAATTATTTGGGCCAAAATTGAAATCAGGACATTTTCAAACTGTCATTTATGTACTTCAAACGTTATCTGTGGAGACTTTTTGTGATTCATGTCGCTCTGCAATATTTCTTTCCATTTTATTTGTAGTGGATTGGAGCAATATATGGCAATTCAAATATCATTGCACAGCCTCACAGAATTGTGAGTAAAATGATTTAGAACATTTGTGAACCGAACGGCTCAGTTACAAAATGGTATTTGTTTATATTATAATTACTTTTTAAAATTATACATTTAACATCTGTTAGTCTTAAACATGTCTTAAATGTTCTCAGTTGTTCCAAAGTGTGTTAAATGTAACCCTTTTTGAAATTGGATTTTAGATTATGTATTGTCCTTTCTTTTTGCTTCATGGAGCAGATTGTACATCATCAATTCTGCCGGTGTACTGTCTGCATTGTGTTCTGGACCAGTTGTATTCCCGGGCGTATGCGCTATAGGATGTGATGTTGTCCATGGTTAACAAAGCCTTTACCATTCATCCGTGGAAATCTCAGTATTTCCATGTAGTTTACTGATGCACATTCTGAACACTGCAGCGGTAGGAGCTCGACACGGCCATGTAAAGAATTTTAATGATCACTGTGTATGCTTTGGGGCTAAAAAGAAAATGTCCAATCCCACCGACATACTTTGGCCTGTCCGAAAAAATGAGTGGTGCATTTATTGACCCACATAGCAGAAGAAATGAGGACCAATACTGCTACAGGCATCTGAAAGTTATGCATTGGGTAATATTTATGTCATCTTAAGAATATAAAATCGTTGCAGCCCTTCATGAAGACAAATTTCAGGTTTACGTAAATGTTTTCATTTAATTCTAGAGTTGCCAGGGTTTCAAGAAACACTTTATCAACAAAAGTTTGATTAATATTGCGACCATTTTAAAATATTTTTTAAATAAAATATGAAGCAATGAAATTGTACTCTGAGACAATAATATAGATTTTGGCAAGGCTTGAACTGCGTACCCTCTGGCCAGTTGGCAAATGCTAAATCCGTTGTGCCACCAGTAATTTCAGCAAAAGCTGTGATTGGCTGCGCTTGGGTGGTAAAGTGGGGTGACTTTAAAACCTTGCAGGAGGCCAAAAATACATGCCTGCCAACGCCTGATCTCGTCAGTTCTCGGAAGCTAAGCAGGACAGGGCCTGGTTAGTGCTTGAATGGGAGACCGCTGGAACACCAGGTGCCACAATGGGGCGCTAGAGAAAATGTCATTGTGACACTTCCCCCAGATTGCCTAGTAAGGGGCTTTAAGAGCCTTGAAGGTGGAAAAGCGCGACATAAATGCACTGTAATAATGATGATGATGATGATGATGATGATGATGATGATGATGATGATGATCATTATTATTATTATTATTAAATGAACGATGTACCACAAAGACTAAACTTGTGTCCTATGTAAAAGTTACTGAATCAATATGACATCATTCATTTTTCAGACGAATAGACTCCATAAATCCTTGACACCATATAATATACAGTACATTTAGTTCTTAGCCGCGCTGAACTGTAGATGAAATTCTTCTGCTTTTTCATTGAATATGCCGTTGCTAAACCTATGACATCTGTCTGAGCAAACAAGCCATCACGTCAAGGCTTTTCAGAACGTACTTGCCTGCAGGGGAGGTTACATCACATGGAAAGGTACACACTCTGCTGCCGATGTTGTGAAACCATTAGTCATGTGGTTTGATGTATGTTAAGGTTGCCGAGGGATTCTTAAAGGTTGCATACCAAGTACCACCAGGACCACGACTATAGCCTGTACCAGATCTAAAGCCTGGTGTCCACAGCAAGATTTCTGAATGTTGATCTTGAATCGTAGCTCATAAATGTGGGTTGTAGGTCCCCATTTCTCTTTTTCTTTACTAATTCAAGTGCAAAAATATGTGGCGATTGTGGCATGGCTTAAAACGGAACTAAAACATGCCTGAATCTCATTACCTAACTGTGTAAATCAGGTCTAAATCAGAAATGGTAGAACTGCAGAAGATCGAGAAATACAATATATTAATTATTTCTGTCACTCTGCACCTTCTTTATGCACTAATTCATGTATAAAGTCTTGCCCATGACACAATGGCACAAAGTATTTCAGTTGTAGCTCTATCAGTTGTAGGGATTGAAGTCGAAATGCTAACTTCTTTATTTCAATTCAATTAATTTAACATTTTTCAGTTTTTGTTCACTTGAAAGGCAGGAGTGGACTTGCTAGCTACATTTGAATTTGTATTCCTTCAATCCCCATTTGCTTGTAGTATGTCGACTGACAACAATGCAGGAAAAGGTTTGTTTGGACCATTAAGCTAGCAAACCAGATCTCCAGCGTCATTATACTTGCGCGCAAATGCTACACTACAGCACTTATGGCGTAAGAGTTTTGATTGCAGGTAAAAACGACTGCTCTCGGGTTAGTCTTGAACGCAAAGGCACATCTGAAGCGGAATAATTAGAGTAAAGAGAATTTCAAATGAGATTCTTCGCATTGCAGTGCTCGTCTTGTAAACATAATGGATTTCCTTGTACCGGCAGGGGTCTGCAGAGGAGAGCATGTGTCTGTTGACGTGGCGTTGCTTGAAATGCCGTTGCGGGTGTGCAGATTGGCAGCGTGTTGACAGATGAATGAATTTCTCCAGTGAATTACAAGACGTTTAAACTGTCTGACTTTATCAAAAGCCACAGGGTGAGTGCGCCAACCGCTGCAACCGAACACTCTTTCATCAAACAAGAAAAGATATTAAAGGTTCACTACGTAGCTTTTTAGGTGGAGGATATGCCACCTGCTTGTCTCCATGGAGATGATTACTTTGTTTGTGCAGTGGAATAAGCCATTTAAGGCATAATAAATGAACTATGAGGAGCCGTGTGAATGGACTGTAGCACCTTAGATCTTCAACTCTGATCTGAGCCTGGAGTGCCTGGATGAGATCTGCAGATTTAGCATATTTGAGGACCTGTCGAACCATGTCCACTCATAGAAATGTGATGCTTCTCGACTAATTAAACAAAAAAACACGTGATTTTAAATTGGTTGAGGCCAGTGAAGAAATGGCGGTAATGAATGGCAGGGAGTGTGAAATTTAGCTTTTGGATTTGGTGTTTGTCATTAATTGAAGCCATAAATAACAATCAATTTTAAAGAGCTTTTAAAGAGAATAGATCATGTAGATTGCGTTTGAAATCGTTATTTGTGAGAAATATACTTTATTATAAAGCCCTGTACATATAATGCTTACTGATATTAATAATTAAAATGATGTGAGCTTGATGAAATAGTGAAAACTAACAGAGTCTAAGTAATGTGAAGCTGTTGTACTGGACAGAGGCTAATTCACTCAGTGTAATAAATACCCCAAAATCATTGGGTTCACTTTAAGTTAATTATGCAAAATAACCTTAGTTTCTTAATTAATTAATTAAATAATCAATTATGAATTAACAGAATTGTCAATACACAATCTTAATAAAGATTTGGAATCGTTGAGTTGATGGTTTAGTCATAGAAATACATTTGTAGCTTATTCAATATGAGGATGACTCACTACTAATCCGTTTAGTTGCAGAAGTCCATTTCTCTCGCCAATCTGGAGCTTTTTTTTTTTTTTTTTTTTTTAGCTTTTTTTTTTTTTTTTTTTTTTTTAGAATGAAACCATAGGACAAAAAAACAGAAAAAAGAAGAAACAGAACATGACCAGAGAGAGTCAGAGATTATAAAGACATGAAATTAAAATTAAGGCTCAAAAGTAAAAGCCCCATTTGGTCCATTTTTTTTTTAATCATTATTATTTATTTTTTTCCATTTTTCTTATTTCATTTATATTTTGTTATATTGTAAGTCAGATTGTTTGTGTAGTTTGTCATCCATTTTCATCTGGCTTTCTTCTGCCCTTGATCATTTGTAAATTCTGATGCGCCAAAATAATCCAATTTCTGAAACTCCGATAAAGTTTAAGAATTGCTGCCGCCGCCAGTGCCGCAGCTCCTTCTACGCTCATAACGGTCATCAAGTGCTAAGAAAGGGAACAAGCCTGACCAGGCAGCTTCGATTGAACGACAATGGCTTATTGTGCAGCACTTGCACATTACAATTAAACATGGAGCCAATAGTACATGTTCAAAGGGGATTGGAGGCCCTGAGGCACCACTGAGCATTTCTGCTTAGGGCACACAAATGGCTAGCAGCGGTCCTGCAACTGTAGTTTATGTTTCACTAAGAATAACTTCCAAGTAAACACAATCTCTTTTCTCTCACTACTTTTCCAAACTTTACTGACGGTACTTTGCGCACTAATGCCGGACAAAAGTACACTAACAGCCTACAAGTGTTGTGTTGCTGTAGTAATAGGTCCAGCTGTACAGTGCTGTGGTGGAGATGGCCCCAAGTATCAGCGGGGTCACTGTAATGAGCGTTAGCCATCACATCGCGCTGCTGATGCGTCATTATGGGCCCGGGCCGGAGCTGAAGTCTGTAATGGTGTTGTGCGCAGTGCCCAGATGAGGACAAACTGTATATTTAGTACAGGCCCGCTCTCTCACAGTGTGATTAATGAGTGAGCAGACAAGACAAGCAGGGCGCATTCTAATCACCCACAAGGACGAGTGATGGAGAGACACTGGCCCAGACTAAATGTCTCCTTGTTATTGCAGCAGCAGCATGGAGTCTGCCCAAAACAGGGTCCGGCAGTGTAGCCAATAACCATATCAATAACGTATACATTACAGTAAATGCATACAAATAGATTTATCATTTCAAGGTAACATGTTGTGGAAATAGTTTGTGAAGTTTCTACTAAATAATACAAATCTGCCTCTTCAATGGTGAAGGATGTGTCCTTTAAGCCATAAAACATGAACGGCAAATGCAAAGGTGTTCAAAATATACAATATATAATGCAAAATTGCAATGCGCTGTGCACAACTTACCATTGTAAGTAGTTCACCGCGCATTGCAATTTTTGCATCATGACCATCAGCTACTTACCAAGTCACAGTTTGACAGTAATGCAACGTCTGCTAGGCACATTTCCATGTTGATGGGGTCAGGCAAAGTCAACCTGGGAAAACAAAAACAGTAAAACTGTGTGAAAAGTAAGTAAATATCGACCATTTTCAGATTGGCTGAAATCAGTTCAACCTATTTTTGAATTTGACGATTGCCAGCACATTGGCACGTCCTATTATAACGGATAGACTAGAGTGAAATGGGGGATGAGAGAGACGAGAGGACATGCAGTGCATGGAGCCAGGATTCGAACTCACGACCCTGCGTCCGACTGCACTTGAAGCCTGGCATATGTGTGCTGTGACTTAACCACGCAACCACCGGGCAGCACACTTTGTGATGAGACTACAAAAGACTAGAGATATGTACATGTTATAGTTAGATGCAAATGCATAGTTCAAGGTAGTTCATATGAAATCATCCAGTAGAAAAAGTTCCTAAGTCCCCAGCGTGTGTCAGACTGAATCACAGTTCTTTGGGAAAAGTAAAAGGTGGCTACAAGAGCCTCAAACCGGCCCGACCAGAGCAGGTAGAGTTCTTGTGGTAGCGTCCGGCTCGACGTGAGGCTTAGGCTTACTGCCTAAAGTTCAGTTTGAATCAGTTTACCTGTTCCGCCTGTTCCAAGCTCGCCATCCAACCTGGCCTGTACAAATAACAGGACCAAAAGAATCAAGCAAGTGCATATCAAAAGATAAATATAGTTATAACTAGTTTCAAGTTTCAATATCAGTGTTAAATATTGCAAGGTATCAAAGAGCATAATTTGTAAATAAATAACATTAGATTCATAAAATAGCTCATCTTGTTCAATCATATACTTAAACAGTGTATTGAATTAATACACATCAAGATTAAAGTGCATGAAGTGCTTTGAATGTAATGGGGACAAACAATCATTAAATTTGGACCGTAAAGTGCTTCCAAATAAATCTATAATTAAGCAATACTCATCAGTGACCATGAGAAAAGTTTCAAATTAGTTTGCCAACATAATTTTTGAGAAAAGTAGGCGTTTAGAAAAAATGCTAACCTCCCCATTCAAAAACCAATGAGCGCGACTAGGCTAAGCTAACGAAGGCAGCTCACTCACCAGCTTCAATGTTAAAACAAAATACCCACTCTAGTTAAGATGGTCTGGGCTCGGTTTGTCGGCGCCTAAGATCTGAACAGTAAAAAGCATTTAATACATTGAACCAGTATAACAAAAATTAGGACGGTACGTGACCATTCAACCCACCTGCAGCAACCCAAATTTCCGACCGGCCTGTCACTAGCGCAACTAACTTCCGGGTTAATATACAGCTGGTTCGCAGCACACCGTCTGACGCACGACGCAACAGCATGATGACCACGTAACGTGAAAGGGAGTTTGGAACAGAGTTTTCCACCTGGTTATAGTTACACAGACTTGAGAAGATCTTTCAATGCAACAGCTAAACGGCCTTTTCGAGTCTTCCATATTGGCGAGATAAGGACACTCTGAACGCCAACAACTTCCCGGTGGGGCAATTTTTTTCTCGACGCCCAGTGGAAAAAAAGCCGATAAAAAATTGATTAATTATGGTCTTTTAGACACTAACTAAGACACGTTGCTATACTCAACCTACACAAGGATTAAACACATTTTTTATATTTAGTCCCTTGATATTCATAACTTGTTTATATATAGACTCAAGACCTGCCCCACTCGGTGAAATACTGTACATTACACATTTTGATTATTGTCCTTTTTTTATAGCCGCTTTTTCCCAAACATAGTTGGCATTTTTGCTTTAAAGTTATTAAAAATTGTAGACCAAAAACCGCCTACAACTTTATAAGAATATTATTCCGGATCTCCCCCCTGCTCAGAAGATCCACCTCTGTAGAGTAGTGTCCAATGTTTCTCCAAGAAACACCTTCTGTTCAAAATCTAAAACCGAAGTCCTACTGGTAGGCACCCCTTCCATCTCTCTCGATAAGCATTCATACAAAAACAGTACTACATGAACAAACAATTTCACTATCAATTTGACTCCACTGTGCCTCCCCTCAAAGTTCATATAGATAGTTGTCTTTGGGTGGGTCATCCTCATCCTCACTGCATCGCGCTTCTTCTGTTTTTACTTGGAGCGTGCACCACTTATACTATGCGAGCTAACTAGTGCATCTGTTCTGGTTTTACTTGCCTGCTTAAGCACCCTTCACAAAACACCTTTACAGGACCAACATTCTCGTGGTGTCGTCTCCGGTGCCTACAAATTCTCGTCACTCCTCACACCACAGCCATACTTGTCCACGTCTAGTCCTAAAGTCACTCTCCCGAGATTTCATCGATTATTGTAACTCTCTCCTCTTTGGTCTGCCCCAATAAATCCTCCAGATAAACTGCAGCTTCTCCAAAACTCTGCTATGAGATACCCGCATTATCACTATCAGACGCATACCCATCTACCATCGCCTTCAGCCATCACATCACCAGCCCATCCGTGTTCAACAACTTCACTGGCTCCCCATAAAACAACGGATTCACTTAATCAATCGAAATTATCCTCTACGTTAATCAAAAATCCCGTTGATACACATCTGAATAAACTACTCTGACAACAATAGCTGTCCACCCCGGGTCACAATAAACACCTTTTTGGCATGTCCCAGCATCGAATCACTGAGACCTACTCAATCAAACCATCCTCGCTCCACATACTCACGTCCCTCTTGCTCCCTCAGGCTTCCTACCTCCTCTCTCCAGCTCTCTGTCCCCTCTTTCCGTCTTATTTCAATGGGGGCAGAGCCTTCAGCCGCTCTTCTCCTCAGCTCTGGACTCTCTACTCTCTCCCTCCTGACCTCCGCAACATAGACACCCTTCCACTTTTCAAATCCAGACTCAAAACTCACCTGTTCAGACAATCCTACACCACATAACTCAGTCACTCCAACACCACATAACTCAATCACTCCAACACCACATAACTCAGTCACTCCAACACCATCATCCAGTTCTGTACTGTGGGTTTTAATTTTTTGTTTTATTCTCTTGTACAGTGTCCTTGGGTGTTCTGAAAGGTGCTTTTAAATAAAATGTATTATTATTATTAGTGAGCTCATCTCCACAGCTGCATAAACTCCTTGACCTTTTCCGTGACTGTTATTTCACCCCATTCCACTTGCTTTGCGCTTCCGAGAGACTTTATCTCTACTTCCAACTTTTGGTGGCGGCCCCAAGTGGCATCTTACTGTAGTTTTCAAACTTCAAGATATAAAGACTTGCTATTCTGCATAGATTTTTCTGTTAGATAGATAGTAAAATAAGAAGTAAAGGAAACGATAAAAAACAAAATAATAAACATATAGGCCTTTGCTCTAAAGTTTTAGCATGAACTATAATGCAAAATAACTCTTGATGTTACACTCTTATTATAATGCTTCATACATTAGGGAGGCTTTTGGAAATGCCTCATCAAAACAATATGGGAAAAAACAGTCCCCAAGACTGCGGCCCTCTCACTGGTTAGAAGATGGCAGGCTGACATATTTGTAATCTGGCTACAAACAGTTTTTTCCAAAACCGAGGAGGTGTCTTGCCTTGGCTTGGTCTGATGTGGGCATGGTCACTAATCCAGGTCATCCAACTCGTGTTGCAATGTTAATGTCTTCCAGAGGTTTGTGTTCTGCGTTTGATTAGCATGTGGCTAATTTACCAAGGATACATTATGCAAGCCAAGGCAAGTTTATTTGTAGAGCACAATTCGTACTCAAGGCACGTTCAAAGTGCTTCACACAACAGGAAAAAAAGTGCATTAAAATCACAAAGACATAACAGAAATCACAATCTTAGTTCAAGACATAAAAGAGAAGAGTGCAAAGAAAAGCATTTCAGTATAAAGAAATTTAAAGCTGCCATTTTCAGGCTATCCGTCAAATAGTTTAAGACATAAAAGAGAAGAGTGCAAAGGCAAGGCAAGGCAAGTTTATTTGTAGAGCACAATTCGTACACAAGGCAATTCAAAGTGCTTCACACAACAGGAAAAAATGCATTAAAATCACAAAGACATGGCAGAAATCACAATCTTAGTTCAAGACATAAAAGAGAAGAGTGCAAAGAAAAGCATTTCAGTCATATGCACAGCCAAAAAAACAGTTTTTAGTTTAGATTTGAACATTGCCAGAGTAGCGGCCTGTCTCACATCCTCAGGAAGACTGTTCCAGATTTTAGCTGCATTAAACTGAAACGCACATTCCCCATGTTTAGTCCTGACTCTGGGCACCAGCAGGAGGCCGGTCCCTGAGGTCCTCAGAGTCCGAGATGGTTCATATGGCACTAACATGTCCGAGATGTACTTTGGTGCTAGGCCATGGGAGAGACTTGTATACAAGCAGAGCTGCTTTGAACTCTATTCTCTGAGCCACAGGGAGCCAGTGCAGAGATCTGAGCACAGGACTAATGTGATCGTACTTCCTGGTTCTAGTCAGGACCCGAGCAGCAGCGTTCTGGATGTACTGCAGCTGTTTTACAGCTCGTTTGGCGAGGCCAGTGAGCAGGCCGTTACAGTAGTCTAATCTACTAGAGACAAACGCATGGATAAGTCTCTCCAGGTCTGGTTTAGACACTATACTTTTGATTTTGGCAATGTTTTTTAGATGGTAAAAAGCTGCTGATGTGATTGATCTGACGTGGCTGTTAAAATTCAAATCTGAGTCCATTATTACCCCCAGATTTCTAACTTGATGTGTAGGTTTTAGAGCGAGACTCTGGAGGTGACAGTTAACAATTTCTCTTTGTTTCTGTGGGCCAAAGACGATGATTTCAGTCTTGTCTGAGTTCAGCTGGAGAAAGTTGTTTTGCATCCACACACTGATCTGTTGGATGCAGTGACAGAGTGAATCCACTGGTCCATATTCACCTGCCGTCAGTGAAACATAGATCTGAGTGTCATCTGCGTAATTGTGATAGGACACATTCTCGCTGCGTATCAACTGACCTAACGGCAGCATGTAGAGGTTGAACAGAAGGGGTCCCAGGATTGACCCTTGGGGCACCCCACAGGTCAGGGGCATCTGGTCTGAGACACAGTTACCAATTTCGATAAAGAATTTCCTGTCTTCCAGATAGGACTTTAACCAGTTTAGAGCAGTGCCAGTGATTCCCACCCAGTCCTCTAGTCTCTGTAAGAGGATCCCATGATCGACAGTGTCAAAAGCAGCACTCAGATCTAACAGAATTAAGACTGAGGCTTTGCCCGCGTCAGTGTTCAGGTGGATGTCATTTGTCACCTTGACAAGAGCAGTCTCAGTGCTGTGATCAGGTCTAAAACCTGACTGGAAAACATCAAATGAGTTGCTTATTAAGAGGAAATCAGTGAGCTGTTGGTAAACAACCTTTTCGAGGACTTTGCCCCCAAAATGGCAGATTAGAGATGGGCGCGTAATTACTCAGTACTGCGGCATCAAGACTGCTCTTCTTTAGGAGAGGCTTTATGAGTTTTCAAAGACATTGGGAATGTTCCAGATTGAAGCGACATGTTAACTATGTGAATGAGTGGTGCTAACACACTGTTCAATACAGACTTTAGAAATCTGGTGGGTAACCAGATGGTGGGTATCAGCTCCCTCATCAAGAAGGCCCAGCAGAGGATGTACTTTCTGCGGCAGCTGAGGAAAGCCAAGCTGCCAGCTCAGATGATGGTGCAGTTCTACACGGCCATCATTGAGTCCATCCTCACCTCCTCCATCACCGTGTGGTACGCTGGAGCCACAGCCAGGGACAAACAGAGACTACAGCGCATTGTGCGTTCTGCTGAGAAGGTGATCGGCTGCAGACTTCCATCTCTGCAGGACCTGTACGTCTCCAGGGCTCTGGGACGAGCAGGTCGGATCACAGCTGACCCCTCTCACCCTGGACATGGTCTATTTGAACCACTCCCCTCAGGCAGGAGGCTACGGTCCATCCGGACCAGAACCTCCCGCCACAAGAATAGTTTCTTTCCCTCTGCCGTTGGACTCATGAACACTTCAAAACACCTGTCACTTTAACTGCAAATATTCAACCACTCACTGCACTGTCACTTTCTGCACTCAAACTGTAAATCTAACTATAACTCTTGTGTACATAGAAATGCCTATTTTTATTTTTATTGTATAGTAATTTTAAATTGTTTCTTAATGCATGCCCTTTTTTGATTGAATATATGTTGTTTTATTATCGCTCAGTGTTTTATGTTGCACCTTAAGGCCGAGACAAGTTCCTATGTTTGTGAATTTTGTTCATTAACAATGGCAATAAACTCATTCTGATTCTGAACACATCGATGCAGCATGAAGATGAACTCAGACTGGTGATGATCTCCTGGACAGTTTTGTCAGTTACAGGTGCAAAGTGAGTGAGCTCTAGGTGTGTAGGTGGTTTTAGGGTTATTTTTTGCAAAGTACAGCTTCAAATAGGCCTGGTATTTGAGGGCTATGGCCCGGTCCGGGCAGTTGTAGATCATATTACTGCAATGGGACAGTCCGTGAATGGCCCACATTTAGCTCAAGCTCAGCTCTGAGCTTGAGACTCCCACAGGACGGCCTTTAAATAAGTAACTGATGGGCCTAAAATCTACACAAACCCACATATTAACAAACAGAGAAGAAAGACAAGGGAATCAAATTTGTTTCTCCGGAGGAGGACGGACAGGCAGAGGAATATTTCAGCGCAACCCACGACTTTCGTCTACCTGCGCTTCCTAAGCATCCGTCTGTCTGCTCTCCTCTTTTATTAAGAATAAGGGACACCCTATTTACATGATCAGCTCCGCCCTAAAGGATAGGGAACACATGGCGGAAGCTGGTCACACACAAGTCATCCATTGTCTGTTGAACTTTGGTTGACCTTAGATTCCCAGCAAATCATCTTGAGTGGTAGTTCCTTGCTTTTCTTACTGGTCATCAGTTCAAGAGTTCAACAGATTGCTGGATTAGATCAGCAGTTTACTTCTGCAACATAGTCTCACAAGCAGTTTTTTAAGCACACAAAATCATACAATAATAAGGAATGTATAAAAGAAAGATAAAATCATTACAATTATTCCAACAATAACCCGAACTGAACTAATCCCACTGAAACTGTTCAGAGGGAGAAATGTATGAAGACAAAAGGCTAATTCACAGATTGTGCTGCGGTCACACCTCTCTCATCGCGCTGAGCCTCATTCATAAAGTTTCACAAGCGTTGTTCTACTCACATGATCAAAGTGTCCTGCAATAATACATCCACTTGACGCAGAGCTCTCCTCTCGTCTCCACCTGCTCTGTCCTCTGTTGCAGCGAGTGGTCACGCCCTCTCAAGCATGCGTGTACACCGCATGCGTGTACACCGCACGCACTGCCCCATATCACCACTCGGCAGCCACTGCTCTTTGGGACAGGGGCACTCAAATCCGCCTGATCCTGCAGCATTTGACACGTACAAAATCCCGTCCGCCACAGGTTTCTAGTCAGGGCCTACACAGCTACGGCAAGGGCCGATGGGGCCCGGCGGGCTGCTCGCCTCCTCTACAGCTTGGCCCACAACGGCCCATTTACACATCAGCCCACCGGGCAAATCCCTGTATGCCAGTCCACCCTTGCCCGTCACTCACAGAATCACATTGTATGAATTTTTTATGCGTTTACTTTATTTTCAATTCAGGTTGGATTTTTATTTTGTGCAGAGTGCAGATTTTCCGATTTTGCAGACCTTTGAAGCAGTGAGCAATTGTTAAATTCTGTTGTTCAATCAGAATTGGTTGCTGTCCCTCCTCCAACATCCCGTCTGTCCCTTCCCTAGTCTTAAAGTCTTAAAATGTGTCGCCGACTCAGCGGCGACACATTCTTTTATACAGTTTTACACAGATGGTCACATGGCATGCATCGCAGAGGAAAAAGTACCGGCTCAAGTCAAATGCTAGAACAAAGACAGAGGTAGGTGATTGCATTTGCATTCTGGCCGTCTGGCGCTACAATAAGACAATGCCCTGGCCAAAAAGCCAGGTGTTCATGCAAAGAGGCCCATCCTGGACCCCCGGAGTTCTCTCACACCTGAGAGAGAAATTGGTCTTTGAACAGGGCACGTCAGGGTTCCATAATTAGCAGTTGTGAGAGCACGAGGGGTAATTTTACATCTGGTTTACATTTACTTGTATATTCTGCCATAACAGGAACGGTGGTCCAAAACACATTTGTCAATTTTCAATTTGAGTCTAAATGTAATCTTGTCCATTTTTCAAATGTCCATTATAATGTTGATCCAGTTCTTAATCGTTTGTTGGATTTGTGTCATCCTTTTCTAAATTGATGGCTTTTTCCCCTTCAGCCAGAATAATGTCCCACAGGTATCCATTTATTGTGTCTATTGCGGGAGTCCTGAGGCCCAGGATGTCAAAAATAGTCTGCAATGCCTTTCCAGTCCAGTATTTTTGACAGTCGCAGAACACATGATGATAATGGTGTGCCTCCTGGCAACCACAATTTCTTCAACAGTTTGATTCTCCCTGGGAATATTGGGCACTTTGACATTTGTCGTTATGAAAAAATTTGATACATTCTTCAACAGAATTCTATCCAAACATGTGATTTTGTGGTTCTTCACTGAGATACACATATACTTTCCCATTCATCCTCTGTCAAAACCAAATTACCCTCTCCTTCCCATTCATAGTGCATAATTTGCACATTTACAAATAAAAATATATTGGATGACTTTTTTGTATGAATCAAAAGCACATTTTTACAAGTTAAAATGGATATATTTACAAACCCATATAACCTTCTGGCACATTTATATGTTTCAAAGGCTGTATTTGTACCAAACATTTTAACACAATTGCTCAGGTTAAGATGTATATATTTCAAATCAAGTCATATTTGTACAAAACTACATTTGTACAAAACTGATTGTATATTCATGCAAAACTACTTGTATATTTGTACAAATCCAAAATCTCATTTGTACATGTTAAAATGGCCATATTTGTGAATCAAAACGTGTTTGTTCAAAACGTTTTGCATATTCGCAAAACAGTGTATTTGCAACCACTGTTACATTGGTAAAACAAGTTTTACATATTTACAATGTTTTTGCAGAAATTTCGCCCCATATCCAGCACGCCTTGGCAGCTAGTACCACTCACGGCCACCTTCGGACCCCTTAAACAGGCCGATTTGGTTCACTTATGGTAGTGGAGACATTGGACTGTCCCGATCACACTGAGGTAAACCGATGGAAACATTTGAAATGAGGAGGCATTCACTCCTTTGACAAACAGTGCTTACCTACGCACGGCGGCCCAGGACAGATCATGAAGGTCCCCCAAAACCTTTGGTAACCTTTTGTGGCCTTTTTTCTACTGCCACATATACATATTCCTGCAAATATTTCTGAGTTTTCAATCTTATTCTCCACATCCAGCGCGAAGCTAATACCAGAATGTACGTTTGAAGTTTCCTTGACAAGTCTCTTCAGAATTAACACACATTTGGGAACGCAGCCGGAGGGAGCCGACGACAACTTACTTCCACTTTATGACTCTCTGATTCCTGCACATTTATGCCTTCCAAAATAAATATCCCAACTGTCAGTCAGGGGGCCCTTGAAGCCTTGCGACCAATCAAACGTGCAATGCTTCCATTAGCCCTAATCTGTGAGAGGAATGTGGAATAAAACATGATTGTGAGAAATCGCTTCAAAATTGGTGTCTTCTATTTGCTGTGAAGGAGACCGTTTCCCAATGTATTTACTTTGAGATGTGGAAAATATTTGATAGAAGCAATGGAAGACAGCCCACGGCACGGCAAATCAGTTTAAGGCTGCATAAAATGAGGACAAACAAGGCAAGGAAATTACAAGAGGAACAATATAAACATTGACGGGATGCGCACTGACAGCTCTGTGTCCAAGAGAGGGGCAGCAGCAAGACTTAAAAGCAAAAACAAATGCAGCGCGAAAAGGAAAATATGTGGTGTTTTAATATGTTTCTGAGGCACACACAAGGAAAATATATATTTTTTCTTGATTTGATTTCTGGAAGATTTAATACCAAAAAGGATGCGTTTATATGTCCATTGAAAAACTCATGCATTATATATTGTATATTTTGAACACCTTTACATTTGCCATTCATTTTTAATGGGTTAAAGGTCACATCCGTGTTTCCCTTACCATTGATGAGGCAGAATAGGCCCCGCAAACAGTGCCCCACCCGCCAATCAAATTATGCTGGGCTGATCAATCACGATTGCCAAAACGAGTGTCTTTACTAAATCCATTGTGCTACGCCATAAGAAACCACTGTTTAAATAGAAATCCAGTCTATTTTCTCTCATGCTTCGCTGCCTAAGCCAGTCCGTGACTACCACTGATCCGGTCCGTGTTTTACATCTGTGGCTCCGACATGCTTTCACAAGCAGCAGCAGCAGCAGCGCTGCCTCTCGCAAACACGACAGGGAGATCCACGGGACAGATGCAGAAACTGTCCCAGCTCAAGCGTAAGAAAACTAGACTGAGTGGATGGTATTCAAATCAATATTAATGCTTACTGGCAATTTGTAGTAGTGCAAGTGAAACATAGCCGTTTTAGATAAAGCTGTATGGGTTAATGTAAAGCAGTGAGTGAATGAAAAGTGCATTTTATTGCATCAGTGTTTCAGAAGAAAAAATAATTTGGCTTTGATTTATTTTCTTTGAGTACTTGAGTTTCATGCATACAGATAAGGCGTTACTTTAAAATTAACAAAATATAAACTTGTACTTACAAATGCTCAGACCCCGTAACAATACATTTATACAACTTTTTATAGACTTCACTTTCAATCACATTAAATAACATTAACAAAAAGGCTTATTGCCATTGTCTTTGAACACAGGTTATAAACA